>JARQOD010000005.1:475016500-475220640 GCA_033576555.1 Oophaga sylvatica
AGAAGGTGTGTGCAAACTTTTTGTCTGTACTGTATATGTATATATATATATATATATATATATATATATATATATATATATATATGTGTATTCTAAGTGTATATATCTATTCTTTCTTTTGTAATTTAAAAACTATCATTTGGATCCATTATATGTTGGTTTTGCAAGCCACCGACAAAATCTCGCCAGACCGATGTCAAACGGATGTCAAACATACGCTCAGATGCGACAAAATCGCATCCTCGCATTCCAATCGGATGACAGACGGATCAATGTTCAGGAAACATTTGTGCGATTATCGGCCATCAAAAACGGTCCTATTTTTTAGACGATGTCTGTGACTCCAGTCTAAAAATACCAATAGTTGCAGCTTTGAAAAATGTAAAACTTTTGCACAACTCAAATTATTTTACATCAAACATAGAATCATAGAATCATAATGGTAGAGTTGGAAGGGACCTCCCTGTCATCGTATCCAACCCCCTGCTCAAAGCAGGATTCACTAAATCATCACAGATTTCTGTCCAGCCTCTATTTGAAGACTTGCATTGAAGGAGAACATCTGTTGAATACACTTTGATGAATTGAGGCCTAAATTCACACAGCAAATATTCTGTGTTTTTTTTCTGCTGTTAAATTTTTGTGTGCAAAATCACAGTATAATAAAGCTCCAGGAAAGAGTTTGGGATTTATATAAATGTCATGATCTTTTCTTTTTTTAACTCTGCGGAGATTGGTTTCTAAAATCCACAATATGTCATTTTCTCTTTTGGAAAATATGCATTTTATTTGCAGACTTGAATGAGATTAGGAAAATCTACAGATTAAAAAACAAACAAAACCACAAGTAAAAAAATACTCACCTAAAAAACCTAACAACAAAAATAGAATAAATTAGCTAATTGGTGCAGAAAATCTGCAGCTTCAAAACCGTAGCAAATTTTCATCATGGGAACAACCTAAGAAAATTAATTTCTAAATGTTATTTTGGAAACTTAGACTAGTGATCTGTGGATTTACATAATAATACAGGACTTTTTCAGATGTTAGCAATAGCTAACACAAGACTGTATGGTTGAGGAAAATACATCAGCACCACAATACTGTAAGGAAAGAACACTAATCTATTTTTGTGAGTCAAGAAGAAAAAAAAACACAGCACATTCAGCAAAGATTGCTGCAGGCATTTATAGAGAACCCGTACCTGACAGTCTGTACCATCCGCAAAGTTTATCCGCATGGTATGACAGATCCGGGGAAGTTGACATTTATATCATGTTAGCGTCCTCTACCCCATTTCTGTAATGCACATTAAACTCTGATTTTACAGCATTCGAGGGAGCGCGTGTCTCCTCATGCATTGGTCTATCAGTATCTATTTCTGTTGCTTGGCAGACTCTCTGCTCTGATTACTAGTGTATAGAAGAAGATGCAATATTGTTTGTGCTCCAGAGAAAATCTTGTGTCAGATACAGAGACCCCTCTGAGCGTAAAAGTTCTATATTTAAATGTCACTGACATGACACGGATAAGTTCAATTTTTTTCAGGTCTTCTCTGTTCTAGACCAGTAGACTAATTACATAAATATGCACAAGTAGTCTGCTGGCTGCAATTGATTAATTAATGTATCAAGCATAATACATTAAAAGCCCAAATAAACATTATAATTATAGCATAAGCTCGGCGGGAGAAGCACAAAGACCAATGTTTCTTTGTTGTAATAAAAATATGTCATATCTATGTATGATAGTAATACATTTATAAAGCACCAACATTTTTCTAAGCATTGCACAATAATTTGCAGGGCACACACTTCTCGATTACTAACGTTATCTGTCTGTCTACACTGAGACGTAGCTAGGGGTCCAGATATAAAATATATCTGAGTGGACCTCTAACCTAAGTAACCATGTTCGCAGCCATAGACGGCATCATAATGATATGATGATATAATGATAAACCATCCAGAAATTCCAGTACAGTCCTTAAAAAATAGGGCACTTTAAAAAAAAGCTTAAGGTGTTTTTGGAAGCTGATTATTTTTACTGGAATTGTCATTATTTTACAGTGTACAAGAAAAGCAGCTGAAGTCTTCATATCAGAATTATGGGCTGCAGACATGTATAATCATAATGATTTATTATGGTTTTCTAATGTGTCCGAAAAACATATATTGTCTGTCAGTGATTGTTTGAAAAGTTGTCCAGAAAAAATAAAATGTTAATTTGGCAACACTGGAGGAAGCCTAATCAGATGACAATACTGTTACTAAACAAAGATCACTATACAAAGACCAAGACCAATATTACCACCATACAGTGACCGTATAGTGGTAGATATCAGTTCAGCAGGCCATACAGTCAATTATAGTGCAGTTATAGATAGTGACTTACACATTCTTTCTGATGGGGTCATGGTATTACCATTGCCTTAATTGCATCTACAGCGAACAAGGCCACGTGCACACATTGAGTATTTGGTGAGTTTTATACCTCAGTATTTGTAAGCCAAACCAGGAGTGGCTTTTCCTTGCTCTTCCCACTTGCCCTGTTGTGTTGGCAAGTGGGGTAATAGTTTTGTGTTGTGAATGGGTTTGAGATGAGTTCTGAGCAGAGGCTCCCTCTGGTGGTTACAAGCGGTACTAGTGAGGATTGTGAGGACTGGGAATCAGGTGTTACTGATTGGTCTTATATAAGGGAGTCATTTTCCCATCAGGGTTGCCGGTGATCAATTGTTCTGGTCTGAATCCTTCTTTCCAGTTTCCCTTGTAGCCTGCTGTGTCGTGTCTGCATCTCCTGCTATCAGATAAGACAATTTCTTATTTTGTGTTTTTGCTATATTTTTGCATTTGGTCCTGCACTTCTGTGGGGGCCTTCTAGTCCCCTCCGGGGGCTTTTGCCCTCTCAGTTTAGTCCAGCCACTGTGTTTTGTACTTTTGCTTTTTCCAGTTTTTTCAGTGGCTGCTGTTTTTGTTACACCAGAGAACTAATTTAGGTGGTAGAGGTCGTGTGATCTCAGGTGATTTTGAAATTAGTTGAGTTGGTGTTTTTTCAGGGTTTTCTGAGATTGCAGTAAGTACCCTTCCTGTCCTTTTCTATTTAGATAGTTTGGGCCCCAGCGTTTTCTCATACTATTTTCTTTCTGTGTCAGTATTTCCTCTTGTCTAACCGCCATTACATGTTTGGGGGCTTTCTATTATCTTTGGGGTTCTGCTCCGGGGCAGATAGCTTTCCTATTTCTATCTTTAGGTGTAGTTAGTTTCTCAGGCTGTGACGAGGCGTCTAGGACCAACGTAGGAACGCTCCACGGCTGCCTCTAGTTGCGGTGGTTAGTCAGGGTACTGCAATCTCATAGATTCCAACTGCTCTGGTGTATTTCCTTTTTTACCTGCACTCCTCAGCTACCGTAACATAACAGTATCACCGGCCATAAAAATTGTATGGTACTCACAGAAGGGAAAAAATATTTTGAAGGAAGAAAAGTTGTCAGAGATATTTTTCTGTTTGTTGCATTTTTTTTTTTTTTTTCCCTCTGTATCTCTGGGTGCTGGGAGGATCTTTTCTCCCAATGGAGTTTGCACAGTTGTCTGGTCGTGTGGATCAGCTTGCCACTGAGGTTCAGAGTATTGCTGCATATCTTGCTAGGTTGCCTGTTGTGGAACCTAGGATCCCCATGCCAGATTTGTTTTTAGGGGATCGAGCTAAGTTTCAGAATTTCAAAAATAATTGTAAATTGTTTCTTGCCTTAAAATCTAAGTCCTCAGGAAACGCAGCGCAGCAGGTTCAAATTATCATCTCTCTCCTGCGCGGCGATCCTCAGGATTGGGCTTTTTCCCTGATACCTGGGGATCCTGTTTTGAGTGATGTTGATGCATTTTTTCAGGCTTTGGGGTTATTGTACGATGAGCCTAATGTCACTGATCAAGCTGAAAAAGCCTTGTTGGCATTAAATCAGGGGCTTGATGACGCTGAGTTATACTGTCAGAGATTCCGTAGGTGGGCAGTCCTGACCAAATGGAATGACGACGCTTTGGCGGCCCTTTTCCGGAAGGGTCTGTCGGATAATGTAAAGGATGTTATGGTGGGATTCCCTGTCCCCTCTGGTCTCAATGATTCTATGTCATTAGCGATTCAAATTGACAGACGTTTGCGTGAGCGGAGAGGTATGCGTGGAGTGGTGTTGCCTTGTGAGCCAGCTGCTGAGCCCATGCAGTGTGATGGAGTGGTGTCAGGGGCACAGCGTCATGAGTTTCGAAAGCGCAATGGGTTATGTTTCTACTGTGGTGATGCCTCTCATGCTATTTCAGTCTGCCCTAAGCGGGGAAGACATTTTGCACGCTCAGTTGTCTTGGGTAGTGTTCAGACTAAGTTTTTATTAACTGTTACCCTGATATGCTCTCTGTCCTCATTTTCTGCTCAGGCTTTCGTTGATTCTGGAGCAGCTATTAACCTGATGGATTATGATTTTGCTAAACGTTGTGGGTTTCCCTTGATACCCCTACAGAAGTCTATTCCTTTACTGGGGATCGATTCTACCCCTTTGGCTGAGAATAAACCCCAGTTTTCTACTCAGGTGATAATGAGGGTTGAACCTGATCACCAGGAGTGCTGCAAATTTTTGGTTCTATATAATCTGCATGACATTATAGTGCTGGGTTTCCCTTGGTTACAGTCTCATAATCCTGTTTTGGATTGGAAATCTGTGTCTGTAACCAGTTGGGGCTGCCAATGTGTTAGTGCCAACACTCCTGTTTTTTCTGCCTCCCCCCAGGCTGAGGATGTTCCTGACTTTTTGTTTGATTTTTCTGATGTGTTTAGCGAAAGTAAATCTGCATCCTTACCTCCCCATAGGAGCTATGACTGCGCTATTGAATTAGTGCCAGGTAGTAAATTCCCTAAAGGTCGCCTTTTTAACTTGTCTGTACCTGAACATGACGCTATGCGGTCTTATATCAAGGAATCATTGGAGAAGGGTCATATCAGACCATCCTCTTCACCCTTAGGTGCCGGTTTTTTCTTTGTGGCCAAAAAAGATGGTTCATTAAGGCCGTGTATTGATTATCGTCTCTTGAACAATATTACTGTGAAATATCAATACCCGTTACCCTTGATTTCTGACCTGTTTTCCAGGGTGAAAAACGCTACTTGGTTTACCAAGCTTGACCTCAGGGGGGCGTATAACCTTATTCGCATTAAGCACGGGGATGAATGGAAGACGGCATTTAACACCCCTGAAGGGCATTTTGAGTACCTTGTGATGCCCTTTGGGCTCACTAATGCTCCTTCCGTCTTCCAGTCCTTCATGAATGACATTTTCAGGGATTTTGTGGACAAGTTTCTGATTGTTTATTTGGATGATATCTTGATTTTTTCTAATGACTGGGACTCTCATGTGAAACATGTTCGAACTGTATTCCAGATTTTGAGAGAGAATGCTCTGTATGTGAAGGGATCAAAGTGTCTTTTTGGCGTACAGAAGATCTCATTTCTGGGATTCATTTTGTCCCCATCTGTTATTGAAATGGACCCGGTCAAGGTTCAGGCCATCTGTGATTGGGTCCAACCTACTTCATTAAAGGCTCTTCAGAGATTTTTGGGTTTTGCCAATTTTTATCGTAAATTTATTGGTAATTTCTCTGTTATTGTTAAACCATTAACTGATTTGACCAGAAAGGGTTCTGATGTGGTGAATTGGCCTCCTGAGGCAGTCTCTGCGTTTCAGGAACTTAAGCAGAGATTCACTTCTGCTCCTGTTCTACGGCAGCCTGATGTTTCTCTGCCATTTCAGGTGGAGGTTGATGCCTCTGAAATTGGGGCAGGTGCCGTTTTGTCCCAAAAAGATCCAGAGACCTCTAAAAGTAACCCTTGTGCCTTTTTCTCTCGAAAATTTTCTCCTACTGAACGTAATTATGACGTGGGTAATCGGGAGTTATTGGCCATGAAGTGGGCTTTTGAAGAGTGGAGACATTGGCTGGAGGGAGCCAAACATCAGGTGGTGGTCCTTACGGACCATAAGAATCTGGTCTATCTGGAATCTGCCAAGCGACTCAATCCTAGACAGGCCAGGTGGGCCTTGTTTTTCACACGTTTTAATTTTGTGGTTTCCTTTCTTCCTGGCACTAAGAATGTTAAGGCGGATGCCCTCTCGAGGAGTTTCCTTGCGGACTCTCCTGAGCTATCTGATCCCTCTGTTATTTTGAAGGAGGGTGTAGTTCTTTCCGCCATCTCGCCCAATTTGAGACTTGCTCTGGAGGGGTGTCAGGAGGATAGGCCCGAGCGCTGCCCTGTTGGAAAATTGTTTGTCCCGGACCAATGGAAAAAGAGTGTGATGTCTGAGATTCATTGTTCCGCATTGGCTGGGCATCCCGGAATTTTTGGTACCAGAGACTTGGTTAGTCGGTCCTTTTGGTGGCCTACCTTGTCTCGCGATGTCAGGGAATTTGTGCAGTCCTGCGGGACTTGCTCTCGCTCCAAGCCTTGCTCTCGCTCTAGTGGTTTGTTGATGCCATTGCCTGTGCCCAAGAGACCATGGACCCATATCTCTATGGATTTCATTTCCGATCTTCCTGTTTCTCAGAGAATGACCACCATCTGGGTAATTTGTGATAGGTTTTCCAAAATGATACATCTTGTGCCATTACCTAAGTTGCCTTCCTCCTCTGAATTGGTGCCGTTGTTCCTTCAGCACGTGGTTCGTTTACACGGCATTCCTGAGAACATTGTGTCTGACAGAGGAGTCCAGTTTGTTTCCAGATTTTGGAGGACTTTTTGTTCTAAACTGGGTGTTCAATTGTCTTTCTCCTCGGCATTTCATCCTCAGACCAATGGTCAAACTGAGAGAACAAACCAGACATTGGAGACTTATCTAAGATGCTTTGTGTCTGCTGATCAGGATGACTGGGTCTCTTTTTTGCCTTTGGCTGAGTTTGCTCTTAATAATAGGGCTAGCTCTGCCACTTTGATGTCTCCGTTTTTCTGTAATTCTGGGTTTCACCCTCGATTTTCTTCAGGACAGACGGAGGCTTCTGTCTGTCCAGGTGTTGACTCTGTTGTTGAGCGTATGCAGCAGATTTGGGACCAGGTAGTGGAGAGGTTGTCCCTCTCTCAGGAGAAGGCCCAGCGGTTTGCTAACCGGCATAGGACTGATGGTCCTCGGTTTAAAGTGGGGGACTTGGTCTGGTTGTCCTCAAAGAATATTCCTATGAGAGTAGCATCTCCTAAATTTAAGCCTAGGTTCATTGGACCTTATAAGATCATGGAGATTATTAATCCTGTTTCTTTTCGTTTGCTTCTTCCAGGGACATTTAAGATCCATAACGTGTTCCACAAGTCCTTGTTGAAGAGGTTTGTTGAGCCAGTGGTTCCTGCTGCTGTGCCTCCTGACCCTGTTTTGGTTGAGGGCAATCTGGAGTATGTGGTTGAGAAAATATTGGATTCTCGTTTTTCTAGACGAAGACTCCAGTATTTGGTTAAATGGAGAGGTTATGGTCAGGAAGACAATTCTTGGGTGTTTGCTTCGGACATCCATGCTAGGAGACTTATCCGTGCGTATCATAGAACTCATCCTGACCGACCTGGTTGCTCAAATGAGGGTTCGGTGACCCCTCCTCAAGGGGGGGTACTGTTGTGAATGGGTTTGAGATGAGTTCTGAGCAGAGGCTCCCTCTGGTGGTTACAAGCGGTACTAGTGAGGATTGTGAGGACTGGGAATCAGGTGTTACTGATTGGTCTTATATAAGGGAGTCATTTTCCCATCAGGGTTGCCGGTGATCAATTGTTCTGGTCTGAATCCTTCTTTCCAGTTTCCCTTGTAGCCTGCTGTGTCGTGTCTGCATCTCCTGCTATCAGATAAGACAATTTCTTATTTTGTGTTTTTGCTATATTTTTGCATTTGGTCCTGCACTTCTGTGGGGGCCTTCTGGTCCCCTCCGGGGGCTTTTGCCCTCTCAGTTTAGTCCAGCCACTGTGTTTTGTACTTTTGCTTTTTCCAGTTTTTTCAGTGGCTGCTGTTTTTGTTACACCAGAGAACTAATTTAGATGGTAGAGGTCGTGTGATCTCAGGTGATTTTGAAATTAGTTGAGTTGGTGTTTTTTCAGGGTTTTCTGAGATTGCAGTAAGTACCCTTCCTGTCCTTTTCTATTTAGATAGTTTGGGCCCCAGCGTTTGCTCATACTATTTTCTTTCTGTGTCAGTATTTCCTCTTGTCTAACCACCATTACATGTTTGGGGGCTTTCTATTATCTTTGGGGTTCTGCTCCGGGGCAGATAGCTTTCCTATTTCTATCTTTAGGTGTAGTTAGTTTCTCAGGCTGTGACGAGGCGTCTAGGACCAACGTAGGAACGCTCCACGGCTGCCTCTAGTTGCGGTGGTTAGTCAGGGTACTGCAATCTCATAGATTCCAACTGCTCTGGTGTATTTCCTTTTTTACCTGCACTCCTCAGCTACCGTAACATAACAGTTTTGGGGTTGATGTCAGCTTTGTAATGTCAGCTGACATCAAGCCCAGGGGTTAGTACTGGAGACCCCATAGTCACCTAATATTAACAAATATGTGGCATGAGATGATCAAATGTGTGTAGATATGAGGTAGAAGAGGACCAGCTTTGAAAAAAAAATCTGTTAGGAGTAGAGATTAGCGAACTTATTTGGAAAAGGTTCGCCATCTTAAAGTCGGCATGAACCTTGCACATTTGGATTCGTGTTCGGATTCCCAAGAATTTTCCTCAAAATCCGAAATACACGGCCAAAGTTCGGTAAATGATTGAGTTTCTATTAATGCTTTTGTTACGACTTTGGCTAGGTAGTGGTGCTGTATGATGAGCGGGGGGATGTGTTTGATGAGGACAGGGGGTGGGGAGAGGTTAGAGGTGCCATGGACTAATTATTTTTTTTATTAATTTAATTTGTGGAAATTCCGGCAGCCAATCAGTGCACAGAAACCATCCACAACCTTAAGACACAAGGGCTTGTGTCATTGGCTGCCAAAGTTACATGTCCCTCTCCAAAAATAAACATGGGGCTTTGGCATAATTTAGTGAGTATAAGGCTGTGCGCACATGGTGTGTTTTTTCGGACTTCCCATGGTGTTTCCCACGATGTCATCGGTGTGACAGCATGAGAAACACCGGGTGTTCTGATTAGTTGTATAATTACCGCTGGTAAGATTGTTAATGACAGTCAGAGAGCTGCGGGGTCAAGCTGTCAGTTGTCAGCGTAACCCCGCAACTGTGACTGTGGCCCACAGTAAACAGCTTACTGCCAGTCACAGGCATCAGCTGATGAGAGACTACTACTTCCATCAGCTGATGCCTGTTGTCACTGATTACAGCGAGAGCAGGCATTGGCTGATGGACATAGTCATCAGCCGGAACCTGTGCTCAAAGTAAAAAAAAAAGTTAAAATAAAGAAATAAATATTGAAATAAAAAATAAAAAAACACAATATATAGTCACCTTACACCTAATCCCTGAAGCCCTTGTCTCCTGTAAAAAATAAAAAACACCATATACTCACCTTAACGCCTAATCCCCAATACCCATGTCACCAGAAAAAGAGAAAAAATAATAAACCACCTTATCCCTTAACTATCTGCCATAATCCATACTGTTCTGCGACGATTCAGATCAGTTATAGAGCAGTCACATCAACTGATGCTCTTCAAGTTTACAAATTTAGGATAAATATAACCTATAATGTAGATGTTTATGAAGGGTCAAAAAAAGCTGTGGAAGAAATTTATATGACCATTCCATGCATATGTTGTCAATATTCTTGATTATATATTATTTTTTAAAGAGGAAAAGATAAGGATGGCTGACTTACTTTGAAAATCCAAGTAAGAATGACTACAATTCTTTTTGGACATTGCTGGTGAGATCTCACACTGTTCAGTAACAAGCCACAGCTGTCAGTCAGGCTGGGTGGGTGAAAACACTGAATACACTTTTAGGGCTCATACTCACTTGCGCCGAAAACGGATGATATTCAGCCGAAAAAAAATCGGATTCAAATCTGACCAATGTCATTCAATAGGTGACATCTTATTTGCGATTTTTTTTCTCAGCCGAAATTGGTGTGAGAAAAAAATCGCAGCTCTCAATTATTAACCTGGCTTAAAGTCACCTTTCAATTGCAAGGTGGCTTTAACCCCTTATTAACCCATTCGCCACCGCTACAGGGCAATGGGAATAGACGGGCAAAGTGCCAGAAAGGGCTAATCTAATTAGAGATTTGCCTTTTCTGGGGTGTCTGGGGGCAGATGTTAGTAGCCAGGGGGGGCACAAAGAAAATGTACCCTCTCTAGGCTATTATTATTTGCCCCCACTCGCTTGCTTTGTCTGTCTGCTGGAGAAAATACAGAGGGAGCCCACGCATTTTTTTTCAACAAATTTACACCTTTAATTAACCCCTACATGTCTGAAATTTTGCACACATACACATGTAATTGTAAGTTAAAACCATATATCAAAATACATGAAATGACATGGTTAACTGTGTGTAAACAATGTATCATTTCATGTCGGCTTCTGTGATTTCACAAAAGCCGGCAATTGAATTAGCGGCTATTACAGTATGTAGAAGTCTATGAACTATAAATATATGTATGTATTCTATGTGTGTATATGTATTGTTTCTATTCTTTATTAAAGCTGTCAGTGTGATTTTACAGTAGAGCCAGGGATGAATTAGCGGCTATTATACTATGTAGAAGTGTATGACCTATATATATATTATATATATATATATATATATTATATATATATAATTATTTTCTTTTTGTGTACATTTTTTTTTACAATGTGATTTTTACATGACTTTTTACATAGAGATAACTGCTCTATGTAAAACTTCATGTTAAAATCGCATTGCATACAGATGGAAAACTGATGGAAAACGCATGGAAAACGCATGGTGCGATTTAAAATCGCATGCAAATCGCATAACATTTTACTAGAATCGTACCCTTTTTTCCGTCCAGAAAACGGACCGATTTTTTTCACACTAGTGGGTATGAGCTCTTACTTTGATGTTGCAACCATTCTGAAATGAAGTTTCAAAGTAAGTACACCTGCCCCATCAAGTCTAAGAGATCTATTTAATAATGATTACAGTTCGTTGTGTGAAATCTGGTGGCATATCCGCTGCAAAACAACATATAATATGTGGCTCACAGTTGTTAAAGGGCAAGATATAATGCGGTTTGCTTTGCAACTGCAGAAGTGTTATTTTGAAATACAATGTAACAACATAATAATGAATGTATAGTAAAGTCATCACTGAAATTTATTCCAGTCATCAAACTTGCAAACAATTAGTTATTGCTCTTTACTAGATGCGGCAGCTGTCAGACACTTAGTCCCTAACTATTTTGTATTTTGCTGTTGCTTGAGCTTACAAATGTTAAATGTCGTTCTATAGCAGAAGGGCACTTCACAGTTTGTTTCATGCTGAAGAGTTTTATTTTTATTCTCTGGCAAAAAACACATTATAGGATGTGATATTGTTATTGCATAAATGAGATACGCATTCAAGATATTTCCCGTAAAATGCATTCAACCTTTTAGTAATTCATACAAGCGTGCTCTGACAAACTCATTAAAAACAAGCCTTTAAACCTAACAGCAATCCATTTATTCATTGCTTATTTTTATCCCTGCTTTTCTTTTAAAATATTAAAATTATTTCTCCTTTAATGGAGAAGATGTGTAAAAGTTTCTGCTTCTGTCTGAAATAAAAGCTTCCTTATGCAATATATTTAGGTACCTTATAAAGAAAACAGTGATTATTCTATGTTCTGTAATCCATCGCTATACAATCCACCAATGTTATTAGAAATCCATCATATAATTTTAATTATTATTTTGGTCATTGTTAATGCAGCACTGCAGCATTCTTTTTTTTTATTTTAGTGTGGGAGTGGTGCAACTAATCTAAGTTCCTTGCCCGCAGTATTATACTTACTAGTCGCCATTTTCAGCTCTTTCTAATGCCACTCCAGTCCCACGCCAGCATCTTGTGACCATAACGTCTGACTGACCGGAAGTCAAAGGTAGCGGTCACAAACTCTCAATGTCAGTCTATGAAAGCCTCATCCTGGCCTCGTTCTGGCTCTCATAGACTTACATTGAGTTATGATTTCCGAATCACCCAGCAAATATTGGAGTGATCTGCAGGACAAAAACTTCTGGAGACCAACAGCAGTTGCATTGGTAACAGCTGAAGATGGTGGCTGGTGAGTATAAGACTAGGGTCAGGGGACTTAGATTAGTATTATCACTCCAGTGCTGCAATAAGAAAAAAAAACACTTGCGTGGTGCTTTAGGCCAGTGTCACACTTGTGACACTTGCACACTTGCATCAACACCCGGCACTGCCGCCGGCATTCGGACCCAAGCGTGCGGCTGCGTGTATTTCTATGCAGCCGCACGCTCCAGGCTGAGTGTCAGTGGCAAGAATCGTGCGAGTTTCTCACAGGTGTGACACCGGCGTTAAAGTCTATATATATCTCCATCACTGTAAGGAGGTCACTGGAAGTGTACATTCACTAGGTTACCAATAGATTTGGTGTAGGGCTAAGCCAAGGAACAGAGTCTAACGTTTTGTGTGTTCACTCTCACTCCTGTAAGGGGGTGTGTACTTATTAACAGGGAGTCTCTAGATCGCTATTTCAGGTTTAGCATCTGTTAGCAGCGGATTAACCAGCGTAACATCTGGGGTCAGCAACAGATAATGTAGATTTATTCACATCCAGTATAGACAGCTTACAACACAGCATGAAATGTGATCAGCCTGATATCTGCTATGGCTGCAGCATGAAAAACATTACAACAACACAGGAAGAGAAGGAGGAGGCATCCTGTCTGTTAGTGAGGGTTTTTGTTTTTTTTAACAAAACTTTGTTAACAACCTCACAATATGCACAACATATCAAACAGTACAGTAGTAGTTTTTGCAATATACAAATCAATATGCATTATTCCAACACCCCCACTCAACAACTACTTATCCTCTTATTCCCATTGTGGTTCTCAATTCTTGGAACCTGGCTCGTGGCAATGGCTTTGTCATAATGTCAGCTAGCATCTTATCAGTTTCACAATAGACAAACTGAATTATGCCACGATCTATCAAATCACGTAGATGATGGTGTCTGACGTCAATATGCTTGGTTCTAGCACTGATCTTTTCACTGCATGCAAGTTTAATGCATCCTTGATTGTCCTCATTAGTGGCATCAATCCACTTTGTTCTTTGATTGATAGGTAGTCCTTGCATTTCATCCCATGACTGCGGCTCTGACTCAGGTAGTGTCTTGACAATGTAGGATAGACGTTTAGCTGGTATACCTTTGTTTGATCTTGACGATCTTCTGATTTCAGATTCTTCTGATTTTTCTGTTGTTCCTTCAGTGGTTGAAGAATCCAGCCAGACTTCTACATCCTCCTTTTTTTGTCTTGTAATTGTGACTTCAGCTGGACTACTGGCTTGATGTCACAAAACTTGGGTGATACAAAGTTCTCATCAATCACTACATCTCTGCTTATTGTGACCTTGTTTGTTTCTGGGTGTAGAATCCTATAACCTTTCTGGGTTTCACTGTAGCCTACCAGGATACCTTCTTTAGCATAAGATTCCCACTTAGTTCGCTTTTCTTTGGGAATATGTACAAATGCTTTACTTCCGAATATTCTTATGTGGTGCAGTTTTGGCTTTCTGCTGTTCCATTGCTCAAATGGAGTTTTCTCTGTAGCTTTACCTGGTAGTCTGTTCTGAAGATAGCAAGCTGTCATGATTGCCTCACCCCAATATGTTGTAGGCAGATTTGCATCAAATAACATACTTCTTGCACTTTCACAGAGTGTTCGGTTCCTTCTTTCCGCAACACCATTTTGCTCAGGGTTGTACGGTACAGTGGTCTGAAATAGGATTCTATTTTTCTTTAGAATGCTCTGTGTCTCATTGCTTGTATATTCAGTCCCATTATCTGCACGTAGAATCTTTGGCATTCTTCCAAATTTATTATATACCTCAGCTAGATATATTTCAAGTTTCTCTGGAACTTCTATCTTGCTGTGAAGCAGATGGACAACTGTATATCTGGAATGATCATCAATAAATGTGAGAAAATATCTCTTCTTCCCAGGAGTCTGAGTGCTCATTGGACCACAGACATCTGTGTGTATTAAATCTAGTGGCTGTTCTGTTCTTGTAGTACTTCTCTTAGGAAAAGCTTTTCTAGACATTTTCCCTTTAATGCAGCTAGTACACTTCATTGACTGGTTACATAGATCAATTGTGATATCATCAGCTAGTTGCTTCTGAACTAACTTTCTTATTGCTTCTGGGTCTCTGTGTGCCTGACGCTTATGCCATACATGAATACAGTTATTGTGCTCTTCTTGTTGAGCAGTATACACACAATCTTTACATTTCAGCTGATAAAGTTCATCTGTGATTTTTCCCTCTGCTAGTGTGTGACCCTCTTTTGAGATGATGCAGCTATCATGCTTAAATGTAACTTCATTTCCTTGTTTTGTGAGTTTCTTCACAGATAGTAAATTACTCTCAAGACTAGGCACATAGAGCACATCTTTTACTGGGATCTTCCTGCTTTGTGTTGGTGAGATTTGACAATCAATATAACCATCTCCTATGCCTTCTGAACTCATGTACTGACCATTAGCCATAATCACTTTCTCTGACTTATTTTGATTAAGCTTAGAAAAGAAGTCTCTGTTATTAGTCATGTGACTAGTTGCTCCATAGTCTATACACCATGCATGCTTTGATGTATTTGCACTGACAGTAAATGCAATTTCATTATTCACAGAATCATTTTCTCCAGACACAGCACTCTTAACCCTTTGCTGACTGTTTTGCTTTTTCAGCTGATTCATTCTAGCTTTCCAAACTCTGCAGTCGGCTTTCAAATGTCCTGATTTCTTGCAAACAAAACATTCACGTGTTTCTTTTAGGTGCTTTCTGTTATCATATAGACTCTGTTTTTGTAAAGCAGACTTTGTCTTGGTGCTTATACATTCTGCCTTCCGTTTATATTCATCTATAAGCTTCCCTCTTACATACTCCAGAGTAAGCTCATCATCTGGGCGCGCATCTAGTGCGGTCACAAGCGTGTCATAGCTCTCTGGAAGACCACTAAGCAGTAATGCGGCTACATGAAAGTCCTTCAGATCTTCCCCAATGCCTCTCAAGCGTTCTACAAGCTCTAGAATACTCCTGATATACTCCTGCATATCCTGGCCTTTCTGTAGCTTAGACTGGTACAGTTTTCTCATAAGATACAGTTTATTGCTTAAATTAATCCTCTCATGTACCTTTTGCAGCTGCTCCCACATTTCTCTTGCAGTATCACATTTACACACATGAACAATCTGATCATCATCTATGCTGAGTGATATGGTACTCTGTGCTTTCTGATCCATCTCTATCCACTCCTGTGGTACTGGGTCAGGTTTAGGCTCCTGTGTGTATTTCCACGTACCTTCCCTTATCAGCAGCATCTTCACTTTGAATTTCCAGGATTGATAGTTCTGGTTAGTGAGACTTGGTACTGTAAACTTCATGGAGTTGCTGCTGCTGGTGGCCATCTTTGCTGTCTTTCTTTCTTTTCTTTTCTCTGTGTTCTGGGGATCTCTGGGACTCTAGCACTCTGGGCACTCTGGGCCCATAACCTGTTAGCAGCGGATTAACCAGCGTAGCATCCAGAGTCAGCAACAGAGAATGTAGATTTATTCACATCCAATATAGACAGTTTACAACACAGCATGAAATGTGATCAGCCTGATATCTGCTATGGCTGCAGCATGAAAAACATTGCAACAACACAGGAAAAGAAGGAGGAGGCATCCTGTCTGTGAGTGAAGGGTTTTATTTTTTAACAAAACTTTGTTAACAACCTCACAATATGCACAACATATCAAACAGTACAGTAGTAGTTGTTGCAATACATACAAATCAATATGCATTATTCCAACAGTATCTGCTGTCAATTTGTGACACATAGACATACAGAAGGTGACAATTGGTAGTACCAAGGCAGTAAGCAGGAATTGTGATGAGAATAAGCTAGGGTTTGAGGATGATGGAATTCAACCATGATAAAAGATCTAACAGCAGTCAGCATTGCAGTACATTAGAAGACAAAATCAGATACTAAAGCCAAGACTAGTTTTAAAATGCCAACACAGGTCAAAACAGTCAGGAGCAGGAAAAAAAACACACCGTTGCAGACTATAAATTAATTTCTTAATGGGGAGATCTGCGTGTCACTAATGTGAAGCATGGGGTGGTGGTGCTGGAAGTGGCTCCTGCCAGTATCTTACAGATTAATTTTGTTCTCAAAGTAAGAAAGGTTAGGGGCCACTGGTTTAATCAATAACTGCTAGGTTCTCCCTGTAAAAACAACCAATCAGCTGGTAGGAGGAGGTCCAACATGGAAGAGATCAATCATGTCCACCTTGGATAATAATAATAATAATAATAATAATAATAATAATAATAATCTTTATTTATATAGCGCCATCATATTCTGCAGCGCTTTACAGTTTAACAGTTTCAAAACACAAGTCATAAGTAACAACGTGAACAATACAATAATTAAAGCAAAATATGACGACCCTGCTCGTGAGAGCTTACACTCTACAATGAGGTGGGGGAGATACAAAGTACAGGTGTGTATATACAATGGTGCATTTACAATGATGGTCCAGCCATCTTGAGGGAGTGAGGGATGGATGGAGATAGTGAATGGGCTACACACACACACACTTACACAGAGAATGACTTTGATTAGTGAATGTGATAGGCCGCTCTGAACAGATGTGTTTTGAGGGAGCGCCTGAAACCATGCAAATTGTGGATAGTCCTAATTTCTTGGGGTAGAGCATTCCAGAGGATTGGCGCAGCGTGGGAGAAGTCTTGGAGTCGGGAGTGGGAGTTACGGATTAGTGCAGAGGTTAGTCGAAAGTCGTTTGCAGAGCGCAGCAGTCAGTTAGGCCGATAGATAGAAATGAGGGAGGAGATGTAGGGGGGTGCTGCACTGTGGAGAGCTTTGTGGGTGAGAACCAGTACTTTGAATTGGATCCTATAATGAATGGGCAGCCAGTGTAAGGACTGGCGAAGAGCGGACACGTCCGAGTACCGATTAGCCAGATGGATGACCCCGGCTGCTGCATTAAGGATGGACTGGAGAGGGGATAGTCGAGTAATGGGGAGGCCAAGTAATATAGCGTTGCAGTAGTCCAGGCGGGAATGGATCAATGCTACAGTGAGGGTTTTTGTTGTTTCCATGGTGAGAAAAGGGCGGATTCTAGAGATGTTCTTTAGGTGTAGGCGGCAAGAGCGGGCAAGAGATTGTATATGGGAAGTGAAGGAGAGATTGGTGTCAAACATAACACCCAGACAGCGAGTCTGCTGCCGGGGTGTTATTATGGTTCCGCCCACGGAGAGGGAAATGTCAGATTTAGGGAGGTTAGTAGACGGCGGGAGCAGAAGAAGTTCAGTTTTGGAGAGGTTAAGTTTCAGATAGAGAGCAGACATGATGTTGGAGACTGCGGACAGACAGTCGGTGGTGTTCTGTAGTACAGCGGGGGTAAGGTCGGGGGATGACGTGTATAGTTGTGTGTCATCAGCATAAAGATGGTACTGAAAGCCAACTCTGCTGATGGTCTGTCCAATTGGGGCCGTGTAGAGAGAGAATAGAAGGGGGCCAAGGACTGAGCCCTGGAGTACACCGACAGTGAGAGGAAGAGGAGATGACGTGAAGCCAGAGAACGAAACACTGAAGGAGCGGTCAGAAAGATAGGAGGAGAACCAGGAGAGAACAGTGTCCTTAATACCTAGTGAGTGGAGCCTAGACAGTAGGAGACTGTGATCAACCGTGTCGAAAGCTACAGAAAGGTCGAGAAGAATGAGCAGAGAGTGGTCACCGTTACGTTTTACTGTCAGAAGGTCATTGGTTACTTTGATGAGTGTAGTTTCAGTCGAATGTAGGGGTCAGAAGCCGGACTGTGAAGGGTCTAGGAGGGAGTGAGTGGAGAGGTAACGGGTGAGGCGGGAGTAGACTAGGCGCTCCAAAAGTTTGGAGATGAAGGGGAGATTGGAGACCGGTCTGTAGTTGTTTGTGCAGGAAGGGTCAAGAGCGGGTTTCTTTAGTAATGGAGTAATGATGGAGTGTTTGAAGGAGGATGGGAAAATGCCAGAGGAGAATGAGAGATTGAAGATTGTAGTTAGGTGAGTTGTGACAACTGGAGAGAGAGACTGGAGGAGGTGTGAGGGAATGGGGTCGGTAGTGCATGTAGTAGGACGAGAGGAAGAGAGGAGTCTGGAGACTTCTTCTTCTGTGATGGGATCAAATGTGGAAATTGAGCCAGGGGAAATGCAGGGAGGGATGGGAGTCACAGCACTTGGTGGTTGAGAGCAGATTTCCTGACGGATAGTATCTATTTTTTCTATAAAGTGGGAGGCCAGGTCGTCAGCACAAATGTCTGTGATAGGGGCTTGTGCTTTTGGCCTGAGGAGGGAGTGAAAAGTGTCAAAAAGTTTCTTGGGGTTGTTGGCTAGTGAGGAGATCAGGGTGGTGAAGTAGGTCTGTTTGGCGAGGTGAAGGGCTGCATTATAAGTTCTTAACATGAATTTAAAGTGGATGAAGTCTTCTGGTGTGCGGGTTTTTCTCCAAAGGCGTTCAGCACTCCTAGAGCATCGCTGGAGACGGTGAGTTTGCGATGTGAGCCAGGGCTGTTTCACTGTGTGTTTGGAAGTTCTGAGGGTGAGCGGTGCTACTTGGTCAAGGGTGCTTCTAAGAGTGTTATTGTAGTGCTGAACAGCCAGATTAGGACAAGAAAAAGAGGAGATTGGGGACAGCGATGAGTGTAGGGAGTCTGAAAGTGTCTGAGGGTTAATGGCTTGTAGATTTCTGAATGTGTGGTAGGTAGGAGTGTGCTGGGGTGGTTGAGGATTTGTGAGGGTGAAGGAGAGAATGTTGTGGTCAGAGAGTGGAAGCGGTGAGATATTTAGGTGGGAGATTGAACAGAGGCGGACAAAGACCAGGTCAAGGGTGTTACCATCCTTGTGTGTCTCAAAGGTTGAAAGCTGTGAGAGGCCTAGAGAAGTGGTTAGTGATAGAAGCTGAGATGCAGATGTGGAAGTAGGACTGTTAATGGGGATGTTGAAGTCTCCAAGGATAAGGGTTGGTAGTTCTGAGGACATGAAGTGCGGCAGCCAGGCTGAGAAGTGGTCAAGGAACTGGGTGGGCGAGCCTGGGGGCCGATATATGACCGCTACTCTGAGGGAGAGGGGATGGAAGAGCCTGATGGTGTGGACCTCAAAAGAAGGGAATGAGAGTGATGGAATTGGGGGGATGACCTGGAAAGTGCATTGTGGGGACAGGAGTATGCCAACTCCACTACCATGTCTGTTTGTGGGTCTCGGGGAATGGGAGAACTGTAAGCCACCATAGGAAATGGCAGCAGGGGAGACCGTGTCAGAATCCTGAATCCAGGTTTCAGTGAGGGCCAACAGATGAAGAGAGTTGTTCAGAAAGTAGTTGTGCAGGAAGGATAGTTTGTTGCATGCAGACCGTGGATTCCAGAGGGCACAATTGAAAGAAGGAGATGAGGGAGTGCAAGTAATTTTAATAAGATTATTATGGTTTTGATATGAGGTAGGGTAGGGATTGAGGTTGGGGGATGGTGGACCAGGGTTGGGGGAGATGTCCCCTGAAATCAGTAGAAGGAAGATAAAGAGCAGGTAGTTGTTGGAGTTGTAAGTAGGTTTTTTCCGTGATGTGTTTAGGCAAGATGGGCTGAGGTTTCTCAGGAAGGTGAGGAGTGCATGGGAACTGTACATGGGAGAGGGAAGTATGGAGGGGCTGATGTGTATGAGTCGTGATGGAGGGGGGATGGGGCGATGAATGTGGATGGCAAGGGAACACAGGAGGAGAGAGGTAATGTACATAATTAAAAAGAAAGCAAAGTGTGGGCTACCTGATTCCTGCCCTGATTAACTGCCATGGATAACTGCCGTTTACTCGATGCTTGTCTTCTGTGATGCTTTGCTTTCTGTGATGCTTTGCTTTCTGTGATGCGTGCGCCCCCTTACTGCGTGCGCCCCTTAGACTACTCCTAAATATATAGCCCACACTACAGGGTCAGGAAAGTGGGATTGTGGGAGCTGCTTTGGGATAATTTGGCAGCTGGGGCCAGCACACCAGGGGGTGGTTAGATCATCAAGGCAACCTGGCAACATCTATATGCTTTAGCACCTTCCACCTGATAAGATCTAGAGAGGCCCAAGTCACAGGATATGAAGCAGTACGTATTTTAAACACAGTGCAAAAATGAATTATACCAAAGCATTATTACCAGGCACATTAAACTATGTTGCAAGATGGTAAAGCAGTGCTTGGCAGCAAGCAGAAGTATGGAGTGCACACCATTAATATATAGTGCAGCATACAACACAGATAGCATAGGTGGGGATTCTATCATTCAGCTGTTTGCTTCCAATGAATGCATTGCATACCATTAATATATAGTGCAGCATACAACACAGATAGCAGAGGTGGGGATTCTATAATTCAGCTGTTTGCTTCCAATGAATGCATTGCATACCATTAATATATAGTGCAGCATACAACACAGATAGCAGAGGTGGGGATTCTATCATTCAGCTGTTTGCTTCCAATGAATGCATTGCATACCATTAATATATAGTGCAGCATACAAAACAGATAGCAGAGGTGGGGATTCTTTCATTCAGCTGTTTTCTTCCAATGAATGCATTGCATACCTGTGTGAAGAGAGAAGATGAATGTTAATTCCTTGCCATGGATAACTGCCGTTTACTCAATGCTTGTCTTCTGTGATGCTTTGCTTTCTGTGATGCGTGCGCCCCCTTACTGCGTGCGCCCCTTAGACTACTCCTAAATATATAGCCCACACTACAGGGTCAGGAAAGTGGGATTGTGGGAGCTGCTTTGGGATAATTTGGCAGCTGGGGCCAGCACACCAGGGGGTGGTTAGATCATCAAAGGCAACCTGGCAACATCTATATGCTTTAGCACCTTCCACCTGATAAGATCTAGAGAGGCCCAAGTCACAGGATATGAAGCAGTACGTATTTTAAACACAGTGCAAAAATGAATTATACCAAAGCATTATTACCAGGCACATTAAACTATGTTGCAAGATGGTAAAGCAGTGCTTGGCAGCAAGCAGAAGTATGGAGTGCACATAATTAATATATAGTGCAGCATACAACACAGATAGCAGAGGTGGGGATTCTATTATTCAGCTGTTTGCTTCCAATGAATGCATTGCATACCATTAATATATAGTGCAGCATACAACACAGATAGCAGAGGTGGGGATTCTATCATTCAGCTGTTTGCTTCCTATGAATGCATTGCATACCATTAATATATAGTGCAGCATACAACACAGATAGCAGAGGTGGGGATTCTATCATTCAGCTGTTTGCTTCCAATGAATGCATTGCATACCATTAATATATAGTGCAGCATACAAAACAGATAGCAGAGGTGGGGATTCTATCATTCAGCTGTTTGCTTCCAATGAATGCATTGCATACCTGTGTGAAGAGAGAAGATGAATGTTAATTCCTTTCCATGGATAACTGCCGTTTACTCAATGCTTGTCTTCTGTGATGCTTTGCTTTCTGTGATGCGTGCGCCCCCTTACTGCGTGCGCCCCTTAGACTACTCCTAAATATATAGCCCACACTACAGGGTCAGGAAAGTGGGATTGTGGAGCTGATTTGGGATAATTTGGCAGCTGGGGCCAGCACACCAGGGGGTGGTTAGATCATCAAAGGCAACCTGGCAACATCTATATGCTTTAGCACCTTCCACCTGATAAGATCTAGAGAGGCCCAAGTCACAGGATATGAAGCAGTACGTATTTTAAACACAGTGCAAAAATGAATTATACCAAAGCATTATTACCAGGCACATTAAACTATGTTGCAAGATGGTAAAGCAGTGCTTGGCAGCAAGCAGAAGTATGGAGTGCACACCATTAATATATAGTGCAGCATACAACACAGATAGCAGAGGTGGGGATTCTATCATTCAGCTGTTTGCTTTCAATGAATGCATTGCATACCATTAATATATAGTGCAGCATACAACACAGATAGCAAAGGTGGGGATTCTATCATTCAGCTTTTTGCTTCCAATGAATGCATTGCATACTATTAATATATAGTGCAGCATACAACACAGATAGCAGAGGTGGGGATTCTATAATTCAGCTGTTTGCTTCCAATGAATGCATTGCATACCATTAATATATAGTGCAGCATACAACACAGATAGCAGAGGTGGGGATTCTATCATTCAGCTGTTTGCTTCCAATGAATGCATTGCATACCATTAATATATAGTGCAGCATACAACACAGATAGCAGAGGTGGGGATTATATCATTCAGCTGTTTGCTTCCAATGAATGCATTGCATACCATTAATATATGGTGCAGCATACAACACAGATAGCAGAGGTGGGGATTATATCATTCAGCTGTTTGCTTCCAATGAATGCATTGCATACCATTAATATATAGTGCAGCATACAACACAGATAGCAGAGGTGGGGATTCTATAATTCAGCTTTTTGCTTCCAATGAATGCATTGCATACCTGTGTGAAGAGAGAAGATGAATGTTAATTCCTTGCCATGGATAACTGCCGTTTACTCGATGCTTGTCTTCTGTGATGCTTTGCTTTCTGTGATGCGTGCGCCCCCTTACTGCGTGCGCCCCTTAGACTACTCCTAAATATATATCTTCTCATCTCCTTGGATGAGAAGAAGGGAGACATAAAGTCCAGGGGTTTTAAAGGTGGATTTCAAAATGTGCTGGTATACATAAAGTTGTTAATGTAATACCTCTGAATATTTTCCCATTCTACAGATTTTGTTTGTAGAGTAGTTTCAGGGATAATAATTGTATTCTGTTAATATTGCAGGTGCCTAGAAAAAGTTAGAAGATAAAACACAATGTGTGGTCTATGCTAAAAAAGGGATTTAGGCTACTTTCACATTTGCGCTCGGGCGACCTGCGCCTATCTGCGCACGGCCGCCGCTAAGCTCCGCCCCCGGCCGCGCCTCCTCCCGGCGGCTCCGCCTTTGGGCGCATGACAGCGCATGCGACCTGTGTACCCTATCTTTATCATTGGGTACGCAGGCCGTGCGCAGTATGCGATTGACTGCGCATGCGTCCTTTTTGACGGTGCGCTGAGCGCACTAAAATGCAACATTGTGCGCTTTGGTGCGCTCGGCGCAGCGTCAAAAGGACGCATGCGCAGTCAATCGCATACTGCGCACGGCCTGCGTACCCAATGATAAAGATAGGGTACACAGGTCGCATGCGCCGTCATGCGCCCATAGGCGGAGCCGCCGGGAGGAGGCGCAGCCGTGGGCGGAGCTTAGCGGCGGCCGTGCGCAGATAGGCGCAGGTCGTCCGAGCGCAAATGTGAAAGTAGCCTTATATTGATATTAATTACACAGGTATGAAAAATTTGAGCTTATGAAAATTGCTTCAATTACAATGACTGATCCTTACGTTTTCTTTTGCCCTGATTTACAAAAACACTTCTGTTTTAATTCATTACACATGGATTTTGCACAAAACAAGCATGAAATTACGTAAAAGAGAGATGAACAAGAAAATCATTCCCGGTGACTACCTCTTGAAGCTCATCAAGAGAATGCCAAGAGTGTGCAAAGCAGTCATCAAAGCAAAAGGTGGCTACTTTGAAGAACCAAGAATATAAGACATATTTTCAATTGTTTCACACTTTTTTGTTAAGTATATAATTCCACATGTGTTGATTCATAGTTTTGATGCCTTCAGTGTGAATGTACAATTTTCATAGTCATGAAAATGCAGAAAAATCTTTAAATGAGAAGGTGTGTCCAAACTTTTGGTCTGTACTGTATATAAAAGTTTCTTGAACATTCATTCTGCAATTTTATTGGAAATTAATTCTTGCACCTTTTCCTTTTCTTTTCAAAGCTTCTCTTAATACCTTTTCTCCTATAGAAGGCCTGTGAAGCATGTAGCAGTAGTCCCCCATCATGTTCAGATTCCATCTACCTTGATATCATTGTTCCATCTTCTTCATATCGTGATGAAATCTTTCTCCTTGCTCTTGGCTAACAGCAACAAGGATTTCAGAAAAGTTTCTTAAAGAAAAGCTATGAGAATTTAAACTTTATTCTTTAAGTGCACAGAATGCACTACAGGCACTGACACACACTTGCTGCCATTGTGCAGTAGCACAACTTCCAACTTTTTTGGATGGATGGATGAATCAATAAAGATTGTCCACTTGCTCACATTGTACTCAATGTTAAATTTTTCCATCAGCCCAGGAACATCGCCGCAATACACTGGAGCACCGTCTTGAGAAAAGTATTGAAGAAATTCCTTTTCTCTGCTTTTGTACTTTGAAACACAGGTACCAGACGCTAGCAGGTTCTTTTTCTTTAGTCTGGAGCCTAAAAGTTCTGCAGAATGTTTAGGAATGTCCAAGTCCAATCATTTATTTCGAGCTGTGGCTCGCTGAGACTAGCGTGAAAGTCTTCATCAGAATCCTGCTCTTCATGTTCAATCTTCTGAATCAGGTGTATCTTCAAGTTTCTCCAGAGATGAAGGGACAGGTATTCCTGGACTGTGGGGCACAGGGCGAATCACTGATGCAAGGTCAGGTTATAAAATTTCCTTCTTATTTTTAAGGTTGCGCATTGCACCTACAAAAGTAGTAGTCATCACTATGGCATGCCAAAGCAATAGCTCTCTATCTTCCCTTTAGACCACTGTCGTAGTTCTTCTATGCAATCAGAACATAAGGAGCCCATGACTTGTTCTGATTACCTAGTTTTATACCAAAGTACACAGTACACGTTTCCAATGAAGACTGCAATGTTCCTTTGGTTTTTCTTCACTACAAAACAACCACAAATGTAGCAAAAGTTGTCAGGTCAATTTTCAACACCCATTTCGATTACCTTGTTAGAAACAGAAGCTTAATACACCACCACAACCACTAAATACTGAAATGAATCATGGTAAACACACCACCACACTCTTATTAACTCTGTCTAAAAAGAAAATCTGCCTTTGCCTCCAGTAGCAACCAATCACAGTGCAGCTTTCAGTTCTTATACTGCTGAGGTAAAATAAAAGATATGTTATGATTGGATGTTATGGACACCACCATACTATTTGGAATCTGAGTTGAGAAAATCTTCTTTGCTCACAGCATCCAATCGCAGCACAGCATCAATTAATTTCTAACCAATCTAATGGCCCCAAAATCATCCACCAAATGTCATACAAAGGGGTTAAAGTATGATGAAAGAAAAAGCCTATGTAGTCAGTGTTTGTGAAAAACATGATGGCATTTATTTCAATATTTTTATTGAGTTCAGAGATCGAAAGAATATAAAAATCACCTCTTACATTTCAAACAATTTCACCCTTGCAGACCTGTGTTATTTTTTGTAGTTTGGGATACTATTGGTGATTTGTTAATGGTGAAAGGGTTTTAATGGTTGACCAAAGTAAATATTCTACACTATCCAGAAAAGCCACTAAAGGAGACTCAAGGCCTCCAAGAATTCAACATAAACAGCAGAAAAAAAAACATCAACACCCACCTACCCAGATCTCAGAGCAAAAGCACTGCAGGGTGCAGCTAGCCCATGAAGCAAAGATGTTAGCAGCACAGTTGCAAAATACCAGATGAAACAGCCACTCTCCACATACCCATATAGGGAGGGGGTGACTGCCCAGTATACAATTGCACAATAAAGGCCCACATAGGGTGCTGTTCACACAATGATACTGCATAGTGTCCGGTTCACAGCCTATTAGTCACGCCCCTACTCTTCGATTAGGCGGGCTGGCCAGTACACTCTCAATGCGCACCAGTGTGAACACCCCTCATGCGAGACCAAACGTGCTTGGGCTTCGCTGCACCCCGAAAAATACAATACAATAAATACAAAAATAGTGGGGTATTAGTTGACATCTTTGCTTCATGGGCTAGCTGCACCCTGCAGTGCTTTTGCTCTGAGATCTGGGTAGGTGGGTGTTGATGTTTTTTTTCTGCTGTTTATGTTGAATTCTTGGAGGCCTTGAGTCTCCTTTAGTGGCTTTGATGGATAGTGTAGTGTAGGACTTGTAAGCGTGGGGACCTTTGGCGCAGGTTACAAGCTTACGTATTTTTGGCCAAAAATATCAACTAATACCCCACTATTTTTGTATTTATTGTATTGTATTTTTCGGGGTGCAGCGAAGCCCAAGCACGTTTGGTCTCGCATGAGGGGTGTTCACACTGGTGTGCATTGAGAGTGTACTGGCCAGCCCGCCTAATCGAAGAGTAGGGGCGTGACTAATAGGCTGTGAACCGGACACTATGCAGTATCCTTGTGTGAACGGCACCCTATGCGGGCCTCTATTGTGCAATTGTATACTGGGCAGTCACCCCCTCCCAATATGGGTATGTGGAGAGTGGCTGTTTCATCTGGTATTTTGCACCTGTGCTGCTAACATCTTTGCTTCATGGGCTAGCTGCACCCTGCACTGCTTTTGCTCTGAGATCTGGGTAGGTGGGTGTTGATGTTTTTTTTTCTGCTGTTTACAAAGTAAATATTCCTTTAATGCGTAATTTTACATATATTAACATTGAAAGTAAACATAAGAAACTTGTAGGATATCTCATCAAAGGAAAATGCCTCATCTCCTGGACCTGTCATACTATATTTTAAATTCTATGGTAAAATTTGTTTTCAGTAATGACACATTATTAGTAGTGATGAGCGAGTATACTCGTAGCTCAGGTCTCCCCGAGCATGCTCGGGTGATCTCCGAGTATTTGGAAATGCTCGGAAATTTAGTTTTCATCGCCTCAACTGCATGATTTGCGACTGCTAGACAAGTTGAATACATATGTGGAATGCCTGTTTGTTAGGGAATTCCACATGTATTAAGCCTGTCTACAAGTCGCAAATCATGCAGCTGAGACGACGAAAACTAAATCTCCGAGCACGCCAAAATACTCGGGATGACACCACCCGAGCAACAATGCTACTCGCTCATCACTAATTATTAGTTAAATTACAGTTGCTGATCATAAATGTCTATGAAGAAAGGAAGGGGAAAAGCAGAGACAAGTTAGAGACACAGAGGAAGACAATGACATGTTGCCGCACCTCAAATGACAGTTACACTTTAAGCGAAGCAAATATATTTTACACCTGGTGCACCTGAACTATCTCCTAATTTACAAATGAACAACTATTTTTAAGTTTTGGTTTAAAATTTTCCTCAAATAGAATTTGTCTTCACTATCTGCTCATCACTCATGTCACTAAGGTCACATAAATATCTGAAGCTGCCCACGCACATACTTTTTTGTGTGTAGAAAATTGTTGGTAGGGACAGTAAATTGTGCATGGCTTTGTTGAGAACAATTAGTTAAGACAAAATGGGGATACCAGACCTTAACCTTAAAATAAAACAGCATAAAATATAGATTATAAAAACAAAGCCCAGAATCTAAATAGAAAAATTGTTAAGTTCATCTACAAGTAAAACATAATCATATATTATTAATGTACTGCAAGCCTGCCACATCTCTCATGAGAAAAATCCACACGAATTACTCATAACTATAAAGTATAATGTGGTGATGTTTTATACATACTGAATCAATTTTCCAAGATATGTTTTCAACAATAGTTGACTATTTTTCTCAAAATATACGTTTATTCTCATTGTTTGACATCATTATTTCAGCGAAAAAGCTCTTTTCCATATATAAATATTATACAGGATAATGTATTCCAAGCATGAAAGAAAAAAATATTAGGGCTTGTCCATTTTGTTTTATTCTTCTTATCATTTTTATTTAATTGCATATAAGAATGCTCTACATATTTTCAAGAGTTGCCAGGTTCAGTTATGAAATCAGCCATTTCTTAATGATTTTGACCTCCTGAACTCAAATCTGGCAATGAAAATGTTTGGTTGGCTCTTGTTTCTATGATATCAAAGAGATATCATTTTACTTCTACATATAATTAATGCAAAAAAGTTTCAGTATTTTAAAATTTTATTATTTTTGCTAATATAAAGATGCAGAATATTTTGTTTGCCAATTTTCTGATATTTAGAGGAAACTAAGCAACAATTCAAATAACTAAAATATGTGTAATCACTATTGCAAACTATAAGAAGTTACAGAAATTGCACTGCAAAGTTTGGTCCTCATTCAGTGACAACTCATTTTTGCTTGTCTCTTATACTCCTGAATCTAATCATCTCTTAAAAATGTCCCGTATGTGCAGTAATCTGCAAGCATTGATGGATTTCATTTTCCTTGATATCTTTTCTTCATAACCGCATTATCTTGGTGAAATCTCACACCATGCTCACCGCTCACTGCTATGCAGTTTGGTGGAAAGAAATCTAGATGCGAATGTATGAAAAGAATCTTTAACAACATGTTACAGCCAAGATCCTTATATCTTTTGAGGAGATTTTTCAACAACTCTTCACAGTTATCTGCTCTTAAGTTTGCCAAAAAATTAGTTACCAATAATGTGAGTGCT
This sequence comes from Oophaga sylvatica, assembly GCA_033576555.1. NCBI lineage: Eukaryota > Metazoa > Chordata > Amphibia > Anura > Dendrobatidae > Oophaga > Oophaga sylvatica. The sequence goes on from JARQOD010000005.1 coordinate 475,045,159, forward strand.
ACCCATGAAGCCTTTTCCTTGCATTGCATCAAAAGGAGAAACTCTTCATCTTTAAGAAGCTTACAAATCTGACATCAACTAAAGACTCCTTCATTTTTGCTTCACTCAGCTTCAATACTTGAATACTTTTGCATTTTTATCCATTACCTTTACAAAGTTCTTCATTAGGTTCATCTTGATATGCAATGGTGGTAACAAAATCATATCTGGGTCAACAACTGCTGGATGCATGACAATTTTACTCCCTAGTTGAAGTAAATCTTGGAGAGGCCAGTCTCTTTTATTGTAGTGATATTCTCTTGCATGACAATCCCACTCACACAGAATGCAGCAGTACTTTGTGTATCCACCATGGAGACCAATTAAGAGGGCAACCATCTTTAAGTCACCACAGAGGGGGCCACAAATGTTAGTCATAGTTCAGGCTCCTCAACAGCTGTTTCCTGTTGTCTTAGGTTTCTTTAAGTGGACTGCATAATCAGCTGGAATTGAAGGTTGTGTATTGCGATTATACAGCAAGACGGCTTTTAGACATGTTTTGGACGAATCGATGAAGAGTCTCCATTCCTCTGGATTATGAGTTATCTTCAGAGTTTCCATTAAACTGTTGATGTTGCTGCATGCCACAAGATTGCTCTCCATGGAGAAGTATTGCAAAAGATCTTTATCATGGTTGCGGAACAAAAGAAATCCAAACATCGCAGCAAAGGAGATTTCACTGCTGCAGCCTTGAAACTAGGAGCTTACCCTTATTCTTGTGCAGATCCAAATCTCTAAAAAGATTGTTCAGTTCACTTTGTGTTATAAGGTGTGGTTCAGTGGAGGTTGCTGACACAAAGTCTGGGTCATGGGAGGTAGATACTTCATGACACCAAGTGCCCTCATCTTCCTCACTTGACTCGACTGAAAATGTTTCTGTTAATTTTGGAACTGGTAGTCCTTCTGTGTGTGTTTTCTTTGGCAGAAGGAATGTTTGGATACTGTAAAGTCCACTTCTTCCTTGAAACTCCTTTCCTATTTGCTGGCACCATCTAGAAATAGCAATTGGTAGTGTTATTGGTTGGCTCTCTTCAGATCATTGGGACTGCAAAAAGCATATATTGCCTCATCCATTAGAACCAGTGGGTAAGAGGTGATGCACATCTACTGCAGCATATGTGTGGAGCATCTAAGATGCTGATACAGTTGAAAGCAATGATTGCAGAGGGAGCATCAGCTGACGCTCCCTCTCATCATTTTACACTGCGTCTGACATCTCAGCACATTTGGTGCGATGATGTCATTACAACGTGCCCACTGTACCAAGATGTGCAGAGGCTCTTAAAGCACCATAAAGAGACCAGAGCAGCGAGGAACGAGTAAAGGTGAGCATTTTTTTTACATTTTGGACCTATTATACTGTAGGGAACACTTTACAGGGTGCATTATACTGTGTGGAGCACTGTGTAGGGCCATTGCACTGTATGGAACCCTATGTGAGGCCATTATACTATATAAATCACTATGTCAGGCCATTATACTGTATGGATCACTATATGGGGCCTATTACACTATATGGATAACTATATGGGCCCATTATACTGTATGGAGCACTATATAGAGCCCATTATACTGTATGGAGCACTAAGTGAAGTTATTATACTGTATGGAACACTATGTGAGGCCACTATAATGTATGCAGCACTATGTGAGGCCATTATACTACTAAACTAAGTTTAGTAGTGTCGAGTTTGTGATTGTCTTATCAGACCATCAGTATATCAGACTACTCCAGATTAGGTGGGCTTCGATCGATCGAGGTGATGCAAGCAATGAAACAGAAGACAAGTGTCTGTATTCAAATTACTTGGCATGTTTAATGGATTTCTGGGTCCAGCCTATATACCCACTGGAGAGGGCATGCATACATTAGATCATCATTATGCTACGTGCATTTCTGAACTTATTAGTAAATCATTTATTACAGTAAAAACATCTTGTGATGCATATGTCATCTTGACCATTTGCTATCTATAAAGGAATTTCCATGGCCTGTTAGAAGTTACCAGGTGTTCTATTAAATGAACCTTAACCATAGCCATTAGCAGTTCTATCTTTATTATTCTATCGATTGGTTGCATGCCTCCTTGTCATTAGCTACCTCAATCAATGTGGTATCATGTCATTAGAGAGATTATTTCATAGTCCTAAGGGCATGTCAACTGACCTTAAGAATATATGCTACCATGTCACTTAATCAGCAAATAGTGTCATTATGTGACTGATTCTGACTAACAGAGAAAAACATCTTAAAGGGATCTGTATATTAAAAGCATTAGAAGGGTCTAGAGTTTAGAAGGGTCTTCTGGATTCCCTATCAACTCCCCCTTTTGAGAACAGATATGATTCTACCCTGAACCTATGAGTACCTTCAAAGGCCTTGTGCCAGTGTCGGACTTCCTAACCATTTTCTTCTTGTCGAATTCCCCATACGGTGGGGGAGATCATATCCTTTTCTCAATTACACTATATTTTCATAGTCATTATTATTAGGTTTTAGTCCAATATACATAGTTTTTATAATGGAGGCATCTATCAGTCTCTGGAGTAGTCCTCTGATGCATGGGATACAACAGCAACTGCAGACGTTGAGTATGGCTGCCACGACTGCCAATTCAGCAGACAGTGATGTAAGACCTCCAAAGCTTTTGTGATGCTTCCATCCGGCCCATCAGAAGCAGGAAGGTCATTGTACCGCTCCAGGACCTTGTAGTAATTTGCATGGCTCCAGATAGGCTTTCCCAAACCTTCACTGACGTGGCTGTAGTGAGGAGAGCTTGTAAAGGACAGTCAGTCTCCTGGAAACAGAATTAAAAACTTGTTTATGCACAGATGCGAGTCTCCTTCCTAGAAGCTCTGAACACAGCTGGCGAGGCTGTTGCACTGGAGGTGCGGTATCTGGTGGCTACAGGCCCAACCTTGATACTAAACATAATAGTTTATTACAATTAACAATAACGAAAAAGCAAAAACAAATTTAAAAACATTTAAAAAGACTCCAAATGGCCATGAGACAAAACATACTTAGTCTCTATATGACTTGGGTTCACCCAACCTGGAATGCCCTAAGACCTCAAACATAACATGATTTTGTTTGGTAGTTGTACAGAAAAAATGGTTATGTACAAATCAATTAGAGCTTATGTACAAGATTAGGGGGTGGTCGTAGATACACCACTTTTTGCACCGTTGTTTCAACTTGCTACTCTTTCCCTCACTCCTCCTTGAGTTCTGCTTTCTCGAAAATCTGCTGTGAATAAACACAAGTCCCTGCAGGATGTCAGTGTGTGAAAGACTGTTATGTTACTGAAAGTTTAGAATTAACATAAAGAATAGTGAAAAATAGAAGATAGGTAATTGCTGCACCTTTACTTAATGTAAATTGTTTAAATGAGGACACCATGATAATGCAGCAGAAGAAAAATGACTAGCTAGCTATATAGGAAAGATGTGTATCTTCGTACCGTGTTAGCCAGTAGATAGAAAAATATTTAGGCTTGAGAGTAGGGTTGAGCATTCCGATACTGCAAATATCGGGTATCGGCCGATATTGGCTGTATCGGAATTCCGATTCCGAGTTCCGATATTTTCGTCATATCGGATACCGGAATCGGGATTGTCACTGTCACTGTCAGTGTCCGTCGGTCGGGTCTGTCAGGAGTCAGCGGCACTTACCTGGCAGAAGATCTCCGGCGGTCACGTCCTGTACTGCTTGATGGCCGCAATCTTCTTTCCCCGGCGGTCACATGCAGTTTCTCGCGATAACTGCAGTGACTGCTGGGTAATCCCGGCCGTAAAGCAGTCAGTCCGATGACGTCACCGCCGGGGAAGCAGGTAATCAGCTGTGCTGCGTCGCGATGACAGGCTCTGCCTGTCATTGCGATGTAGCAGAGTTGGATCGTCGTGGGACTGTCGTTATGGACTGCGTCGGACAGGTGGTATACTGTTGGTTTTTTTTTTTTTCTTTTTTTACAGGAGATCGATGGCGTCGCAGGAATGAGAGTACAATAAAATTAATGAAAACTGTGTTGTCTCTTTTATTTCATTAAAATACTTTTTTCTTGCTTTGTCTTTTTTTTAAACATTTAAAAACTTTGGGATTAATAATGGATCGGTGTCTTATTGACACCTCTCCATTATTAACCGGGCTTATTGTCACCGTGCAATCAACGGTGACATTAACCCCTTATTACCCCGCTTGCCACCGCTACAGGGCAAGTGGGAAGAGCCGGGTAAAGTGCCACAATTGGCACATCTTTTGATGCGCCAAATGTGGGGCTGCTGTAGCCTGGTATTATCAGGCTGTTGAGGGCCAAAATCCATGGGCCTTGACAGTCTTTTAATACCAGGCCGCAGCAGTCTGCATTTTACTTGGCTGGTTAACAAAAATAGGGGGGATCCCCACGCCGTTTTTTTTTCGAGGGGATCCCCTATTTTTGTTAACCAGCCAAGCTAAGCAGACTGCTGTGGCCTGGTATTATCAGGCTGGCAAGGTCCATGGATATTGGATCCTTACCAGCCTGAAAAACCAGGCCTCAGCGGTCTGCTTCATCTGGCTGGTTAACAAAAATAGGGGGGACCCCACGCCAATTTTTTTCGAGGGGATCCCCTATTTTTGTTAATCAGCCAAGATATGTAGACTGCTGTGGCCTGGTATTATCAGGCTGGCAAGGTCCATGGATCTTGGCTCCTTAACAGCCTGAAAATCCAGGCCTCAGCGGTCTGCTTCATCTGGCTGGTTAACAAAAATAGGGGGGAACCCACACCAATTTTTTTCGAGGGGATCCCCTATTTTTGTTAATCAGCCAAGATATGCAGACTGCTGTGGCCTAGTATTATCAGGCTGGCAAGGTCCATGGATCTTGGCTCCTTAACAGCCTGAAAATCCAGGCCTCAGCGGTCTGCTTCATCTGGCTGGTTAACAAAAATAGGGGGGACCCCACGCCATTTTTTTTCGAAGGGAACCCCTATTTTTGTTAATCAGTTCCCTCTGACGTCACTGATGGTGTCCCTGGCTGACCTGAAGTGAAAGTGGAAAGCAATCAATTAAGCTTTCCACTTAAGGGCCCGTCTCACATAGCGATATCGCTACCGAGATCGCTGCTGAGTCACTAGTTTTGTGACGCAGCAGCGAGCTCACCAGCGATATCGCTGTGTGTGACATTCAGCGACGATCAGCCCCCCTGCCGGGTATCGCTGATCGTCGCTGAAATGTCAGGACCTTTTTTTGATCGCTGGTTTCCCGCTGACAGGCACACATCGCTGCGTGTGACAGGCGGGAGACCAGCGATCCGCTGGTAACCAAGGTACACAGCGGGTTTCCAGGCACGGGGCTGTGCCTAGAAACCCACTGTGTACCTTGGATACCAGCGCCCTGATGCAGGGAGCTGGTATCCAAGGTACACAGCGGGTTTCCAAGCGCTGCTCGGTGCCTGGAAACCGGCTGTGTACCTTGGTTACCAGCGGATCGCTGGTCTCCCGCCTGTCACACGCAGCGATCAAAAAAAGGTCCTGACATTTCTGCGACGATCAGCGATACCCGGCAGGGGGGCTGATCGTCGCTGAATGTCACACACAGCGATATCGCTGGTGAGCTCGCTGCTGCGTCACAAAACTAGTGACTCAGCAGCGATCTCGGTAGCGATATCGCTATGTGAGACGGGCCCTTAAGCGATGTTACCCGCAGTGTCGCTGTCCCAGATCGCTGCCTGAGCTGCCTGTTTGGCAGCTCAGCAGCGATCATGTAGCGATACACCAGCGATCCTGACAAGTGCATATCGTTGTCGGGATCGCTGGTGTATCGTTATGTGACACCCAGCCTTTACTCTCCTGTCAGGCAGGAGAGGAACTCATTCATTTGGGGTTTACTGTGAGGCTGCAGCATTAGCTGCGGTCCCTGCAGTAAACATTAACCCTTTCTGAAGGATTACACCGTGGGACCTGACTGTGCATGGGATAGGTAAGAATAATTTTGCTTTTTTATTTTATTTTTATTACAGGAAATGGTTTTTGCAGTAAAATAAAAGATGGTCAAAAACATGTGTCTTTATTTCATTAAAATGATTTTTAATTAAAGTGTGTGTGTTTTATTTTATTTCATGCAATAGGATTAATAATTGATAGTTGTCTAATTGACAGCTCTCAATTATTAACCTGGCTTAAGGTCACCTTTCAATAGCAAGGTGGCTTTAACCCCATATTAACCCATTCGCCACCGCTACAGGGCAATGGGAATAGACGGGCAAAGTGCCAGAAAGGGCGAATCTAATTATAGATTTGTCTTTCCTGGGGTGTCTGGGGGCAGATGTTAGTAGCCGGGGGGGGGCAAAAATAATGGTCCCTCTCTGGGCTATTATTATCTGCCCCCACTCATTGGCTTTGTCTGTCTGATTGCGAAAATAGGGCGGGAGCCCACGCATTTTTTTTCAGCAATTTTACACCTCATATATATATATACATGTCATTGAATTTGTGACACATATATATATATATTTATATTTGTAGTTCATACACTTTTACATAGTATAATAGCCGCTAATTCAATTGCCGGCTTTTGTGAAAATGCAGAACCCGACATGAAATGACACTTGGTGTACATAGGGTTAACCATGTCTTTTCATGTCCTTTGCTATCTAATTTGCACAAACAATTAAATCAGTCTATGTGTGCAAAATTTCACACCTGTACGGGTTAATTAAAGGTGTAAATTCGTAGCAAAAAAGTCCGTTTTTTTTACAACGAATTTACACCTTTAATTAACCCCTACAGGTGTGAAATTTTGCACACATAGTCTGATTTAATTGTTTGTGCAAATTAGATAGCAAAGGACATGAAAAGACATGGTTAACCCTATGTACACCAAGTGTCATTTCATGTCGGGTGCTTCTGTCTTTTCACTGAAGCCGGCTTTACCCGGCAATTGAATGAGAGGATATTTTACTATGTAGAAGTGTATAAACTATACATATATGTATATATATATGTCACAATGACATGTATATATATATATATATATGTATTCTATGTGTGTATATTTAGTGTTTACAAGGAAAGAATGGGTTTTTTTTAGTTGCGATATTTTGTTCCCATAGACTTACATGGGACTTCCGGTATCGGTATCGGGTATCGCCGATATTTTAGTGATATCGGCGATACCATTCCGATTCCGATACTTTAGGATATCGGAAAGTATCGCTCAACTCTACTTGAGAGTCCTCAGTGGTTGATACCTTTTAATGGCTATTAAAAGGTATCAACCACTGAGGACTCTCAAGTCTAAATATTTTTCTAGCTAGCTATATGGATATGAGTATTTACTTTACCAATATACTTACCGTATTTTTTGGACCATAAGACGCACTTTTTTTCCTCCAAATTTGGGAGGAAAGTGTGGGTGCGTCTTATGGTCGAAATGTAACATGTGGGGAGGGGGCAGTGGGCAGCGGTGGAGTGGGATCAGCAGGAGGCAAGAAAATATCCCCTCTGCTGCAGGAAACAAGCGCTGGGGAAACCCCGGTCCCTACTTAAGTGCAGTGAATATTAGTCAGCCTCTTCCCCGCCCACCTATCAGCTGAGCAGTGAGCGGGGAGCAGCAGATCACAAAGCCACACCGTTTCCCCAGCGCCTGATTCCTGCAGCAGCTGGGCAGATCGGTGTCTGAAGAAGAAGGAGGCAGCAGGAGCAGCTGGCATACCTGACAGCCTGGGGCTGTGCTGATGGGAAGCTGAATGCTCCTGTGAAGGACCTGTGATGAGGTCATGAAGAGGGCTGGCTGGAGCATCACATGACCAAAGCCCTGCCTCTTCATGATGTCATCACAGGTCCTTCAGACACACTGTACAACAGAGAATTAATTAAAAGGTTAGGCTACTTTCACACTTGCGTTTTTTTGTGCAGCGCATCATGTGCACATGAAACGCATAGGTGTCACATTTCTATCAACTCTGTCTCTATCATCTCTGTCTATATCATCTGTCTCTATCATCTGTCTCTATCATCTGTCTCTATCATCTGTCTCTATCATCTCTGTCTCTATCATCTCTGTCTCTATCATCTGTCTCTATCATCTCTGTCTCTATCATCTCTGTCTCTATCATCTGTCTCTATCATCTCTGTCTCTATTATCTCTGTCTCTATCATCTGTCTCTATAATCTGTCTCTATCATCTCTGTCTCTATCATCTCTGTCTCTATCATCTGTCTCTATCATCTGTCATCTGTCTCTATCATCTGTCTCTATCATCTCTGTCTCTATCATCTGTCTCTATCATCTGTCTCAAGCATCTCTGTCTCTATCATCTCTGTCTCTATCATCTCTGTCTCTATCATCTCTGTCTCTATCATCTGTCTCTATCATCTCTGTCTCTATTATCTGTCTCTATAATCTGTCTCTATCATCTCTGTCTCTATCATCTGTCTCTGTCATCTCTGTCTCTATCATCTGTCTCTATCATCTCTGTCTCTATCATCTCTGTCTCTATCATCTCTGTCTCTGTCATCTCTGTCTCTATCATCTGTCTCTATCATCTGTCTCTATCATCTGTCTCTATCATCTGTCTCTATCATCTCTGTCTCTATCATCTCTGTCTCTATCATCTCTGTCTCTATCACCTGTCTCTATCATCTCTGTCTCTATCATCTGTCTCTATCATCTCTATCATCTGTCTCTATCATCTGTCTCTATCATCTCTATCATCTCTGTCTCTATCATCTCTGTCTCTATCATCTCTGTCTCTATCATCTGTCTCTATCATCTATCTCTATCATCTATCTCTATCAACTCTGTCTCTATCATCTGTCTCTATTTCTATGCAGCATGTATTTCTATGCAGCCGCACGATCCAGTCTGAGTGCCGGCGGCAGTTCCGGGTGTTCATGCGAGAGACTCACACGAAATCGTGTGAGTCTCTCGCATGTGTGACCCCGGCCTTATACTCACCCTCCAGCGTCTTCACATAGTAGTTTACAGACACCACACTGGTCCCGCAGCACCATCTCCTACCCGTAGCTTCCAACATAATAACATACTATATAATAACACCACATATAATAGTATGTTATTAAATATTTTACCACATTTTTTGCTTCAAATATTTTTTTCCCTATTTTCCACCTCTAAAACCTGGGTGCGTCTTATAGTCCGGTGCGTCTTATAGTCGGAAAAATACGGTAGTTGCAAACCACAATTTTCTGAATACCCACTGCTTAATTGCAGAAATGCTTACTAAAATAAAAAAAGGTCAGCATTGCTCTGCATTAGCTGTCAAATCATCTTCCATTAGTGTTTTTAAAAATGTACATACAGGCTGCTATATAGAGTTAGATTTTCTTGGAAACTGATCAAACTGATCAAGACTCATGTGCCTCTCGGGGCTTGTAGTCCTCCAGCAAAGATCATGTTTATAAAGAATACTTTATTCAGCGTGGAAGTCTGTTGTAAAGCCTGCTTTAGTAAGTTCTAAAAAAAGGGATTATATACTGTATATTCCAACCATTATGAGTACACTGCATCCCGCTATACACACCTGCCGGTATAACCAACACTTACATTTATTTAAAACCTTGATTATCTCAAGGTACAGGACATCTTATGTTTGGCTCTCAAGAAAGGTTTATATTATCTATACTTTTAAACTATAACCATTCATAGAAACCAAAATTAGTTCCATTAGGTAAACAAGTTGCTTCCTGCTAGTGTCCTTATAAGAGGTAATTTAGGTAATTTATAGAATATCACGGATACATTTTAAATACTTAAGGGAATCTGTCAGCAGGATTTCATCACACAAACTATTTATATGCATATGTTGCTCTTGCAAAGACAAGTCCATCCGTACCTTCATAGAATCGTAGAATCATAGAATGTTAGCATTGGAAGAGACCTCAAAGGTCATCGTGTCCAACCCCCTGTTCAATGCAGCAATGCAGGATTCACTAAACCGTCTCAGACACATGTCTATCCAGCCTCTGTTTGAAGACTTCCATTGAAGGAGAACTCACCACTTCTCGTGGCAGCCTGTTCCACTCATTCATCACCTTCACTGTCAAAAAGGTTTTTCCTATATTTAACCTGTATTTTCTCCCTTTCAATTTCATTCCATTGCTTCTCGTGTTTCCATAGCTAGCCAGTCCATTTAATCCATTACCGAGAAATCTGTGTTTGAAACAACATGCAAGTGAGGCTGAAGTGCTTTGGAAATATGGAAGCACTATGGCCCCGATTCATTAAGACCGACATGAAAGGAGTGTGTTGGCACACCAGACAATGAATCAGGAGCATCTGACAAGGGGAGTCCACATTCTCGCTCACTAAATCTGACTCCAGTCAGTGTTTGAAGTAAGATTTCTGGCATACCATGAATTAGTTGATGCTCCAACTATTTTGGTGAAGCTGGGTGAAAAATGCCAAAGGTTGCAAAATTTTTGCTCAACTCTACGTTGTGCACAGATGTTGTGACTTTTCAAAGGAATTTACACCAGGATTCTAGTGTAATCGTTTTGAATGAATCAGGGCTTATGTCTCCATGGCTCTATTCCTCACCCAGTGCTGACTTGTCCTCCTTGACTGATTGTTTTGTGACTTCAAACAAAAGGAGCTACGGCGGGGAGTCTTGAGAAGTGCTTCCACATGTCCAAAGCACTTTATACTACTTTATACACTGATTCAAATGCCAGTTTCTCAGTAACAGAGGAATAGATTGACTAGCTAAAGGTATAGCTGGATTTAGAGTGATGGTCATTTTTAGAATAAAAACCTGCACTAACAAGATCAAATGATCAACCCCTTTATCTTTAATCATGACTACTTAAAAGGAAAAATACATAAAGGGTATGCCACACTGAACAATATCGCTAACGGGATCGCTAAAAAACGTCACTATTTAGCGATCCCGTTAGCGATGTTGTTCAGTGCGGCATCTGACAGCGACGAGCTTCCTGCTGTGATCTCGCTCGTCGCTGGAATCGTTCCGGACCCTATTTTCTCGTCGGCGCTCCCGCTGGGTAAGTATATATCGCTAGTGTGGCACCTTTTCTTAGCGATTTAGCGGTACTTTTGTACCGCTAAAGTCATTAAGAAGATCGCTAACGGCGATAGCGTCGTTAACTATATCGCTAAATGTGGCCGCACTTAGCGATATAGAAACAATCCCGCTAGCGATCGCATTAGTATGCGTCGTTATCGTGATCGCTAGCGGGATTGTTTAGTGTGGCAGTACCTTAACAGTGGTACAACAAAAGTGATCAAATACAAATTTTAATTGGTCACTAAATAGAAGACCATCAAAATCAATAGTAGCTTTATGTAAAAAGGTGCAAACATTAAATATCAGTGCATTTAACTAAAATCAGATTAATTTTGCAAAATGTGGACAGCAGATTGAGGGAGTCAGTTGTCCAAGGTTTACCCCTAAGCCTTAGATGTCGGTAAGAAGGCAGGGTCACTATCAGAGGTATTACATCTCACTCTCCATGCTTACTCAATAAAATAGCTGCCACCCAGAAAAGTTCCCAGATTGCGCCTTAGAATGACTGCTGTAGGTGATTCTAAAAGGGAGTACTCCTTTCAAAAGCTCTAGCAGGGGCTGCACCACACTGGCAAAGTTCTTCACAAAACGATGGTAGTGCCCCGTTAATCCCAGGAACGCTCGAACGTCTTTCATGGTCTCAGGGGTTGGCCAGTCCTGAATCACCCTGATCTTCTCCCAGGATGGTTCCACTCCGTCCGCTGAGACAACATGACCTAGATACTCAATCTGAGTCCAGAACAAGTGGCACTTCTGGGGTTTCACCTTCAGTCCATACTTCTGCAGGCAGCTCAGCACTTGCTCTAGTCTCCGCATATGATCTTTAAATGAGGAAGCATGCACTATGATGTCGTCCAAGAATATGAGCGTGGCCTCAAAGTTCAGGTCACCTATCCACCTCTCCATCAGACATTGGAATGTGCAGGGGGCATTGGCCAGGCTGAAGGGCATCCTGTTGAATTCGAACAGGCCCATAGGTAGAATAAAAGCCATCTTTGTCTGGTCCTTCTCCGACATAGGCACTTGCCAGTACCCGCTAGCGAGATCCAACGTCGAGAAGAATTTGGCTTTCCCCAAAGCAGACAAAGACTCTTCAATCTGAGGCAAAGGGTATGTGTCCCACACAGTGCAGTCGTTAAGTTTATGATAGTCCATACAGAACCTCAATGTTCCATCCTACTTCCATAATAACACAATGGGGGCCGCCCAATGACTTTGGCTCTCCCTGATGACACCTGCCTGTAGTATCTGACCGAGCATCTCTCGAACTTCCTGGTATAACTGAGGGGAAATTTTCTGGTAATGTTCTCTGATAGGTGCTGTGTTCCCTGTTGGTATTTCATGAGTAATAGCCGTAGTACAGCTGAAATCGTCCTTATGACTCGCAAACACGGATCGGTATTGCCCCAGCACTGCTTCCACTTGTTGTACTTGAGCAGGTGTAAGTTCAGACAGTTCGGCATGCATCTGATCTAATATGCATCGCCCCTCATGGATGTATTGGGGATTCGGCGTTGGAGAAGTGGCGACCGTCACTGACCACTGATCTTCCTGTCTAACTGACAACTGTATGGCCTGGGGCAGGACGATTTCCTCATGCATCACTACTATCCATGCTACTTCACTCCTGGGTGGCATGATCACTTCTTGATCTGTCAAATTAACGCAGCGTACAAGCACTGTTCCATCTCGTACAACGCCCAGAGTTCGTGCCATCCCTAGAAGAAACACTAAGCATACTGAAACTGCCACGCCATCCAAATTACAGGTGATTAACCTTTATGAGACTCAATTAACTCCATCACAACTAGAAGTTTTAAGTCTTGGCTTATCCTTTTCACCTACTTCCTTTTTAGATTAATTTTCAATCATAAAAGATCTGCAATTATTTGCTCGTAAGCTTGCATTGAAAAAACTGCACGAGAGATCTAATACAGATGAAAATTGGACAGATAAGGGATTACAAGCAATTTCAACCTTAGAAGAACTTAGAGATGAATCAGAAGAAACCACTATAACAGTTAAATTCAACCCACCGACCCCTAAAAAGTTCCCCCCTTTGCATCTGCATCTACCTATCGATGATGACATGTGGCTCGTTACCATGGATGTGGAATCCCAGAATACGTCTATAAACCACCAAAATGGTATACAAGCAGCTAAAATCTTTCTGCACATGTCTAATCAGAATATGGAATTCATCCAGTTTCTCCTCAACCTCCTAGAATTTGCATTAAAACATAACTTTTTTGTCTTTAAGGAGGGTATCTACCTACAGAAGCAAGGTACTGCGATGGGGGCAGCATTTGCATCAGCATATGCAAATTTATTCCTAGACATGTGGGAGAGAGACTTATTTTTCACCAAACCATTGAAAGGGTCCTGTTCTGAGCCCGCTATATAGATGACATATTACTCATTTGGCAGGGCCCAGAACAGGACCTCCTCCAATTTGTTGATATCCTGAATGAGAACAATATGAACATAAAACTGACTTGCAAACGAAGCCAAAATAAAATTGATTTTTTGGACATTTTGATCACCAGAGGTAACAGTGGTTTTCTGGAAAGAAATATTTTTTTAAAAGAAACTGCGGTAAATTCACTACTCCATGCCAAATCCTCACACCCACAACCACTAATTAACAGGATACCAACTGGGCAGTTTCTGAGAGCTAGGAGTGTTTGCTCTAATGATAAGAACTTCTTTGAACAAGCCGATGCTTTAACCCACAGATTTGAAGAACGTGGCTATTCTAGAAGAAGTATTAAAAGAGGTTTCAAGAAAGCATTAAGAACCAAGAGAATGGATTTACTACAACCGCGTGAAAAATTGAAGTCTATCCACGGTAAGATTCATCTCTACGTATAGCCATAAATGGCCAGTAGTAAGAAACGCTTTAGAGAAATATTGGCCAATACTTCAAATGGATCCAATTCTTTGTAAACACATTCCTAAACATCCATCAATTCCCGACAGGCGATCTTCAAATCTTAAAGACCAATGGGTTCGCAGTTACTATTCAGGACCACAATTGGCAAAGGCTTTTGGTTCCAAAGGACCTAAATTGGTTATTTTACCCATGTGAAACTTGCATTGCTTGCCCCAATATGCTTCGTGCTACCAACTTTAAAACCAGCAATGGCAAGAAAACTTGAAATTACTCAACATATAACGTGCAATATTTTAGGAGTAATTTATTTGCCACATGTCCATGCCCCAAGATTTACATAGGGTTAACATCCAGACCATTAAAAGTGAGCGTCAGAGAGCATTTTCGGGACATCCTCAATGCCCGTGACGTAAATGACTTTACCACTTTAAAGCCGATACCAAAGCATTTTAAAATTTTCCATGATTGTAATGCTGAGTCGTTGAAAGTCACGGGCATTGATAGGGTGCATATCGACTTAAGAGAAGGAAATTGGAGGAAATTGGAGAAAAAATCTTGCTCAATTAGAGGCCCGTTGGATCTCCAGAATTGGATCCATTCAACCATTGGGTCTCAATGAAGTCCTAAGATTTGCCCCTTTTCTGTAATTTGTGCTATTCTTTAATTGTTATTTTGTCATGATTTTAATATTTCATTTTTTACTTTTAGAAATCAGATTACTTACCTTTGCGAATCTGGAACATGGCGGCTTTCTCGCTTGTTTATTTCTCTTTCTATTTTTGGATGGTATATTCTTCTATTCAGAGGCAAGACTTGGGTAATCAAAAGAGATTTCAACACCTAAAGGACATTCACTTACCTCCTATATAAATGTTTTTTTTTTTTTATTTATTATATATTTCATTTATTTATTTTTATTTTTTTATTTTTATATTTATATTCTGCATATACATATTTTTATATGTCTCAATATATCTTATGCACTTATGTATTCTATTAGTAATTTTATGCACTTTTATGTATTTTTATCATGTATATTTTTTACATGGTATGACAATTTACAGTTGCACTTAACGCCTTCTTATATACATAGAATCATAGAATCATAGAATCATAGAATGGTAGAGTTGGAAGGGACCTCCTGGGCCTTCTGGTCCAACCCCCTGCTCAAAGCAGGATTCTCTAAATCATCCCAGACAGATGTCTATCCAGCCTCTGTTTGAAGACTTCCATTGAAGGAGAACTCACCACCTCTTGTGGCAGCCTGTTCCACTCCTTGATCACTCTAACTGTCAAAAGTTTTTTCTAATATCTAATCTGTGTCTCCTCCCATTCAGTTTCATCCCATTGCTTCTAGTCTTTCCTTGTGCAAATGAGAATAAAGATGATCCTTCTACAATGTGACAGCCCTTGAGATATTTGTAGACAGCTATTAAGTCTCCTCTCAGTCTTCTTTTTTGCAAGCTAAACATTCCCAAATCCTGCAACCGTTCCTCATAGGACATGGTTTGCAGACCGGTCACCATTCTGGTGGCTCTTCTCTGAACTTGCTCCAGTTTGTTGATGTCTTTTTTAAAATGTGGTGCCCAAAACTGGACACAGTATTCCAGATGAGGTCTAACCAAAGAGGAGTAGAGGGCAATAATGACCTCACGTGATCTAGACTGTATGCTTCTGTTGATACATCCTAGAATTGCATTTGCCTTTTTTGCTGCTGCATCACACTGTTGACTCATGTTAAGTCTGTGATCAATTAGTATACCCAAGTCTTTTTCACATGTGCTGTTACTTAGCCCTATTCCTCCCATTTTGTATATGCTTTTTTCATTTTTATTGCCCAGATGTAGTACTTTGCATTTTTCCCTGTTAAAATCCATTCTGTTAGTTGTTGCCCACTGCTCCAGTTTATGTATATCTTTTTGAATCCTCTCTCTCTCTTCTCTAGTATTAGCTACCCCTCCTAGCTTTGTGTCATCAGCAAATTTGATCAGTTTACCCTCAATTCCTTCATCTAAATCATTGATAAAGATGTTGAACAATACAGGGCCCAAAACAGAACCTTGTGGTACCCCACTTGAGACATTCTTCCAACTGGATGTGCAGCCATTTACAACCACTCTTTGGGTCCGATCACTAAGCCAGTTATGAATCCACCTAACAGTTGCCTTGTCCATTCCATACTTAGTCATTTTTTCAATAAGGATTGTGTGAGATACTTTGTCAAATGCTTTGCTGAAGTCAAGATATACTATATCTACAGCATTTCCCTGATCCACCCAGTCAGTGATTCTGTCATAGAAGGAAATTAAGTTAGTCTGACATGACTTATTAGTTACAAACCCATGCTAACTCTGTTTAATCACTTCATTCTTATCCAGGTACTTGCATACATGTTCTTTAATAATTTGTTCAAAGATCTTTCCTGGTATAGAAGTCAGACTCACCGGCCTGTAGTTCCCTGGGTCCTCCTTCTTCCCCTTTTTGAAGATAGGAACAACATTTGCTCTTCTCCAGTCTTCTGGGACTTCTCCTGTTCTCCAAGAATTTTCAAAGATTATGGACAGTGGTTCAAGAATTTCTTCTGCTATCTCCTTCAGTACCCTGGGGTGTAATTCATCTGGACCTGGAGACTTGAATTCATTTATGTTAGCTAAGTGTTTCCTCACTGTCTTTCTGTTTATAGATATCCTGGATTCTTCTATTCCTTTAATAGGACAGTGAAGATCAGTTGATGTTACATTTCCTTTCTGAGAGAAAACAGATGCAAAATAGGAATTTAAAAGTTCAGCCTTCTCAACATCCTGACTTACCATTTCATCATTTTCATCCTGTAAAAATCCTATAGCATCTTTGACTTTTCTTTTACTTTTGACGTATCCCCAAAATCCTTTTTTGTTGCTTTTGACGTCACTTGCAAGCCTTAATTCATTGTCAGCTTTAGATAATCTGATTTGTGCCCTGCAGGTTCTGCAGACGGCATTATATTCTTCTTTAGATATGCCTCCCTCTTTCCATTTGATAAACATTTCTTTCTTCCTTTTTAGCATGTGTTTAAGTTCTATGTTCATCCATCCTGGTTTCCTTAAATGCTTCCCATTCTTCCCTCTTTTCGGAATTGTTAACGATTGTGCTTTGAGAATCTCATTTTTCAAGATTTTCCATCCTTCCTGGACATTTTTATCCTTAAGGATATCCAGCCATTGGATCCCTCCAATTCTCTTTCTGAGTTCCTTAAAATCTGCCTTTCTGAAATCTAACCTTGACGTCTGAGTCTTCACAGGTCTTCCTCCTCTTGTTATCCAAAATTCTAAAATAGCATGGTCACTACCTCCTAGAGTCGCAGCCACTCTTACCTCCTCCACCATTTCCTCCCTGTTTATGAGGATTAGATCCAAGGTAGCAGATCCCCTTGTTTTCTCCATTACCTTTTGGAAGATAAAGTTGTCAGCAAGAGAGGATAAGAATTTCCTGGACCTGTTAGTTTTGCCTGAGATTCCCAACAAATGTCTGGATAGTTGAAATCTCCCATGACCACTATGTCATATTTTTTGGAGAACTTGGCCATTTGATGCATAAAGAGTTCATCCATATCTTCAGCTTGCACAGGCGGCCTGTAGTAAATGCCTACAATGGTGTCCTTTCCATTGTTCTGTCCTTGTATTCTTACCCAAACAGTTTCCACAGAATTCCCAGTCTCTGAAGCGTCAATCTCTGTGCAGATATACGCTTTTCTAACATACAATGCAACACCTCCTCCTCGTTTATCAAGTCTGTTTCTTGCAAATAAGTTGTATCCTTCTAGCCTTGTATTCCAATCATGTGTATCGTCCCACCAAGTCTCAGTGATTCCAATGACATCATATTTCTTCTCCTGCGTTAGTAGCTCCAGTTCTCCTTGTTTGTTGCCCATGCTTTGTGCATTCGTATAGAAACACTTTAGTTTGTGATTGGTTTCTCTTCCTTCAATATTTTTATTATGTAAATTTTTTTGTCTTTGTTCTTCCCCTTCACTTCTAATAGCCGAAATCTCAATAGTATTTGTCAAGTGTATGGCTTTTGCTGGTGTTTTGCTTCCCTTCCCACATTGTTCTAGTTTAAAGCTCTCCTGATGAGTGTAGCAAGGCGACTTCCAAATACATGTTTTCCAGTCTTCGTAAGGTGCACCCCATCTCTAGCAAGTAGTCCATCGTATAGGTAATTCACTCCGTGATCCAGAAATCCAAATCCTTGCTGACGGCACCATCGACGTAGCCAGTTGTTCACCTGCAGAATCTTATTCCACCTCCTTGTTCCATGGCCATCCACTGGGAGGATGGAAGAGAAGACCACCTGCGCTCCCAGTTCTTTCACTTTCTTACCTAAGTTTTCAAAGTCGCTGCAGATGGTTTCCAGGTCGTTTCTAGCGGTGTCATTTGTCCCCACATGTATTAGCAGGAATGGGTAGTCATATTTAGGTCTGAAGAGTCCTGATATCCTGTCAGACACATCTTTAATTTTTGCACCTGGAAGACAGCACATTTCTCTTGAGGTAATATCCGGTCTGCAGATAGCGGCCTCTGTTCCTCTCAACAGGGAATCGCCCATGACAACAACTCTCCGTTTCTTCTTCACAACAGTTTTCTTTCTCCATTCAGGAGGACTCTGAGGGCGTACAAGGTTGTTTGTGGGCAAAGTCTTATCCTGATGTATTTCTTCATCGTTCTCCTGTGTAAGAGCCTGGTATTGGTTCCTGAGCAGATATATTTTTTAACATATGTATTAATTTACACCATGCAACACTAATCTTGAATTGTAGTTCTCTTTTGCATTTTTTTGCATTTATGTAATCCGGCCCTTTAAATTCACCTTGTATTCTACCCAAAGTTTCACATCCTTTGATTAGCACATTAGCACTTTATGCAAATCACACTATGCACATACCACTTTAATCGCGACGCCTTTATTTTCCTTAGTGAATTGTTTCCTTTCTTTATTGTCACACTCTTTCCTTAATATTCCATCCATTAACATGCTGCTTGATTCTTAAACAAGGTCAGCGGTGTGCGCTTCGGTTCACTTCCTGTGGTGCCGTTTCCCTGGCAATGCGTCTATGACTGGTGTCCGCTCCTCCTCCTGTTCTGACGCGTCGGGCGGGAGAGAGACCGAATATCACGTAACGCCCAGCCGGGGTGACGTCACGCGAGTCTGTGGGCGGAAGCGCCACGTTCAAGCCGCTGCCACCAATGATTCCCACATGCTATATAAAGATAATAAGATGGCACTTACACACACACTTCCCCTGGATAAAGCCAACCGCAAAATGCGCGTCGGGGTGCCTGCCGTCCTCAGGTACAATGTTTTAACCCTGCCAATAATTACCACTCCTTTTTTCCAGCTTTTGCTTTATTTGCCAGCAGCATTCATTTCACTGATAGGTACATATCCTGTCTGCACTTTAGTCAATACTTGATCTTGGAATGTATGCATGGCCTCATTTAATACTTAGGGATACTGGTCACACATATGAATTTCTTTGGAAGCTTCCCCTTTTTTTGCTCCTTATATTGAATGATATGCCTAAATCCCTTATTACTCAACTATTTGATACTTATCGTGCAAGTGTATAAATTTTCATACACTGTGCCCTCCTTCTTTTGTGCGGCATTTTTTTGTATTGTTGTCCCAATTCCTACAAATTTTATCTATTATGTCATTATTTAAATCTGTTTGAATAAAGTTTCTTGTTTTTATTGGCATATAGCTTCCCTTTTTCTTTTTTGATGTAACCCAAAACATGTGTCTAGTTTAGCTTCTTAGCCTAAAGCCCCCGTCTCACATAGCAAGATCGCTAGCGAGATCGCTGCTGAGTCACTAGTTTTGTGATGCAACAGCGATCTCCCCAGCGATATCGCTGTGTGTGACATTCAGTGACGATCAGCCCCCTGCTGGGTATCGCTGATTGTCGCTGAATGTCCTGGACATTTTTTTGATCGCTGGTCTCCCGCTGGCCAGCACGCATCGCTGCATGTGACAGGCGGGAGACCAGCGATCCGCTGGTAACCAAGGTACACAGCGGGTTTCTAGGCGTGGGGCTGTGCCTGGAAACCCGATGTGTACCTTGGATACCAGCGCCCTGATGCGCCCTGGTCGATATTTACTTTTAGGATTGATACATCTGATAGGTGGTGCTAGATTAGAAGGCCTCTTTCTCTCTAAAGAGGCTATTTGCATATTTAAATTCCCAGAGGAACATTTCATAGCTTCTAGGTCTCCTTATGTCAGGTTGTCATTCTCCACAAGAAAAAATGTTACACCTTTGTTTCATTATCAGAGACCTCTAAAGGGTATGCCACACTAAACGAGATCGCAAACGAGATCGCAAACGAGATCACTAAAACGTCACTATTTTGCGATCTCGTTAGCGACTTAGCTGTGTGTGGCATGTAGCAACTATGTGGCCCCTGCTGTGATCTCGTTGATCGTTCACTAGAGTTCTGGACCGTTTTTTGATCGTTGGCGTCCCGCTGGTGAGCCTATATCGCTGTGTTTGGCACCTTTTGCGAACAACCTCGTTTGTGACGCATATGGGTTTAGCGTCACGGAATGGATCGCAATATCTATAAGTTCTCTTTTGCGTCACAGAGAGGATCGCAGCAGTTGCAAAGCAGGCTAGCAGGACGCAGAGAGCAGGAGCGATGCTGGAAATTCCTATGAATCAGAAGCGCTCAGTACATGCTAATGACAGATCCTAACGACCGCCAAAGTCGTTAAAGAGATCGCTGACCGCTGATGTGTCGTTTATGAGATCTCCTGTTTGGCAGCTACTTAACTTAGCCAAATCAGACCTCCTACTTTGCACTGAAAAGGGACAAATTTTTGGTTTGGCTTCTTATCCTAAGTTATAATGCAAAGCTCATAAAGGATCACACTAAAGATGACACTAAAGGTCCATTCATCTTTCTCCATAAAGATGCTATTCGTAAATGTATGATAGTACGCACCAGTCGCTATTTTTCTGTATTACAGACCTATTTGTCTCTATATAATTCCTAAGTCCTACAGTATTTTCCTACTAGAAGCATGACGCCTTATCATTATATAAAATGGCTAACAAATAATTATTCTCTTCATTTTTTTCTTGTCAAAAAAAGACAACACTTGTCGGGTAATTAATTCTAGACACACTTTTCTTTTTCATATCACGAACCTGAAAGATAAAATGTCTTTAGGGAGATCTCAATATTATGATGAATTTCAGTACACAAGATGCGCGTTCATCACATAAGACTATCAATGTGCTGAAGATAAGATGTATTTTTTAAATGGTTTTACAATCGACTTGAAATATAATTTGCTTTTTCCCTCCCACAGGAAAACAACAATTGAAGATAAATGTCATTTATTTTGCCTTTTGTCATTCTGTGTTGACTGTAGCTACTATAGATCATTAGCGAAAAGATCACAATCGGATGTACTCATGACCCTTTTTATCCTGGGAGACACTTATAAGACCATTGAGGGGATAACAGTGAACCTGCTGTTTGTCAAGGGAACTTATTAAATACAATATTAATGTACTGACTTCAAAATCTCTTTTCCTTCTCAAATGTGTTATAAAGTATTTTAACAGCTGGTATACCCAGGGCGGAAAAAAAAGATTTAGTGTTATGATGATATGTTGGCAAGGGATAAGTAACATTGTTTTGTGAAAATGGAAATGCAGCTCATGAGGCTTTAGAAGTGACCTCTCTGCATGTACTGATGTTCTAGCTCCAATTTTTGAGCAAGAAATACTATTTCCTGGATGATAACAGCTTCAAGCCTCAACGCATTCAGTATTGTAGGCCTACTTTTTAATGTAAAATGCCTCACTCCCTCAAGATGGCTGGACCATCATTGTAAATGCACCATTGTATATAAACACCTGTACTTTGTATCTCCCCCACCTCATTGTAGATTGTAAGCTCTCATGATCAGGGTCGGCTTATTTTGCTTTACTTATTGTATTGTTAACGTTGTTACCTATGACTTGTGTTTTGAAACTGTTAAACTGTAAAGCGCTGCGGAATATGTTGGCGCTATATAAATAAAGATTATTATTATTATTATTATAATGTAAAATTTCGAGCCTCGTAAATACTGTACATTTTTTATCTTCATTTTCTTTTATAGTTGATTTCTTTTAAGAATGACTCTTCTCTAACAGTTCACATAAAACTTCCTCATCTTAGTATAATTAAAGCATTCTGACAAAAATAATTTAAAAAAATTGGAATGTTTTATTTTAACAACTTAAACAGTCAATAAAATTGTTTTTAATGAAAATATGCAGTTATGATTTTAAAGGGAATCTGTCACCCTAAATTGGCGGGATATTTAAATGACGGCAGTCAGGTCAGATGGGCGGTGTTTTGGGTACTTGCCTTAACATGTTGTTCGCCGCTGTCTCCATTATTTCTGGGAATTGTAGTCGTTGCCCTCCATATAACGCGCCTGCGCATTGCAATCTTGAATTGCGCACGCGCAGTATGCTTTGCCTGCAGATTGCAATGCGCAGGTGCATTATATGGAGGGCAACGACTACAATTCCCAGAAATAATGGAGACAGCGGCGAACAACATGTTAAGGCAAGTACCCAAAACACCGCCCATCTGACCTGACTGCCATCATTTAAATATCCCGCCAATTTAGGGTGACAGATTCCCTTTAACTTTTAAATGTAAATCACTACCTATAAGTGACTTCAGTTTGATTACAGCACAGCTGTGATCTATGACTATAGTTAAGCTGCAGTGTCTAGAAGGAGTTTCCTTCAGTTTTGCTTCTTTATATTAGTCACTGGAGATAAACAGAAGTCCAGCAGAAAGTTAGTGAATGTAGAGTTAATTTCTCTAAATGCAAGGGTAGAATTATTTTGAAGAATAGATAAACCCTGCATCAGGCGCAATAAGCCTGACAAGCACAGCTTACACATTTTTGTTTTTCCCTTCTCTTCAAGGGGGCAGGGGATCTTACCCCTTCTAGTACCTTCTTATCTTTAGGCACTGCTTGAAACCACCCTGCTCAATTTTACCTTCATCCTTGTGGAGAGTAGGTGTGACCTCCGTGGCCTCTTAGGCTCATTGTGACTGAAGGTTCTCACTTTTGAAGCTTCATACTTTTTTTTTTTTTTTCACAATTGTTTATTTTGCTCGCTTTATGAATCAATAATGCAAAGTTTGTAGATACAGTATTTCATAGAAATAAGTAGGATTTTCTTAAAAATAAGAGGGGTTTATTAAAAATGGACAATCAGGCATATTGCGCCCGAATACATAAAAATGACCTCTGATATGGTATGATATTATGATCTACCATCCTTGCTTTTCTCTCTGCCAGTGTGTTTCTTCTGCTGAGCTTTTAAAGTCTGAATCTGAGCGAATATAGCTTCAGTAGCAACTAAGTGCCTTATAATTAAGTTTTTTACCTAATTTTAATGTTTAGTAATAGTTATAAAAACTGAAGGCTATTTGGTGGCAGTTGCAAAATATGGGTACTTTTTATTTTACTACTTTTATAGTTATTAAATTAGTTTTTTTGCATTTTACTTTTACTTTACTCTTTTAATACATCCTTATGAAGGTCACTGATTACGTTTAGAGGCCTGAAATTAAGATAACTAGATATTATAGTCTATTTTCTAACTTGTGCTTGTCAGGCACATAGCATCCAATCTCTGGTGCGCCAGAGATGCACCTGACGCAGGGTTAATAAGCTACTAATGAAAAATAGCAAAAAAGCGAGGGCAGTACTAGACCCAAGAAAAATAGTAAGAATAAAGATCTACAATATCCCAAGTGGCTTTATTCTTAATGAAAAAATAGGTCATCTTATGCACATATACTGTTACAAAAGAGCCTGGAAGATCCTGATATAGGAAAGATGTGTATCTTCGTACCGTGTTAGCCAGTAGATAGAAAAATATTTAGACTTGAGAGTCCTCAGTGGTTGATCCTGACGAGTTTTCTTAAAATATAGTAAAAAATACTCAAATAACAGAGTAGGAGAAAAACAATACAGTTCTTTGTCGCCAGCCATTAGGTATCTTGTGATATTTCAGTTTTTCTTTCTTAAAAAATTTGCAAAAATTTCTACATTTCTGTTTTTTTTCAGTCAAGATGGGGTGCAGAGTGCACATTAATGAGAAAAAAAATGAACTTTTTGAATTTACCAAATGGCTCCAATGAAACAAAGTGAAAAATTTAAAGGGTCTGAATACTTTCCATACCCACTACCCAAAGTATATATATATATATATATACATATATATATATATATATATATATATACAGTATACATTGCTGGGAACAACTAAGATCCTGCACAGAACCCTCAGAATGGGAGAGGACCCGAGAATGAGAAAGGACAACAATGACCACCCCATTGGGAGTGAGAAGGAAGTATATACAGTACAGACCAAACGTTTGGACACACTTTCTCATTCAACGATTTTTCTGTATTTTCATGACTATGAAAATTGTAGAATCACACTGAAGGCATCAAAACTATGAATTAACACATGTGGCATTATACATTACACATTACAAAAAAGTGTGAAAGAACTGAAAATATGTCTTATATTCTAGGTTCTTCAAAGTAGCCACCTTTTGCTTTGATTACTGCTTTGCACGCAGAAAAGGTGAACGGATGGACTCTACATGCCTGGTTCCCACCGTGAAGCATGGAGGAGGAGGTGTGATGGTGTGGGGGTGCTTTGCTGGTGACACTGTTGTGGATTTATTCAAAATTGAAGGCATACTGACCCAGCATGGCTACCACAGCATCTTGCAGCAGCATGCTATTCCATCCGGTTTGCGTTTAGTTGGACCATCATTTATTTTTCAACAGGACAATGACCCCAAACACACCTCCAGGCTGTGTAAGGGCTATTTGACCAAGAAGGAGAGTGATGGGGTGCTACGCCAGATGACCTGGCCTCCACAGTCACCAGACCTGAACACAATCGAGATGGTTTGGGGTGAGCTGGATCGCTCACCGCTTCAGTTTTGAATAAATCCCCAACAGTGTCACCAGCAAAGCACCCCCACACCATCACACCACCTCCTCCATGCTTCACGGTGGGAACTAGGCATGTAGAGTCCAGCCGTTCACCTTTTCTGCGTGCAAAGCAGTAATCAAAGCAAAAGGTGGCTACTTTGAAGAACCTAGAATATAAGACATATTTTCAGTTGTTTCACACTTTTTTGTAAAGTGTAATGTATAATTGCACATGTGTTAATTCATAGTTTTGATGCCTTCAGTGTGATTCTACAATTTTCATAGTCATGAAAATACAGAAAAATCTTTGAATGAGAAGGTGTGACCAAACTTTTGGTCTGTACTGTATATACTTCCTTCTCACTCCCAATGGGGTGGTCATTGTTGTCCTTTCTCATTCTCGGGTCCTCTCCCATTCTGAGGGTTCTGTGCAGGATCTTAGTTGTTCCCAGCAATGTATAAGGATATACATTGTGATTTTAGGTATAACCCTTTAACTTTATCACATTAATAACACATTATTTTATACTCATCTTTCACAACAATTTTATCCAACATAATTTTGAGAGGGTAAAGGCTTTCTTTCAGTTTTACTTTACATAGTAATAAGTATATGTCTCCAATTTTGCTGAATTACAATTTCATATAATTTATTACATTTCATGGCTTTTTGTGCTTCTTGATTAATTCAAAAGTTTAAAAGCTTAAATTGATCACTTTAAAAGTTTCATTTTGTTAATTATTTATTTAACTTTTTTAATCATATCATTTTCACTATTTTTTAAAAATAATTCTATAAAGTTTAGATTTTCAAAAATAAAAATACCCTTTTCAACTTGATTTTTAGTGCATACTTCACTTTGAAGGCATAGTCTGCTACCTTTAATCTGTCTAAAACTTTAGTACAACTTTGTTGCTTCTCCACAAAACATACTTTTTTGGTCCTTCAAAGTTCAACTTCAGAAAGTTATACTTGGTTAGCTTACCATAGTATATTATACAGTTAATTAAGTTTTTACTACAATTAGCTGTCTAATCTATTGACATAGTAATAAGATGTAGTTTTTATGTATATATGTTTTAATGTGTAAGTATGGATTTAAGGACCATTGGAAACTGTAGATTAGCTTGAAGATAACTTTTTAACTTCTGTAAGAAAATATTCTGGGCATGGTCTGAAACTCGTGCCGAGGTCACTTTGTATGGAAAAGAAGAGAACCTGTAACTGTTTCCTATTTATATTGGGTGTTACCTTTCTTTGTTGATGAAAAGACGAAGTACTGAGATTTGGTCTCTATAGGGCAGTGGCCAATTTAAAAACTGTAACATTTCAGTTTTTGCTTTTATTCATGCATGGTCATATTGAAAACTACAACAGTAATTAAACAGTAATTATACAGTTGTTAGTCCGGTGGTCCTCGGGCCCTTCTGCCTCCTCCGGTGGGTGCCACCATCTTCTTCCAGTCAGAAAATGGGCCCGCCGCGATCTGCCAGGGGGAGGGGGCAATTTTCTCCGGGGTCCCACCCCCTGGCGCCTCATAGATGATACAAGTCCTTTCAGCTCTGCATACAGTACTGTACTCAAATGAGCTACTGGAGTTTCCACATTCATTTTTACTTCGGTCTCTGATGAATAAGTCCCATAAATCACTCGGTATTCCATGTTCTTACTCCACAGTGTAACTTTACTGAACAATGAAACAGTCCTTACTTTGGCGGCACACATCACATATGGAGTCATTTTCCCTTTCTTTCCCTGTCCTCTGGACAGGCCCTGTCCTCACTAGCAGTTTCCTCTGCCTGGCAATCCCGGCCGTATCTTTTGGGACAGTCTGTGTCCCTCCTGTTCTTTCCAATCACCAGCTCTGTATTAGCCCCTTGTCCAGCTCCAGTGGGAAGATGTGCCAGGAACGCTTCCACTGCGGCTCCAGCCCAGTCTTAGACCCCGGATCCTAATTGAGGATGGTCCTTTCAATCTCGTGCCCGCCTGCACTATTTGCTGCCAAGGGCCCCTGACTGCGACAACAGCTTTATTCCCTTGGTTATTCTCCTCTGCTCTATCACTGCTCACACGTCCTGCCCGTGAGCAGGCTGCCCAGGCATCTGATCCCAACCAGGAAGTAACCTAACTACAAGTCCCTGCTCTATGATGCCCCTCCCAGTAAATTAACCCCTGTGCCGCCTATCTCCTAACTCTATATGCTATATGCTATGCTATTTCCTACTACTACTGTTCCCTCTTCTATTCTATCCCAATACCATACTATATTATATAAGTTTCTATTCTAACCCTAATCCTACGGAGAGTACATAACATCACAATATGTATTACATCAATAACATTAGAAGACCACACTTCTATCGGCAAGTAAGAGGTGCCAGAGATGACTGTGTGAACAGCTTCTGGGAGACAGGAGGCACGTGAGGTTTCCCCCCCACCTCCTTACTTCAGGAGGGCAAATTTGCTCTTTCAGGGCAGATAGGTTCAGGCATTATGGTTGCACCCATACTCCTTCCGGTTATCTTCTCCCATTTCATGATTGAACCCAATGGACAAGTGTATCTGTGTTTTTAATACACTTATATTTTCTTTCTCCACACCAGCTTTTTAGATAGTTATTCTTATGAGACTTTGCTATAGCCAAGTAGGATTCCCTATTGCATATATTAATATATCTATTTCCTCAACTCTATTGCTATTTCATAACATCTCAAAGCTTTATAATCATCACTTAAATTTATTCAGTGCTGCTTTTAATACCAACATGTAATGAACCAATATTCCCAGGAGACTTCTTGCCATATGTTATTGTCCAATATAAAAGGCAATCGAGTCATCTGCATATACTATTTATAATTTAATTAATCATTACAATAATTTTCCATTTGCCAATATTATACTTTTTTTTACTGTAATTACTTTTAGGACAAATAAGAAAAATAAATGATAAACAAGAAGTTGGCACAGCAGGCTTTGTGTAGAAAACAGTGATCTAACATGGAAAATTTCCCGAAGTGCTATTACACATTCCGCTGTCTGTCAAATAAATTGTCTGCAGAAGATTAGTTTTTTAGTTTTGAAACAAGAACACAATGAATTCATAAAACTTTTAATAAATCGACTTATTGAAGATCTCCTAGCGAGCATGAATTTTCCATGCAAGAATAAGAAGCAGGATTGTTTCTGAGAATTCTTTTACTAATAATTACACATTTTCTAACTTATTACATTGTATCCATCAGATATAGAAGTACACTATATGAACAGAGTATTGTGAAACACCTTTTAATTATTAAATTGAATTTCGATTTTGTACTAAGTCTCATTGCCCCTAGTTTATAAAATCCAGCCCCTAGCCATGCAGTCTGCCTTTACTA
Source organism: Oophaga sylvatica (assembly GCA_033576555.1). Lineage (NCBI taxonomy): Eukaryota > Metazoa > Chordata > Amphibia > Anura > Dendrobatidae > Oophaga > Oophaga sylvatica. Next base: position 475,073,508 of record JARQOD010000005.1, read on the forward strand.
ACACTAGTGAAAGAGTGTCTCATTCTAAAGAACTTGCTCAATGCAAGTGTGGTACTTTAATAGGATGCCAATGTTGTAACAAGTCAGTTCATGAAATTTGCCCCCTTCTAAATATTCCATGATCAACTGTAAGTGGTATTATTGAAAGTGGAAGTGTTTAGGAGCTACAGCCATGTAGCAGACCACATATATTACCAGGGTGGAGTACTGAATTTCATAGAGCATAAAAGTCGTGAACTCTCTACTGACTCAATAAGTGCAGAGTCCAAAACCTCCTCTGGCATTAACATTACATAAAAATTGTATTCCAGGAGCTTCATGGCATGGGTTTCCATATCCAAGCAGCTGCAATCAAGTCATATATCACAAAGCACAATGCCACGTAACAAATGGAGTTGTGTAAAGCCACCACCGCTTAACATTCTTAGTTCCAGTGATGGTATGTTGACACATTTAGATTTTCTAACATTTTTGACAATTGTACTATGTTTTCAACTTTTCGACAATAGTTTATACTTTTCTGTTTCAGTATGTCTGTTCCCCAGTATAGAAAGAATAGTCCATTTAAGAATGATTAGGTGACTTTGATTAGGAAAAACTTGACTGGACTGCATAAATGAAGGGTCATATCTACACATTCAAAAAATTTGCAGAAAAACTTCCAAGAAGAGTGGAGTCCCTAATGAATGCCTACGGATTCAGAATAGGATGTCATAAAAGCTGCTTTAACGTGTCGGTATCCCAATACTTTTGCCTATATACTGTAGGTTATGTGCAGTACAAATCACAGCAAATGCGGACAAATCTAATAGATTTTATGGGCATACCGATCCTTCAAAGACAAAGACCCTCACATTACTTTCCCTGTTTGAATAATAATGACTTCTACCATATAAGCAACAGAAATTTACATGTCATTCATACCAGCTAGTTTATGAAGCACATATTTAGCCATGCTGATGAGAATTAGAGAAGATGATAGAGAAGATGAAGATATTAAGATATTAAGATGTGGGGACTAGAGAACACAATAGGGTGATACATTACGTAGGAAGTATCAGGCAGTGTTTAAATTAATATGCCTTGGAGATCGCTGTCACACAACTCAAGAGAGTACAGCTATCCAGGCCGAGTTAGAGAAATGGCTGTCTACACTGAACCTGGAGCCAGGGAAGGCCGTGTGCAATAATGGTGCAAACATGGTGGAGGTCCTATGCCAGAACAACCTCACACACATTCCTTGCATGGCTCACATCCTTAACCTTGTAATACAGCAATTTCTCTGTCACTATCATGGCCTGGAAGAGCTGCTGCAGAAATCACAGTTGCTGCGTGCTCACTTCCGCCGATCGCACCTGCAGGTCTGTGACTTGCATCGCTACAGAGGTCTTTTGGCCTACTGGTTAACCGTTTGATATGCAATGTGCCGACATAGTGGAATTCCACTCTGCACATGTTGCACTAACTGTGGCAGAAGCAATGATCCCTGGTGCAGTATGTCCTTTTGCATCACCTGGGCCAACGCAGTATGGACATGATGCAATTAACGCTTTTGAAGTAGGCACAGATGAAGGACCTCTGCACCCTTCTTCACAGTTTCAAAATGGCTACTAAGATGGTTGGTGCTAATTAAGCTGTCATCAGCATCACTATTCCCGTCATCTACATGCTGAAGCAAACTTTGATTAGTCTGCAAGAGGAGGTGGTGGTCACAGAGGTGGAAGCAGAGAAGGATGCTGAAGGGATAACAATATCTCTAAGTACCGGACGGACGTCGCACAGGCGGTTGCCATGGGAAGGTGGATTACAGCGATTTTGGGGGTGCCCATGGCACTAGACAAACTATTACTGAAGGTGCAGGAGCCAAAGAACAAGTGGAGGAGGACAAGGATGAAGAGGTGATGGGCGTGCAACAGTCAGGAGATGAAGAAGACAATGATCCCCTCTCTGTCTTCCATGGTTGGTGGGAGGGGACAAAGCAAGCATGAGTGTTACCCGACCAGGAAAACAGCATGGACTTGGATCTCATGTAACCACATGACACATGAGCGCCTTCTTGCTGCACTATGTGCAACATGATGACCGTATTGTTAAGTTTAGAAATAGTGCTGACTACTGAGTTGCCACTCTGTTAGATCCAAGGTTCAAGAGTAAATTTTGCCAGATACTTCCCCTCTTGGAAAGGGACACACACGTGCTGGAGTATCGAAACACGCTTGTAGACAGTCTTAAGAGTGGTTTACCCCAAGACAGCAGTAAGGCACACAGTGTGCATAGCAGTTCTAGACTTCCAACCCTGGGAACATTGAGTTGTCAATGTAAAAACATTAGCAGCAGCAGTATAAGTGGCTGAAGCAATTTCTGGTAGTCATTTCACACATTTTTTTAGACCAGCCCATGCACCAGCAGAACAAAGTATAGGTCTGAAACGTTGTGAACGACTGGAGAGGATTGTGCAGGAGTATCTCAAAATCAATATCAATGTCATCAGAGGGAATTTGGACCCTTTTGCATTTTGGTCTTCAAAAATGGAAGAGTGGCCTGAGCTCGCCTGTCATGTCTTGGATTTTTTGTCATGCCCGGCAGCCAGCATTCTCTCAGAACATGTCTTCAGGGCTGCTGGTGCTATCCTGATGGATAAGTGTATCTGACTGTCCTCTGAAAGTGTAGACCACCTAGCTAAATGAGCAAGTCATGGATCTCCAATGACATTTGCACCCCAGTCACAGACTGGGCAGACTAGACAATGGTGTACTTTTAGTGTGCTGCATTGATCTCACGTTATTGCAGTCTGTGACAACTTTGTTGTGTCTTTTGTGCCTGCTGTTGCTATTGCTGCTGATGTTAAAAGAATTTTTTGAAATATCGAGACTCCAAGTTTGGTCTCCATCTGGTGGGTTGCCTGTAGTGGAAGGGGTGTCAAAGCCCCATTATACTATTTCTACTCTGGTAAAATTTATACCACTTTAGTGGTGTGTAGCAATAATGTTTGGAAATGTGGATATCCAAGTTGGATATCCATCTGGTGGGCTGCCTGTAGTGGAAGGGGTGTCAGAGCCCCATTATACTATTTGTACTCTGGGGAAATTGATGCCACTTTGTTGGTGCGGTAATATTTTTTTGAAATGTAGAGACTCCAAGTTGAGTCTCCTTCATGTGTGTTGCCTATAGCAGTAGGGCTGCTAGACTGGCAGGCCTGCACTTACTTTCAGTCAACTACCTGTATTTATATCTTTAAATTTTTCAAACATTAATGGTCTACAAAGCTGATATTTACCACCTGAGTATGGCTGAGCAAAAAAGAAGTTTGAGCTGTTGCATGAGGTATCAGGGCTCCCAGCACAGCAGCCTTACACTGGTCCCTCACCCACCTCATCTTAATGTAAACCTAAATTCAAAGCTCTAAATACTGGCCCAGACCCTGATACCTCATGCATGGCCCATAGCTAACTGCTGCTGTGCCATTATCAAATTTATACTGTGGGTCAATTGATGCCACTTTTCCTGTTGTCTGCCCCTATTTTTGGAAATGTTTTGACTCAAATTTGGGTTTCCTTTATGTGTGTTGCCTGAATTTGGCAGGGTTCTCAGAGCACCAGACCTATACCTGTCACTCATCTACCTGTTACTGATCAATGTTTAAGAAGAAATGCTGGTCCAAGTCCTGTCCCGGGCCCTGTTCCATGCTTCCATACAGCACAATTATTCAATTTGTACTCTGGGTCAATTAATGCCACTTTTCCTGGTGTCTGCCCCAATTTGAGCTGTTTTGGCAGCTTTTTTGTCCCCCTGAAGGTGTTGTCTATGCATTTGATTTTTCCTCCCATTTAATTTAATGGGGTTTGGGTATGTTTGACAAACTGTTCGGTGAACATAAGGACATTGGCCATACCAAACTGAGCCTTGAAAGGTTCGCTCCTCTCTAGTCACAACCATGAAAAGGGTCTTGAAAATTTATGATAAACAAAATCACTCAAGACTAGATTGCCTCCATTAAATTTTTATGGATAGTTTGTTTATTTTTGCCTTGTCAAGTTGATGAAAACATTAGAAGAAATTAAAAAAAAAATAGATAATACCATTGGTGCACTGGGGCTCACGGGATCTATGATTTCTCCCACTGTCAAACCACTGGATCTACTTTAGTATTAATTACCTATAACTGAGACATCAGTTAGCAATATATTAGATTAATTAGGACAGAGATCACATCTCAGGAGAAAAAAATATGATATGAAGCAATTTTAAAATAAAATAGGAACATCTGTACTAGAACTTCTACAAATGCAGTATCTTAAAATATTCTTTAATATTCCTCTACATGTTTTTCCTTCAAACATCTCCTTTTGGCAATATGAATAACCCATATTTAAATAATAATACTATTAGGAGCCACACTATCAATTACTGTATAGTTAGCATTGAAGTGGAACTAAACCCAAAAAATGGAAATGTACTGAGTAGACAGTTATGAACTACTGGGATCACTTGCTATTAAAATGAAAAAGACGATTTCTATTACTTAACAATTTTTGTCTTTGTGTATCAATCTGAAATGTTGAAACCTTGGCAAATTACTGCTAGACTTTAGGTCTTTGGGAGTCTGGTCAGTAGCAGAGCTACTAGGGGGCAGATGGTGCATTCGCTGCTGGCCACTCACTCACAAGAGCCCACCCGGAGCTACTGCCACTCTTTACTGCACTACCGCTCTCTGTTCTGTAGGCCGAAGGTCGCTTTAAGCCTCAGATATACAGAATGGCAGGGTGATGCATTGGCCGAGGTGGCAGCGCCCTCACAGGAAGTCAGAGTCACACTAGGACTCTCAGCTCACACACAGGACATCAGAGTCATGCCAGGACTCTGACATCCTGTGCGCGCATTGGCGGTATGACATCAATACTTTGGTCTACCCGGGCCTATCCAGTGGACTAGCCAGGGTCCTGGATTAGGTGACTATATGAAGTTTTTTAGTTTAATTAAAAATTGTGGTGTGAATGTGGAGGGCATTATACAATGTATGAGCTAATATGCGGGCCATTATATAGTGTGGGGTTTACCTTAAAACTTTGTGGGGGCCCTCATACATTGTAGGGACTACTGTGCAGACCCTTATAAAGAGTGGGGGCCATTATAGAGCATGAGACCTTATGGAGTGGCCATTATACAGTGTGAGAGCTAATGTTGGGGCATTTATACAGTGTAGGGCCTACCATGGGGGGTAATCATACAGTATGGGGTCTACTATGAGGGGCCATCATATATTGGATGGGACCCGTTTACAGTGTGTGGACTTGTCATACCGTGGGTGGACTCCTCATAAATTGTAGGGGCATCTGTGGGCAGTACTCATAAATTGTTGGGTCATTATGCAGGTTGGGAGCTAATGTGGGGGCCATTATGCAGTTAGGGACCTATCGTGGGGCAATCAGACAGTGTAGGGATTACTGTGGGGGTCATGATACAGTGCAATGGATACTGTGGGAGTCATTATACTGTATTTTTCTGGGAGCAATGGGGACATCATACTATGTATACTGGAGCTGTTAGGGTATCATGCTGTGTATTGCGGAGCTGTAGGCCCATCAGACTGTGTATAAGGGAGCTGCTAGGCCATCATACTGTGTATTGTGGTGTTCTGAGGGCAATATACTGTGTTTAGGGAGTAATTGGTCCTTTATTCTGTGTATAGGGAAGCTGAGGGGCCCATCATTCTGTGTATAGGGGAGCTGTTGGGGCATTATATTTTGTATAGGGGAGTTGTGGTCCATTATACTGTCTTTAGGGGAGCTGTAGAGACATCATACTGTGTATAAAGGAGCTGTGTGGACATTATATTGAGTAGGGGAGCTGTGGGCTGATTATACTGTAAATAGGGGAGCTGTGGTGACATCATACTGTATATAAGGGATTGGTAGACCCACCATATTGTGTATAGGGGTGCTGTGGGCACGTTATACTGTTTATAGGAGGAGCTGTGGGCACATCATTCTTTGTATAGGGGAGCTGTACATTGGGGGACTCAGGGGACAATATTAAATGTTAAGTGGGCACTTAAAAAGCATTAAGCATTATTGTAACTCTCTAACATAACAAATCATTTAAGCCCTATTTTAAAAAAGATATTAGCCTCGGAACCAATCCATAGTATAAACATTCGTTAAGTTTGGTGTCCCAATAGGAAAACTTCAACTTGGCAAAAAAAGAGATCAACAGATCTTTTTCAACTCTGGTTTGGTTGAACAACATTACTGTTGGTTTAATTTTTGGAAACAATAGTCTTCTAATTTGGAGGCACTGATGGCTTTTTTATTTTGCAATCACTGTGAATCTTGAATAAAAAATATAGTATTCTCCATCTGAAGCTATATAAGGGGGAAAATAACCTCATTACGCGGCTGCGAGTTATGTGCATAAGACCTTATACGCTATACAACATTGCAATTGCAAGAGTGACTGTTGATGAACCAGATGAATGGGTACGTGGCTGGGTCAGTAATGGGTACAGACCTCCGTTTTGACTCAGATGTCAGCATGATAGAGGTGGAGTATTGCTGTAGTCTCATAGGCAAACTGAGAGTCAGGGTAATCAAGGAGTCCGAGGTCAAATGTCAGGATGGTTGTTGGCAGCGGATTAATCTCTGTACAGACCAGCCGTTCAATGGTGAATCAGCTGATTCATTCAAGCTTTCCAGACTCTGCAGTCAGCCTTTAGGTGACCTGATTTTTTGCAGACAAAACACTCATGTGTTTCCTTCATATTACTTTTTTGTATAGATCTTGGGTTTTTAAAGCAGATTCTGCTTTCAATACTCCACTGCTGCTTACACTTTGTCTTTCGCTTATACTCATCTACAAACTTTCATCTGACATTCTCCAATCTAATTCATCCAATGTAATCTGGACATGCATCAAGTGCAGATACAAGTGTGTTTTAGCTTTCTGGTAGACTACTTAGTAGTAGCGCAGCAACATGGAAATTATTTAAATCTTCCCCAATGCCCCACAGGTGCTCCACAATTTCTAAAGTATTTCTTATGTAATACAAATCAGATTGTTGCCAAAATAAGTCTTAGGGCCCCATCACACATAGCGACACACCAGCGATCCCGACAACGATATGCACTTGTCAGGATAGCTGGTGTGTCGCTACATGATCGCTGCTGAACTGCCAAACAGGCAGCTCAGGCAGCGATCTGGGACAGCGACACTGCGGGTAACGTCGCTTAGTTACCCGCAGTGTACGTTGGATACCAGCCCGCTGGTGCAGGGAGCCGGTAATCAAGGTACACATCGGGTTTCCAGGCGCTGCGCGGCACCTGGAAACCCGATGTGTACCTTGGCTACCAGCTCCCCTGCAGCAGCACGCTGGTATCCAACGTACACATTGGGTTTCCAGGCGCCGAGCGTACCTTGGTTACCAGCTGATCGCTGGTCTCCTGCCTGCCACACGCAGCAATGCGTGCTGGCCAGCAGGAGACCAATGATCAAAAAAATGTCCAGGACTTTCAGCGACGATCAGCGATACCCAGCAGGGGGGCTGATCATCACTGAATGTCACACACAGCGATATCGCTGGGGAGATCGCTGTTGCATCACAAAACTAGTGACTCAACAGCGATCTCGCTAGCGAGATCTTTCTGTGTGACGGGGCCTTCACTTTGAGGGTAGGAAACAAACAGAGGTGACCACTTAAAATCAATTTATTTTTAAAATAATATATTTTATTAACCAAGTTATTTTATTTTGTGTGAAGGATTGCACCCCAAATAACCTCTGCACATAGTAACAATAATACTATGCACCAATTTGTTCAAAATACTATATTGGGTCTAAGAGAACCATATCATGATTATCTTCATATAGAGGGGTGTTGTGAACGTGTTGGAGACGACTTCGGAGCTGAGGCTCCCTCTGGTGGTTGCTGAGGGTATTGAACCTATGTTGAACAGCAAGAGTTCTCCACCTGCAATGGATGAATGGTTATCAGGGGGGACGGACTGGCCTGATATAAGTGAGCTGGCCTCCCATGAACCTCGCCGGGGATCAATTGTTACTTCCTGGTTTAGGTTGGAATTCAGCTTGCTTTTCTGATGTCTCCTGCTATCATTCAGATAAGTTACTTTTCTGTTTCTTTTTCTGTGGTTTGATTTCTCTTGCTTTTGCTGCCTTTGCTTTTGAGTTCAGCCAGGTCCCCTTTGGGGGGCTTGTGCTGGTCTCTGTTCTCTTTTTATATTTGCACTTGTGCTCTGTTCCTGTGATATTTTACTGCTGGGTAGCTGCGTTTTCACACCAGAGATCTGATATAGGTGGTCGAGACCGTGTGGTCTCAGCATTTTTGGAATCAAAAGTGTTGGAATTTTTCCTAGGGTTTTGTTGGGTTGCAGACAGTATTCTCTCCTGTACTATCCTATCTAGACAGTTTTGGGCCCCAGCGTTTGCTCATTCTATTTTCTGTCTGTGTTCGTGTTTTCCTCTTGTCTAACCGCCATTATATGTTTGGGGGCTTCCTAATACTTTGGGGCTCTACTCCGGGGCAGTTAGCTTTCCTCTTTCCATCTACAGGGGTAGCTAATCTCTCCAGCTGTGACGAGGCGTCTAGGGCAATGTAGGAAAGTCCCACGGCTGCTTCTAGTTGTGCGGTTAGTTTAGGGGTCTGCAATCTATTAGATACCAACCTCTCTGGTGTTTGGCTGCCTTTGCGTTTTTTTGCTCCTGCCCTCCTCAGCTACCAAAACATAACAGAGGGGTATAGGTCCCCTGAATATATTTAAATATTTATATATATATATGTATATATATATACTTATTATAAAAATCCGACCCAACTAGAAATGACCATGAAACAATCATGCCATAGTACATATTTATATGATTATAGCATTAGCCAATTTAAGATTATATGTGTTTAAAGTGCAATTCCATATATATTTTATGTTTAAGGTACAAGTGCATATAGGTATGGGTTTAAATTTCTCCCCTAGTAAAAGACCAATGGCTGTTGATATATCAATATGGAGCCTGATATGATAGCCTATAGATAGATTTTTACATTGTCTATGGATGGTAGGATAGAGTGAACATGCAGTGGACAGAAGCAGAGTCTGTTCGTGTTTCCCTCTGCCCCGACGCGTGTTTCGTGAACATTTCTTCGGGGGGGCCTGAGGAAGTGTTCACAAAACAACAGCCACTAGGCTGGTACTAGGGGAGAAATTTAAAGCCATACCTATATTCACTTGCACCTTAAACATAAAATATATATGGAACTGCACTTTATATATATTTAATCTTAGACTGGCTAACACTATGATCCTATAAATATGTACAATATGTACTATAATCCTGATTTGCACCATGTCCGTACTGCGTTTGCCCAGGCTATGCAAAAGGACATACTGCACCAGGGCTCTTCGTTACTGCCACAGTCGCTGCAACATGTGCAGAGTGGAATTCCACCATGTCAGCAGACCCCCGCCCATCGGCACCAGTGTCACATGACCGCGGGTGGCCTATGGGTTGGCATGACAACCCGGGGTCTCCAGGAGACCTTTGTGGTTGTCATAGACAGACAGCTATGAGCACCGCCAAGCAGTTCAATCTCATAGCAAGTGAGCATTTCTGCTACACAGAGCAGGACTGCAGCCCTGCTGTGTGTAGCACAGGTCGATCGGATGATCACAACTTCTAGTCTCCCATTGAGACTATTGAAGCGAGTAAAAAGTTAAAAAAATGTTTTTAAAAATATAAAAAAAATAAATAAATATAAAAGGTGAAATCGACTCCCATTCATCCCATTCAAAATAAAACAATTAAAAAAATACATATTTGGTATCGCCGCTTTCAGAATCTCTCGATCTATCAATATATAAAAAGAATGAATCCGATTGGTAACTGGAGCAATGAGAAAAAGTAAAAACGGCAGAATTAGGGTTTTTGGTTGCCACAACATTGCATTAAAATGCAATAACAGACAATAAAAAGATTGTATCTATACCAATAAGGCTGTGGTTCCACGGTCCGGAACCACAGCGCTTTGGACGGAGCGGAAATTCCGCACCGCCCAAAGCCCCGCCCCCTTTCTGACGCGCGGTCAATCCGGATGTGTTCCGGACACCTCCGGAACACATCCGGAAAGAACACAGGGCTACATAGCCCTGTGTTAAATTCCGTTGCGGCGACGCAGCGTCGCCGCAATACGCTAGGACATGCTGCGGTCTAAAAAGACGCGCCGCATGTCCGGATACGCAGGTCTTCCGCCTGCGTGTTGTTACGCATAGTGGAGACGGGATTTCTTGAAATCCCCTCCACTATGCTGTAACATCTGGACGCTGTGTGTTTGGCGCTGCGCCAACGCACAGCGCCAAACACGCAGCATTTCCTGAAGGAATCCTGATCGTGGAAACTCACTCTAAGGTATCAATAAAACTATCAGCTTGGCATGCAAAAATAAGCCCTCACCCAGCCCCAAATCACGAAAACCGGGTCTCAGTAAATGACGCAATTTTTTTTTTTAAACAAATTTGGGATTTTTTTCACCACTTAAATAAAAAAGATCCAACACATTTTTGGTATCTACAAACTCATAATGACCTGGAGAATCATAATGGCTGGTCAATTTTAGCATTTGGTGAACATGGTAAAAAAAACAATTGTAGAATTGCACGTTTTTGCAATTTCAGCACACTTGGAATTTTTTTCCCATTTTCCAGTACATTATATGGTAAAAACAATTATGTCATTCGAAAGTACAACTCGTCCCGCAAGAAAACAAGCCATCACACAGCCATATTGATGGAAAAATAAAAAAGTTATGGCTCTAGGAATAAGGAAAGCAAAAAACAGAAATGCAAAAATGGAAAATTGCCCAGAGTTGAAGGGGTTAAAGAGGTGGTTTACTGCAATGTATATTGTGCACATTAGAGTTGAGCGATACTTTCCGATATCCTAAAGTATCGGAATCGGAATGGTATCGCCGATATCACTAAAATATCGGCGATACCCGATATCGATACCGGAAGTCCCATGTAAGTCTATGGGAACAAAATATCGAAATTAAAAAAAACCCATTCTTGCCTTGTTGGTTAATTGTACATGAAGGAAAACAAGAAAGAGTAATGTAGAATGTATTGGGAAGGTTGAGGAGACATTAAAGGCATAGATGTTTAACCCAATCAAATGGAATAGCATAAATATTTTTTTTTTTAAAGATGTTCGGATTGACGAAGAAATTGACAATGTTAACGTTTTTTATATTTTGGCAAATATGTATATTACACAACTTCCATGCTCTTCATCTTCACCTTTTTAACTTTTCACACACTTTCTCCTTCATAATCTTCTGCAGCATCATCTTTTTCATCAAATTATTCTTCATCTTCACCTTCTTTATCTTCTTCTTAAACTTCTTGCTATTCATCTTTGTTAACATTACTCATATTCTTCTTATTAAACTATTATTCTTATTCATATTCTGCTTCATCTTCTTCATCATATTCTTATTTGTGACAGAGAATCCTGTACTTGTAATCTGTCAAAGTATGAATTTTTCATCCTTCCGTTCTTGCTGTCACAAAAGATTTAAATTACAACAGTATTTGTCCGTGTTCAGTTTAGCCTGCAGCAGCAGGCATTTTCCAGGGGCACCACGAGGAGGAACGGACTCACCCCCATACACTGCTTAGTCTTCTTCTGCTTAGAATTTAGAGCATATATTTTGCTCTTCATTTTGGTCTTATACTTCATGTTCTTCTGCTTTTAGATCTTCTGCTTATTGTTCTTGTGTCTCTTGTTCCGTATCTTGTATTTGTAGCACAATCTTGTACCAGCTGATGTTACTGGGACACGGTTACTAAGCAGGAGGTACCTGTGCTCCAAAGCACTACCAAGGACCAGCAGACGTTGCTGGAACTCGGATACCAAGATGGAGGCACCTAGGCCAAAGGCACTGCGGAGAACCAGCTGACGGTACTGGAACCCGGAGGGGCAGCAGAAGGAAAAGAGCCAATGGCACAACCGAGGACCAGCTGACGTTACTGGGACACGGTTACTAAGCAGGAGGTACCTGTGCTCCAAAGCACTACCAAGGACCAGCAGACGTTGCTGGAACTCGGATACCAAGATGGAGGCACCTAGGCCAAAGGCACTGCGGAGAACCAGCTGACGGTACTGGAACCCGGAGGGGCAGCAGAAGGAAAAGAGCCAATGGCACAACCGAGGACCAGCTGACGTTACTGGGACACGGTTACTAAGCAGGAGGTACCTGTGCTCCAAAGCACTACCAAGGACCAGCAGACGTTGCTGGAACTCGGATACCAAGATGGAGGCACCTAGGCCAAAGGCACTGCGGAGAACCAGCTGACGGTACTGGAACCCGGAGGGGCAGCAGAAGGAAAAGAGCCAATGGCACAACCGAGGACCAGCTGACGTTACTGAACCCCAGTAACACAGGAGCAAGTGTTGACTGTGCTAACAGCACTTCCGAGCAACAACTGGCGGTGTTGGAGCCCAGGGTCAAGGAGGATGTTTAAATACTAGATCAAGTAATTTCCTTGTTACCTGTCAATTTTAAATGTCTATACTTCAAACAAGAGAAAGATAACCTTTACTACCATAAGATGATGATTTCATTTAAACTAATATCTAGATAAATAAAGAATTGACAAACATAAACACATACATTAACATGTTGAACAGCAATGCAAACCACAAAATAAATTAGTTAAGGAATCTGCTATACGGTTGTACATAAAAGCATACAAGTACATATCTGAATCCATTAATGATGGATAAGTAACAGTATGTACACCATTTTTATTGTATAGACAATGAATGTCTGACTTCAAAACATCATCAGCATTACAAGTTATCTGTGACATTACTAAAATGTTACATTTGCTGAATAATGTCACTAAACAGTTTATACAAAATTATACAATTTCCATCATGTAATACTCATAATATGTGGCAATAATCATGTTTATTAACAAACATAACCTTTAAAAAGTGCATAGTGCATAGTGAAAATTGCTATTTATGCCTGACTGTCGACTTGCAAGCATGACAACGGATAGATAAGGTATATATAGATGAGACTGCATAGCCACAGATGGTGAATGGCGATGTAATACTGTACCTCAATAAAGTGTGCGTCACTACTACATAATTTTTTTTATATAGCTTTATAAACAGGGTACGTGGATGTATGCTTGCGCCTTTGTTTTGACGCACAGACTGCCTTCCTGCTGAGACGCGTTGGGTAGTGAACAGTTGTGTGCAGTGTTCACTGTAGTCTGAGGTTTTCCTTTTTGGAGTGCAGATCACGCTCCAGTTAGTTCTTCAACCACTGCTGGTTGTAGTCTGCTGAGCGTGTGTCACTGGCACATCCTTGAAATTTTTCTCTAATTGTTGCTGCTCCACTCTATTACAAATAAATAAAATCTATTAGTGTGACGCGCTTCCATCCGTATACAATACATTGGTTGCAAACACTATAGAAGTACACAAAGGGGCCTTTCACACCTACTGAACAGTTGTGTGCAGTGTTCACTGCAGTCTCTGCGGAATAACCACACTTAGGCCTTATAACTTTTCAGACTTTCTTTATCAATCTACCAAGATGAAGAAGGCAGGGAGTAAGGCACGTGGTCGTGGAGTTTCTTCAGGGAGAGGACGTGGGGATTCTGTGGCTGCTGCGGCCCCCAGTGACACAGCATCCACCAGTTTTCCCCGGGCCGTGAGCGTTCCTTTATGCGCACTTTTGTAGGAGCTCGGAGTACCCCCTGCTGCGGGAAGAACAAATTGAAGCCGTTGTTGTTTGGATCTCAGCCAATGCATCGACTTCAATTGCTTCCACCTCCTCTCAGGACCACAGCACTGTTGGGCAACCATCTGTCTCTTCACCGCCTGGCAAATTGCCCAGGCAGTCAGAGAGTTCTGTACAGGAGCCAGCTGAGTGTCTGCTTCTGTTCTCAGAATCTATTGGCTTGCAAACAGGGGCCCAGCCAAGCAGCATTCTGTAATGTGAAGAAGAGGGAGTATGCAGTGATGCGCAACAGCTGTGTCTCTCTGAATCTGAAGAGGCGGGTGAGACAGTGCCGATGGTCAGCACACCGCAGAACGCATCTGATGATGATGATGAGACCCAGGTGCCAGTTTCTGTTGAGCATGGTGCTGGCCAGACCACCCAACAGCAGGTGTTGGAAGAGGGTAGTGGAGATGATGAGGTCCAATACCCAACATGGCATGAAGAACAGGAAGGTGGTGGGAGCAGCTCAGAGGAATAATAATAATATTTATTTATATAGCGCCATCATATTCCGCAGCGCTTTACAGTTTAGCAGTTTCAGAACACAAGTCATAAGTAACAACGTTAACAATACAATAATTTAAGCTAAATAAGTCGCCCCTGCTCGTGACAGCTTACAATGTACAATGAGATGGGGGAGATACAAAGTATAGGTGTTTATATACAATGGTGCATTTACAATGATGTTCCAGCCATCTTAAGGGACTGAGGGATGGAGATAGTGAATGGGCTAGAGACACACACACACTTACACAGAATACATAGAATGACTTTGATTAGTGAATGTGATAGGCCGCTCTGAACAAATGTGTTTTGAGGGAGCGCCTGAAACCATGCAAATTGTGGATAGTCCTAATTTCTTGGGGTACAGCATTCCAGAGGATTGGCGTAGAGCAGGAGAAGTCTTGGAGTCGGGAGTGGGAGGTACGTATTAGTGCAGAGGTTAGTCGAAAGTCGTTTGCAGAGCGCAGCAGTCGGTTAGGCCGATAGATAGAAATGAGGGAGGAGATGTAGGAGGGGTGCTGCACTGTGGAGAGCTTTGTGGGTGAGAACCAGTACTTTGGTTGAAAGCTGGGAGAGGCCTAGAGAAATGGTTAGTGATAGAAGGAAGATAGAGGAAGACATTGCCCCAACGGTACAAACAGGAGGGAGAGTTAGGCTGCAGACTCGGTTGCCTGTAGCCTCCAGTTTGGCACCTGTTCGGAGCAGTTGTCTTCCAAAAGTCAAAACGTGCGCTCCCAGGACTTGCACTGCGTGGTCCTTTTTTCACACACTTGCACATGATATTTGCTATGTGAAATGCAAGCTGTGTAATCAAAAATTAAAAATAGCTAAAAGTGTCAGTCACCTCAATACCAAAATATGTGGAAACATGTGCGGACAAAGCACGTAGTTGAGTTACAAAGACACACTGGAGATGTAGGCCAACCTACAGCAGCACCTACATCTTCAGGTTGTGTTGAAGCCTCTTCATCGAGCTCACACACAGCTGGTTATGCTTCCTCACAGGATCGCCATGGAAGAACCTCGGCCACTGTTGTCCAGAGACAAACTGTTATTCCACACACAGCAGCAAGTTCCCTGTCATCCTCACACTCCCAGGCCACAAAACAGCCAGCGGTAGCACAGGCATGGGATAAAACACGGCCATACTCCGCAAACCATGCACGAGCACAGGCTCTGAATGCTGGCATTGCAAAACTCCTGTCCCTTGAAATGCTGTGATTCAGGCTGGTGGAGACAGACAGTTTCCGTAACTGAATATCATTGTCAATCCACAATACAATGTGCCAAGCCGATTTCATTTCAGCAGGCAAGCCGTCCCTGGTCTGCAAAAGCATGTTGAGGGAAAAATTAAACATGCGCTACTAAAAGCCCTCAGTAGCAAGGTCCACCTGACCACCGATGCGTGGACCAGTACCCATTGTTATGATCTGCTACAACCAGTAAGGAAAGAAGGGAATTCTGTCCCTACAATACAACTAAGCTGAATCCCTACGATGTAACGGGGAACCTGATCCTGCGACCAGACCCGCTAAAGTCCTCATCTAGTGTGAACGAAGACCTATAGTTGCGAGGGAGTAATCCCTACAAGATCTAGGGACTGGGAGAAAAGGTGGACACCTCCTAACATAAATTGTAGCATGGATAATTAAACAGAAAAATAAATACTTTGTGATCCTAACATCAAGCAAAACTCACAGATTAAGGCACCTAAGCACCTGGCTAGCTTAACAGTAGATAATACAATGAAGTCAAGCAAAGCCAGAAGGGCGGAGCCAGACTAAATAGGGAAAAAAGGTCATGTGACCAGCAAACTGAAACAAAACCTAACAAGAGGGTTCTAACACCCATGGCCAGGGACAATACCTTTCCCTCACTGGCCATTGGGTCAATGTTGTGCAGCCGGGTACTGATCTTGCGAGTGGCGCTGTACGTGTTCTGCCAACTCCAAGGATTGCAGGAATCAAGTCTGTACACATTGATTCCTCCTCCTATTCCAGTTCCTCAGAATCATCGCTGCAGGAGCCGTCACGGTCTACCTCCACATGGACCCGTGAACGTTTACCTGTTGCGACCGATATGAGCACAGCCGTGTCCAAATGTCAACAGGCCATCCTGAAATTAATTTCCATGGGGAATCTTAGCCACACAGCGCAGGAGCTCTGTAATGCCATAAAGCAGGAGAGCGACGTGTGGTTTTTGGAAGAGAATCTACAGGCAGGCTTGGTAGTGTGTGACAATGGCCGAAATCTGGTGTCAGCTCTGGGCCTTGGCAACCTCAGTCACATACCATGTCTGTCATATGTGCTCAACTTGGTCGTGCAGAGTTTTTTGAGGGACTATCCGGATCTTGATGCACTGCTGCACAAGGTCCGCCTAGAGTGCGCTCACTTGCGACGTTCCAGCATGGCCAGATCGCTGATTGCAGCTCTGCAACGCAGATTTCACCTTCATGAACATCGCATTATATGTGACGTACCCACCAGGTGGAATTCCTCGTTACATATGTTGGAGCGGTTGTGTGAGCAGCAGCCAACAGTAATGGAGTATCAGCTGCATCAGGCGCAGTCAACTCGCAATTTGCGGCGTTCACACTTCACCACTACTGAGTGGGCCTCTATAATAAGATTAATAATATTATTTATTTATATAGCGCCATAATATTCCGCAGTGCTTTACAGTTTAACAGTTTCAAAACACGAGTCATAAGTAACAACGTTAACAATACAATAATTAAAGCAAAATCAGCCGCCCCTGCTGGTGAAAGCTTACAATCTACAATGAGGTGTGGGAGATACAAAGTACAGGTGTTTATATACAATGGTGTTTTTACAATGATGGTCCAGCCATTTTAAGGAAGTGAGGGATGCATGGAGATAGTGAATGGGCTACACACACAGAATTACACATAGAATGACTTTGATTAGTGAATGTGATAGGCCACTGTGAACAAATGTGTTTTGAGGGAGCGCCTGAAACCATCCAAATTGCGGATAGTCCTAATTTCTTGGGGTAGAGCATTCCAGAGGATTGGCGCAGCGCGGGTGAAGTCTTGGAGTTGGGAGTGGGAGGTACGGATTAGTGCAGAGGTTAGTCGAAGGTCGTTTGCAGAGTGCAGCAGTCGGTTAGACCGATAAATATAAATAAGGGAGGAGATGTAGGGGGGTGCTGCGCTGTGGAGAGCTATGTTGGTGAGAACCAGTAATTAGAATTGGATCCTATAATGAATGGGCAGACACTGCCAGTGTAATGAGTGGCGAATAACTCTATGAAGGATATCTGCCACGTTTTGCGTGCGTTTGATGAGTCAACGCGGATGGCGAGTGCAGATGATGCACTAGTCAGCCTGACTGTCCCCCTTATCTGCCTGCTTCAAAAAACACTGCAAGCACTAAGGCATGAGGTTTTGGAAGAGGTGGAGGATGAGGAGTCACAAATTCCATCACCTTCTGGACAGTCAGCGCAACGTGGTTCCTCACAAAGGGCTGGAGGACTTTCAAAGTACCATGCTGTATCAACAATTGAACCTCCAGAGTCGCTGTCTATATTTTCATAACCATTACAAACTTTTAATGTATTTACAAAGCACATAATGTACATTTTTTGTCTATCCTTTTGTAATGCTATTGTGTTTCCATAAACTGATGTTACAGAATTATGATACAAAGTTTTTAAATTTTGAGTTTTAAATTTTGTAAATTTATATGTATTTGAAGGACTTTGTGAGGAGGATGAGGAGTCACAAATTCCATCACCTTCTGGACAGTCAGCGCAACGTGGTTCCTCACAAAGGGCTGGAGGACTTTCAAAGTACCATGCTGTATCAACAATTGAACCTCCAGAGTCGCTGTCTATATTTTCATAACCATTACAAACTTTTAATGTATTTACAAAGCACATAATGTACATTTTTTGTCTATCCTTTTGTAATGCTATTGTGTTTCCATAAACTGATGTTACAGAATTATGATACAAAGTTTTTAAATTTTGAGTTTTAAATTTTGTAAATTTATATGTATTTGAAGGACTTTGTGAGGAGGATGAGGAGTCACAAATTCCATCACCTTCTGGACAGTCAGCGCAACGTGGTTCCTCACAAAGGGCTGGAGGACTTTCAAAGTACCATGCTGTATCAACAATTGAACCTCCAGAGTCGCTGTCTATATTTTCATAACCATTACAAACTTTTAATGTATTTACAAAGCACATAATGTACATTTTTTGTCTATCCTTTTGTAATGCTATTGTGTTTCCATAAACTGATGTTACAGAATTATGATACAAAGTTTTTAAATTTTGAGTTTTAAATTTTGTAAATTTATATGTATTTGAAGGACTTTGTGAGGAGGATGAGGAGGAGTCAATGGAGGAGGAAGACATCGCTCCAGAGGGAGGTAGACAATGCTCTAGTCAGTATGTAGACCAAGGGTGGGGTGATGCACAGCAGGCGGAGATGACGCCTCTTGCAGGGGACAACGTTTCTTGGCCAGTTGGGAGTCTGCAGCACATGGTTGATTTCATGCTGCAGTGGCTGAGAAACGACCGCCGCATCGAACACATTCACACCACGTCTGATTATTGGGTGTACACCCTCCTAGACCCTCGCTACCGGGACAACTTACAAAGCCTCATCACACCGTTGAACCGGGAGCGTAAAATGCGGAAGTACCAAGACACACTGGTGCAATCCATAATGTTCTCCATTCCAGCCGAGAGCACTGCTGCTGCTACTGATTTACAAAGCAGCTCTGTGCGTCGAGGCAGTGGAGACAGCTCTGCAACAAGAGGGAGCACAAGCAGCGCCTCTGCACAGGGCAAGAACAGTATGTTCCAAATGTGTCGAAGTTTTGTGGCAGCGCCACCAATGTCTACACCATCCGAGACGGCTCCAGTCAGCAGGAGGCAACATTTCCGTAAGATGGTGACAGACTACATGTCTTGCCCTCTCAGTGTACTCCCAGATGGCTCTTCCCCATTCAAGTTTTGTGTCTCTAAGCTGGATACATGGCCAGAGCTTAGCCAGTATGCATTGGAGGTGCTGGCTTGATCTGCTGGCAGTGTATTATCGGAGCGCGTCTTTACTGCTGCAGGTGGTGTACTAACAGACCGTTGCATGCGACTATCCTACGATAATGTAGAACGGCTTACTTTTCTGAAAATGAACTAGGCATGGATCTCGCCTGAATTTGCCTGTCGGTTTCAGATTAACTAACTGGTTGACAACGTTTTCCATGTCTCCTGTTATGTTCATCTTTCTACCACCTGAGCTATACTCCCTGGGCTACAACACTGCCAGTTGCTGCTCAGAAGTGTCGTGTCCACAGACCAATACACAAGCTATAGTGATAGTGGGGTTCAGTAACGCCTGCTGTTCCCCTGCTGTGTGTCCGGCAAAAATTACTGCTACCTACCTACACATGTTTAAAAAAACATGACATGTTAAAGTGGCTAGTGCTACACATAGATATCAGGCTACACCCTTATTTCTAAGCTGTAAACAAGTGAAACGTCAAATTTAAAACCATTCAATGATTAGTGTTGGTAACAAATCTGTAACTAAATAATTGTGACATATTATGGCAGATATCCACATGTCTAACACAAATGCTAACACAAAAGCATACTTATGCTATAGGGTACTGATGGTGAACCTTCTCACTCCATAACTTTGACCAATCCAACTCACATCATGCCTCAAATGCTGCAATGTTGGAAGTGCATAATGTGGGTTGAACTTTGACAACAGCTGCAGTGCGAAGGTTATCCTTCTGTGTTCTTGGCTTTTAAATAAAAGCATACAAGTAAATATAATAATACATTGTTGATTAAGGGACATGATGTACACCTGTAATATTGTGCAAACAATGGATGTAGGACTATTCCTCTTCAACATTACTTATATTTGTGTCATTTGAAAAAATACATATTTTAGTTAAAAATTAAAAACCCATGTTCAGTAGCTGTGAAAGGCCCGTTTGTGTACTTCTATATTGTTTGCAACCAATGTATTGTATACGGATGGAAGCGCGTCACACTAATAGATTAGATTTATTTTAAATGGAATGTAGCAGAACCAATTGGAGATAAATGAAAAGGATGAGCCACTGAGACACGCTCAGCAGAGTACAAGCAGCAGTGCTTGAACATGTAACTGGAGCGTGATCTGCACTCAAAAAAGTAAAAAACACAGACTGAAGTGAACACTGAAACACAACTGTCCACAATCTGTGAAAAGCTCCTTTCTGTACTTCTATAGTGTTTGCAACCAATGTATTGTATACGGATGGAAGCGCGTCACACTAATAGATTAGATTTATTTTAAATGGAATGTAGCAGAACCAATTGGAGATAAATGAAAAGGATGAGCCACTGAGACACGCTCAGCAGAGTACAAGCAGCAGTGCTTGAACATGTAACTGGAGCGTGATCTGCACTCAAAAAAGTAAAAAACACAGACTGAAGTGAACACTGAAACACAACTGTCCACAATCTGTGAAAAGCTCCTTTCTGTACTTCTATAGTGTTTGCAACCAATGTATTGTATACGGATGGAAGCGCGTCACACTAATAGATTAGATTTATTTTAAATGGAATGTAGCAGAACCAATTGGAGATAAATGAAAAGGATGAGCCACTGAGACACGCTCAGCAGAGTACAAGCAGCAGTGCTTGAACATGTAACTGGAGCGTGATCTGCACTCAAAAAAGTAAAAAACACAGACTGAAGTGAACACTGAAACACAACTGTCCACAATCTGTGAAAAGCTCCTTTCTGTACTTCTATAGTGTTTGCAACCAATGTATTGTATACGGATGGAAGCGCGTCACACTAATAGATTAGATTTATTTTAAATGGAATGTAGCAGAACCAATTGGAGATAAATGAAAAGGATGAGCCACTGAGACACGCTCAGCAGAGTACAAGCAGCAGTGCTTGAACATGTAACTGGAGCGTGATCTGCACTCAAAAAAGTAAAAAACACAGACTGAAGTGAACACTGAAACACAACTGTCCACAATCTGTGAAAAGCTCCTTTCTGTACTTCTATAGTGTTTGCAACCAATGTATTGTATACGGATGGAAGCACGTCACACTAATAGATTTGATTTTTTTTTCTAATATAATGGAGCTGCACCAATTCCACAAAATAAAAAAAAAAAAAAAAAAAAAAGAGTCAGTGACACATGCAGATGCCTACAAACAGCGGTGGATGCAGAGCAAACTGCAGCGTCACCTGCACTGTCACACACACACCTTGCACAGAGCTGTTAAAACAACACTGGCAAAATGAAGCTTTACACAGCGGTTGGTAAACTAGCCTGCCTCAAGCACAGTAGTACACAAAATCGCAATATCTAACTGTCCCTCAGAGTGAGCAGAGTAGCGTTCTGTCCCTTACTGAGTTCACAGCACAGTGACGCTAAAATGGCGGCGGCGCCTTTTATAGTGCATTCTGACATCATTTCAGCAGCCAATCACAGCCATGCCATTAGTTAAGATGACCGCAGCATTACAGGATGTGCCCACACTTCGTAGGATTCCTCATTGGCTGACTAAAATCACATTGCCTCTCAAAGAATTATGGGAACTTCCGATTCCGGTATACGATATGGAAAAAGTATCGGAATTAAGTATCGGAATTCCGATAACGCGAATATCGGCCGATACCCGATACTTGCGGTATCGGAATGCTCAACACTAGTGCACATTGAATTAAGCCTTTCAAATGAGTCTTTTCACAAATACCTTATGTTGACATATTTGCTTCTGAGTGGCGCTATTGCTGCTCGCTCAGTCCCGATAACGTCACTCCCGGCTACAGCAGCCTCTGACATCCGGTGAAGGGTTAAATCAATATGCACAGTGTACATTGTAGTGCACCACCTCTTTAATATTAAGCAAAAGAAAATAGTAAAGTAAATTATTGGGCTAGTATCCATTATTTTTATTCCTATGCATTTATCTGTTTTTATTACTGCTGTGATGCTCTGGTATCAAAATCTCCATTGAAATCAACAAGACAGCGGGGTGCTATTGGTGTAATAAACATGACACCAACTTGCACAATGTTATATTGTTTTAATCAGTTTCAGAACTGCATCTAGCTATTTCACTAATTCAATGTGTTTGTTACATAACATACTGCAAAAGCAATATCCTAGTGTTGTACAAGGTTGTATTTTTTATAATATTATAGCAGCATACAATGACTATTAGGATTACTTGCAGCTGAAATAGTCTGATATGACTAATGGAAATGTTACATCCTCTTAACTAAATTCCTTAAGTAGATTTTCTCGGATCTATTAGAAAAAAGAGCTCCATTTATATTGGAAAGAAGCATTGTATTTCCTTTTTTCTTCTTTTCTGTTTTCAGCAAACATACATACGTAGAGAGAGATCTTTCTGCATATTTTCACCAACCATTAAATGAGAGTTCAAACAAACCTAAGTTTAGCACCTTTTTAGATTGATTTTAGCATCAGAATTAGCTGAGTCAACGTAAAAAAGGAGCTTTGGGCTTCCTAAATATAACATGGTTACTTGTTCACCAGTTTTTCTTTGGGTCAATTTTTGTAGATATAAAACCACTACTACACAATTAACAATTGCTGCCTTTTCGAAGATGGTTCTCACCCAGTCTATTTTTCATATTTTGACCCCTGTCAAAGATGTTCAGAGTATTATGTTCAGAATTTAACTAATATGTACTAACAGAACATTTAATCAGTTGCTTTACTGTTAAGGAATATTTTTAATCAGGTGGTCCATTTTTTATTAACTTTACCCTAGGAATACTGAGTCACATAGGCATAACTATAGTGGTGTAGGAGTTTCAGTAATACTTGGTCCCTGTAACCTTCGGTGTCCCAAAAAGTTACTTCTGGTCTATGTGAGAAGACCAATGCTACTAAAGACCCATGATAACTGCGAATCCTGTTGGAAATTTTTTATTGGGAGCTACAAGTTTCAATTTACCCCACTATTGGGTCATTGATAAGTCTTCCTACTGAGCATCAACTGCTTGTATATGATTTTCTCAATTATCAGTAGAGATGAGCAATTGAGCAGATATACTCGCAGAACTCTGGTCCAGCATACACATCAATTTATATAGCAATTTAAACCCAGAACAGAAGAAGGCATTGGGAGAACTAAAGAAACTGAAGACTGTAGTCATAAAACAGGCCGACAAAGGCAGAAATATTGTAATTTGGCCACACAACCTCTACGAGAGGGAGACGTTTCACCAATTAAGGAACGCGAACTGTTATAAGAGATTAATATTTAACTCCATGATGGCCTTTCATATCTCCCTCCACGGGTCCCTTGCATTTACCCATTACTAAAGGCAATGTCGGACTGGGACTTAAATTCAGCCCATTGTCATTAGAGAGCACACAGGCCCGCTTGCTATGAAGTAAATGTGATATATGGTGGCACTTACTTCTGTGTGCCTGGAGATGCTGGTTGTCAATTGGTCCTGTGGAGATGCAGTACTTGGACTCAGTCCAAGTTGAAA
Source organism: Oophaga sylvatica (assembly GCA_033576555.1). Classification (NCBI taxonomy): domain Eukaryota; kingdom Metazoa; phylum Chordata; class Amphibia; order Anura; family Dendrobatidae; genus Oophaga; species Oophaga sylvatica. The sequence continues at coordinate 475,097,337 of JARQOD010000005.1, forward strand.
TGGGGAGCATCCTCCCGTTATTGTAAAGTCCTCCACATGCTCGTGGCTGCACAGTGTGGTGGTGAGCTTCGGCCGATAGCACCGCCGTGCAGTAGCGTAGCAAGCTGGGGGCGTGATTAGCGGTGACGTCACCTGTCCATAGTAACGGACACAAACAGGGACCAATTCCCAATACGTTTCAAGGGACCCGTCCCTTGAGAAAGAGACTTGTACAGTAATTCACTTGTAATATAGACTGATGAAGGGGCCTTTTGAGCCCTGAAAGCTTGCAAATATAATTTATCGGGTGTTAGGGTTCGAGTTCCCACTTCTGCACAGGGGGAATCTCAAGCTATTCCTGCTGCGGTCCCCCATCCATCTCCGGCCTCAGTGGAGCCTGCTCAGCGGAGACATCGGTCCCAGCGTCTCGCTCAGTCTGGTACTGTGCAAAGGCTTTCTGCTGTCTCTCCAGGCTCCACTATTGTAGCCAGTTCTGGTTTGCGGTGAGCAGACAGCTTTGGGACTAAGTCCTGCATTTCCCCTTTTGAGCATGCCCAGGGCAAGATCTCTCATTGGAGATCAGGGGTCACATGCTCTGGTTCTGCAGCGACTCTCATTGGTCCTCCAGGAAGGTCCTGAAGCTGCTCTAGTTCTGGGGCAGCTTTCCATTGGTCTTTCTTGGAAGGTCCTGTACTTGCTGCAGCTATAAAAGGGTTGCATGGCCGCACGGCCATGCGCTAGTATCAATTCTGTTATGTGCTTTGCGCCAGTGTGGTCATGTACGCATGCAGTTAGGGCTCGGCTGAAATAAGCCCCTAGAATACCGGCACCTCCAGTGAGGAGTTGGTTGTTTGCGTTACTGACTGCATGACCACAGACTGCTATCCGCTTAGCAGTTATCTGTGTACTCCTGTGATGTTAACAGGACACAGTCTCTATCTCAGCGTCTATGTCTGCGACTCTGTGGTGTAAGAGTTCGCTCATATCGCCATATAGTGCCACAGCGTCTATGTCTGCGACTCTGTGAAGTAACAAAGCTCGCTTATACCACCATATCCTGTCATCTTACTAGCAGCAGGCTCTGCCTGCACGGTGGACCCCGGGCTGCGAACGCACCTATTATTTATATTTATTTGGTGCGTTCCGCCAGCCGTAACATCTGGTTAGTCAATAAAGGTATCACCCCAAAATGTGCTCAATACCACATTCAATAATGTTTTTAACTCTCTATGTGCTTCTCAGGAATTAAAGCAGCGTGGAAGGAAAAAAAGAAAATGTCAACTTTTTCCCACAAAAATGTTGCTTTAGCCTCAAGTGACTTCTTTGGGTCAGTACAACTACAGCAATGCCACGGTTATATAGTATTTTTTTCATTTGCTATTTTTGCATGCTAAAACACTGATTTCCAAAAAATGTATTTGTTATTGCATCGCCATATTCCGAGAGGCATAACTTGTATACTTTTCTGCTAAAGAGCTGTGGGTGTTTTAGTTGTCTTGAGAGATGATTTGACGTTTTTATTAGTTTATTTTTATGAATTTAAGGATAATCTCAAACAAAAGAATTATATACACATTACAGATGCGATCATGCTGCAGCGCAGATATCACCGCCGGCGTCTGCCTACAGAAGGTTTTTTTTTTCCCAACATATATACACATTGTCAAAATTGTTGGTACCCCTCGTTTAATGACAGAAAAACCCTCAATAGTCACAGAAATAACTTGAATCTGACAAAAAGTAATAATAAATAAAAAATCTATGAAAATGAACAAATGAAAGTTAGACATTGTTTTTCAACCATGCTTCCACAGAATTTAAAAAAAATGAAACTCATGAAACAGGCCTGGACAGAAATGATGGTATCCTGAAAATAATGTGCCAAAAGGGACATGTTAAATCAAGGTGTGTCCACTACTTAGCATCACAGGTGTGCTGTTTGGTGACATGATGTCTATCACACTCAACATAGACCAGAGGAAGCGAAGGAAAGAGTTGTCTCAGGAGATTAGAAAGAAAATTATAGACAAACATGTTAAAGTTAACAGATCTTCTCCAAGCAGCTAGATGTTCCTGTGACTACAGTTGCACATATTATTCTGAAATTTAAGCTCCATGGGACTTTAGCCAACCTCCCTGGACATGGCCACAGGAGGAAAATTGATGACAAATCAAAGAGTTGGATAATACGAATAAAAGAGCCCAGAAAAACTTTTAAACAGATTAAAGGTGAACTTCAAGGAACATCAGTGTCAGATAGCACCATCCATCGTTGTATGAGCCAAAGTGGACTTCATGAGAGACGACCAAGGAGGACACCATTGTTGAAAAAAAATTATAACAAAGCCAGACTGGAATTTGCCAAACTACATGTTGACAAGCCACTACGCTTCTGGGAGAATGTCCTATGAACAGATGAGACAAAAATGGAACTTTTTGGCAAGGCACATCAGCTCTATATTCACAGACGGAAAAATGAAGCATGTCAAGAAAAGAACAGTGTCCCTACTGTGAAACATGACGGAGACTCTGTCATGTTCTGGCACTGCTTTGCTGCATCTAGTACAGGGTGTCTAAAATCTGTGCAAGGTACAATGAAATCTGAAAACTATCAAGGGATTCTAGAGAGAAATGTGTTGCCCAGTGTAAGAAAAAAGCTTGGTCTCAGTCGCAGGTCATGGGTCTTGCAACAGGATAATGACCCAAAACACACAGCTAAAAACACCCAAGAATGGCTAAGAGGAAAACATTGGACTATTCTGAAGTGGCCTTCTATGAGCCCTGACCTAAATGCTATTGAGCATCTTTGAAAAGAGCTGAAACATGTCATCTTGAAAAGTTGACCTTCAAACACGAGACAACTGGAGCAGTTTGCTCTTGTCTTGAGGAATGGGCCAAAATACCTGTTGAGAGGTGCAGAAGTTTCATTGACAGTTGCAGGAATCATTTGATTGCAGTGATTGCCTCTAAAGATTATGCAACAAAATATTAAGTTAAGGGTACCATAATTTCTGTCCAGGCCTATTTCATGAGTTTTATTTTTTTGAATTCTGTGGAAGCATGGTTGAAAAGCAATGTCTAACTTTCATTTGTTCATTTTCATAGATTTTTGATTTATTATTACTTTTGTCAGATTCAAGTAATTTCTGTGACAATTGTGGGTTTTTCTGTCATTAAATGAGGGGTACCAACAATTTTGACCACGTGTGTATATAATATTCATTATGTAAACTAGGGGGCAGGTCAGTGAGGGATCAGTGACCTGTCAGAAGCCATCAGTATGAATGTCTAATCAGAGCACCACATGAAGACCCCCACAGGACGCCCCCAGAGCACAAGCATATCATTAACTGAAAACTGAAAATAAATATTAAACAACAATCACAAGACAGATTTTATCAACAAAGGTATAATTTTAATCAGTAAACAGCGCCCACCTGACACTGTCTGTAGGTTACTCAGCACAATCCTGCTAACAGGTTCCCTTTAAATGCAGCTTTCAATTACCGACAGTGGCATTTAAAATACCACGATCGCAAATGAATGTGTTCACTGGCTCTTGTGACATGATCATGGGGGACCTATGAGTCACCAAGGCAGTCGAGGGCTTGCTTACAGCCCTCGTTACCATAATCAACTTCACAGGAGATCATAATTCACATTATATGCTGCAATACTGGATTATTTCAGTATATAGTATGATCAATCAAGAGATCACAGTTTAAAGTCCCTTAGAGAGACTAAAATTAAAGCAAAGAACAAAGAAATGTTTTAAAATTTTTTAAAAAATACAGTATTTTAAATAAGACATAACTGGTTTCACAACTTTTATACAAGTTTGGAATATAAAAATATAACATTCAAAACACACAATTAAACGCCAAAGACAAAAAAATCAAAACGCCAGATATTCAGTTTTTCAGTCACCGCATTTTCCCCTCAAAATAGAAATTAAAAGTGATCAATGTGTTGTATGTAGCTCAAAAGGATATAAATGAAAACTGCAGCTCAACACGCCAAAAATAAAGAAATACATCTTTATCAACAACAAAAAAAATACTGGCCTGAAAAAACGCCGACAAACATTTTTTTCCTACAAATTGCAGAATTTTTTTTTCATTACTAATTTATAAAAAAATGTTTGTAAAAGTTTAATATCATTGTAATCCTACTAAGATGGGGAATCATGTTGCCAGGTCACTTTTACTGCACAATGATCACCATAAAAAAATATGAAAATCAAGGTTGAAGCTGCAATATTTTCACAATTTTACCTTGAAATTATTTTTCAGTATATGGCGTGGTAAAGCTATGGCTCTTGGAAGAGGGTTAGGAAAAAGCAAAAGCATAACAATGAAAAATTGGTCCAGAAGGAGTTAAGGAGTCATTGCTAGGCATCAGTGCAGATTCTGGTTATTGTTTTTTATTTTATACTATTATAATAGGTTATGAGGAAAGTCAGAAGATCTGTATGTTTTGTATATGATTAGGTCAATTACATGGTGGCAGCCCTTGATGCAATTGCTCAAAAATCTAAATTGCAGAAACTTTTAAATCAATTTGGAGATTGTAAACTATATACAAAATTGATTAAAAACAAAATGTTAATTAAATAAATTGAGGCCAATTTCTGTGCTAGTAAATTCTATCATCAATCTTTTCTGCATGTGCAGCTAGCAATCTTCTAAAGTTTATTAGCAAAATTACTGAAGTAATTCTAATGAGATCAACTGTTTTTGCTTGATCTTAGTCGATGTAATTTACAAACTGTAAAATGTATTGTTTAACCTATTTATAGCATGTGTAGGCAAAAGTATAAAAAAGTTTATTGTTTTCACCTTATAATAGATTGTCAGTGCACTGTTAACACATTATGTACAGTATTGACTTGCACAAATAGTCAACTCCATAAAAATCCAAATGCTTAAGAGATGAAAAGGTTCATAAGGCATGGTTGGACGAGATTGATATGGAAGAGCTTGGCTGGCCTGCACAGATCTCCAACCTCAACCTCAAAAAACACCATTGTGTTGAACTAGAATGGAGATTGTGAGCCAGGCCCTCTCATCCTCATCAGTGTTTAACTTCTGATACTTCAGAAATTCCTTCAGGTCATGTGATTATGCTGCTGACATCATTCGCTGGTAAATGTTCCAGTGGAGCTGAAAACACAGAAAATTCAGTGTGGGGTATTTAGTGTGTGGGGGAGATTTAGGGTGGGGAATTTAGTATGTGGAGGAGATTCAGTGTATGGTGGTTGATTTAGTGTGAGGGGAGATACAGTGTGTGGGGAGATTCAGTGTTGGGGGATGGGTGCAGACACAATATGTTGAGTGGGGAATGGGTGCAGACACAATATGGTGAGTGGGGGATTGGAATGGATGCAGAATGGGGAGGGTGGGTGTGAACGCAGTATGAGGAGCGAGTGGGGGTATAGGTGCAGACACAGTATGGTGAGGGGATGGGTGTGGATACAGTTTGAGTAGCGAGCAGAAATATGTATTCGGACACAGTATGGGAAGCGAGGGTGATGAGATGTGTGCAGACACAGGGGAGTGAGGGTAGTGGGATGTGTGCAGACACAGTTTGGGGAGTGAAGGTGATGGGATGTGGCCAGACACAGTATGTTGAGTAGGGGATGGGTGCAGACACATTATGGTGAGTGGTGGGATTGGCACAGACACAGAATAGGGAGGATGAGTGTGAATGCAGTATGGGGAGAGAAGGGGGAATATATACGGACACAGTATGGGGAGCGAGTGGGTGTATGGGTGTAGACACAGTAGGGGAGTGAGAGTGATAGGATTTATGCAGACAAAGTAATGTGCCAGGGTGATGGGATGTGAGCACACACAGTAGATGAGCAAGTGTGATGGGATGTGTTCAGACAAAGTAGGGGAGCGAGGGTGATGGGATGAGTGCACACACAATATGGGAAGTGAGGGTGATGGGATGTGCACATTAGATATTAGAAAAAACTTTTTGACAGTTAGGGTGATCAATGAGTAGAACAGGCTGCCACAAGAGGTGGTGAGTTCTTTAATGGAAGTCTTCAAACAGAGGCTGGACAGACATCTGTCTGGGATGATTTAGTGAATCCTGCTTTGAGCAGGGGGTTGGACCAGATGACCCAAGAGGTCCCTTCCAACTCCACCATTCTATTATTCAATGATTCTATGAATACTGTCATGGAAATATATATGTATTCCATATATTCAATGTATATGTATATGCATTTATAGTCAGATAGATCTCACTTGCTAAAAATCCTGTGCTCACACATATCTATGCAAAAGCTGATGCTAGCTATAATCAGTTGCTTAAGACATGACCCCTGGCCTACATAAGTCAGGCTGCTGCAAAAGATAGCTCATAGGGACTTTTAACCAAGGACAAAAAAAGGGAAACAAAGAAAGAAGGTCTGGGTAGATATCTATTATTTTTCTGATAACTGGTCACGTAGGAAAACTGGGGCAAAGAACAATAAATCTGCTACTTCAGCCCTTTTATCATAATTATCATACTTATACTAAAACAGCCAATAATCTAGCAGCTTTTAATTGTATGTTAATTGACTAACCAGCCCCTTTTTGTAAAAGTATAAAACCTTGAATGAATAATAAACTGTTGGTCTTGATGAACTGTTATACTGACATATTCGTGTGGACAGTCCTCATTTCGTTTGAGCGCTCAAAAAGACATTTTAGTCTAAGATTGGGAACAGCAGCAGCAAACATGGAGATAGATTTATCCTAAATTAAATTCCATAACAGTTGGCGCCTGCACGTGGGGCAGTGGACGAAACGGGACCTGCTGACCAAAGAGACAGAGGTGTTGGCCATGGCCTTGGCTCACGGGATGGAGCCTGCGCAGTTCCATAAGTAAAGTAAGAAAATCTTGTCATCTTACCTGAAAGTCCCTTGAGTCCAGTCCAGGTCTTATACCTCTTGCCGGTCAGGTATGGTCACCACCGCATTCCCAGGTAGTGTAAAAAGTCCACACCCTTATCCAAAACCCTGGGATATAAGGTGTTTGCTCCTGCTGTGTATGTGTTTCATGTTTTGTGTGATCACGGGAGAAAGTTGGAACCGTGACTGTGTTTGCTTGCTGATTTCTGGGAGCTGTATAGCAGAAAAAAAAACAAATTGCTGGATAAGTTCCAGCAGTAATCCTTCACACATTGGAGGGAGGTTATCCCAGTCAATCCAGGTGTGAAGGGTGAGGGCTTTGAATTGGTTAAGTTTCTGTAGTAATCCTTCACACATTGGAGGGAGGTCATCCCAGTCAATCCAGGTGTGAAGGGCAGGAGCTTTGATTGGATAAGTTCTCACAGTAATCGTCCACGCATCGGAGGGAGGTCATCCCAGTCAAACCAGATGCGGATGGTGAGAATTTTGATTAAGGCTATTACAGATTACTGTGACCGGCGTACCGGCCAGGGCGACCGGTTTTCAGAGTAATAGACCTGGAGCACTGGCGTGCTCAGTGCAATTGGTGAGTTATCAGTTACCAGAGCAGCTTGAACGTGTCACAAGTTAATAAAGAGGGATTCGGATACTCCCGGGTGTCTGTTTCATTTGTACGTGTTCCTGTCTGTATTGGGTACTGTTGCTTTAACAGTCAGAACAGCAAGTGTTTCGTTTTCTGATAACTTCCTCACTGCAGGCAGCGGGCTAAAACCCCCCCTCTGCTAATTACGGTGTCACATCTGTTTTTGCTCTGTTTTTTTTTCTGGTTTTTGTTTTAATCTGAGTTGATTTGCTAGTCACAGGTGTGGCGCAGAGGTTTTAAGGAGTTGAAGCTGAGTTGTATCCATTTTCTCCTGCTCGGTTACCTTTTTTTTTTATATGTGATTTCAGTGTCTGTAGACACAGCAAGCAGAGGTATAAGGGAGGAGGGAAGTGCCAGCAGCAGCGAGAGAAAAAAAAAGAGGAAGTTGTTTATGTCTGCATTCATCTCTCTCTGAATGTTTTTGAATACCAGACAAAAGTCTTAAAAAGTATTTTTCTTTTTGTTTTTTATCATTTTACAATCAGTTTTTCCACCTCTTTTCTGTTTTTAATTAGCTGTTTTAGTAACAAGGGTTTTTTCTTCTTGTCAACCTTGTTGTTTTTTAGAGTTTTACTATTAATACATTTTTTCCCTCCCCTTTTTGATCAGCTTTTTGCTTTTGGAGTTTTTACTTGGTCACTCTTTTTCCTAGAGTTTTTACTAAACTGTGTAGGGTGTTCTTTCTTTTTTTTTCCTTTTTAAATCTAACTCTTGTTTTTAAAGTTTTTCTCTTAAGTAAATTTTTAAATAATTTTGGAGAGGTTTTTCTAATCAACTTATTTTAGAGTTTTATTCTCCAACCATTTTTTGAATTTTTAATCACTTTTGTTGAATAGGTTTTTGGAATAGACACAGTATGTGGGCAGGAAGGGCTAGGCATGTGAATAGAAGGTCAGAGTACGTGAGAATCCAATGGACTGGCAGACTTTACGCTGCACAATGAATTAAATGTTTTTTGTTTTTTTTTGAAAGGCACAGGAAAGTTTGTTTTAGATTGCCGTCTGCTATAAAAGAGCAGTGGTGGTCTTGCATCGTGTAGAAGGTACAGCAAGTTATTTGAATGGACCAGGAAGTGATTTTTATGTGAATAAGATTGAAAAGGTGTTAAAGAAGCATTGAAATCGTCTTTGAGAAAATTATCACGGACATGTCACAAGAGCAGAGTTTAGACTCTCACACATCAGATGTCCATCATGTGGAGACACGGGACAGATGTAGGCTGCTCTTATTGAATAAGGAGCCTTGTACAGAGAAAAAAGCTCCCCACCTCTATCCACAGGGAGAAGGCATTTTTGCTTCAACGGTCCCCTCTCAAGCTGCACAGGGGGGTCACCCTCTCCTCTTTCTTCTCTCAGTCCTTTTCTCCTTTTTCTTCAGACTTCTCTCCTCTTTCCTCGCTGCTATTCCTCTCTATCCTTCTTTCCCTATCATTCCTTCTTTCCCCTCCCTCACATCTCTGACACATCCATTTTCTTCTTCTTCTATCTTTTCCTCTCCATCTCTCAAATCTCTCTCTCCTTCTATTTCTTCTTCTTCTTTTTCTTTTTCCCTTTCTCTCAAACCTTATTCTTTTTCTTCTTCTACTTCTCCCCCTCCATCTCTCTCTCCCCCTCTTTCACTCTCTCCTCCTTCATTTTCTTCTCTCCCCCCTCCTCTACACCTCACTCCTCCCTCATCACACCCCACTCTTTCTCCCTCACACCTCCCCTCTCTTCCTCTTTTTCCTCCTTCGTTACCAACTGGGCCAACGCCCAGCCAAAGCAATGCGGTGTCCATGTATTCAGTGCCTACGGCACGAGGCACCCTGTCTGTCCCAAGCACAGTACAAATATTGCCAGTCATTATATCAGGAGAAGAAAGTGCAAATCTCCCTACACAAAATGCTGCAGGTAGCCCTCAGACACAACAACTAGCAGAGCCCACAGCCGGGGCTTCACAGGGGGAAGTGTAGCTACAGACACAAATGAGGAACCTCAGTGCCGAGCAGAGCTGCCAGCATGGAACTATGACACTGATCCACCGCAGCCTCAGCCAGTGTATGCACCAAGGACACCATGTCACTTCTCATCTGATGAAGATAAAGATGCAACGTCACACATGCTGCCCAATACTAGGGAAGAAAACCCACAAGCACCAATAGGGCAGGGACAGGTAGAGGCACCATCCCATGAGCCCTTCATCCCAAGCCAGGTGATCAGTATGCTGCCAGACCCAGGGATACACCCCATGCCATTTTGCCAAAAAATGCAGCAGATCCAGCGAACGTATGCAGCAGCCTGGATTGATCTCTGGGCCGTAATGGAAATAAAAGCAGGTGATGCATTCTGGCCAATTATGAGAGAACACTTCAAGCTTCCAGCAGAATTAGATGCGTATGCCTAGGAGACAGGACCAAAGCTAATTGAGCAGCTCAGAGAATGGGCCAAAAGCAGACTGACAGGACAAGCTCTCAGCCTACATGTCACGAGCAAGGACCAGACAGAGTCTGTAGAGGAGTTCCATGACAGAGTGATGCAAGTGTTTCAAGATTTGGGCCTCATTTCCCATGATCAGACACACAGACGGATGTTGGCACAGGCTTTTGTGCATGGACTGAGAGAACCAATCAGGAAACCACTGGTAGTAGCCAGGCCTCAGTACACGTCAATAGCAATGGATACCCTGCTCGCAGTAGCAAAAAGGATTGAGTCCCGCTGGGACAGAGGGGATGTCCAGTGTTACAACTGTGGCGAGTTTGGTCATTTCCGGAACCGGTGCAGAACACCGACTTTGCCCAGAAGAAGAAGAAGCACAGAAAGCAGTGAAGAACCCCGTCCATAGGACAGGAGCACGCCAAGTCCACAGGGAACCCCACCAGTGGGACCAATATCCTGAGAGTGGATGGCGTAGTCAGATCTTTTCTTGTGGAACTCCGCAACCTCACCTATCTATCAGAATCTTCTGCGTCCTGCATGGGAATTGATGGTCAAGTCAGATATTTCCAGATTATGAAGCCCCTGAGCGTGTGGACTCAGCCAGAACACTCCATCATGTCCCAGTTTGTTGTGTCAAAGACCTGCACCCTCAACCTATTGGGAGTGGACCTACTGCAGAAGCTGAAAGCGACCAGAGTGTTCCAGGGAGATGGGACCATGACACTTTCTTCACCCCTGACCCAAGAAGAAACAGGAACCTCAAACAACCACACTGCAGACCTATCACAGGAGGTGCTGGACATAGTACCAGAAAGCCACTCCATCACCCAGAGTCAAGATGTCGCTGACCAACTGAAGGTCTAAGTGAACTCGCCAAAGAAGACGGCCTGAGAACTTTGACATTGGCCAGGATATTCAACTCAAGAAGGACCCTACTCGCTTCATGGAATGGCAACACCACATCCGGCTCCAACGCCAGAGGTTCATCTTTTGCAAGCACCAGGAGGTGCCCCCTGCAATCTACCAGTTCACCCAGGCCCTAGACCGGCAAAAGGCCACTCAGCTCTTCAAACTTGTGCACAAATACTGACCTGAGATCGAGCTGGAGAAAAAGAAACAACTGATGGCCCGTGCTGAGAAAAAAGCAGCCAGTGAAGGAGATGTCCCAACAAGAAGACCCCCTGTAATCAGAGCAGGTGCTAACACAGTGACTGCCTTGGTGGAGAACAAGAAAGCCAGCTGGTCGTCATCTCTCATGATGTGGATCCTAGTAGGCGGCTTGTTTTCCCTCCAGCTCTGTGCCGGGAGATGGGAGTCCCCTGCCGCATAGTGAAGGACAAGGCCAAACTGGGCTGCCTCGCCCATCGGAATCAATCCCAGCTTTCCACAGTGAAGAAAAAGACTGTAAACCCCACTGAGTTCGGAATGGTGCAAGGCCTGGAGGCCGTGAAAGAGGCTACGGTATTTGAAACCCCAACAGTGCTGAACCCGCACACTCTGCTCTCAAAAGTCCCAGTCACCACAACGGTATTCACGGTGATCAACCTGGCCAGTGCCTTCTTCAGTGTTCCCCTCCACCTGGATGACCTGCTTGCCTTCACGCACCAGTGCAGTGTATATGGACAGTGTTGCCTCAAGGTGCTCAGAACAAGCCCTTCAAGTTTCACCAAGACAATGTCCTCCATCCTCGTCAACTGGATTGCAGAATATGCAGGAGTCACTCTTCTACAACACGTGGATGACCTTCTCTTTTGCGTGGTTGACATCGATACCTGCACAGTCCATTCCTTGTTCCTTGAGGAACAGCAATGCAATGTCTGTAAGAACAAAGTCCAGCGTGTCAGAAGCAAGTTACATCCCTGGGACACTGTATTGCCCCACCGCCAGGCATCTTTGCCTCTATCGCCTTTGTCTCACAATGTCACCGTCTCCAGACCTACAGTCCTCATCCCGGCCACTCTACTCCCACTCCCAAGGGGGGTTACAATATGGACTTTTCAGAAAATTTTTTACAGAATTTATCCTCTACTTGGATGGCTCCAGATTTGCAGATGATGAAGAAGATTCCACACAGGAAGTGCAGTGACCAGCAATCAAGAAATCCTGTGGTCCAGAAGTCTATCACCTAGCCTGTCAGCCCAGGAAGCAGAACTGATAGCGCTGACGAAGGCCTGCCAGATGACAGAAGGCAAGACTGCAAACATCTACATCGACTACAGGTGCTCGCATGGCATAGCACACGACTTTGGGCCCATCTGGGCTGCAAGGGACTTCATCACAGCAAGCGGGACAACCGTGAAGCATCATGGAGCCTTCAGGGACCTGCTGGGTATACTCCAATTTCCAAAATGGTGGCAATTTGAAAAAACAAAGTGCATGGAAAACGGAGAACAGAAGAGGCATGAGGCAATAACATAGTGAACATGGCAGCCGAAGAAGCAGCCAAAGGAAGACAACATGGAGAAGTGGGAGAGGTCGTAGAGCCGAACGGCTACTACATGACGACTGAAGACAAGAAACCTGACAAAAAGACGTCCTGGGATCTGCTCAAGAAGTTGCAAGACCAAGCTCCAAAAGGAGAAGAGCTGAATGCGAAAGAAGCAACACGTGAAGAGGGAAGACTATCTACAATAGACTCCAAACCCTGCCTCCCACAAAGTATGCACCCTATGGTGGTCCAATGGGCACATGGACCCACACACACAGATCAAAGACACAGATGAATGATCCGATTGGTGCTTACTGGTTCGCTTCAGGGATCTCCACCCTAACAGCCAAATTCACCAGCAGCTGTCTGACCTGCGGCAAATGCAAGCCTGGACATGTAGAAGAAAGTCCCCCTCACCTTATCCGGCAAGACCACTCTACCAGCCTCAGAGGATCCAGATAGACCACACCCAAATATCGCCAAATGGAGGATTCAAATACGCTAATGTGGTCAAAGAAGTATTTTCAAGATGGACAGAAGCGTTCCCAGTCAGCAAAGACTACTGCAAAGAAGCTACTTTCGGAAAATAGTGTGCAGATACGGGGTTCCAGAAATGATAGAAAGTGATCAGGGACCCGCATTCACAGCAAATCTGACACAAGAGATCTGGTTAGCAGTAGGGCCAGATTTAGGCCTACACACTCCCAATTGCACTGTTTAGCGTAAGGCACACTCCCAGAGACCCAGAAAAGCTGTCACCATACGAAATTTTGTTTGGGTCTAGTCCCAAGTTAGGTGCATTTTTTCCCTCAGCAGCAGAATATGCAAAATGATATCTTGTTTGCTTATGTAAATGAATTGGTCAAAAACTAATGTCCATTCTCGAGTTTTTTTCTCTTCACTGCCAGATCCAGACTCAGTGTCCGGTACGCACTCCTTGAAAGCCAGGAGACTGGGTGTTGGTGAAAAAAAAAAAAAAGTTGGAAATGAGAACACTAGATCCCAGATTTGATGGTCCTGTCCAAGAGCCCCAGATGACACCAATCTCTGTGAAACTAGAGGGAAAGCCTGCTTGGATCCACGTATTGCATTGCAAGGAAGCTCCCGTACCAGAAGAGACACCTAAGCCATGAATGATGTCGTGGATGCTCTGACTGACCAGACAGATGACCTAGCTGCTGAAGAATACACACGTTTTTCTGAACATGCAGTTGAATAAAGAGACTGATTGCAAACACATGAACCCCTGCTAGGGACAAATCTCCTGACCGCCCATTTGCGAAAAGCCTGCATCAATGAGGGGTGCATGTGTTAGACATGTGCCAGCCCATCGGCAGCACAAAAGAGTTTCAGCGCTTTGGGACAGGAGCAGGTTTTAGGGCAAGTGGTATCTAAGGGGGGACTGTCATGGAAATATATATGTATTCCATATATTCAATGTATATGTATATGCATTTATAGTCAGATAGATCTCACTTGCTAAAAATCCTGTGCTCACACATATCTATGCAAAAGCTGATGCTAGCTATAATCAGTTGCTTAAGACATGACCCCTGGCCTACATAAGTCAGGCTGCTGAAAAAGATAGCTCAGAGGGACTTTTTACCAAGGACACAAAAAAGGGAAACAAAGACAGAAGGTCTGGGTAGATATCTATTATTTTTCTGATAACTGGTCACGTAGGAAAACTGGGGCAAAGAACAATAAATCTGCTACTTCAGCCCTTTTATCATAATTATCATACTTATACTAAAACAGCCAATAATCTAGCAGCTTTTAATTGTATGTTAATTGACTAACCAGCCCCTTTTTGTAAAAGTATAAAACCTTGAATGAATAATAAACTGTTGGTCTTGACAAACTGTTACACTGACACTTCCGTGTGGACAGTCCTCATTTCGTTTGAGCGCTCAAAAAGACATTTTAGTCTAAGATTGGGAACAGCAGCAGCAAACATGGGGATAGATTTATCCTAAATTAAATTTCCATAACAATATGTTGAGTGGGGAATGGGTACAGAAACAATATGGTGAGCGGGGGGATTGCTGCAGACACAGAATGAGGAGGATGGGTGTGAAAGCAGTATGGGGAGAGAATGTGGAATATATGCAGACAGTGTGGGGAGCGAGTAGGGGTATGGGTGCAGACACAGTATAGTGAGGGGGATGGGTGCGGACTCAGTATGAGTAGTGAGGAGAAAATTTTTTAGTCACTGGCTCAGCATAGGGCATATATTTTTTATTCAGGAGTATTATTATAACACTCTTATTTTTAAGGGTATTGTATTGGGATGTGCTGCACAAGACCAGAGAAGATGGAAGTCTGCAGAGACGAGCTGGCGATGAGAAAAGTCATCATGGATTCTGGACAAGATGAAGAAAAGAAATAGAACAACTCCAATCAGAGACAAAGTCTTCTATTGGATACTTGGATGTAAATACTTTATATGATACTAATTCTCAAATTTGCATTTATATTAGGACATTAAAGGGCTTGTCCAAGTATGTGATGAGTCTGCAGTCATTCTATGTGACTGCAGACTTCTGAAATCTCACAGTGCGCACTGCACGCTGTCAGGAATCTCTCGTACCAGCGATTTGCATACATATGGTCAATTGAGAAAGGACGGACACGTGTAGTCGGAATGTGGTTAGAAGTATACAAATTGCATACTTGTGCCGCCATGACCGTCCACTCTTGCCACCGGTAAGGGAGAATCTTAAAAGTTTGCAGTGCATGCAGTGTGAGAATTCAGAAGCCTGCAGCCACATGGAGTGCAGACTTTCATCTAAATCCTGAACAAGCCCTTTAATTATAAAATTAAGTCCTGTAGCCAATCCTAACAGTGTGTCATATACTCACTGTCAGGATTCAGCTTTGCTTGCAGGTTCCAGCAGTCATCACAAGGCAACTTCACATATGTGCTATTTTCATACTTATGGTCACGTGACAACGAGCTTTTCTTCCTGCTTCTATCAGGTTTTTCACTGAACATTGAGAGAACTTAGGAGCACAAGGAAAAAATAAGTCAGCTCACCCAAAGAAGGCAGGGAATCCAAAGCAGGAACGGATCAGCAGTGCAGCAGTATGACGAATCAAAAGTTTTTAATGGTACCATTTTGGTGCACATACAGGGTGGGCCATTTATATGGATACACCTAAATAAAATGGGAATGGTTGGTGATATCAACTTCCTGTTTGTGGCACATTAGTGTATGGGAGGGGTAAATTTTTCAAGATAGGTGGTGACTAGTGTTGAGCGATACTGCTCGATATCTAAAAATATCGGATCGGAATGGTATCGCCGATATCACTAAATATCATCGATATCCGATTCCGATACCGGAAGTCCAATGTAAGTCTATGGGAACAAAATATCGCAACTAAAAAAACCTTTATTTCCTTGTAAACACTAAATATACACACATAGAATACATATATATATATATATATACATGTCATTGTGACATATATATATATACATATATGTATAGTTTATACACTTCTACATAGTAAAATATCCTCTGATTCAATTGCCGGGTAAAGCCGGCTTCTGTGAAAAGACAGAAGCACCCGACATGAAATGACACTTGGTGTACATAGGGTTAACCATGTCTTTTCATGTCCTTTGCTATCTGATTTGCACAAACAATTACATCAGTCTATGTGTGCAAAATTTCACACCTGTAGGGGTTAATTAAAGGTGTAAATTCGTTGTAAAAAAAACGGACTTTTTTGCTACGAATTTACACCTTTAATTAACCCCTATAGGTGTGAAATTTTGCACACATAGACTGATGTAATTGTTTGTGCAAATCAGATAGCAAAGGACATGAAAAGACATGGTTAACCCTATGTACACCAAGTGTCATTTCATGTCGGGTTCTGCATTTTCACAAAAGCCGGCAATTGAATTAGCGGCTATTATACTATGTAGAAGTGTATGAACTATAAATATAAATATATATATATATATGTGTCACAAATTCAATGACATGTATATAATAATAATATAATAATAATCTTTATTTATATAGCGCCAACATATTCCGCAGCGCTTTACAGTTTAACAGTTTCAAAACACAAATCATAGGTAACAACGTTAACAATACCATAATTAAAGCAAAATAAGCCGACCCTGCTCGTGAGAGCTTACAATCTACAATGAGGTGGGGAGATACAAAGTACAGGTGTGTATATACAATGGTGCATTTACAATGATGGTCCAGCCATCTTGAGGGAGTGAGGGATGGATGGAGATAGTGAATGGGCTACACATAGACTGTACCGCATCTTTATGGAACTAAAACCACTTCTGAAGAAACGCGCACAAATGGACAGCGATATTTTTTCTTATCTAAATGCAAAAAGGCTGCTATGGGCAGTGTAGGGCCCCTAAGTGAATCCAGCCTGCTGAGTCTAGGGCCCCTGCAGGAAGAGGAGCAGGCCATGGGGGGAGGGGGTGTCCCGGGAGAGGAGCCACCAGGTAGGACCCCAGGTCAGGAGTTCCCCACATCCGGGATGTCAGGAAGTCCGGGAAGTCTGCCTGACCCGGCGACTTGGTCAGAGGAGGAGGGAAAGCAGGCGCTACCCGTGGTCTCAGCATATATATATATATATATATGAGGTGTAAAATTGTTTAAAAAAAATGCGTGGGCTCCCGCCCTATTTTCGCAACCAGACAGACAAAGCCAGCAAATGGGGGCAGATAATAATAGCCCAGAGAGGGACCATTATTTTTGGCCCCCCTGGCTACTAACATCTGCCCCCAGACACCCCAGAAAAGACAAATCTATAATTAGATTCGCCCTTTCTGGCACTTTGCCCGTCTATTCCCATTGCCCTGTAGCGGTGGCGAATGGGTTAATATGGGGTTAAAGCCACATTGCAATTGAAAGGTGACTTTAAGCCAGGTTAATAATTGAGAGCTGTCAATTAGACAACTATCAATTATTAATCCTATTGCATGAAATAAAAATAAAACACACACACTTTAATTAAAAATCATTTTAATGAAATAAAGACACATGTTTTTGACCATCTTTTATTTGACTGCAAAAACCATTTCCTGTAATAAAAATAAAATAAAAAAGCAAAATTATTCTTACCTATCCCATGCACAGTCAGGTCCCACGGTGTAATCCTTCAGAAAGGGTTAATGTTTACTGCAGGGACCGCAGCTAATGCTGCAGCCTCACAGTAAACCCCCAAATGAATGAGTTCCTCTCCTGGCTGACAGGAGAGGAAGTGGAAAGCTTAATTGATTGCTTTCCACTTTCACTTCAGGTCAGCCAGGGACACAATCAGTGACGTCAGAGGGAACTGATTAACAAAAATAGGGGTTCCCTTCGAATAAAAAATGGCGTCGGGTCCCCCCTATTTTTGTTAACCAGCCAGATGAAGCAGACCGCTGAGGCCTGGTTTTTCAGGCTGGTAAGGATCCAATATCCATGGACCTTGCAAGCCTGATAATACCAGGCCACAGCAGTCTGCTTAGCTTGGCTGGTTAACAAAAATAGGGGATCCCCTCGAAAAAAAAACGGCGTAGGGGTCCCCCTATTTTTGTTAACCAGCCAAGTAAAATGCAGACTGCTGCGGCCTGGTATTAAAAGACTGTCAAGGCCCATGGATTTTGGCACTCAACAGCCTGATAATACCAGGCTACAGCAGCCCCACATTTGGCGCATCAAAAGATGTGCCAATTGTGGCACTTTACCCGGCTCTTCCCACTGCCCTGTAGCGGTGGCAAGTGGGGTAATAAGGGGTTAATGTCACCGTTGATTGCACGGTGACAATAAGCCCGGTTAATAATGGAGAGGTGTCAATAAGACACCGATCCATTATTAATCCCAAAGTTATTAAATGCATAAAAAAAAGACAAAGCAAGAAAAAAGTATTTTAATGAAATAAAAGAGACAACACAGTTTTCATTTCTTTTATTGTACTCTCATTCCTGCGACGCCATCGATCTCCTG
The DNA here is from genome assembly GCA_033576555.1 of Oophaga sylvatica. Classification (NCBI taxonomy): domain Eukaryota; kingdom Metazoa; phylum Chordata; class Amphibia; order Anura; family Dendrobatidae; genus Oophaga; species Oophaga sylvatica. The sequence continues at coordinate 475,115,684 of JARQOD010000005.1, forward strand.
TAAAAAAAGAAAAAAAAAAAACCAACAGTATACCACCTGTCCGACGCAGTCCATAGTAACGACTGTCCCACGACGATCCAGCTCTGCTACATCGCAATGACAGGCAGAGCCTGTCATCGCGACGCAGCACAGCTGATTACCTGCTTCCCCGGCGGTGACGTCATCGGACTGACTGCTTTACGGCCGGGATTACCCAGCAGTCACTGCAGTTATCGCGAGAAACTGCATGTGACCGCCGGGGAAAGATGATGGCGGCCATGAAGCAGTCCAGGCCGTGACCGCCGGAGATCTTCTGCCAGGTAAGTGCCGCTGACTCCTGACAGACCCGACCGACGGACACTGACAGTGACAGACCCGACCGACGGACACTGACAGTGACAGTGACAATCCCGATTCCGGTATCCGATATGACGAAAATATCGGTACTCGGAATCGAAAGCCCGATACAGCTAATATCGGCCGATACCCGATATTTGCAGTATCGTATCGCTCAACACTAGTGGTGACCATGGTGGCCATTATGAAGTCAGCCATTTTGAATCCAATTTTATTTTTTTCAATCGGAAGAGGGTCAAGTGACACATCAACCTTATTGAGAATTTCACAAGAAAAACAATTGTGTGGTTTTTTTTAACATAACTTTATTATTTCAAGAGCTATTTACAAGTTTATGACCACTTATAAAATGTGTTCAAAGTGCTGCCCATTGTGTTGGATTGTCAATGCAACCCTCTTCTCCCACTCTTGACAGACTGATAGCAACACCACAGAAGAAATGCTAGCACAGGCTTCCAGTATCTGTTGTTTCAGATGCTGCACATCTCGTATCTTCACAGCATAGACAATTGCCTTCAGATGACCCCAAAGATAAAAGTCTAATGGGGTCAGATCGGGAGACCTTGGTGGCCATTCAAATGGCCCATGACGACCAATCCACTTTCCAGGAAACTGAAGATGGCATGTTCCCTGAGTTTTTCAAGCAAGATGGTGCACCACCACATTATGGGTGTCAGGTCCGAGCATTCCTACCTGAACAGTTTCCTGGAAAGTGGATTGGTCATCGTGGGCCAGTTGAATGGCCTCCAAGGTCTCCTGATCTGACCCCATTAGACTTTTATCTTTGGGGTCAGGTTAATAATAGGCTTGATTTTCCTCCATTTGTATACATTCTGTTTGACTATGGATTTGTGAAGTGCAAACTGTTTAGAGATGGTTTTGTAATCTTTACAGCATGATGATCAACAACAAGGCTGCTTTGGTTAAAAGACATAAAATGACATAAGATGACCTAGCTGCATTTGAATGCAGCCTTAGGACTTGTTAGTAAGAATTCACTTAAATTTGTCTGAGCTCTCCTATTATCAGTCTAAGGCCGGTATCACACTTGCGAGAAACTCGCACGATTCTCGTGCGAGTCTCTCGCATCAACACCCGGCACTGCCCTTGGCACTTGGACCGTAGCATGCGATTGCGGTAATTCTATGCAGTCGAACACTCCGGTCCGAGTGCCGGCGGCAGTGCCGGGTGTTGATGCGAGAAACTCCCACGAGACTCGTGCGAGTTTCTCGCAAGTGTGACACCGGCCTTAGACTGATAATAGGAGAGCTCAGACAACTTTAAGTGAATTCTTACTAACAAGTCCTAAAATGTACAATGTCAACACGAGCATGATTTTAAAGTGGTAGAAGGAAATATCACTCTCCAACAAAAGTATATGTATTCTCATGACTGTTAATTTTATTTTAGGTATAACAAAAAATTAGGTTTGAAAATAATTTTTATTCAAACTATTAAAAATGGCAATAATTCTCAGTTAAGTGCTAAGTGAAAAATGCAAAAAAAAAACCACACTCAACCCTTATAATGCAATCGTGCAGGGAAAAAAGTAGGTAATCTAGTCAGAGGGTCATTGGAGACGTAGTCATACAAATGCAAACCAAGATCTATCTATTCATCACATCATAAACACCCCTTGAGGGTGGTGGAATAATCCCTAGTCGGTATGACAAAGAGCTCAGTAAATATCCCTCATAAACAACTAGAAAATGCTATATTTGGTAAAATGCTCCAACCTAATGTGAGATCAAACGAACTATAAAATAATAAAATAAAACAGTATTGGGAATATAGACCCAATACAAGTGCAGCATGCAAATTAATGATAAATATATCGGCATATAGCTGCAAAAGCTCATGAATAGTGGTGCTCTCTGCAGCAAACCAGCTTGCCATCCATATATTACATAAACCACACTGATACCATAAACGTAATTATATAGCTATCCCTACAATTTATGCAAAGGAACAATCTCACCCATTTGGTCATAGACTTGCTGTATTGTTACCAAGATAGACCTGCCAGTGATGGGGTGAGTGTCGCAATTAAGACACTCACATGTTACCTCCATTTAAAAAAAACGCACTATATCCAGTGTGTTCATAGCGTGTGACATGTTTCCAGTTTCTTGACGATCTCTGAGAGCTGCTACTGTGCAGGCACGGGCCATCTTGGTGGAGGAATTTTTTTTCTCCTGCAGCAAGATGGCGCCGCCGACAGGCTGCATTATGAGTACCTAAGCAGAGCACCAAATAAAGACCCCCTTCCAGGCCCGCTCGCAGCACAGGCATATTATTAACTAAAAACTGAAAATAAAGCTTAAACAACAACCACAAGACGGATTTCATCAACCAAGGTATCATTGTAATCAGTATAACGGTGCCGACCTGACACTGTGTGTAGGTTACTGTGCATAATCCTGCTGAGAGGTTCACTTTAAAGATAGGTTAGTCCACAGCCAGTACCATTCAACTTCTGTTCTATCTTGGCTTGATGCTCAAATCAAGGGCTTTTATATATGCAGTAGGTGCAAAGCATGCAAAGCAATTACAAACAGAAAGGAATTCAGATGTAATGTAACAGTGAACAATTACTCCATCAGACACTTTATCAATTGTCAATCCAAAGGCAAAGTTTATAATGCCACTTGCAAGTGTGCCATTGAATATGTGTGGAAGACCAGGAGGAAGTTTCACAAAAGGGTGAGTGAACATTTATGAGATATTGTGAATAAATGGGATACACCACCAACCAGCCAACCATCTGAATAATTTACACCAGGGCGATGCTAATAAAACTAAATTAATTAGAATAGATAAAATCACATTGCCTGCAAGAGGGTGAAATTGGGACAGGCTTATACTACAAAAGGAAACTCAATGGATATTCCGCCTCAAGACTAATTATCCCTCAGGACTAAATGACCGCCTCCCGGTCCTGGCAAGGGGGAACTTTGGCAGAGCCCTTCCTAGGTGGGGAGCAGCATGGTGCCTAGTGACAGCGCACAGGGCAAACACACCAAAACCAAGAACCTGCAGTGCATCTGAATGAATTAAGGTGAGCAATGATAAACTGAGCACAGGCACCAAAGTACGAACCTCCTCAGAAGCACAGCAACACTGACCTTAAACAGAAACCAGAACTGAAAATAATCAGCAACAAAAGGAGAAAATGGCCAGTTTAAATCTGCCTCCCAGCAGTCACCTGACCACTCTGGGGCAACGCCCAATGTCCAGCCCCAGACCACAGACACACCGGAGGAATGGAGAGAAGACTGGAGGGAACCTCCCACTATCTGACTGACTCAGCAGGTATGGTGTCTTGCACCCACTGGGAGCAGCTAATATCAAGGGACCCGGCTTCCCGGAGTTCCCGCACAGTATAATCGGTGGGAGTAGCAACATCCGGACTGTGTGTGAGGACCCTCACAAGCTCCACCCATGAAATGAAACCCCACCTCACATGGCCAGTGAAGGGCGACAGGTGACCCGTTGCAGAGCGAGAGCCCACCCAGGAGTGCAAGGGGCCCTCTCAGATACGTAGCTACCATTCCTGACAGGTAACAGGAATAGTAGCTTAGGGATGAGTAGGTCCCTTTTTTAACCTATTCCTTACCACTCTGCCCTTTTTTCTTCTCATTATGGTCTGTCGTGTCGCGTTACCTAGGTATTCAAAAAATCTAACCATCTTTAATATTGTGGTCACCTACTTAGATTTGATTACCCCCAATTCATCCCGTCCCCTCCCCTCTGTACTTAATTTTCTAACTTGATCCTCCAATATTGTAATCATTGGTAGTCACATTCATACTTTGGAAGTGTAATACTGTAAAACAGTTCATAGGCTTGAAAGTATGTTCCTATAACATGGATCATAACTATCACAATAATCAGTCCCATTCTACTATACAATTTTTGTTGAGGCTGGCTCTGTTTTCATTTATAGCTACATGGGTTTTTGTCAAGCTCGCATAACAAGGAGCCTTATATGATGCAGTTTGTGCCCCCTTGAGACACCCACAGTATAATACCTCAGAGTTATATTACTAAATAAACTCTGCATAAGTTATTCTTAAAATGTCTATTTATGATTTGCTGTCACACTGTTAATAAGTAAATAAATTCTCTCATTAGAATATTTGTTAAGCAAGTAGCTTAGTGGGTGAAGTCCCTGGGTGTATAAAATGAGGTTCAGACTTTATTTTGAGGAGTACTAAAGGTGTAGCAACATCTTGAGAGAACAGAAGGAGATCAGTCAGAGGAACATGTAAGAGGATCCTTATTTTTCCCCTACCAACGGGCTGTATAGTGAAGGACTGACTGAAGGGAAACCCGTAGTATATCTGGAGGGCTAGAACCCTTTAGGCATATGCTGCAGTTTTGATGCTGTGTATTTATGCAGCGTCAAAACCACAGGGGCCAGATGTTATAGCATAGTGAATGGTTAATCCATTGCAATGCATGAGTATTGCAATGGATTATAACTGTCAGTGCTGACACAAGCCCCTGAGATCATTTTCTGTCTATGTTCTGAGTTGCTTGCCGTAGCCTGGTGACCCAGATGTCGTCATGATGACATCGCAGTAATCGCATGTGCACAGCCTCTGTGTGTGCAAAATCACCTTGACGTACTCAGTACGTCCAAGTTCAGTAAGCACCAGCTGACCATAATGTGCTGCGTATGTCCAAGGTGGGAAAGCGGTTAAACCTGATTTTTTAGCTATTCCGTAACCTGACATTTCATTCTCAATTGTGTCCATTCTTTCTTTATGACCTAACTCCCTACATAATTTTATTTAGATGTAATCTTCTCCTGAAGAAAACTAAGGCTATGACTTCAAATAATTTTTTTATTCATGGTTGTAGATTATTTGAATGCTTATATTTTATGATTGGAAATTATGCAAATTATGTTAATTTGGTGAAAATATTATTTTTTTGTTATTCATAATATTTCTTACTTAAAGAACATTTGTTCATAAGTAGGGGTGACTCATAGGGAACCAACCCCATTGACCATAACTATTGATTACATGAACTGTAAAGACAGTATAAGGTCATTATAGACTGATGTCTTTCTAAAGTTGGCTCTTGAGCTGAGCAGTGTAATATGAGCTAATCTCCGTAATTGGCTTCTCATATTTGTAGATCTTCAAGTGACGCTTTGACACGTAAGTCATAGAAAACATATGTAGTGCATTTTTCTGTAGCTATAAAGGATTAACTATAGTGACTCATGAATAAGGCTTGTTGCTCTTTCAAAGAAAGCAATTTTCAGCATTGACAAAGAAAGTGACAGCACTGCGTGACTTATCGATGTCGCTGCCAATTTGTGCAAATTCTGTAAAATCTACTCATATTGTGAAGTTAACCTTATTAATGAAATAATGTGGTGTTCCTTTATGGAGATCTAATTTTACTGTGAAAAACATATAAGAGTCATAACTCTGCACAAGCCAAAGAGTGTGTTACCATCTAATATGATGGAGACCTTGTGTAAATATGATTTTTGTTAAGTTGATACATTAAATTCAAACAATTGAATTTAAATTTTAATTCACAGGATTATGTACCATAGTAAGGTCATAAAAAGCAAAACATTAAATGAGCATCTGCCCAGACTGGTAGCTAGGCTTTGCCTCACTTAAGACGATGATGTGATGTACTTGGAGCAGACCTGACAGTGTTCCTAGATAAGCTCATTGGAGATGAGCAGATCTTTTGAAATTTAAATTTGACGACTTTGACAAATTTTCCCCAAAAATTTGATTCAAGGCGAATAAATTTGTGAGTTTTAGAACTGGAAATTTTGTAATTGCTTGGAAAATGCATGTGGAGAAAGTAGAGAGAATACTCTGATGGCCATAAGATCTTACACACTACAGGCAAAAGAGAGAGAAGACCCCACTGATCATAAATGGTTTAATTCTACAGGAGAGAGGACCCCGCTTATCATAAGAGCTTACACTCAATAGAAGAGAGAGACTGAGAGGACCTTGCTAATGATAAGCGCTTACTGCAGGCGAGAGAGACTTACCCAGTGACTCTAGAGATGAAGAATAACTCTGTTGTACAAATTGTACTCCACTGGAAACCACTGACATGTGAAGGCCCAGATACCGAACAAGACATAATAATCCACTAGATGTCAGTTAGTCTTCTTTCTGATGTTTCAGCAATGTGGGAAATGGTGCAAATATAATCCCAAACTGCTTGAATTTGGATAAAACCAAGAATTTCAGGAAATTCGACACAAACTTGATTTTTCACGGATCAAGCAATTCATCTCTAATGCTAATGCATCCATCTATGCACTTTGTTCATGTACTTACAATAATGTAAAGCTTCTAAACACCCAATATAAAAACAGTCCACCCACAAACTAGCACTCTTCATTTAAAAACAAATTTGGCAGAGTTCTTTAGGACTGCCTTTAGGTTCAAGGAACTAATTGTGACTACAATATCTGTACTACCTATTGTCCAACACTATGCTTATATATACTTTCACAAATAGAAACATATAAATGTTAGCATTTTGTTTTATGTGATATGGTACAAAGAGACATGAGAGTTGATGGGATGAAGAAGAAAAAGGCTATAATCAGATGAGACACCAGCAGTAAGTTTACTGGATATAAATATTATTTTGTATAGGGGTACTGTATAGAAGTACATTTACATGGACCGACTGGTGACACTAAGTGATTCACCCCTTTGTGGAGGTGACTATGTGGAGAATTATGTCCCCTCAGCGTGGACTGGAATGGATTCAGCAAGCAGTGGAGCTTCCTTCCTCTGTCTTGACTAAAAAGGGCTAGACTAAAACTGGTTTAGTACCAGCTCACAGGAAGTATGTAAGACTGACATGGGAATCACCTAACTTTCATACGCATACATTGACCAGTCGATGGCAGCAAAGTACAATTTACAATGTACATTTTGGTATCCTCAGTGTTTGCACATTACAGCACTCAAGGTTTTAGATCTCCTAACTCATAGTGCCCAAATTAGTTCTGGCACACTGCCACACATACAACTGTCTCACTCAGCAGTAGACCAGGTACTGGGATACCATAGTAGTACATCACCACCATTCAAAACATTGACACAGTTGTCAAAGAAAGACATCTACTGTCCCTGGCAGTAATTGAATAATCTCTATCCAGCATGCTATGGTGAATTTAGATATCTTTTCCATTGTAACTGCACTTTATGGACCATAATTCCGACCTTAGCCTGATTATTTATCTAATTTATTCATTACCCTATGGATGCTACATTATTTACATATTGTATATAATTATTTTTCTTTTTCATAATCATGTAATAGTACTCCTCTATGTAACAAAGCATCTAGTGTGCATGGAACATATCTCTTGGGGGTTATATTAAAAACCAGTGATTATTTAATTTTGTGTATATAATACGATTCATGAACCATAGGTCTCTAGATAGCATTGCCATTACCTAAAATTACAAATTCTCATCATATAATTTTTCCACTGCAAGCTAATTCTTACACTACGCATGGTATTTATCATTCATGTAATTATGCATTATTATTTGTTTGTTTCAATATTCATTTGTTTTAGTGACTGCGAGATCAAGGCTCAGGAGGAGCCAAAATGTCCTGCTTTCTCTACAATTCACTGAATCATAAAACAGCTTATTTTCCGTCAGTCACCTTATGAAAGGTTTGGAATTTACACTGCACCTATAAATAAATCATCTTAGAATGCAAAAGACAAACATTGGAGTGTTATGTCTCATCCATATGAATAACCTCTGGGATCATTCTCCATAATATCACTTCCTAGCCAACTCACAACAGGTGTGCAAAAAGTCAGAAGTTTGTGACACGCACACTTTGCGAGGCAGTCACCTTCAAGGTTTTGTTCCAGCAACACTGGTGATCTGTTTCAGGTTAAATGCAAACTAAAAGTGTAAGTGAAATGCAGCAGACCACCAGCACTGACCAAGCACGTTCTCCTATATCTCTCTCCCTATCAATTGAATCTCTATATTCTCGTTTCTTCCTGTCACAGTTGAAAGTTAGACAAAATGAGAGGCCTTTTTGTAGAGTCAATTCAATGGTCAGTTCTGCTAGAGAAAAGGTGTACATGGAGATTTTGACCACCAGGTTTGGTTTCTTACCTGGATTGAGTGGTCATCATGGTACCTATATCGACATGTGGACCTCCACATTTGCAAAAAAAGGAATTGATTGTTTAACACAGTAGAGATGTCACACCCTCTAGTGAAAGATCCATCTTGTCCTTGGCCAGAAGTTGATCGCCATTATCTTTGAGACTGATTAATCATTCCCTCTGTACCCCCTGGAGTCCACCGATGATTCTGTTTTACTTGTGGTATTTAGTGAGGGTTGTGCAGTATATATCATAAGAAAGTAGTCTGCGTTTCTCTCTGTTCCAATCACTTGTTCCCAGTTCATTGGTTGGGGTTCTGAGAATACTATTAGATGCTGCAGTGTCATAGGCAAAGGCATTGGCCGTCATATGAATACTGCTGCAGTCAACCAAGAGCAGATCATATAATAAAGAGTAAATTGGAGTGCACACAGTAGAGAATGGGGAGTGCTGGTTGCTCCCCTTGTATACACCCTCTGTATGTCAATTCCCTCACACTATGTCTAGGCACTAGCAGTGAATCATCTTCCTTACCTCAACCTGGAGCCAGGTAATTAGCATGTCCGATGTGTGGCAATAATTATAATTTTGCTTGTTTGTAGTTTGCTGATATATCCACATGCCCTATTTTTACTTTATCTGACCTTTACCAATATCAGGATATCACCATTATTTTGTTATTCTAGTCAATACAAAGCGAGTAGGTTATTACACTGCATACTGACATGATTCATTCTTGAAACTGTATACTTTTACTTACTATATATACTGTATATACCGTAATGCATAGCACCATTTATTTATCATACGTTCTCCGCTCTTTTCTAGTGACTTATTGACAAAGACCCCAGTAGGGTCGAAAGTCCCTGAAATAATTGCTTGTATTTTATGTCTAATTGTACACTTTAATAATGAAAAAACTCTTACCAGCAACCTCACGAGAGTGCAGTTGATTATTGATTGGTTTACATTTACAGAACAACGCCCTGATCAACCAGCACCACCATTTCTCTGCTGTATGCACCCCAAATTTATCCTCACGATACAGGAGGGAAGGAACAACAGCTACCTGACAGATTGCTACATCGTCACAGGTTTCCACAGCAACTAATGCAGTTATATTCTTATGAGTTTCACAATGTATTCGGGTAAACCCTATGTTATGAGACTGTACTCTAGGTTTACAAAGCAGGCCTTAAAGGGAACCTGTCAGGTCCCCCATGCCCTCCAACCCAGAAGTATTCACTTATTTTTGAGTAAAATCCCTGCCTAACCAGCCCTGTATAACATTTTTCTGTACAAATGAGGTTTAAAAAAAGCATTTAAAATGTCCCCATTTGCTATGGTAATGAAGGTTTTGATTAGTCAATGGAGAGTTTGTTGCCCCAGACTAGTCAGATCTCTTTCCATGTTATCACGCCCCTGTGGGTATGATAACATAATTTGCACAAGCGGTGTCATTGCCACTCATGCAAATCTGGCGCATGCGAGTCGCTCATTCCGGCAGTGTCACTGCATCTCTGAAGACAGCGGTACACTTCCTGGCTTCAGATGTGTGAATTGTACATAACCAGAAGCTATCTTCTAAACATGCGGACATGTGCAGTGCTCGCTTTTGAAGCTGGGAAGCGTACACCCAGCTTCAGATGCGCACTGACAAAAGACAGAAAATAATAAACATTATACTCACTTTATGTTTAATACATTGAAGTCCTTGTCCCTTGTAAAAAAAAATAATAAACAGCCATATCCTTCACCTGTCAGAAGTGAAGATTAGCATCTATAAGATGTCTCTATTCAGACAGGTGAGGAATATGGTTGTTTAATATTTTTGATTTTTTTACAGGAGACAATTGCTTCAATGGATTAGGCGTAAGGTGAGTATTATGGTTGTTTATTATTTTTGTTTTGTTACAGCGGACAAGGCCTTCAATGGAATATGTGTAATGTGAGTATAACTGTCCTTTTCTATTTTTAGTTCAAATAAAGGAGTTTATGTCTATCTTTCAATTAAAGGACTTTATTCTGGCTGTGTCATTTTTACAATCTAACTATGAGGTTATTAGTGGAGGCATCTTATAGATGCCTCTCCATTACTAATCTGTGAACTTGATGTCAGTGGCCATAAAACAGCTGACATCAACCCCACAAATATTACCCCACTAGCCACCACCACAGAGCAAGTGGGAAGAGCAGGACAAAGTGGCATAATTGGCACATCTAATAGATGCGCCTTTTCTGGGGTGACAGCGGGATGCTATTTTTAGGCTGGGCGCCTTACCAGTCTGAGAATACCACCCCCTAGCTATTTGCTTTAGCTTGGCTGGTTGTCAAAATGTGGGTACCCTACGCTGATTTTTAAAATTATTTATTTAATTTTTTTTTTTTTTAAATGGTGTGGGACCCTTCTATTCTTGATAACCAGCCATGATAGAGCTGATAGCTAAGGGTTATAGCCCACAGCTGTCAGTTTTTCCTGCACTGGTTATCAAAAATAGAAGAGGCCCCACGTCATTTTTTAAAATTTATTAATTTATATCAGCGGCGTCTGCTCTCACTATTATCAGCAACAGAAGGCATAGGCTGGTGGGAGTAGTAATCTCCCATCAGCTGACGCATGAGACCCCTGGTCACAGCTGCTGACTCATGGTGTTATCGGTTCTCTGACTGGCGGTAATGATCTTACCGCCGATCAGAGCCACCAGTATTTCTCTTGCTGTCATGCAGATGACAGCGTGGCACACACCTGACATTCAGGATCCATGCCTAAACACTAGCTGTTCAGTACGGACCTCAAACTTCACTGTTTATGTTTGCCCATGTAATGGGCTGGGTTGTGGAACCACTGTGCCATGGCCTAAGGAAAGCCTGGAGATGTGTAACTAGGTGTCTCACCAAGTCCAGCATAGGATACATGGCAACTGACGACATTGTGATCCGAGGAGAGACATAGGAGGTGGAACCATGTGCTACACCAGGACATATTGCAGCTGGCCCCAAGGGACTGGAGACAGGAATGGTGGACTGGGCAAGTTCAGACAGGCTCAGCTGGTACAGTAGCTGGCACAACTGACACACAGACTGGTACTGGCGGACATAACAGATATCTTGGTAGGCAAATGCCGGCGGGCATGGCTGGTGAATAAGCAGGCAGGTAGGCACAGCTGATAGACAGGCAGGTGGGCATGGCTGAAGAGCAGGACAGGTATACAGGATACAAGTACTGGGGCCTGAGAACTAGCAAGCATGTTAGTCATATAAACAACATTGCTCAGGCACCACTATGCTGCAGAAGGTGCCTGAAATAGTAGGAATCCTCCAGCTGTTGGCTAAGGACATTTTAGGGGAACATGCATGGCCTAACAGTGCACGCAGTGTGAGCACCCCGGGCAGTCGCTGAGCTGGAAGGAGGATACAGAGTGGGTCGGGACCACAGTGGTGAGTAAACCGGTGTCTCTGCTGGGGAAGGTGGACAGAAGGCAGAGATGCTGGCGCTATAGCCCATCTTTATTCATGATGCACAGATAAGAAATATAGGTATAGTACAATGTCAAAGATTTCACTTACTTCTTACATTACATGAGTGATATCTATTGCAAATTCTACAATTGTCACACTATGACGGTCTTTGGTAAGGAGGTGGGGCCTCAAACTGTTCCTGAAATTGTGACCCTTAATATCCCAGTCCCGGAGTACTCTTGAAGGTAGAGAGGCCCGAGTCTCCAATCTTACTGTGCTCCTGTTATCCCCTGATTTTTTTCCTCCCCCATCCCATGAAGCCTGGGATAGAAATATAAGGCAAACAAGACACAAAGACAAACCTGGGATAACAAAGAGTAACAAACATAAAAAACAGTCACCAAAGGTAAAAATATATATAGTGAATGATAGTAATGTACCAACCAAATGGGAATAGGGACCAGAATATAAACACACTACAGTAAACTAAAGACCACTACTACAACAACTCCACTCCAGCCACTTAGCTTTAGCCCTCAGCACAGGAATATGAATCACCAGTAGAAACAACGAACTCCGGTTCAGCATAGCATCTCCAAGAAGCTAGGAAGCAAAGCTTTCACTGGCAAGCTAGAAAGGGTCTGGCCAAGTTTTATAGAGAGAAGTAATGACCAAATTAGAAGCAGCTAAAAAATGGAACTCTAAGTTTCCAACCAGCAAAGAAAAAGTCAATAACCTCTTCACTCTTCAGCACTAAAAGAAACCAAATCCATTTAATATGGAATACAAACACAGGCTAAATGGAAAACCTGCGATTCCCAATATGTAGTGATCTTCTTTTTGACATCTATCAGATTTAGGATTGGACCATTAACCTTGCTGTTCTGTTCGCATTTGCTATACACTTGTACTGTTCCCGGGTCAATATGACCCGATCTATTAACCCCTCTCTGACATTAGACGTACTATCCCGTCCATAAAACCCGTGCCATTCTGCCCATGGACGGGATAGTACGTCATAGGCGATCAGCTGCGCTCCTGAGGGGAGCGCAGCTAATCGCCGCCGGGTGTCAGCTGATTATCACAGCTGACACCCGTGACTGTGTGTCAGGAGCGGTCACGGACCGCTCCCGGCACATTAACCCCTAGCACACCGCGATCAAACATGATCGCGGTGTACTGTGGGCACAGGGGAGGATCGCGCAGGGTGGGGGCTCCCTGCGCGCCCCCCTGAGACCCTCAGACCAGCGCGATGTGATCGCGCTGTTCTGAGGGCTTCTTCCCTCCCAGGACCCGGATCCAAGATGGCGCCGGGGTCCTGGAGGGAGGCGGCTTCCTCAGTGCCTGCTGAGAGCAGGCACTGAGAAGCCTGCTGCACTGCCTGAGCGATCGCTGGTGTGACAGAGTGCTGTGCACACTGTCACACTAGCGATTTGATAAAATACAGTGATGTCCCACCCTGGGACAAAGTAAAAAAGTTAAAAAAATAAAAATAAACATGTTATAAAAAAAAATCCAAAATAAATAAAAAAAAAAAAAATATTCCCCAATAAATTCATTTCTTCCTGTAAATAAAAAAAACAAAACAATAAAAGTACACATATTTGGTATCGCCGCGTCCGTAACGACCCCCCCTATAAAACTGTCCCACTAGTTAACCCCTTTAGTGAACCACTTAAAAAAAAAAAAAAAAACGAAGCAAAAAATCAATGCTTTATCATCATACCGCCGAACAAAAAGTGGAATAACGCGCGATCAGAAAGACCGATATAAATAAACATGGCACCACTGAAAACGTCATCTTATCCCGCAAAAAACGAGCCACCATACAGCATCATCAGCGAAAAAATAAAAAAGTTATAGCTCGCAGAATAAAGCGATGCAAAAATAATTATTTTTTATATAAAATTGTTTTTATTCTATAAAAGCGCCAAAACATAAAAAAATGATATAAATGAGGTATCGCCATAATCGTACTGACCTGAAGAATAAAACTGCTTTATCAATTTTACCATACGCGGAACAATAAAAACGCCTCCCCCAAAAGAAATTCATGAATTGCTGATTTTTGTTCATTCTAACCTCCCAAAAATCGAAATAAAAAGCGATCAAAAAATGTCACCTGCTCAAAAATGGTACAAATAAAAACATCAACTCGTACCGCAAAAAATAAGACCTCACATGACTCTGTGGGCCAAAATATGCAAAAATTATAGCTCTCAAAATGTGGCGATGCAAAAAACTATTTTTGCAATAAAAAGCGTCTTTTAGCGTGACAGCTGCCAATCATAAAAACCCGCTATAAATAGTAAATCAAACCCCCCTTTATCACCCCCTTAGTTAGGGAAAAATAATAAAATTAAAAAAATGTATTTATTTCCATTTTCCCATTAGGGTTAGGGTTAGGGTTGCGGCTAAAGTTAGGGTTAGGGTTGGCGCTAAAGTTAGGATTAGGATTAGGGTTGGGATTAGGGGTGTGTTAGGGTTAGGTTTGTGGTTAGGGTTGGGACTAGGGTTAGGGGTGTGTTGGGGTTAGGGTTGGAGTTAGAATTGGGGGGTTTCCGCTGTTTAGGCACATCAGGGGCTCTCCAAATGTGACATGGCGTCTGATCTCAATTCCAGCCAATTCTGCGTTGAAAAAGTCAAGCGGTGCTCCTTCACTTCTGAGCTCTGCCATGCGTCCAAACAGTAGTTTATCCCCACATATGGGTTATCAGCGTACTCTGGACCCCAAGAGTTATTGTGCAATTTGTCCTACTTCTTCTGTTACCCTTGGGAAAATAAAAAACTGGGGGCAAAAATATCATTTTTGTACAAAAAAAAAAATATTTTTTTGTTTTTACGGCTGTACATTATAAACTTCTGTGAAGCACTTGGGGCTTCATAGCGCTCACCACACACCTAGATAAGTTCATTGTGGGGTCTATTTTCCAAAATGGGGTCACTTGTTGGGGATTTCCACTGTTTAGGCGCATCAGGGGCTCTCCAAATGCGACATGACGCCCCCAGACCATTCCATCAAAGTCTGCAATCCAAAACGTCACTACTTCCCTTCCGAGCCCCAACGTGTACCCATACAGTAGTTTTCTCCCACATATGGGTATCAGCGTACTCAGGACAAATTGGGCAACAACTTTTGGGGTCCAATTTCTCCTGTTACCCTTGTGAAAATAAAATTTTGGGGGCGAAAAAATCATTTTTGTAAAAAAAAAAGGATTTTTTATTTTTACGGCTGTGCGTTATAAACTTCTGTGAAGCACTTCGGGGTTCAAAGTGCTCACCACACATCTAGATAAGTTCCTTGTGGGGTCTATTTGCCAAAATGGGGTCACTTGTGGGGGGTTTCCACTGTTTAGGTGCATCAGGGGCTCTCCAAATGTGACATGACGCCCCCAGACCATTCCATCAAAGTCTGCAATCCAAAACGTCACTACTTCCCTTCCGAGCCCCGACGTGTGCCCATACAGTAGTTTTCGCCCACATATTGGGTATCAGTGTACTCAGGACAAATTGGACAACAACTTTTGGGTTCCAATTTCTTCTGTTACCCTTGTGAAAATAAAATATTGGGGGTGAAAAAAATCATTTTTGTAAAAAAAAAAAGATCTTTTATTTTACGGATGTACGTTATAAACTTTAGTGAAACACCTGGGGGTTCAAAGTTCTCACCACACATCTAGATAAGTTCCTTGAGGGGTCTAGTTTCCAAAATGGTGTCATTTATGGGGGTTTCCACTGTTTAGGCAGATCAGGAGCTCTCCAAACACGACATGGCGTCCAGCCAATTCTGCGTTGAAAAAGTCCTTCCCTTCCAAACTCTGCCATGCACCCAAACAGTGGTTTACCCCACATATGGGGTATCAGCGCACTCAGGACAAATTGCACAATAACTTTTGGAGTCTTGTTACCCTTGGAAAAATAAAAATTGGGGTGAAAAGATCATTTTTGTGGAAAAAATATGATTTTTAAATTTTACGGCTCTACGTTATAAACTTGTGTGAAGCACTTGGGGGTTCAAATTGCTCATCAAAAATCTAGATAAGTTCCTTAGGGGGTCTAGTTTCCCAAATGGGGTCATTTGTGGGGGGTTTCCACTGTTTAGGCACATCAGGGGCTCTCCAAATGCAACATGGCATCCAAACTCAATTCCAGCCAATTTTGGTTGGAAAAAGTCAAATGGTGCTCCTTCCATTCCGAGCTCTGCCGTGCACCCAAACAGTGGTTCCCCCCACATATGGGGTATCAGCGTACTCAGGACAAATTGTACAACAACTTTTGGGGTCCAATTTCTCCTGTTACCCTTGGGAAAATAAAAAATTAGTGACTAAAAGATAATTTTTGTGGGAAAAAAATAGGATTTTTTATTTTCATGCCCGGGCATTATAAACTTGTGTGAAGCACTTGGGGGTTCAAAGTGCTCACCAAAGATCTAGATAAGTTCCTTAGGGGGTCTAGTTTCCAAAATGGGGTCACTTGTGGGGGGTTTCCACTGTTTAGGCTCATCTGGGGCACTGCAAACGGAACATGACCCCCATTAACGTCTGCATTCCAAAACGTTACTACTTCCTTTCCAAGCCCTGCCGTGCGCCCAAACAGTTTCCCACCCCCACATATGGGGTATCAGCGTACTCAGGACAAATTGGACAACAACTTTTGGGGTCCAATTTCCTTGGGAAAATTCAAAAATTTGGGACTAAAAAATCATTTTTGTGGAAAATTGATTTTTTTTTTTTTCACACCCAGGCTTTATAAACTTTTGTGAAACACTTGAGGGTTCAAAGTGCTCACAACAGATCTAGATAAGTACCTTAGGGGGTCTAGTTTCCATAATGGTGTCACTTGTGGGGGTTTCCACTGTTTAGGCGCATCAGGGGCTCTCCAAACGCGACATGGCATCCAATCTAAATTCCAGCCAATTTTAGTTTGAAAAAGTCAAACGTCGCTCCTTCCCTTACGAGCTCTGCCGTGTGCCCAAACAGTGGTTTTCCCCCACATATGGGGTATTGGCGTACTCAGGAGAAATTGCATAACAACCTTATCTGTCCATTTTCTCCTTTTACCCTTGTGAAAATAAAAAAAAAGTTTGTAAAAGATAATTTTTGTGGCTAAAAAGTAAAATATTCATTTTTTCCTTCCACGTTGCTTTTGTTACTGTGAAGCACCTGAAGGGTTAACAAACTTCTTGAATGTGGTTTTGAGTACCTTGAGGGGTGCAGTTTTTAGAATGGTGTCACTTTTGCGTATTTTCTGCTATATACACCCCTCAAAGTGACTTCAAATGTGAGGTGGTCCCTAAAAAAAATGGCTTTGTAAATTTTGCTGTAAAAATGAGAAATCGCTGGTCAACTTTTAACCCTTATAACTTCCTAACAAAAAAAAATTTTGGTTCCAAAATTGTGCTGATGTAAAGTAGACATGTGGGAAATGTTATTTCTTAACTATTTTGTGTGATATATTTCTCTGTTTTAAGTGAATAAAAATTCAAAGTTTGAAAATTGCAAAATTTTAAAAATTTTCGCCATATTTGCGTTTTTTTCAAAAATAAACGCAAGTTATATCAAGAAATTTTACCACTAACATGAAGTACAATATGTCACGAGAAAACAATCTCAGAATCGCGAAGATCCGTTGAAGCGTTCCAGAGTTATAACCTCATAAAGAGACAGTGGTCAGAATTGTAAAAATTGGCCCGGTCATTAACGTGCAAACCACCCTTGGGGGTGAAGGGGTTAATTCTTGATTTTTAGCTACTCTAAGTGTTTTATTTGAATACTGTTTTCATTATTATACTGTATGTGAACATGGTTGATCATAAACAAATGAAAAATTTAAATTCAAACTTAATAATTTATTTTTTTTCATAAAAAGGTTACACAGGCTTTTTGCAATTATCTTTGATTGTTGGCATTCTGGACACAAATAACAAAGAAGCTTTACATTACTATTACTAAAACATGAAATTTAACTTTTTGAAAACAATATTTATAAATCAACAAATGAAAAATCATAAAAACTTCAACCTTTTTAGAAAGAAACAAGTAAAAGCTGAACATGTTCATGCGTTTTTACACTGAACACAATAATAAGACACATGTCCTTTACACAGATATTTAGAACATCCAGCACTTGTCAGATTAGTCTTATTGTCACAGGAAGATGGACAGAAGCTACATCTCTTCCTTTTTTTGCTGGTAGCTGTGCTGCTGGTAGCTGTGCTGGTGGAGGCCTTGGATGTGGAGTCTCTTTCTTGAGCATGCTGGACACTTTTTACAATGGCTGTTGCTCCTTTACTTCTGGGGGTCACTTTTCTGCTCTCAATATATGGCCTAACCAGGGATTTTCCCAATTCCTCAAGAAATAATCTTCTTTTATGCAGCTTATTCCGGTTCCAATCGGGGTCGATTTCTCTCCATAAGACAAATGCATTGTATGCAGAAACGTCCAGTATGTTATAAAATAAAATCATTGGCCACCGATTGGTTTTGCGTTTGCATGTATATGTTGATATTGCTTGGTCTAAAGTATCAACTGCTCCCTTTGTGGCATTATAATCCAAAATAATGTCAGGCTTTCTGTCTTCTTTATCACATACGGCGTTGTCATGGTGCATTGCGCTCATTAGAATTACCTGTTTGGGTTTTTTTGGAACATAAGAAGCAACAGTTGTATTTCCAGAAAAATAAAAAGTAGAACTGTACACCTCTCTCTTGCTAAGGATTACCTTGCAGTAGTTCAGTTTTGTTTTTTCTTATAGTACCCAGCATGGTAAGTTGTTTTTTCTTCAACATCTGGCCTAGTTGATAGGATGTAAAAAAGTTGTCACATGTGACATTTTGTCCTTTTAGTCCATGAGTAGAGTTGAGCGATACTTTCCGATATCCTAAAGTATCGGAATCGTAATGGTATCGCCGATATCACTAAAATATCGGCGATACCCGATACCGATACCGGAAGTCCCATGTAAGTCTATGGGAACAAAATATCGAAATAAAAAAAAACCCCTTCTTGCCTTGTTGGTTAATTGTACATGAAGGAAAACAAGAAAGAGTAATGTAGAATGTATTGGGGGAGGTTGAGGAGACATTAAAGGCATAGATGTTTGACCCAATCCAATGGAATAGCATTATTTATTTTTTTTTAGGAAATACGTTCGGATTGACGAACAAATTGACAATGTTGTTAACCTTTTTTCTATTTTGTCAAATATGTCTGTTTCACAACTTCCATGGTCTTCACCTTTTTAACTTTTCACACACTTTCTCCTTCATAATTTTCAGCAGCATCATCTTTCTCATCAAATTATTCTTCATCTTCACCTTATTAATCTTCTAAAACTTCTTGCTATTCATCTTTTTGTTAACATTACTTATATTGTTCTTATTAAACAGTTATTATTCTTCATATTCTACTTCTTCATCTTCTTCCTATTCATCCTTTTCATCATATTCTTATTTGTGACAGACATTCCTGTACTTGTAATCTGTAAAACTCTGAATTTTCATCCTTCCGTTCTTGCTGTCACGAAAGATTTTAATTACAACAGTATTTGTCCGCGTTCAGTTTAGCCTGCAGCAGCATCAGGCATTTTCCAGGGGCACCACGAGGAGGAACGGACTCACCCCCATACACTGCTTAGTCTTCTTCTGCTTAGAATTTAGAGCATATATTTTGCTCTTCATTTTGGTCTTATACTTAATGTTCTTCTGCTTTTTGATCTTCTGCTTATTGTTCTTCTGTCTCTTGTTCTGTATCTTGTAGTTTGTCTTAACCTTCTTTGTCCTGTTGGTGATGGTACAAAAGCCAATGGAAGTAACGAGGACCAGCTGACTGTGCTGGAACCCGGAGGGTCAGCAGAAGGAAAAGAGCCAATGGCACAACCGAGGACCAGCTGACGTTACTGGACACGGTTACTAAGCAGGAGGTACCTGTGCTCCAAAGCACTACCAAGGACCAGCAGACGTTGCTGGAACTCGGATACCGACATGGAGGCACCTACGCCAAAGGCACTGCGGAGAACCAGCTGACGGTACTGGAACCCGGATGAGTAGCAGAAGGTACAAGAGCCAATGAAAGTAACGAGGACCAGCTGACTGTGCTGGAACCCGGAGGGTCAGCAGAAGGAAAAGAGCCAATGGCACAACCGAGGTCCAGCTGACGTTACTGGGACACGGTTACTAAGCAGGAGGTACCTGTGCTCCAAAGCACTACCAAGGACCAGCAGACGTTGCTGGAACTCGGATACCGACATGGAGGCACCTAGGCCAAAGGCACTGCGGAGAACCAGCTGACGGTACTGGAACCCGGATGAGTAGCAGAAGGTACAAGAGCCAATGAAAGTAACGAGGACCAGCTGACTGTGCTGGAACCCGGAGGGTCAGCAGAAGGAAAAGAGCCAATGGCACAACCGAGGACCAGCTGACGTTACTGGGACACGGTTACTAAGCAGGAGGTACCTGTGCTCCAAAGCACTACCAAGGACCAGCAGACGTTGCTGGAACTCGGATACCGACATGGAGGCACCTACGCCAAAGGCACTGCGGAGAACCAGCTGACGGTACTGGAACCCGGATGGGTAGCAGAAGGTACCCATGGAAATTAAAGTTGAGGCAGCAGGACTGTTTGCTGTTCACACAGCAGGGGAACAGCTGACATTACTGAACCCCAGTAACACAGGAGCAAGTGTAGACTGTGCTAACAGCACTTCCGAGAAACAACTGGCGGTGTTGTAACCAGGGATGAGAAGAGAACAGGGTGGAGGCAGCAGGACTATTTGCCGTTCACACAGCAGGGGAACAGCTGACATTACTGAACCCCAGTAACACAGGAGCAAGTGTTAACTGTGCTAACAGCACTTCCGAGAAACAACTGGCGGTGTTGTAACCCAGGGATGAGAAGAGAACATGGTGGAGGCAGCAGGACTTTTTGCCGTTCACACAGCAGGGGAACAGCTGACATTACTGAACCCCAGTAACACAGGAGCAAGTGTAGACTGTGCTAACAGCACTTCCGAGAAACAACTGGCGGTGTTGTAACCCAGGGATGAGAAGAGAACATGGTGGAGGCAGCAGGACTTTTTGCCGTTCACACAGCAGGGGAACAGCTGACATTACTGAACCCCAGTAACACAGGAGCAAGTGTAGACTGTGCTAACAGCACTTCCGAGAAACAACTGGCGGTGTTGTAACCCAGGGATGAGAACAGAACATGGTGGAGGCAGCAGGACTTTTTGCCGTTCACACAGCAGGGGAACAGCTGACATTACTGAACCCCAGTAACACGGGAGCAAGTGTTAACTGTGCTAACAGCACTTCCGAGAAACAACTGGCGGTGTTGTAACCCAGGGATGAGAACAGAACATGGTGGAGGCAGCAGGACTTTTTGCCGTTCACACAGCAGGGGAACAGCTGACATTACTGAACCCCAGTAACACGGGAGCAAGTGTTAACTGTGCTAACAGCACTTCCGAGAAACAACTGGCGGTGTTGTAACCCAGGGATGAGAAGAGAACAGGGTGGAGGCAGCAGGACTATTTGCCGTTCACACAGCAGGGGAACAGCTGACATTACTTAACCCCAGTAACACAGGAGCAAGTGTTAACTGTGCTAACAGCACTTCCGAGAAACAACTGGCGGTGTTGTAACCCAGGGATGAGAACAGAACATGGTGGAGGCAGCAGGACTTTTTGCCGTTCACACAGCAGGGGAACAGCTGACATTACTGAACCCCAGTAACACGGGAGCAAGTGTTAACTGTGCTAACAGCACTTCCGAGAAACAACTGGCGGTGTTGTAACCCAGGGATGAGAAGAGAACAGGGTGGAGGCAGCAGGACTATTTGCCGTTCACACAGCAGGGGAACAGCTGACATTACTGAACCCCAGTAACACAGGAGCAAGTGTTAACTGTGCTAACAGCACTTCCGAGAAACAACTGGCGGTGTTGTAACCCAGGGATGAGAACAGAACATGGTGGAGGCAGCAGGACTTTTTGCCGTTCACACAGCAGGGGAACAGCTGACATTACTGAACCCCAGTAACACAGGAGCAAGTGTAGACTGTGCTAACAGCACTTCCGAGAAACAACTGGCGGTGTTGTAACCCAGGGATGAGAACAGAACATGGTGGAGGCAGCAGGACTTTTTGCCG
The DNA here is from genome assembly GCA_033576555.1 of Oophaga sylvatica. Taxonomy (NCBI): domain Eukaryota; kingdom Metazoa; phylum Chordata; class Amphibia; order Anura; family Dendrobatidae; genus Oophaga; species Oophaga sylvatica. Next base: position 475,137,772 of record JARQOD010000005.1, read on the forward strand.
TTCACACAGCAGGGGAACAGCTGACATTACTGAACCCCAGTAACACAGGAGCAAGTGTAGACTGTGCTAACAGCACTTCCGAGAAACAACTGGCGGTGTTGTAACCCAGGGATGAGAACAGAACATGGTGGAGGCAGCAGGACTTTTTGCCGTTCACACAGCAGGGGAACAGCTGACATTACTGAACCCCAGTAACACGGGAGCAAGTGTTAACTGTGCTAACAGCACTTCCGAGAAACAACTGGCGGTGTTGTAACCCAGGGATGAGAAGAGAACATGGTGGAGGCAGCAGGACTTTTTGCCGTTCACACAGCAGGGGAACAGCTGACATTACTGAACCCAGTAACACGGGAGCATGTGTTAACTGTGCTAACAGCACTTCCGAGAAACAACTGGCGGTGTTGTAACCCAGGGATGAGAACAGAACATGGTGGAGGCAGCAGGACTTTTTGCCGTTCACACAGCAGGGGAACAGCTGACATTACTGAACCCCAGTAACACGGGAGCAAGTGTTAACTGTGCTAACAGCACTTCCGAGAAACAACTGGCGGTGTTGTAACCCAGGGATGAGAAGAGAACAGGTGGAGGCAGCAGGACTATTTGCCGTTCACACAGCAGGGGAACAGCTGACATTACTGAACCCCAGTAACACAGGAGCAAGTGTTAACTGTGCTAACAGCACTTCCGAGAAACAACTGGCGGTGTTGTAACCCAGGGATGAGAACAGAACATGGTGGAGGCAGCAGGACTTTTTGCCGTTCACACAGCAGGGGAACAGCTGACATTACTGAACCCCAGTAACACAGGAGCAAGTGTAGACTGTGCTAACAGCACTTCCGAGAAACAACTGGCAGTGTTGTAACCCAGGGATGAGAAGAGAACATGGTGGAGGCAGCAGGACTTTTTGCCGTTCACACAGCAGGGGAACAGCTGACATTACTGAACCCCAGTAACACAGGAGCAAGTGTAGACTGTGCTAACAGCACTTCCGAGAAACAACTGGCGGTGTTGTAACCCAGGGATGAGAACAGAACATGGTGGAGGCAGCAGGACTTTTTGCCGTTCACACAGCAGGGGAACAGCTGACATTACTGAACCCCAGTAACACGGGAGCAAGTGTTAACTGTGCTAACAGCACTTCCGAGAAACAACTGGCGGTGTTGTAACCCAGGGATGAGAACAGAACATGGTGGAGGCAGCAGGACTTTTTGCCGTTCACACAGCAGGGGAACAGCTGACATTACTGAACCCCAGTAACACGGGAGCAAGTGTAGACTGTGCTAACAGCACTTCCGAGAAACAACTGGCGGTGTTGTAACCCAGGGATGAGAAGAGAACATGGTGGAGGCAGCAGGACTTTTTGCCGTTCACACAGCAGGGGAACAGCTGACATTACTGAACCCCAGTAACACAGGAGCAAGTGTAGACTGTGCTAACAGCACTTCCGAGAAACAACTGGCGGTGTTGTAACCCAGGGATGAGAACAGAACATGGTGGAGGCAGCAGGACTTTTTGCCGTTCACACAGCAGGGGAACAGCTGACATTACTGAACCCCAGTAACACAGGAGCAAGTGTAACTGTGCTAACAGCACTTCCGAGAAACAACTGGCGGTGTTGTAACCCAGGGATGAGAACAGAACATGGTGGAGGCAGCAGGACTTTTTGCCGTTCACACAGCAGGGGAACAGCTGACATTACTGAACCCCAGTAACACGGGAGCAAGTGTTAACTGTGCTAACAGCACTTCCGAGAAACAACTGGCGGTGTTGTAACCCAGGGATGAGAAGAGAACAGGTGGAGGCAGCAGGACTATTTGCCGTTCACACAGCAGGGGAACAGCTGACATTACTGAACCCCAGTAACACGGGAGCAAGTGTTAACTGTGCTAACAGCACTTCCGAGAAACAACTGGCGGTGTTGTAACCCAGGGATGAGAACAGAACATGGTGGAGGCAGCAGGACTTTTTGCCGTTCACACAGCAGGGGAACAGCTGACATTACTGAACCCCAGTAACACGGAGCAAGTGTTAACTGTGCTAACAGCACTTCCGAGAAACAACTGGCGGTGTTGTAACCCAGGGATGAGAAGAGAACAGGGTGGAGGCAGCAGGACTATTTGCCGTTCACACAGCAGGGGAACAGCTGACATTACTGAACCCCAGTAACACAGGAGCAAGTGTAGACTGTGCTAACAGCACTTCCAAGCAACAACTGGCGGTGTTGGAGCCCAGGGTCAAGGAGGGTGTAGGCATAAAATATTGAGTTATTGCCTTGTTACGTGGCCATTGCAAATGTATGTACTTCAAACAAGAATAAATGAAGTTTTACTACAACAATAAAATGATAAATTTCAATTACAAGAATAGAAAAATATTTATACTTGACAGTCCTCTGTGGTTGATAACGTTTAATGGCTAACTGAAAATATGGTAACAAATTCAAAGCTTTCGAGACTACTCAGGTGTCTTCATCAGGCTAAGAGTAAAGCCAAAAATGAAGAATCACATATTTCTACACACAACAGGACACAGGAATAGCTAAGACAAGTGAGGGAGGGACAAGTGAGGGGAGACCGGCAACAAAAAGGAGAACAAGGATGAATTATCAGCGCCACACAATCACAGATAAATTAATGAATTTAGCTGTGGCAAAAGACTTTTGTATGCCCGGTCATAGCATCATGGATATGGAATTACTGTTATTAAAATATAACTTCAAATATGAGAAACGTACAAAGGTTTCAGAATATAAGCTCATCATGACCTTTGACACTGTTAGTGATGGAATGAATAGATCACATGGATTTATGTCATTCTATATCAATTAAGGAATCTGCGTCTATGCCCTTCCAGGGTCATGAAAACCCCAAAAAATACGCCAATGAGAGGGCAATCAAACTTTCTATCCTTATCTAGGAACTGTTTGAATATTTATGTTCATCCCTGTGAGATAATGACAGTTCTGATACACGTCACTTACTTGTCTTACCTATTGCAATATTCCTGTGTCCTGTTGTGTATAGAAATATGTGATGCTTAATTTTTTTAGTTAGTCTTTCCCTGATGAAGAGACGTGAGTAGCCTTGAAAGCTTGCAATTTGTTTCCATCTTTTCAGTTATCCATAAAAAGGTATGAACCACTGCTGACTCTGAAGTCTAAATATTTTTCTATCTACTGGCTAACACGGTACAAAGATACACATGTTTTCTAATTTCAAGAAGGAAAAATAAAGAAAATACAAATATAAACGCATATATGCACATGCCAAAAATAAATGGAACAACACAACACCCAAAAAATTGGTAACAAAATATAGTGTTGTAAATTTAAGAATAAAAGTACATTTTTTTTTTATGAATAATGCTTAAGGAACGCAATGTTAAACTATAACATAGTGAAGACAATGGATTTTGTAATAGTCACTCATCATCATCATCGCAAATTTTATGTGACAGTCACAGACAATTTAATTATTTAAGTTCATAAAATCGTAACTTTCTATAGCATGTATGACATGTCCAGCATGGACTCATCAATGTGATTGATGACACAATAATGTACAATAAAAAATAACCATTTAAAAAAACATTAGGCATTGTTTGTCACAATTTAAGTGTGTGCCTGCAAGTGTAGGTGAAACAAAGGCTACGGATAGCAAAGGTATATTCTATGTCTGTATCACACAGTGGACAGCCTCTGATGGGTAATGCCGATGTTATACTGTACGTCAATAAAGTCTGCGGCTGAAATCATGCATTTTTTGCTTGTAGAGTGTTGAAGAGGGTAAAAGAATGTCTGTTTGCGCAAAGCTTTATCCGTCAACACTACCTTCCTACTGTCACGCGTAGGGTAGGGTAGCGTGTGGCAATTAGCTGACTATCAAATGTGAGGTTAGGCTGCGTTATTGCGCACTAGGGACGCCAAAAAAAATACAGCAGTAATAATTTAATGTGTAATACTACACCTATGACAAACCAAAAAATTACGTTCCCTCTTTAACAATGTACAAGACTAACAAGCCTAATGGTTGACGCTGACTTAATTGAGATACAGTATTACATCAACATTGTCCATGAGTAACTATGCACTGTGATACCTATATACCAGTATTAATTTATATCTCTTGTGGTTGTTTCAACAGCACTTGCAGGTATAAGTACCTATTGTCAGTATGCATGATGCACTTTCTAGATGTAATAATTTATTATTGGACATTATTACCATGTTTACATGCTGGCCATTTCATATATGGTGTTTGAAGTTACAGTTGGCATCAGTATGTGTATTTTATAATGTCTGTCATAAATAAAACTCGTGATGATGATGATGAGGATGTAATGATTCGTACATCCATTGAGTGCATTATCTTACAGGTACAGATAAAGTTCCTTTAAAAGCATTAATTCATAAGTCTGAAATGTACTTTTATGCATTAATTTAAAAATGTGAAGAGTAGACTATGTTTTATTTTTTGTTACCATTTCTAATAGACATGTGCAGATATGCGCTGTGATGACAAATTATTATTTGTCCATATTTTTCTTAAAAATTTATCATTCTAGGCCTGCAAAACTTCACAATTTCATGTTTTCAGCATAACAAGCAGGGTGACGGCTCTTCCCTATTTGGAGCATGTTGGTCATGTGTTTTTCTGTCCATGTGTCGGGAACAGGACACTTCTTGCCGTTGACACAGCAGGGGAACAGCTGGCGTTACTGAACCCCACTAACAGTAGAGCTTGTGTTTTGTTCTGTGGACACGACACTTCTGAGCAGCAACTGGCAGTGTTGGAGCCCAGGGAGTAGAGTTCAGGTGGTAGAAAGATGAACATAACAGGAGACATGGATAACGTTGCGAACCAGTTATTTAATCTGAAAACGGACAGACAAATTCTGGCGAGATCCATGCCTTGTTCATTTTCAGAAAAGTAAGCCGGTCTACATTATCGGAGGATAGTCGCATGCGACGGTCTGTTAGTACACCACCTGCAGCACTAAAGACGCGCTCCGATAATACACTGGCAGCAGGGCAAGCCAGCACCTCCAATGCATACTGGCTAAGCTCTGGCCATGTATCCAGCTTAGAGACCCAAAACTTGAATGGGGAAGAGCCATCTGGGAGTACACTGAGAGGCAAAGCCAAGTAGTCTGTCACCATCTGACGGATACGTTGCCTCCCGCTGACTGGAGCCCTCTCGGATGGTGTAGACATTTGTGGCGCTGCCACAAAACTTTGCCACATTTTGAACATACTGGTCTTTCCCTGTGCAGAGGCACTGCGTGTGCTCCCTCTTGTTGCAGAGCTCTCTACACTGCCTCGACGCACAGAGCTGCTTTGTAAAGCAGTAGCAGCAGCAGTGCTCTCGGCAGTAAGGTAGAACATTAGGGATTGCACCAGTGTGTCTTGGTACTCCCGCATTTTACGCTCCCGGTTCAACGGTGTGATGAGGCTTTTGACGTTGTCCCGGTAGCGAGGGTCTAGGAGGGTGTACACCCAATAATCAGACGTCGTGAGAATGTGGGCGATGCGGCGGTCGTTTCTTAGGCACTGCAGCATGAAATCAACCATGTGCTGCAGACTCCCAACTGGCAAAGAAACGCTGTCCTCTGCAAGAGGCGTTATCTCTGCCTGCTCTGCATCACCCCACCCTCGCTCTACATACTGACTAGAGCGTTGTGTACCTCCCTCTGGAGCGATGTCTTCCTCCTCCATTGACTCCTCCTCCTCATCCTCCTCACAAAGTGAGCCCTGCCCAGCCCTTTGTGAGGAACCACGTTGCGCTGACTTTCCAGAAGGTGATGGAATTTGTGACTCCTCATCCTCCACCTCTTCCAAAACCTCATCCCTTATTGCTTGCAGTGTTTTTTGAAGCAGGCAGATAAGGGGGACAGTCAGGCTGACTAGTGCATCATCTGCACTCGCCATCCGCGTTGACTCATCAAACGCACGCAAAACGTGGCACATGTCCTTCATAGTGGCCCACTCATTAATGGTGAAGTGTGGACGGCGCAAATTGCGTGTTGATTGCGCCTGATGCAGCTGATACTCCATAACTGCTGGCTGCTGCTCACACAACCGCTCCAACATATGTAACGTTGAATTCCACCTGGTGGATACGTCACATATGATGCGATGTTCAGGAAGGCGCAATCTGCGTTGCAGAGCTGCAATGCGCGATCTGGCCATGCTGGAACGTCGCAAGTGAGCGCACTCTAGGCGGACCTTGTGCAGCAGTGCATCAAGATCCGGATAGTCCCTCAAAAAACTCTGCACGACCAAGTTGAGCACATGTGCCAGACATGGTATGTGAGTGAGGTTGCCAAGGCCCAGAGCTGCCACCAGATTTCGGCCATTGTCACACACTACCAAACCTGGCTGGAGATTCGCTGGCAAAAACCACACGTCGCTCTCCTGCTTGATGGCATTCCAGACCTCCTGCGCTGTGTGGCTTCGATTCCCCATGGGAATTAATTTCAGAACGGCCTGTTGCCGTTTGGCCACGGCTGTGCTCATATCGGTCGCATCAGGTAAGCGTCCACGGGTCCATGTGGAGGTAGACCGTGACGGCTCCTGCAGCGATGATTCTGAGGAACTGGAGTAGGAGGAGGAGTCAATGTGGACAGACTTGATTCCGGCAATCCTTGGAGTTGGCAGAACACGTACAGCGCCACTCGCAAGATCTGTACCCGGCTCCACAACATTCACCCAATGGGCAGTGAGTGAAAGGTATCGTCCCTGGCCATGGGTACTGGTCCACGCATCGGTGGTCAGGTGGACCTTGCTACTGACGGCGTTTAGTAGCGCATGTTTAATTTTTGCCTCAACATGCTTTTGCAGACCAGGGACGGCTTGCCTGCTGAAATAAAATCGGCTGGGCACATTGTATTGTGGGACTGCCAATGCCATTAATTCACGGAAACTGTCAGTCTCCACCAGCCTGAATGACAGCATTTCAAGGGACAGGAGTTTTGCAATGACAGCATTCAGAGCCTGTGCTCGTGGATGGTTTGCCGAGTATGGCCGTCTTTTATCCCATGCCTGTGCTACCGATGGCTGTTTTGTGGCCTGGGTGTGTGAGGATGACAGGGAACTTGCACCTGTGGGTGGAATAACACTGTGTCTCTGGACAACAGTGACAGAGGTTCTTCCATGGCGATCCTTTGAGGAAGCCTTACCAGCTGTGTGTGAACTGGAGGAAGAGGCTCCAACAGGAGCTGAAGATGTAGGTGCTGCTGTAGGTTGGCCTACATCTCCAGTGTGTCTTTGTAACTCAACAAAGTGCTTTGACCGCACATGTTTCCACATATTTGTTGTATTAAGGTTACTGACACTTTTACCTCTTTTAATTTTTTGATTACACAGCTTGCATTTGACATAGCAAATATCATCTGCAACTGTATCAAAAAAGGACCACGCAGAGCAAGTCCTGGGAGCGCCCGGTTTGGCTGTTGTAAGAGAACTGCTCCGAACGGGTGCCAAACTGGAGGCTACAGGCAAGCGAGTCTGCAGCCTACCTCTCCCTACTGTTTGGACCGTTGGTGCAATCTCTTCCTCAGAGCTGCTCCCACCACCTTCCTGTTCCTCACGCCATGTTGGGTCTTGGACCTCATCATCTCCACCACTACCCTCTTCCAACACCTGCTGTTGTTGGGTGGTCTGGCCAGCACCATGCTCAACAGAAACTGGCAACTGAGTCTCATCATCATCAGATGCGTTCTGCGGTGTGCTGACCATCGGCACTGGCTCACCCGCCTCTTCAGATTCAGAGAGACACAGCTGTTGCGCATCACTGCATACTGCCTCTTCTTCACATTCCAGAATGCTGCTTGGCTGGGCCCCTGTTTCCAAGCCAACAGATTCTGAGAACAGAAGCAGAGACTCAGCTGGCTCCTGTACAGAGCTCTCTGACTGCCTGGGCAATTTGGCAGGCGGTGAAGAGACTGATGGTTGTTCAACAGTGCTGTGGTCCTGAGAGGAGGTGGAAGGTATTGAAGTCGATGCATTGGCTGCCATCCAACCAACAACGGCTTCAATTTGTTCTTCACGCAGCAGGGGGGTACGCTGAGCTCCTACAAAAGTGCGCATAAAGGAACGCTCACGGGGAAAACTGGTGGATGCTGTGTCACTGGGTGCGGCAGCAGCCACAGAATCCCCACGTCCTCTCCCTGCTGCAAATCCACGGCCTCGACCACGACCACGTGCCTTACTCACTGACTTCTTCATCTTGGTAGATTGATAAAGAAAGTCAGAAAAGTTAAGGCCTAAGTGTGGTTATTCCTCACAGACTACAGTGAACCCTGCAGACAACTGTTCAGTATCTGTGAAAGGCCCCTTTGTGTAGTTCTATAGTGTTTGCAACCAATGTATTGTATACGGATGGAAGCGCGTCACACTAATAGATTAGATTTTTTTCCACTAAAATGGAGCAGCACCAATTAGAGAAAAATGTGAAGGATGAGGCAGTGACACACGCTCAGCAGACTACAACCGGCAGTGGTTGAAGTACAAACTGGAGCGTAATCTGCACTCACAAAATGAAAAGCTCACAGACTACAGTGAACACTGAAACACAACTATTCACTATCTGTGAAAAGCTCCTTTGTGTAGTTCTATAGTGTTTGCAACCAATGTATTGTATACGGATGGAAGCGCGTCACACTAATAGATTAGTTTTTTTTCCACTAAAATGGAGCAGCACCAATTAGAGAAAAATGTGAAGGATGAGGCAGTGACACACGCTCAGCAGACTACAACCGGCAGTGGTTGAAGTACAAACTGGAGCGTAATCTGCACTCACAAAATGAAAAGCTCACAGACTACAGTGAACACTGAAACACAACTATTCACTATCTGTGAAAAGCTCCTTTGTGTAGTTCTATAGTGTTTGCAACCAATGTATTGTATACGGATGGAAGCGCGTCACACTAATAGATTAGATTTTTTTCCACTAAAATGGAGCAGCACCAATTAGAGAAAAATGTGAAGGATGAGGCAGTGACACACGCTCAGCAGACTACAACCGGCAGTGTTGAAATACAAACTGGAGCGTAATCTGCACTCACAAAATGAAAAGCTCACAGACTACAGTGAACACTGAAACACAACTATTCACTATCTGTGAAAAGCTCCTTTGTGTAGTTCTATAGTGTTTGCAACCAATGTATTGTATACGGATGGAAGCGCGTCACACTAATAGATTAGATTTTTTTCCACTAAAATGGAGCAGCACCAATTAGAGAAAAATGTGAAGGATGAGGCAGTGACACACGCTCAGCAGACTACAACCGGCAGTGGTTGAAGAACTAACTGGAGCGTGATCTGCACTCAAAAAATCAAAACCTCACAGACTGCAGTGAACACTGAAACACAACTATTCACTATCTGTGAAAAGCTCCTTTGTGTAGTTCTATAGTGTTTGCAACCAATGTATTGTATACGGATGGAAGCGCGTCACACTAATAGATTAGATTTTTTTCCACTAAAATGGAGCAGCACCAATTAGAGAAAAATGTGAAGGATGAGGCAGTGACACACGCTCAGCAGACTACAACCGGCAGTGGTTGAAGAACTAACTGGAGCGTGATCTGCACTCAAAAAATCAAAACCTCACAGACTGCAGTGAACACTGAAACACAACTATTCACTATCTGTGAAAAGCTCCTTTGTGTAGTTCTATAGTGTTTGCAACCAATGTATTGTATACGGATGGAAGCACGTCACACTAATAGATTTGATTTTTTTCTAATATAATGGAGCTGCACCAATTCCACTAAATAAAATAAAAAAAAAAAAAAAAAAAAGTGACACGTGCAGATGCCTACAAACAGCGGTGGATGCAGAGCAAACTGCAGCGTCACCTGCACTGTCACACACACACCTTGCACAGAGCTGTTAAAACAACACTGGCAAAATGAAGCTTTACACAGCGGTTGGTAAACTAGCCTGCCTCAAGCACAGTAGTACACAAAATCGCAATATCTAACTGTCCCTCAGAGTTAGCAGAGTAGCGTTCTGTCCCTTACTGAGTTCACAGCACAGTGACGCTAAAATGGCGGCGGCGCCTTTTATAGTGCATTCTGACATCATTTCAGCAGCCAATCACAGCCATGCCATTAGTTAAGATGACCGCAGCATTACAGGATGTGCCCACACTTCGTAGGATTCCTCATTGGCTGACTAAAATCACATTGCCTCTCAAAGAATTATGGGAACTTCCGATTCCGGTATACGATATGGAAAAAGTATCGGAATTAAGTATCGGAATTCCGATAACGCGAATATCGGCCGATACCCGATACTTGCGGTATCGGAATGCTCAACACTATCCATGAGTCAAATCGAGAACAACACGCATACCCTGATTTTTTTCAGGTCTTTCACCAGGGGTTTTTCCTGTATACACTTGAACATTTAGAGCATATGAACTTTTGCTGTCGCAAAGTGTCCAGATCTTGATGCCGTATTTTGATGTTCTGATATTGTTCTGATATGATATTCTTGATGTAGCGTACCTTGTAGGACCAGGAGTAGCTTTTATGATATTTTCAGAGGACAATCTACCAACCTGACTAGGCTGCAAGTTCCAAATTACACACTTGATTTTAGAAGGGATTTCTTGCATCCGGCTAGTTGTCTGGGTATCATGTTCCTCTTCATACTCCACTTCATATATTCAGATAATTACTTACTTACTGATAAGAACAGTGAAACCACCACCATTTTGAGATGAAGTACACATAAAAAACATAACTTTTGCAGTCAGAAATAATCAGAGACCTGTAGAACAGTATAAAATGCTATCGGGTCATATTGACCCGAACAGTACAAGTGTAACAATCAGCATGTAGCAAAAAGTAAACCAAAAAAAAAAATATATATATATAATATATAGAGCTCCACAAATGAGGAGAAATCAAGATACCACTAGTTTCAAATCCTCATATAAAAAAATCTACAGGGTCTCAAAAATCATTTCGGGTCATATTGACCCGAACAGTACAGCAGGGTTAAAGCGAACCTGTCACCAGGTTAGGCCGATATAAGATGCCTTTCAGGGCTTATCTACAGAATTCTATAATGCTGTAGATAAGCCCCGATCTGACCTGAAAGATAAGAAAAATAAGTTTTATTATGCTCACCCGGGAGGCAGTCCGGTCCAATGGGTAACGCCGGTCCGGTTCGGCGCCTCCCATCCTCTTATGATTGCCGCCCTCCTGCTTGCTTCATGGCTCCCTGGCATCGCGCTCCTGCGTAGGTGTACTTATCTGCCCTATTGAGGGCAGAGGAAAGTACTGCAGTGCGCAGGTGTCGGGAAAGGTAAGAGAGGCCCAGCGTCTGCGCACTGCAGTACTTTGCTCTGCCCTCAACAAGGCAGATAAGTACACCTACGCAGGAGCGCGATGCCAGGGAGCCATGAAGCAAGCAGGAGGGCATCGATCATAAGAAGATGGGAGGAACTGGACCTGGACCTGCGACACCCATCGGACTGCCCCCTGGGTGAGTATAATAAAACTTATTTTCCTTATCTTTCAGGTCGTATCAGGGGCTTATCTGCAGCATTAAAAAATGCTGTAGATAAGCCCTAAAAGGTGGTGGCCATATCTTATATTGGCGAAACCTGGCGACAGGTTCCCTTTAACATTACTATGTTGTGGTCTGGTTTATTTGCATAGCTAGCTATGCCTTTTTAACTGTTTTTGATATGTTTTGTTTGGCTTGTTTTGTTAAGAAATTTTTTTTTTTAGTAATCCCTGTCATAACATACTGCTTCTTTCTCATACTTACCATGGGCGATTCAAAAGTCTGCAATCACACAGAGTAACTGCAGACTTTTAATTTTAGACCGGACAGTATAGTCCTCCATATAGTACTATGGGCACCATTTAGTCCTCAAGAAAGTATTATGAGCTCCACATAGTTCTCCATACAGTATTATGGGCACCATATATTGCTCTATACAGTATATTGGCCCCATTTAATGCGCCATACAGAATAATGGCCCCCATATACTGCTCCATACAGTATAATGGGCCAAAATGCACTTTTTAAATGAAGATCTTTATTATTAAGAAATCTAAACCTACGAGGACCTGTGTGAAAAAGTAATTGCCCCCTAAACCTATTAACTGGTTGGGCCACCCTTAGCAGCAAAAACTGCAGTCAAGCATTTGCGATAACTAGCAATGAGTCTTTTACAACACTTTGAAGTAATTTTGGCCCACTGATCTTTGCAGAATTGTTGCAATTCAGCGACATTGGAGGATTTCCAAGTATGCACTGTCTTTTTAAGGTCATGCCACAGCATCTCAATCAGATTAAGGTCAGGAATTTGACTAGGCCACTCCAAAGTCGTATTTTTGTTTTTCTTATGCCATTCAGAGGTGGACTTGCTGGTGTGTTTTGGTTCATTGTCCTGCTGCATAACTCAAGTACGCTACAGCTTGAGGTCGCAAACAGATGGCCGGACATTCTACTTTAGGAATTTTTGGTAGACAGCAGAATTCTTTTTTTCATTTACCACGGCAAGTCTTCCAGTTCCTGAAGCAGGAAAACAGCCTCAGACCATCACACTATCACCACCATATTTTACTGTTGGTATGATGTTCCTTTTCAGAAATGCTGTGTTACTTCAATGCCAGATGTAATGGGACATACACCTTCCAAAAAGTTCAACTTTTGTCTCGTCAGTCAACAGAGTATTCTCCCAAAAGTCTTGGGATCACCAAGATGCTTTCTCGTAAAACTGAGATGAGCCTTTATGTTCTTACTACTCAGCAGTGGTTTTTGTCTAGGACTCTGCCATGCATGCCATTTTTTCCTAGTCTCTTTTTTATGGTGGAGTAATGAACACTGACCTTAACTGAGGCAAGTGACACCTGCAGTTCTTTGGAAAATTGTTCTGGGGTCTTTTGTGACCTCTTGGATGAGTTGTTGCTGTGCTCTTGGGGTAATTTTAGTCAGCTGGCTACTCCTGTGAAGGTTCCCTACTGTTCCCTGTTTTCACCATTTGTGGCTTTATAACCTTTTTCCAGACTAACAGATATCAATTACTTTGTTTCTCATTTGTTCCAGAATTTCTTTGGATCACGGTTTGATGTCTAGCTTTTGAGGATCTTTTGGTCTACCTCACTTTGTCAGGTAGGTCTGTTGTGAATGGGTTTGAGATGAGTTCTGAGCAGAGACTCCCTCTGGTGGTTACAAGCGGTACTGGTCTGTTCAGTGAAGATTGTGAGGACTGGGAATCAGGTGTTACTGACTGGTCTTATATAAGGGAGTCACCTTGCCATCAGGGTTGCCGGTGATCAATTGTTCTGGTCTGAATCCTTCATTCCTGTTTCCCTTGTAGCCTGCTGTGTCGTGTCTGCATCTCCTGCTAACAGATAAGACATTTTCTTCTTTTTGTTTTTGTACTATATTTTTGCATTTTGTCCTGCACTTCTGTGGGGGCCTTCTGGGTCCCCTCCGGGGGCTTTTGCCCTCTCAGTTTAGTTCAGCCACTGATGTTTGTACTTTTGCTTTTTCCAGTTTTTTCAGTGGCTGCTGTTTTGATTTTGTTACACCAGAGAACTAATTTAGGTGGTAGAGGTCGTGTGATCTCAGGTGATTTTAAAATTAGTAGAGTTGGTGCTTTTCAGGGTTTTTTGGGATTGCAGTGAGTACCCTTCCTATCCTTTTCTATTTAGTTAGTTTGGGCCCCAGCGTTTGCTCATACTATTTTCTTTCTGTGTCAGTATTTCTTCTTGTCTAACCGCCATTACTTGTTTGGGGGCTTTCTATTATCTTTGGGGTTCTGCTCCGGGGCAGATAGCTTTCCTATTTCTATCTTTAGGTGTAGTTAGTTTCTCAGGCTGTGACGAGGCGTCTAGGACCAACGTAGGAACGCTCCACGGCTGCCTCTAGTTGTGGTGGTTAGTCAGGGTACTGCAATCTCATAGATTCCAACTGCTCTGGTGTATTGCTTTTTTTACCTGCACTCCTCAGCTACCGAAACATAACAGTATCACCGGCCTAAAAATTGAAAATTGTATGGTACTCACAGAAGGGAAAAAATATTGTGAAAGAAAAAAGGTTGTCAGAGTTGTCAGAGATATTTTTCTGTTTGTTGCATTTTTTTTTTCCCTCTGTATCTCTGGGTGCTGGGGAGGATCTTTTCTCTCAATGGAGTTTGCACGGTTGTCTGGCCGTGTGGATCAGCTTGCCACTGAGGTTCAGAGTATTGCTGCATATCTTGCTAGGTTGCCTGTTGTGGAACCTAGGATCCCCATGCCAGATTTGTTTTTGGGGGATCGAGCTAAGTTTCAGAATTTCAAAAATAATTGTAAATTGTTTTTTGCCTTAAAATCTAAGTCCTCAGGGAACGCAGCGCAGCAGGTTCAAATTGTCATCTCTCTCCTGCGCGGCGATCCTCAGGATTGGGCTTTTTCCCTGACACCTGGGGATCCTGTTTTGAGTGATGTTGATGCATTTTTTCAGGCCTTGGGGTTATTGTACGATGAGCCTAATGTCACTGATCAAGCTGAAAAAGCCTTGTTGGCATTAAATCAGGGGCTTGATGACGCTGAGTTATACTGTCAGAGATTCCGTAGGTGGGCAGTCCTGACCAAATGGAATGACGACGCTTTGGCAGCCTTTTTCCGGAAGGGTCTGTCAGATAATGTAAAGGATGTTATGGTGGGATACCCTGTCCCCTCTGGTCTCAATGATTCTATGTCATTAGCGATTCAAATTGACAGACGTTTGCGTGAGCGGAGAAGTATGCGTGGAATGGTGTTGCCTTGTGAACCAGCTTCTGAACCCATGCAGTGTGATAGAGTGGTGTCTGGGGCACAGCGTCATGAGTTTCAAAAGCGCAATGGGTTATGTTTCTACTGTGGTGATGCCTCTCATGCTATTTCAGTCTGCCCTAAGCGGGGAAGACGTTTTTCATGCTCAGTTGTCTTGGGTAGTGTTCAGACTAAGTTTTTATTAACTGTCACTCTGATATGCTCTCTGTCCTCATTTTCTGCTCAGGCTTTCGTTGATTCTGGAGCAGCTATTAACCTGATGGATTATGATTTTGCTAAACGTTGTGGGTTTCCCTTGATACCCCTACAGAAGTCTATTCCCCTACTGGGATCGATTCTACCCCTTTGGCTGAGAATAAACCCCAGTTTTCTACTCAGGTGATAATAAGGGTTGAACCTGATCACCACGAGTGCTGCAAATTTTTGGTTCTGTATAATCTGCATGACATTATCGTGCTGGGTTTCCCTTGGTTACAGTCTCATAATCCTGTTTTGGATTGGAAATCTGTGTCTGTAACCAGTTGGGGCTGCCAATGTGTTAATACCAACACTTCTGTTTTTTCTGCCTCCCCCCAGGCTCAGGATATTCCTGACTTTTTGATTGATTTTTCTGATGTGTTTAGCGAAAGTAAATCTACATCCTTGCCTCCCCATAGGAGCTATGACTGCGCTATTGAATTAGTGCCGGGTAGTAAATTCCCTAAAGGTCGCCTTTTTAACTTGTCTGTACCTGAACATGACGCTATGCGGTCTTATATCAAGGAATCATTGGAGAAGGGTCATATCAGACCATCCTCTTCACCCTTAGGTGCCGGTTTTTTCTTTGTGGCCAAAAAAGATGGTTCATTAAGGCCGTGTATTGATTATCGTCTCTTGAACAATATTACTGTGAAATATCAATACCCGTTACCCTTGATTTCTGACCTGTTTTCCAGGGTGAAAAACGCTACTTGGTTTACCAAGCTTGACCTCAGGGGGGCGTATAACCTTATTCGCATTAAGCACGGGGATGAATGGAAGACGGCATTCAATACCCCTGAAGGGCAGTTTGAGTACCTAGTGATGCCCTTTGGGCTCACTAATGCTCCTTCCGTCTTCCAGTCCTTCATGAATGACATTTTCAGGGATTTTGTGGACAAATTTCTGATTGTTTATTTGGATGATATCTTGATTTTTTCTAATGACTGGGACTCTCATGTGAAACATGTTCGAACTGTGTTCCAGATTTTGAGAGAGAATGCTCTGTATGTGAAGGGATCAAAGTGTCTTTTTGGCGTACAGAGGATCTCATTTCTGGGATTCATTTTGTCCCCATCTGTTATTGAAATGGACCCGGTCAAGGTTCAGGCCATCTGTGATTGGGTCCAACTACTTCATTAAAGGCTCTTCAGAGATTTTTGGGTTTTGCCAATTTTTATCGTAAATTTATTGGTAATTTCTCGGTTATTGTTAAACCATTAACTGATTTGACCAGAAAGGGTTCTGATGTGGTGAATTGGCCTCCTGAGGCAGTCTCTGCGTTTCAGGAACTTAAGCAGAGATTCACTTCTGCTCCTGTTCTACGGCAGCCTGATGTTTCTCTGCCATTTCAGGTGGAGGTTGATGCCTCTGAAATTGGGGCAGGTGCCGTTTTGTCCCAAAAAGATCCAGAGACCTCTAAAAGTAACCCTTGTGCCTTTTTCTCTCGAAAATTTTCTCCTACTGAACGTAATTATGACGTGGGTAATCGGAGTTATTGGCCATGAAGTGGGCTTTTGAAGAGTGGAGACATTGGCTGGAGGGAGCCAAACATCAGGTGGTGGTCCTTACGGACCATAAGAATCTGGTCTATCTGGAATCTGCCAAGCGACTCAATCCTAGACAGGCCAGGTGGGCCTTGTTTTTCACACGTTTTAATTTTGTGGTTTCCTTTCTTCCTGGCACTAAGAATGTTAAGGCGGATGCCCTCTCGAGGAGTTTCCTTGCGGACTCTCCTGAGTTATCTGATCCTTCTGTTATTTTGAAAGAGGGTGTAGTTCTTTCCGCCATCTCGCCCAATTTGAGACTTGCTCTGGAGGGGTGTCAGGAGGATAGGCCCGAGTGCTGCCCTGTTGGAAAATTGTTTGTTCCGGACCAGTGGAAAAAGAGTGTGATGTCTGAGATTCATTGTTCCGCATTGGCTGGGCATCCCGGAATTTTTGGTACCAGAGACTTGGTTAGTCGGTCCTTTTGGTGGCCTACCTTGTCTCGTGATGTCAGGGAATTTGTGCAGTCCTGCGGGACTTGCTCTCGCTCCAAGCCTTGCTCTCGCTCTAGTGGTTTGTTGATGCCATTGCCTGTGCCCAAGAGACCATGGACCCATATCTCTATGGATTTCATTTCCGACCTTCCTGTTTCTCAGAGAATGACCACCATCTGGGTAATTTGTGATAGGTTTTCCAAAATGATACATCTTGTGCCATTACCTAAGTTGCCTTCCTCCTCTGAATTGGTGCCGTTGTTCCTTCAGCACGTGGTTCGTTTACACGGCATTCCTGAGAACATTGTGTCTGACAGAGGAGTCCAGTTTGTTTCCAGATTTTGGAGGACTTTTTGTTCTAAACTGGGTGTTCAATTGTCTTTCTCCTCGGCATTTCATCCTCAGACCAATGGTCAAACTGAGAGAACAAACCAGACATTGGAGACTTATCTTAGATGCTTTGTGTCTGCTGATCAGGATGACTGGGTCTCTTTTTTACCTTTGGCTGAGTTTGCTCTTAATAATAGGGCTAGCTCTGCCACTTTGATGTCTCAGTTTTTCTGTAATTCTGGGTTTCACCCTCGATTTTCTTCAGGACAGACGGAGGCTTCTGTCTGTCCAGGTGTTGACTCTGTTGTGGAGCGTATGCAACAGATTTGGGACCAGGTAGTGGAGAGGTTGTCCCTCTCTCAGGAGAAGGCCCAGCGGTTTGCTAACCGGCATAGGACTGATGGTCCTCGGTTTAAAGTGGGGGACTTGGTCTGGTTGTCCTCAAAGAATATTCCTATGAGAGTAGCATCTCCTAAATTTAAACCTAGGTTCATTGGACCTTATAAGATCATTGAGATTCTTAATCCTGTTTCTTTTCGTTTGCTTCTTCCAGGGACATTTAAGATCCATAACGTGTTCCACAAGTCCTTGTTGAAGAGGTTTGTTGAGCTAGTGGTTCCTGCTGCTGTGCCTCCCGACCCTGTTTTGGTTGAGGGCAATCTGGAGTATGTGGTTGAGAAAATATTAGATTCTCGTTTTTCTAGACGGAAACTCCAGTATTTGGTTAAGTGGAGAGGTTATGGTCAGGAAGACAATTCTTGGGTGTTTGCTTCGGACATCCATGCTAGGAGACTCATCCGTGCGTATCATAGAACTCATCCTGACCGACCTGGTTGCTCAAATGAGGGTTCGGTGACCCCTCCTCAAGGGGGGGTACTGTTGTGAATGGGTTTGAGATGAGTTCTGAGCAGAGACTCCCTCTGGTGGTTACAAGCGGTACTGGTCTGTTCAGTGAAGATTGTGAGGACTGGGAATCAGGTGTTACTGACTGGTCTTATATAAGGGAGTCACCTTCCCATCAGGGTTGCCGGTGATCAATTGTTCTGGTCTGAATCCTTCATTCCTGTTTCCCTTGTAGCCTGCTGTGTCGTGTCTGCATCTCCTGCTAACAGATAAGACATTTTCTTCTTTTTGTTTTTGTACTATATTTTTGCATTTTGTCCTGCACTTCTGTGGGGGCCTTCTGGTCCCCTCCGGGGGCTTTTGCCCTCTCAGTTTAGTTCAGCCACTGATGTTTGTACTTTTGCTTTTTCCAGTTTTTTCAGTGGCTGCTGTTTTGATTTTGTTACACCAGAGAACTAATTTAGGTGGTAGAAGTCGTGTGATCTCAGGTGATTTTGAAATTAGTAGAGTTGGTGCTTTTCAGGGTTTTTTGGGATTGCAGTGAGTACCCTTCCTATCCTTTTCTATTTAGTTAGTTTGGGCCCCAGCGTTTGCTCATACTATTTTCTTTCTGTGTCAGTATTTCTTCTTGTCTAACCGCCATTACTTGTTTGGGGGCTTTCTATTATCTTTGGGGTTCTGCTCCGGGGCAGATAGCTTTCCTATTTCTATCTTTAGGTGTAGTTAGTTTCTCAGGCTGTGACGATGGCGTCTAGGACCAACGTAGGAACGCTCCACGGCTGCCTCTAGTTGTGGTGGTTAGTCAGGGTACTGCAATCTCATAGATTCCAACTGCTCTGGTGTATTGCTTTTTTTACCTGCACTCCTCAGCTACCGAAACATAACATAGGTCCTATTTAAGTGCTTTCTTGATTGAAAACAGGTGTGGCAGTAATTAGTCTTATGTGTGGTTAGGGAATTTGAACACAGCTTCCCAAAAAGTTGATAAACCACAGTTCATTTATGTTTTAAGGAGGGTGAATCACTTTTTCACATAGGGCCCTGTAGGTTTGGATTTCTTTTTCCCTTAATAATAAAGACCTTCATTCAAAAAGTGCATTTTTTCTTTACTTGTTTTATCTTTCTCTAATATTTAAATTTGGTTGATAATCTGAAACATTTAAGTGTGACAAACATGCAAAAGAATAGGAAATCAGTAACGGGCAAACACTTTTTCACACAATTGTAGTGCTCCATACAGTATAATGGTTTCCATATATTGCTTTATACAGTATAATGGCCCCATATAA
This sequence comes from Oophaga sylvatica, assembly GCA_033576555.1. NCBI lineage: Eukaryota > Metazoa > Chordata > Amphibia > Anura > Dendrobatidae > Oophaga > Oophaga sylvatica. The sequence continues at coordinate 475,157,236 of JARQOD010000005.1, forward strand.
TTCTCCATACAGTATATAATGGTCCCATATCATGCTCTATATAGTATATAATGGCCCTATACACTGCTCCATACAGTATATAATGGGCCCCATATAATGCTCCATTACAATAGAATGGGGCCCATATATTGTACCATAAAGAATAATGACCCCATATAGTGCACCATACAGAATTCTTGCTGGTTGGTAGGTGATCAAATCATTATTCCATACAATAAAATGCAAATTAATTGTGTAAAAATCATACAATGTGATTTTCAGGTTTTTTTTTTTAAGTTTCTGTCTCTCACAGTTGAAATGTACAGTAGCTAAGATAAAAAATTACAGACCTCTCCAGATGGGAAACCCTTGCAAAATCGGCAGTGTATCAAATGCTTATCTTCCCTACTGTATCTTTCCATGTGAAATTTTCATCAAACTCTCAACCGCTGTCTGTAAGATGCTGAATGACCGTTATTTTGCATTTGTTAGGGCAATAATCTGCACTGCCAAAGCATGTGTTAGATCATCAGTCTGTTCATTAGTTACGTTCCAAACTTTAGTTGCCTGTTGTTGGGCTGCATCAAATCCTTTAACATATTCTCCATATTTGATGCTGCAAACATTTCAATGCCTCGCCTGCATCCTCAGTCAGATGTAACAAACCAGCTTTGAGTCCTCCTCACCATTACCTTGAGAGGACTCAACAAGCAGTAATCATTTACATTGACCTCTTATTCTACAGCTTGCATATCACCGAAAATAAAATCATAAGCACAAATTTGCTAGCATTTGTCTATGCACTAACCGAACAAAAATCTATCACTGTCTTCTTGGACAAGGCTAAGCTAATCCCAGTCCAGTCAAACAAGCAGCAGTTGTAAATAGCAGCCAGTTATCTCCCTAGTGACAGAGCCAATGACCAAGCCCCATTTTTCAAATCTGACCAATGTCATTTTATGTGGCAATAACTCTGGAATGCTTCAATGTATCCCAGTGATTCAGAGATTGTTGTTTCATGTTAGCAGTAAATTTAGCTCAATAACATTTTCATTTTTCATGAAAATATCAAAATTTTTATAAAAATTTAGAAAAATCTAGCGATTTTCAAAATTTCATTGCTTATATCCTTAAACCAGATTGTCATACCACACAAAATAGTAAATAGCATTTCTCATATGTCAACTTTATGTCAGCATCATTTTTCAAACACTCTTTAATTTTGTTATAATGTTAGAATGGTTAAAATTTAACAGCAATTCTTCATTTTCTTTCAAGGAAATTTACTAATGCAATTTTTTATGGACCTATTCAGTTTTGAAGGGACTTTGAGGGGTCACTATATAAAACCCCTAGACATGATAACATTTTAAAACCTGTACCCCCCAAAATTATTCTAAACTACTGTTAGGAAATTTGTTAACTCATTAGGTGCTACACAGGAATTAAGGCAAACTGAATTGTAAAAATGAAAAATTACATCTATTTTCTCTAAAAAAAATTGCAGCATATTTTTCCCTTTCACAAGGGTTAATAGTGGAAAATGTACCCTTAAATGGCATTGCTGTCTTGGTCCAGTGCCTTCCTTCTCCTGGAGATTCCACCCTCCTTATTGCATCCTATGTCATCCACACAGTGTGCCCCAGCATCGCCCTCATGCACAGGTGTTCTTTTCTCTTCCCTGTCAAGGGCAGAGCAGAGTACTGCAGTGTGGATGCACTGGGAAAGGCCAAAGAGCCACGGCTGAGAGGTAGGCCTGTACAGGTGCGCGATGTCAAGGATACTGTGTGGATGACGTAGGGTGATTCATCCACACAAAGCAGAAGAGAGGAGAACGGCATTGCAACAAGAGAGGAGGTGCCGGACAAAGACAGCAGCGCCCATGTGACTGGATAGACTTCTCCCGTGCTGCGCCAATCCTCTGGAATGCTCTACCCCAAGAAATTAGGACTATCCACAATTTGCATGGTTTCAGGCGCTCCCTCAAAACACATTTGTTCAGAGCGGCCTATCACATTCACTAACCAAAGTCATTCTATGTGTAAGTGTGTGTGTGTAGCCCATTCACTATCTCCATCCATCCCTCACTCCCTCAAGATGGCTGGACCATCATTGTAAATGCACCATTGTATATATACACCTGTACTTTGTATCTCCCCCACCTCATTGTAGATTGTAAGCTCTCACGAGCAGGGTCGGCTTATTTTGCTTTAATTATTGTATTGTTAACGTTGTTACCTATGACTTGTGTTTTGAAATTGTTAAACTGTAAAGCGCTGCGGAATATGTTGGCGCTATATAAATAAAGATTATTATTATTATTATTATTATTATAGCCTCATAGGTGAGTATTATAAAAGGTTTTTTTCTGTTCTTGCAATCAAGATTCGGGGCATATATACAGTTTATTAGAATGCAGTATATCAGGACTAAAAGGTGGTGGCCTTATCACACATGGGACAAACCTGGTGACAGGTTCACTTTAAGGAATTCATCTAGGGTGAAAGACTGAGCGTCACTTCCAAACAGGTGTGAACAGGTGTTTACTAAGAGTAGCCATCTTCATAAATAACCAACAAATAAAATAGCACTCTGTAGCACTATAGCATGCAAACATGAAATATATGAAACTTTAATTGCTTTACTGCTCTAGAAAATATGAAAAATTGAGAATACCTAGCAAATAAATTGGCCAATTCATGTGTATATGGAGATGGCTACTCTTAGTAAGCACCTGTTCACACTTGATTTTTGTTTGGAAATGAAACTCTTTTGATATTTGTATACATAGGTTCTCTGAGCACTCCATCCCTCAGCCTCAGGCATTTTTAATTACAGCAGGATCCTACCTTCTCATATAAATGTAGACTTCTGTCTAAGAGAGGATTCACATAGGGTAGGTTCCCAGCAATGAGAAATGCCTTTTCGTGGCTGCAGGTTACACATGAATTGGCCAATTTATGTGCTAGGTATCCTCAATTTTTCCTATTTTCTAGTGCAGTAATGCAATTTAAATTTCATGTTTGAACGCTATAGCTCTACAGATTGCTACTTTATTTGTTGGTTATACAAGACAAGAACACAGCCTGGTTATTCAGCACATTACACAGAGTTCTAAGAGCGGCAAACACAGGCTCTGATTGGCGGTAAGATTATTACCACCAGTCAGAGAGCGGCGGTTCCCACGCTGTAACTGGCAGTAAAAAGTTTACCGTCGGTCACAGGCATTGGCTGATGAGAGAGTACTACCCAAATCAGCCTACGCCTGCTGTCACTGATAACAGCAATAGGAGATGAGTCGCCTGCCAGGGCCTGTGGGGTACTCGGCACCGAGCCCGTTCACTTCAATGGGGATGTCACGGGTAGCACAGCTCGGTCCGTGGCCCTGGGCGCTCACTTTAAAAGGGGGATATTTACAGGGGATTATAAGGTGTTTGTAAGATGTTCGTGACGCCACCTGTGGTACCTGGTCAGGATGACCAGCGCTGCTGTGTAAATCCACTGAGGGGTTGTTTCTGGGCAGCAAGGTTTAAGTCTTCCACAGGCAAGACTGGTTCCCTCAGGGTAGATGGCGGTGCTGGGGTGCAAGACGGAGAAGGGGGGCTTTCAGCCGCAGGAGCAATAATGCAGACACACACACGAAAGTCTCTTTCTGTACTTTTACTGATGTAGTTGCAGGCACGTCCCGGGATGCTGGCAGGGTGGAGGATGCACGTCCAGTATTCCCACTGAGTAGGTGTAGGGCCTCCTTACTCCTGTAGTGTGAGTTTCTGACCTGTATGAAACGAAGTCTAACTCTGTCTTCACTTATACGCCTGGCTGACTTTGTGGTGGAGCCTTCTCTTGGATAGAACAGTGTCTCTGTATGCAGCGTCCTGCTAGACCCCCGTCTTCCTGACCCCGGTTACGTATCAGCACTCCTGTGCCCCTGCGACCTGTAGTCCAGCAGGGTCTCCGGTATCTCTCACTAGTCGTGTAGACTCTAGCAAGCTCGGACCCGGTGTCCGGTATTCAGAGTAGAGGTAAGCTATCAATGCTGTTTCAACCTTCGTTACTCACTTCTTCTCTTCCACTCGCCTTTCGTCCTACCACGACCCTTAACATAAGCACACTAGCAGTAGATAGCTGATTCTTCCCTCTCTTCACCGCTCTCAAAGCGTCGGCTTACTCCCTGAACTGCACTCAGTTGACTCAGTTCTGACCAGGCTGAAGTGGCTATCTTTCTCCACTCGTACTAGCCTCCACACGTTGAACTAAGCTCAAAGCTGCAGTCTTCAGGTTCCTTCATTAACTGTTGTTCTCTCTCCTTCTTTCTTTCTAATACTCTGTCTGAAGCATCTATCAGGACCTTCCGTCAACTGATCTGTGCACACTTCTAGGAGCTGACTCTCCACACTCCAAGAGAACTAACAGCTTCTCTACTTTCTGAGGTAACAGCAACAAAACTACGCTTGTTCTGATCTCTCTGCTGTCTAGGCGTAGACTCAACTAACTGTTGTGGCTTCACCATCCTTATATATACTCTATGTAGGGCTCCCTCTGGTGGCTCCCAGGATTGGTGAAGCTGTGAATGAATATCAGGTCACTTGTGGGTGTTACCTTTGGTGCATCCTCCTGGGAAATGTGGCTCCAAGCGCAGCTGGGCTACACATCGGCGCCGCTGATGGGAATATTCATTAGCCGACGCCTGTGCTATAAATAAATATTTTAAATAAAAATGACCTGGGGTCACTTCTATTTTTGATAACCAGTGCAGACAAAACTGACAACTGTGGGATGCAATTCTCAGGTGTCAGCTTTATCATGACCAATTATCAAGAATAGAATAGCTCTCACTATGAACATTTTAAAGCCATTTTAAAGCACTTCTATTGAGACCCGAACCAAACTTTTTACTGTATGTTTGATAAACTTGGCGAACCCGAAATTTCACAGGTTCACTCATTCCTAACAATGAGCAATTATAAGTACACAGTGCTGTATAATATGATGATTGCAATATATTAAGAGGATAAAAACTATGTTGGGAGTATTTCTTTAAGGTCAGTGATTCTACAAATGAAACTTTGATGGGAGTGGTACTTTAAGAAATTGTTTGCAACCTTTGTGTGTTTTGCAGAGGCAGTGTTCGTACACAGTTCTACACAGTTGTGAGCTCTATTCCACAACTGTTCTGAGCCTGAATATGGCAAAAAACACTCAACTAAATAATAATAAACTACAGTTAGTATTATTACTTTAACACATAAATGTCAGTCAATCAGGAAGGTATACTCAAGTGCATTAATGAAAACACTCAATGGCTAGAATGAATCTGGCTCTCATGAGAACTGCCCAAGGAAAGGAAGACCAAGAATTACTTATTCTACAGAGGATAAGTTCATCAAAGTTACCAACCTTCAGAAAACACAAACTGACAGCACATTAAGTAACAGCCCTCATAAATACACACATACGTCAAGTACCAGACACATCCAAATATCAACTGTCTAGAGAAGACAGTGAAAGCAGATCTTTATGACCGAATTGCTGCTAAGACAGAACTACTTTGGACCGCATACAAGAAAATACTTGTGTGGGTCAAGTTACATAAGTACTGGACATTAAATCAATGTAAATCTGAACTGTTGTCTCATGAGGGAAAATTTAAAATTTTTGTACCATGTCTATGAGCGAAGCAGACAAAGCGATCTGATGGTTTCTAAATTTGGGATACCTAGCGTGAAGCATGGAGGGAAGGTGTTATGTTGCGGGCATCCTTTGCTAGTAACACTGTTGGTAATTTGAAATTCAAGATCCACATACCCAGCCTGGCTACCACAGCATTCTGCAATGATATGCCACCAAATTTGGTTTGCACTTAGTGGGACCATCATTTGTGTTAGAACAGGACAATGACCCAAAACACACCTCCAGGTGATTTAAGGGTTTTATGACCAAGAAGGAGAGGGATGAAATGCTGTGTCAGATGAGTTAACCCCCACAATCACCTGACTTTAACCCAGTTTAGATGGTTTGGGATTAGTTAGTTCGCTAAATGAAGGCAAAGTAGCCAAAAGTGCTCACTGTGTTTGGGAACTCCTTCGAGATTATTAGAAAGCCATACCAAGTGACTAACCTAATGAAGCTGTTTTAGAGTATGCCAATGGTGTGTAAAATCATCATCAGAAGAAAAAGGGGGAATTTGAGGAAACTGCTGCTTAACACATATTCTGTTTTGTTTTGCAAATGTATACTGCATATATATGTACCAGTGAAAAGTTATGACTTTTGGGTATACCTGCACTTGTTAGTGCAATGCTTTCCTTGATTTTATTGGAAAATGCACATTGCAGATTTAAATTAAAAGAAATCCACAAATATATTCTAGGGATTAGTCAGGCTTGCTATGCTGATTGCTGGAGGGTCATCTCACAAGCATAGCAGGAACCCATATTTTATTGATTACTATTCTGTTTCAGCGGTTCAGTAATAACTGATGGAGATATGCTTTTCACGGCTTGTTTATTCCACAAATGCTGACTCAAAATTACTCTGCTGATGGTGACTTGGATGTCAATGTAATAATAATGTCATAATAAGTGTAGTAGCTCTTTTCTTTTCCAATAATTTTATTCAAGTTTTCAAATTTTCAAGGACGGGAAGGGAAACAATAGGGTATAAAGAAGGGAAAGAGGGAGATAGAAGGAAAGGGAAAGAAAAAAGCAGGAAAGGGGGTGAAGGAGGAAACAATATTAAATTGTAACTATAGTACATTAGTGACAAAGTTTATAACATAAAATGAACTAATAAGAAAGAAAACAGACAAGTACATTTCGTATACTAGGGAAACAATTCCATCCATTTGGACCATTTTTTGAAGAATTTATTGCGATGATTATTAACCAATGCTAGTTTATATTCAAACGATTTATGAAGTGTGATTTTATCAACAATGTCTTGAAAAGAGGGTGACTGATTTTTTCCAGTAGAGAGCAATGCTGTTTTTGGTTACCAATAGGATGTGGACTATTAATAATCTCAAATGTGGGTAAATTTTTAAGTATTTAGTGTGAGAAGGGCCAATTGAGGTGTTACTAGAATTTGTTTAGAAGAGATGGCATTAATAAGACCCGAAACTTTCTTTCAGAGGGGACGGATTTTCGGGCATTGCCAGAACATGTGTAGGAGATTACCATAATGGCCACAGTTTCTCCAGAAATTAGCTGAGTGAATTTTGTTAATTTTAGATAATCTAGCAGGACTAAAATACCACCTTGTGAGGAGTTTGTGGTATGATTCTTGAAGGGCCATAGAGAGAGAAGTTGCATAGGAAAGCTTACATGCATATTCCCATTCAGAGTGGTCAAACGTTAATGAAGTTCCGACTCCCATTTAACCATGTTTTGTGTTTTGACCAACTGCGTGCTGTGGTTAAACCATTGGTAAACGTAGTTATAACTCCAAAAAATTTTATGATCTAAGTTGCAAAGTAAATTTAAAACCGGTTCAGAAATCCGAGGGCGCACTTGCAGGAAGACTTTAATTTGTTCCTTGAGAATAACGTAGTGAAAAACGGATAGGGAGGATAACTGGAAATGTTCTTTAATAAAAGAATAAGGATAGAATTTAGAACCATCGTAGATATCTCCCAGTTTCTTAATACCCAATTTGAGCCAGAGAGGGTCCAAGACCAATCCCCTAGATTCATGGATAAGAGATAAGGGAATATTCTTGAGGATATGGATTTTATCACAACCCTTTTTTGGTTTAGCAAGCCTTTTCCAGGCCTCAATGGAGGGCTGGGGAATGGGGTGGGAACTAAAAGGAATTTGTTTGTTTAAGAGAAAACCTAATACTAACAAATGGGGAGGTTTGCTGTTGTTTAAAAAGAGTTCTAAATCGTACCAGGCTGGAGGGTCTTTATGAGGCCACCAAAAACAGCTCTGTTTGATCAGATAAGCAGAGTAATTAGCTGAAATGTTCGGTAGTCCAGCTCCATCATAAAGTTTTTGATTATAAAAAACATTTTGAGCCACTCTGGCTTTCTTCTTACCCCAAATAAAATGATTAAGTGAGCTTTGCAAACTGGTAAGGAATGAGGAGGAGATTTTCAGCGGGAGCTACCTGAATACATATAAGATTTTTGGTAGAATATATGATTTTACAGTCACGATCTTTCCCCACCATGATAAGTCGCTATCTTTCAGGGCATTTAAGACTTTATTTATGGTAGTAGAAAGGATTTCTAAATTTATGGGAATCAGGTATTTAATATTTTTTGTCAACCGCAAGCCTAAGTATGTTAAGTGGTCATCAGTTAAGTTCCAAGGGGAGATCAATGCTAAATCAGTCAGTTGAGCAGTGGTTAAGTTAAAACTGAGGATTTTAGACTTAGAATTGTTACCTTTAAAGAAAGAAATTTGGGGAAAAAGATGGAGTAGAGTTTGAAGGGCTGAAATTGAGTCACTTGGTTTGGTCAGAGAATAATATCGTCGGCAAAAAGCCCAATTTTATACTCTCTGGTAGATGATTAAATTCCTGAGATATTTTGGTCATTTCTAATAAGTTGTGCCATGGGCTCTATTGCCATGACAAACAGTAGGGTGATGAAAGGCAGTTATTTCAGTAAATTTTTGCTGTGGGTTTGGCATATAGGGCTAAGATGTTAGAAAGAAAATGAGAATGTATTCCAAACTTCTGGAGAACGGCACGTAGATACGTCCAGTTAAGACGATCAAACGCCTTTTCGGCATCAAGAGATATGACCGTGGCACTGAGTTTTTGGGAAGAAATTATTTTCATCAAATTAATGAGCCTTTTCGTCCCATCGGTTGACTGCCTGTTTTTAAGAAAACCAATGTTAGGGTTCGAGTTCCCGCTGCTGCACAAGGGGAGTCTCGAACCGGTCCCGCTGCGGTCCCCCATTCATCTCCGGCCGCAGTGGAGCCTGCTCAGCAGAGACATCGGTCCCAGCGTCTTGCCCATTCCAGTACTGTGCAGAGACTTGTGTGGAGCCCAGCTGTGACTGGATCCATATCTTCCAGAAGGATGTACTAAAGGAAGATCCCACTAGAGGTCACTATACACACACACACATCTCAGCTTACCTAAGAGACCAGTAGAGGGAGCTGTGTGTTAGGCACATAAAAAAAACAGTTAGTTCCAGTTTTACCTGAGACAGATCAGAACAGCAATTACCTCAGACAAGCTGTGAGGGACAGAGGAGATCTCCTCAGGACACGAGAGTGAGAGGATTCCTGTCAGAGCTCAGTCAGAGCTAAAAAACAGACGGAGATTGATTGATCCTAGTCAGAGCTGAAGCTGAAGTGTAGCTCAGGAGGAAGCGTGCCGACGCTTAAGAGAGCGGCGAAGAGGCAGCACATTAACTGCCAGCGTGTGTGATCTTTATAGGACCCAGGTAGGCCGAAAGCAAGTGGAATTGAAGGGGCCAGTAAGCATTAATAGCTTTCCCCCCCAGCAACGAATACCGGACGCCGGGTCCCGAGCCTATAAGGATCTCTATGACCTTTTAGGAGAACACCGGAGTTCCTGGAGGACTACAAGTCACAGGAGTACCACAGAGTTGACACGTACAGGATCAGGGGAACAGGGTCTGCCTGATCAGCGATAAAAAGACCCTGTTCTGCCACTGAGAAGGTTCCCCACCAAGTCAGCCAGGTACAGAACAGAGACTGAGTTAGACCTAGCTACATGCAGGTCAGGACTTCATTAAATAAGGACAGAGAACAGGAGGCCATACACCTACCAGTGGAGGAATCCGGACGTACATCCTTCGCCCTGCCGTGCTCTGGGGAGTACCTGCCATTCCTGCAGTAAAGGTACCAAACTGACTTTTGTGTGTGACTCACTTATTGTCTCTGACGGCAGGATCCCCATCTGTCCTGCATCCTCATATTTCTATCTGCCCTGGAAGGATACCGTCTTACTTGTAGAAGACCTACCATCTAGCTGCCCAACATCATCCCTTCCAGAGTATGTGCACAGCAGCGCTGGTCCCTCTGACCAGATACTACAAGTGGCGTCACGACAACTTATACGAACATTTTAATCCCCTGTAAATATCCCACATTACGGTGAGCGCCCAGGGCACGGACCGAGCTGTGCTACCCGTGACATCCCCCATAGACATCAACGGGCTCGGTGCCGAGTACCCCTAAGCCCTGGTACGTGCGCATCATCTAATTTGGCGTCACGAACAGGATCCTGAAGCTCGTGAAACGCGAGTCCTATGTGTCTAATTTGAACTGTTTTTGTGCTTGAGAACTGCCAAAAATCATCAAAGACTGTATTGCCATTTTTGTAAAACAACAACCGCCATTTTATTGCCATATTCGCGCCCTGAGGCGCTGGTGAAGAAGGTGGGCGTGCACTCACCTAGTGGCGCGAAAATTAGTGGGCGTACCTGAAAAAGGCGCTGAGTCCTGAACACGCCCCCAGCGGCGGCAGGTCCTGTGGAGAGCTTCAGTGAACGCCCTGACGTCAGAGCGTCAGCGACACAGGTCTTCTCTCCACTGCTGTGCCGGCAGAGCTGCAGCCTTCAGAGAAGGTAGGCTACGATTAACTAAGGGGGCGCAGATATGTCACAGCAGCAAGCCGACAGCGCGGCCCAGGCCGACGACCCCAATGACTTACCACTTGGCGCTGCAGCGCAGGACGGAAATGTGGGCCCCTCACCTGGTCCTGTGGTCCCAATAGTACCGCTAACGCTGTCATACATGCCTGGAGCAAAGTGGCTCCCTCAGTACAGCGGCAAGCCAGACACGCTGCCCGGGTTCAAGCGAAAAATATGCAGCATAATGGACATGTACCCTATGACAGAAAAGCAAAGAGCTGCGGTGGTAATAGGGCAATTAACTGGTGCTGCTGAGAGAGAAGTAGAGACTTGGACGGCTGCAGACCAGGAGTCAGTGTTTGCAATTTTCTTAAAGCTACAGACTACCTTTGAGGACCGCACTGAAACAGATCTCCGGATGAGGTTTTATCAATGTTCCCAGAAATCAGATGACAGCATTAGGGACTATGCCTGCCGACTACAAGGGGCCCTGCGAGCTCTTAAACAAGTTAACCCTATAAGTGTCACCGACGAAAATAAAATGTTAAAGGAACAATTTGTACGGGGACTGAGGTCCCAAGCGGAAGGCAGGACTGTGCACTGGTGGTCCTTGGATCATCCTGATGCTACCTTTGACACCCTTAAGAATATGGCTATAAAAGGACTGCGGCCTCTGGAAACACCCGAGATGGCAACCCAGTGTCACCAGAGTGAAACCACCCTAAAGCCAGCAGCATCCACCTTTTCCCCGCTGGTTGCAGAAGCCAAAACGCAGGAGGCGCCCCCTACTGAGCTGGACTGTCTGCGCTCAGAAGTGCGCCAGCTGACCAAAAACCTGGCCACTGTAATGGGTGCCCTGCAATTGCCGACGAAAGAAGAAGGAAAGATCTTGCTGACTGACTGCCCGGAGGATGTCCCTTGGATGCGCCGGAGGAGAGGGAGGATGTCGCCCCGCCGGAGGAGGACAACGCCACCCCCAGGAAGGACCCGCGACCAGCATCATCCTCGCCGAGAGATCATCTGCTACCGCTGCCACAAGGAAGGTCACCCAGCACGTCTGTGTCCTTTAAACGAGCAAATCCTGGGTCCGAGGGCCAACACCCAGGAATAGACTCCTCAGGCCCCTCAGACTGGAACCGCAGGTTTGTGGGAGGAAGACCATACCTGTCCATCATACTGGACGGGATCGCAATCCCTGCCCTGCTGGACACTGGATCCCAGGTAACCATTATACCCGATGTTCTCTACAACAAGTACTGGTCCAGTGACAGTCTCCAACCCCCAAACCCTGACTTTGCCGTATACGCCTCTAATGGTCTCCCTCTTGAATTACGGGGGGCTAAAGATGTAGACGTGAAAGTGGGGAGAGTGGAGCTGAAGAATCAGGGACTTCTTGTAGTAAAGACTGTTAATGAAGAAAATGGGTTGAATGTGGTCTTAGGCACTAACATTATTAGTAACTGTTTGGAGGAGGTTGTGTTTTTACTCCAACAGCTTGCTGAAATCGCCAGACCAAAGCAAAAGGGAGAGATCCGGAAGGAGATCCGAACCCTGATGTGCCAGCAGCAAGTGAAACTGACCGGTGGTGAGATTGGTAATGTACGGGTAACAGACCCGAACCCCATTGTGATACCCCTATGAGTGAAATGCTTATTTGGTGTAGAGCAGCAATAGGTCTGAGAGGACAGAACTACCAAGCAGTAGTAGAGCCCCATTGTTCAGAGCACAGACCTACACTCTTGACTGCCAGAGGGGTAGTGGATGTACATAATGGGAGGGTGCCAGTGCGTCTTCTCAACTGGGGAGAAGATGAAGTCAAACTACCGCGTTACGCCACTGTTGCTAAGTTACATGCTGTGGATAATAACTCCATTCACCCGGCGGAGCCCTTAACCTCCCCACAACCAGTGGAGGATAACGGTTCGACCACCCAGGTGGAGGATTGGTGTCAGCAGCTCCATGTTGGGACAGACACCACTCCAGCCCACCAGAAACAAGGAGTATACAGAGTAGTTCAGGAGTATGCTCAGGTATTCAGCAAACACCCACTCGACTTTGGGACAATTAAAGGGGTTCAACATCACATCCCCACAGGCAATCATCCTCCCATCAAAGAACGGTACAGGCCTATACCACCAGCACATTACCAGAAAGCCAAGGAAATGTTGCATGATATGAAAGAAGCAGGGGTGATAAGGGATAGTTGCAGTCCCTGGGCAGCACCTCTAGTCTTAGTTAGGAAAAAGGATGGAAGCATGCGAATGTGTGTAGATTACCGACAAATAAATCGCATTACACATAAAGATGCATACCCATTACCACGCATTGAGGAATCCTTAGCTGCACTAAAAACTGCTAACTACTTCTCCACCCTTGACCTCACTAGTGGGTACTGGCAGGTAGCTGTGGCTGAGGAGGATCAGGAGAAGACGGCTTTCACCACCCCGATGGGGCTCTGTGAGTTTGACAGAATGCCGTTTGGACTCAGCAGTGCCCCTGGCACGTTCCAGAGAGTAATGGAGAGCTGCCTGGGACATCTCAACTTCGAAACTGTGTTGCTGTACCTGGACGACGTCATCGTGTACTCCAAAACGTATGAAGACCATTTGAAGCACCTGGCGGAGGTATTTGAGTCACTGTCCAAGTATGGGATGAAACTGAAGCCTTCTAAGTGCCACCTGCTCAAACAAAAAGTACAGTATCTGGGACATATCGTCAGCTCTGAAGGAGTAGCGCCAGATCCTGAGAAGGTCACCGCCATCCAGAAATGGCCGGAGCCGAAAAATCTCAAGGAGGTGCGACAGTTCCTAGGACTGACCGGATACTACCGGAGGTTTGTAAAAGATTACACCAAGAAAGCAGCTCCTCTGCAAGACCTCCTGGTGGGACAGTCCCTCAAAGGCAGAAATTCTCAATTCCATTGGGGTAAAGAACAGGCAGAAGCATTCAAGGAAATGAAGGAGATCCTGACAGGTGATGAGATCCTAGCCTACCCTGACTACAGCCAGCCGTTCCTGCTGTATACTGATGCCAGTAACGAAGGATTGGGAGCAGTCCTCAGTCAGAAGCAAAATGGCCTGGAGAAAGTCATCGCCTATGCTAGCAGGAAGCTCCGCCCGACCGAAAGGAACCCAGAGAACTATAGCAGCTTCAAGTTGGAGTTCCTGGCACTGGTCTGGGCCATCACGGAGAGGTTTAAACACTACTTGGCCTCCAACAAGTTCACTGCCTACACTGACAACAACCCCTTGACGCACCTTGAAACAGCCAAGCTGGGAGCCATGGAACAACGATGGGTGGCTCGACTGTCAAATTATCAATTCACAATTAAGTACCGGGCGGGCCGCAAGAATGCCAATGCTGATGCCCTGTCCAGGATGCCTCATGAATCAGACACTGAAGAGGAAGTGGATGATCTGGAAGAGATTGAACTACCTGCCTTTCACCGGAATGGGGTGATCTATGAGCAACAAGCCAGCAGGAGATCGTGTAGTAAGATGTTGAATCCTTTACCTCACCACAGCTGGAAAGAGACTCAGGACAGTGATCCAGTGGTCAGCCGTATCAAGGAGCTGATAACCCAGGAAGGTTCCTCCTTGGAGAAAGACGCATCTCTACCAGCAAGGCAGCTGTGGAATGAAAGAAGCCGGTTGTTCATCTACCGTGAGACGTTGTGCAGGAGATACGTCAACCCGAGGACCCATGAAATGGTCTGGCAGATAGTAGTTCCCAGAGCAGACATCCAGATGGTGTTAGAAGCCTACCACAATCAAGCGGGACACTTTGGCTGGAAAAAGCTGGAGACCCTGTTGAAGTGTCGGTTCTACTGGGTAGGGATGCGCAGCTCCATCGAGAAGTGGTGCCGGAACTGTGGACCCAGTGGCCTCAGGCGAAAAGACTACAGCAGTCAGAAGGCACCCCTGCAGCCCATCCAGACGACTCGTCCTTTGGAAATCGTGGCCCTGGACCATGTGAAGTTGTCACCCAGCCGGTCAGGATATTCCTATGCCCTGACTATGGTGGATCATTAGTCCAAATTCCTGGTGGTCGCCCCTGTTAAAGATCTGACAGCAGAGACAGCAGCAAAGACCTTCCAAGCAAGTTTCTGCAGACCACACGGTTATCCTGAGCAGGTGTTAACTGATCAATGCCCAGCCTTTGAGGCCGAATTATTTAAAGAGTTCTGTCACCTGTACGGGTGTAAAAAGATAAGAACTACACCGTACCACCCCCAAACCAATGGACTTTGTGAAAAGATGAATCACATCGTTATTGACTTACTGAAAACTGTACCACTGGAAGAAAGAAATCGGTGGCCAGACTTGTTACCTGACCTAGTAGACATGTACAACCATATACCGGTGAGTTCCACCAATTGCACCCCAGCCTATCTCATGCGGGCAAGACCAGGAAAGCTGCCCATGGATCTAGAGCTTGGAGTTGTGGAACCGGAAGCGGAAGTAACTACTGGAGACTGGAACACAAACAGACAGGAACAGTACAGAAAAGTACAGGCCTGTGTTGAGGAAAGTCTTAATCGAGGAAGGGATAAACAAGCAGATAGCTACAATAAAAGTGCGCCAGCTGAACCTTTCGCACCTGGTGAAATCGTACTGAAAAGAAAGAGAAGGTTACACAAACTCGACGATCAGTGGGAAAGAGAGCCCTACATCATACAGAATTCAAGGTTTGATAACAAGAAAACGTGCATAATAATTAAGGATGGAGGAAAAACCACTGCAACTGTGTCTAGAGACCATCTAAAGTTGTGTCCGGACCCATTAAAGCTCCGTGAGGAAGAACCTGTTGTCAATCAGGAAAAGAGTAATGAAGCAGTTATACATACAGACTTGGGAGATTTCCCCGCAGATTGGCCCAGAATTGGAGAAGCTGTAATAATTCCCGTGCTTCAATTTTATCAACCGCAAGAAGAATCTCTAAATCCAATTGCACCAATTGTGCCAGTAGAGTCAGTTCCAGAAGGACCTGTTCCGGAAGAACCTCAACCAGTGGAACCACGAGAAGCAGCACCACAAGAAGCAGAATCCCAAGAAACTGAGCCTCAGGAAGAAGGATCCCCTGCAGAAGTTGCACCGGTTCACTCAGTTTACAGTGTGCTTGCCAGCCCAGTAGGGAGGTTGAGACAATTCTATAATTCACTCTCACATAGCACAAACAGGGAAACTGCTACCCCACAGGTCATTGCACCACGCAGATCCGAACGTAGCACAAAAGGACACATCCCTGCTAGGTACAGAGATTAGTTTAACCTCTGGCAAATGTAAATAATTGTTTAAAGTCATTATATATAAATGTACATATGTTTGCTTATAATGTATATATCAGTATTTATTGACCTGTTTCCCTTATCATCTTGGAACAAGAGGAATGGACATTATTTTCTACTTGTTTTCTCACCCCTATTTGAGCATCCTTTCCAAAAAAGACTGGGACTTTTATGGTTGCTCAAAGTTCCTCAATCCCTCATTGTACATAATTGATCAGTTTTGTTTATGCAACGGTTCAAGAGTGCCTTACCTCCGTAAAGGAAGAATTGTTTTTATATGTTATTGTTCTGTTACCTGTTTTTGTATTTCAGCCCCGGAGTGCTGAATTCTACTAAGGGGGAATGTGGAGCCCAGCTGTGACTGGATCCATATCTTCCAGAAGGATGTACTAAAGGAAGATCCCACTAGAGGTCACTATACACACACACACATCTCAGCTTACCTAAGAGACCAGTAGAGGGAGCTGTGTGTTAGGCACATAAAAAAACCAGTTAGTTCCAGTTTTACCTGAGACAGATCAGAACAGCAATTACCTCAGACAAGCTGTGAGGGACAGAGGAGATCTCCTCAGGACACGAGAGTGAGAGGATTCCTGTCAGAGCTCAGTCAGAGCTAAAAAACAGATGGAGATTGATTGATCCTAGTCAGAGCTGAAGCTGAAGTGTAGCTCAGGAGGAAGCGTGCCGACGCTTAAGAGAGCGGCGAAGAGGCAGCACATTAACTGCCAGCGTGTGTGATCTTTATAGGACCCAGGTAGGCCGAAAGCAAGTGGAATTGAAGGGGCCAGTAAGCATTAATAGCTTTCCCCCCAGCAACGAATACCGGACGCCGGGTCCCGAGCCTATAAGGATCTCTATGACCTTTTAGGAGAACACCGGAGTTCCTGGAGGACTACAAGTCACAGGAGTACCACAGAGTTGACACGTACAGGATCAGGGGAACAGGGTCTGCCTGATCAGCGATAAAAAGACCCTGTTCTGCCACTGAGAAGGTTCCCCACCAAGTCAGCCAGGTACAGAACACAGACTGAGTTAGACCTAGCTATATGCAGGTCAGGACTTCATTAAATAAGGACAGAGAACAGGAGGCCATACACCTACCAGTGGAGGAATCCGGACGTACATCCTTCGCCCTGCCGTGCTCCGGGGAGTACCTGCCATTCCTGCAGTAAAGGTACCAAACTGACTTTTGTGTGTGACTCACTTATTGTCTCTGACGGCGGGATCCCCATCTGTCCTGCATCCTCATATTTCTATCTGCCCTGGAAGGACACCGTCTTACTTGTAGAAGACCTACCATCTAGCTGCCCAACATCATCTCTTCCAGAGTATGTGCACAGCAGCGCTGGTCCCTCTGACCAGATACTACAAGTGGCGTCACGACAACTTACACGAACATTTTAATCCCCTGTAAATATCCCACATTACGGTGAGCGCCCAGGGCACGGACCGAGCTGTGCTACCCGTGACATCCCCCATAGACATCAACGGGCTCGGTGCCGAGTACCCCTAAGCCCTGGTACGTGCGCATCACTTGCTGCTGCCTCTCCTGGATCTGCTATTATAGCCAGTACTGGAGCAGACGTCTTTGGGACGAAGTCCTGCGTTTCCCCTTCTGAGCATGCCCAGGGTAAGATCTCTCATTGGAGATCAGGGGTCACATGTTCAGGTACTGCAGCAGCTCCTATTGGTCCGCCAGGAAGGTCATGTAACTACATTTGTTTGTAACAGTTTCTCATTGGTCCTTGTTTCTGGAAGGTCCTGTAGCTGTTGCTATAAAAGGGTGGCATGGCTGGGCCGCCATGCGCTAATATCAACCATTGTATGCTATGCGCCATTGTGGTCATGCGTGTGTGTGGTTAGGGACCCGGCTGAAATAAGCCACTAGAATACCGACTTAATCGGTGAGGAGTTTGGTGTGCTAGCTGGTCAGGATCGGCGTCCTAGATGCCCTAGATTACCGGCATAACCGGTGAGGAGTTTTGATTGCCGTATTCAGGGTCTGGCGTTCAGACGCCATAGATTGCGGGTGACTCCCGCGAGGACATTAGCACATGATCACGCTTTATGTACGCTTAGCACTTAACTGTGTACCTGAGAGCCTGACAGGACACAGCACTTTTCCTCAGCGGCCCTGTGACGTAACAGGGTTCGCTTTCAACGCTAGACAGCGCCTTAGCGTGTTTTCTTTGCGACTCAGTTGTGTTTAGTGAGTTCGCACACATCGCCATATAGCGCTGCGGCTCTCCTTTTAGCGGCTCTGTGGAGTAACAGAGTTCGCATTTATTGCCACAGCGCGTTACGGCATTTATGTTGGCGACTCTGCGGGATAACAGAGTTTGCTTCTTACGCCATTTTTACTAGCAGCAGGCACCGCTTGCACGGTGGACCCCGGGCTGCGAACGCACCTCTCTACATCATATATTTGGTGCGTTCCGCAGACCCTTAACAACCAAGCTGATCGTTAGAAATCAATTTAGGAAGGAACTGACTCAGACGATTAGCCAGTATTTTTGCACAGATCTTTACGTCTGTGTTTATAAGGGAGATGGGACAATAACTGGCAACATTTTGAGGATCAGAATTGGGTTTGAGTATAAGGATTATGGAGGCTTCCAACATCTCATCAGGGAAATGACCAAGCCTAGAAGCTACATTAAAGACTTTTTCTAATTGAGGGGCTAGAAGATCACAAAAGGCCTTGCAATAGTCGTTGGAGAAGCCATCAGGCCCTGGCGACTTAAAAGATTTTAAGGATTTAATCACCTCCAGTCTTTTGCTTTTATTAAAAGGCAAAGAAAGAAAATTCAGATTCTCTGCACTTAATTTAGGCAAGTCTATTGATGAAAGAAAGGAGTCAATATCTGCTTTAGTTGGTTGAGCCAGCGGATGGGTTTGTGTTGTAGCACTTTTAATCATGAAACAGAGAAGGGCTTTTTTTAGCAAAAATAAATGATACATTATTGTCCTAATGAAGCTAACAATGACAGTCAGATTATATGCACCTGAAGTTACAGGGTTAAAAACAGTGTATTGTTAAAAATCTCATAACAAAATATAAAAAATTGTTAAAAAAATTATTTCAACATAAAGTATTATGCTAGGTAGACATCTTTGCTGGAAGAAGATATCAGACCCCAATGTTTTCAGTATTTTTAATAGCAATTTTAGTAAGACAGGCAATTGCTCTGTTAGCAGCAGATGATAGACTACATATTATGTTTTAATATTTTAATTTTTGCCGATGCAGAAAATTTGCTGCTCGATACCAGCATTATGGTTAAAGAATCAGTCCCATCAAATTTTTCATCCTCTTAATATATTGAAATCATCATATTATATAGCATGCACTGTGTACTTACAATTGCTCATTTTGCCTTTCTACCCAGATAATTCTTCTCTTTTCCATTAGATATATGACATCATGTAATTAAAAATTGACTAGCTGAATCCTACTAAGCTCTATGTAGAAACACAGAAGCTCAATTTTCCCTGTATGAGTCATAAGTCACTGCACAGTTTCTGGTGGGGGAATGAGGGAGCAGCTGGGTCAGGAGTTAAGAGGAGAATGATTTTTGACTTCTTGTTTCTACATAGAGCAGAGAAAATAGAATTATCAGGGAACAAAGGCACAATGAGCAATTGTAAGTACACAGTGCTATATAATATGATGATTGCAATATATTAAGAGGATAAAAACTTTGATGGGAGGCGTGCTTCTTTAATATTTTAGATCTTGCTTTGATTATTATTTAAACAATTTCAATCTTTATATCTAGCTTTTATATCTATGTCTTTTTGTAGGCTCAGCATAAGTTTTGTTAGTAAAAGCAACAAGAAAGGATATTGGTTTACTGAAGAGCTGTTGAAGACAATTTAAAGTTAGTTTTCAGAAGTCAGCTTTTTTGCTGTAACTGGCATAATCCTTTTATAGCAATTTCTACTTTTCTGTGAAGACAATAAAACCATCTGCCTTTTGTTTTGGGTCAGAGTGACTTTGCATACAGACAGACTTGTGCAAGCTCTGATGCATCCTACCTTAATTTCACAAACACCAGCAGATTCGCAGGCCCCTTGTGTCTCACCCAAAATGAGCTCTCACAGGAAAGGTATTTCCATTACAGACTTACAAACTCTAGATTGATAGGATAAGCAATAAGGAAGGCTCATCAGAATAAACTAACACCTTTAAAAATTACCTTGTATTAAATCTTTATTAAAACAAACCACAAACAAGAACTACATGTAATGCCCAACCAGGCAAAAAATCCAAAAATTCTGACCGAAAGAAAATAACATATAATAATAACTTATTATTATTATAATTATTGTGATAGAAACCAAATAGTGTAACCACAAATAAAGTGCCTAAGTCACCCTAAAACACCCAAGAATCACACCTGCCTTGCTGCGGAGGTTGTTACCCTATCTTGAACGCAATTTGGTGCCCCCGCTCACTGGCGGCTCACCCTAGATGTTCCCGTTAATCTCCAACAATAACAGAAATAGGGGGAATTACATCTAATAGAGGTAACCAGGACCATAAACAAGATTTTTCACAAAAGGTGATTACCTCACAATATAAATAACCAGACAACATAAAGGTGTCCTGAGGAAGAGGTACAGGTGTGCTCAAAAGTTTATATACTCTGGCAGAATTTTTGGCCTTTTTTCAGAGAATATGAATGATAACACCAAAACTTTTTCTCTACTCATGGTTAGTGGTTGGGTGAAGCCATTTATTGTCATCCAAATGACCCTGCTCAAAAGATTACATACCCCATTTCTTAATACCATGTATTGACCCCTCTAACATCAATGACAGCTGGAAGTCTTTTGTGGTAGTTGTGGATGAGGTTCTTTATTTTCTCAGATGGTAATCTGCCCTCTATTCTTGGCAAAAAGCCTCCAGTTCCTGTGAATTCCTGGGCTGTCTAACATGAACTGCGCGCTTGAGATCTCCCCAGAGTGGCTCAATGATATTGAGGTGAGGAGACTGAGATGGCCACTCCAGAACCTTCACTTTTTTCTGCTATAGCCAATGACAGGTCAACTTGGCATTGTGTTTTGGATCGTTGTCCTGTTGGAACGTCCAAGTACGTCCCATGCACATATTCCGGGCTGATGATTGCAAATTTGCCTCCAGTATTTGCTGATAATGTGCTGCATTCATCTTTCTTTCAACTTTGACCAAGTTTTCTGTGCCTTTGAAGCTCACACATCCCCAAAACATCAGCGATCCACCTCCGTGCTTTACAGTAGCAATGGTGTTCCTTTCATCAAAGGCCTTGTTGACTTCTCTCCAAATGTAATGTTTATGGTTGTAGGCAAAAAGTAAAATTTTGGTCTCATCACTCCAAATTACCTTGTTCCAGAAGTTTTGAGGCTTGTCTCTGTGCTGTTTTACGTATTGTAGGCAAGATACTTTGTGGCATTTGCCAGTAATGGCTTTCTTCTGGCGACTAGACCATGCAGCTCTTTTTTCTTCAAGTGCCTCCTTATTGTGCATTTCGAAACAGCCACACCGCTAGTTTTCAGAGAGTGCAGTATTTCAGCTGATGTTATTTGTGGGTTTTTCTTTGTATCCCGAACAATTTTCCTGGCAGTTGTGGAAGAAATTTTTGTTAGTCTACCTGACCGTGGTTTTGTTTTTACAGAGCTCCTGATTTTCCATTTGTTAATCACAGTTTGAGTGCTGCTGACTGGCATTATCAATTCCTTGGACATCTTTTTGTATCTCTTTTCTGTTTTATACAGTTCGACTACCTTTTCCTATAGATCTGTTGACAATTCTGTTGACAATTCTTTTGCTTTCCCCATGACTCACAATCCAGAAACGTCAGTGGCTGGATGAAAGATGCAAGAGTCTGTCTGGATCCCAGAAACACACTCATCTTTTCTGCACACACACTGATTGCAAGCAAACAGGTCACAGGTTAGGATATTACCTTTAGTAGCAATTGAAACCCATTTGTGTCAACTTCTGTGCATGTTATCAGGCCAAAATCACCAGGGTATGTAAATTTTTGATCTGGGTCATTTGGAAGTTTTGGTTTGTCATTATGATTTAAAAAGAGAAAATACAGTAGTTTGACAATAAATGACTTCACCCAACCACTAAAAATGAGTGGAGAGAAAACGTTTTGGTGTTATCATTCATATTCTCTGAAAAAAGGCCAAGAAATCAAAAATTCTGCCAGGGTATGTAAACTTTTGAGAACAACTGTATATATGGAGGGGGGGATCTATAAGGTGTGATCCTCACAAGTATCAAAAGTGGATGCCAACCAGTCACAAGGCATATAATCCATTAACAGAAATAATAACAGAAATCATAATGACCAAAGCAGTCAAAAACGGCCAGATAAACAATATTAAATACCATTAATGTTAGGGGGGATAATGGAGGTTGGATCTGAAAACAGCTCACCATCAAGTATCCCTATTCGGAGTCCCTATCTTGCTGCAGAAGTTTGCACCCTAGCATGTACGAAAATTGTCGCCATTATCCCCCATAACATATTAATGGTATTTGTCTGGTTATCTGGTTATGGGACATATATAGTGAGCCACCGGTGAGCAGGGGCACAAATTGTGTTCAAGGGAGGGTGCCAACCTCTGCAGCAAGGCAGGCGTGATTCTAGGGTGTATTAGGGTGACTTAGGCACTTTATTTGTGGTTACTCTATTTGGTTTCTATGACAATAAAAGGTTATATGTTATTTTGTTTCAGTCAGAATTTTTAAGTTGTTATGTCTGGTTGTGCAGTACATGTATGTTGTGAATGTTTTAGAAATGAATTCTGAGCAGAAGCTCCCTCTGGTAGTTACAAACAGTACTGAACCATTCAATGAGGATTGGCAATCAGGAATCACAGACTGGCTGGATATAAGGGAGGTTCCCTCCCATCATGGTTGCCGGTGATCAATTGTTCTTGTCTCAACATTGTTTCCCAGTTCACTTGGAAGCTTGCTGAGTCTTGCCTCTTCTCCTGCTCTCAGATAAGATATTTTCTGTTTTTTGTTTTTGTGCTTGCCATTTGCATATTTCTCTGCATTTCTGTGAGGTTGGCCAGGTTCCCCTCCCCGGGGGGCTTGGTCTCCTCTCGGTTCCTCTGGAGCCACTGTTGTTTGTTCATTTGCCTTTTCCAGTTTTTTCAGTGGCTGCGGCTTAGTTTGATACACCAGAGAACTAATTTAGGTGGTAGAGGTCGTGTGATCTCAGGTGTTTTTGCAATTAGTAGCGTTGGCTTTTTTTAGGGTTTTTTTTGGATTGCAGTAAGTATCCTTCCTATCCTTTTCTGTCTAGGCAGATTGGGCCCCAGCGTTTGCTCATACTATTTTCTGTCTGTGTCTGTATTTCCTCTTGTCTAACCGCCATTACATGTTTGGGGGCTTCCTATGTTCTTTGGGGATCTGCTCCGGGGCAGATAGCTTTCCTCTTTCTATCTTTAGGTGTAGTTAACCTCTCAGGCTGTGACGAGGCATCTAGGACCAACGTAGGAACGCTCCACGGCTGCCTTTAGTTGTGGTGGTTAGTCAGGGTACTGCAATCCAGTAGATTCCAACCTCTCTGGTGTATTGCTGTTTTTGCCTGCTCTCCTCAGCTACCAAAACATAACAGTATCATCGGCCACACTGAAAATTATATGGTACTCACAGAAGGGAAAAATAGTGTGGAAAGAAAAAAGGTTGTCCGAGTTGTCAGAGATTTTTTTTTTTCTGTTTGTTGCATTTTTCCCTCTTTTTCTCTGGGTGCTGAGGAGGATTTTTTATTTTTTTTCTCAATGGAGTTTGCACAGTTGTCTGGCCGTGTGGATCAGCTTGCCACTGAGGTTCGGAGTATTGCTACCTATCTTGCTGGGTTGCCAGTTGTGGAACCCAGGATCCCCATGCCAGATTTGTTTTTGGGGATCGAGCTAAATTTCTGAATTTCAATAATAACGGTAAGTTGTTTTTGCCTTAAAACCTAAGTCCTCAGGGAACGCAGCACAGCAGGTTCAAATTGTCATCTCTCTCCTGCACGGCGATCCTCAGGATTGGGCTTTTTCCCTGACACCTGGGGACCCTGTTTTGAGTAATGTTGATGCATTTTTTCTGGCTCTGGGGTTATTGTACGATGAACCTAATGTCACTGATCAAGCTGAAAAAACCTTGTTGGCATTAAATCAGGGGCTTGAGGACGCTGAGTTGTACTGTCAGAAATTCCAAAAGTGGGCAGTCCTGACCAAATGGAATGATGATGCTTTGGCAGCCCTTTTTCGGAAGGGTCTGTCAGAGAATGTAAAAGATGTTATGGTGGGTTTCCCTGCTCCCTCTGGTCTCAATGATTCTATGTCATTAGCGATTCAAATTGACAGACGTTTGCGTGAGCGTAGAGGTATGCGTGGAATAGTGTTGCCTTGTGAACCAGCTTCTGAGTCCATGCAGTGTGATAGAGTGGCTTCTGGGGCACAGCGTCATGAGTTTCGAAAATGCAATGGGTTATGTTTCTACTGTGGTGACGCCTCTCATGATATTTCAGTCTGCCCTAAGCGGGGAAGACGTTTTGCACGCTCAGTTGTCTTGGGTAGTGTTCAGACTAAATTTCTGTTGACTGTTACCCTGATTTGCTGCCTGTCCACATTTTCTGCTCAGGCTTTTGTTGATTCGGGAGCAGCTATTAACCTGATGGATTTTGATTTTGCTAAACGTTGTGGGTTTCCCTTGATACCCCTACGGAAGTCTATTCCCTACTGGGGATTGATTCTACCCCTTTGGCTGAGAATAAACCCCAGTTCTCTACTCAGGTGATAATGAGGGTTGAACCTGATCATCTGGAGAGTTGCAAATTTTTGGTGCTGTATAATCTACATGACATTATTGTACTAGGTTTCCCTTGGTTGCAGTCTCATAATCCTGTTTTGGATTGGAAATCTGTGTCTGTAACCAGTTGGGGCTGCCAATGTGTTAATGACAACACTCCTGTATTTTCTGCCTCTCCCCAGGCTCAAGATGTTCCTGACTTTTTGACTGATTTTTCTGATGTGTTTAGCGAAAGTAAATCTGCATCCTTGCCCCCCCATAGGAGCTATGACTGCGCTATTGAATTAGTGCCTGGTAGTAAATTCCCTAAAGGTCGCCTTTTTAACTTGTCCATACCTGAACATGACGCTATGCGGTCTTATATCAAGGAGTCATTGGAGAAGGGTCATATCAGACCATCCTCTTCACCCTTGGGTGCCGGTTTTTTCTTTGTGGCCAAAAAGGATGGTTCATTAAGGCCGTGTATTGATTATCGTCTCTTGAACAATATCACTGTGAAATATCAATATCCGTTACCCTTGATTTCTGACCTGTTTTCCAGGGTGAAAAGTGCTACTTGATTTACCAAGCTTGACCTCAGGGGGGCGTATAACCTTATTCGCATTAAGCACGGGGATGAATGGAAGACGGCGTTTAATACCCCAGAGGGGCATTTTGAGTACCTAGTGATGCCCTTTGGGCTCACTAATGCTCCTTCCATCTTCCAGTCCTTCATGAATGACATTTTCAGGGATTTTGTGGATAAATTTCTGATTGTTTATTTGGATGATATCTTGATTTTTTCCAATGACTGGGACTCTCATGTGAAACATGTTCGGACTGTGTTCCAGATTTTGAGAGAGAATGCTCTGTATGTGAAGGGATCAAAGTGTCTTTTTGGCGTACAGAGGATCTCATTTCTGGGATTCATTTTGTCTCCATTTGTTATTGAAATGGACCCGGTCAAGGTTCAGGCCATCTGTGATTGGGTCCAACCTACTTCATTAAAGGCTCTTCAGAGATTCTTGGGTTTTGCCAATTTTTATCGTAAATTTATTGGTAATTTCTCTGTTATTGTTAAACCATTGACTGATTTGACCAAAAAGGGTTCTGATGTGGTGAATTGGCCTCCTGAGGCAGTCTTTGCGTTTCAGGAGCTTAAACAGAGATTCACTTCTGCTCCTGTTCTACGGCAGCCTGATGTTTCTCTGCCATTTCAGGTGGAGGTTGATGCCTCTGAAATTGGGGCAGGTGCCGTTTTGTCCCAAAGAGATCTTGAGTAGAGTTGAGCGATACTTTCCGATATCCTAAAGTATCGGAATCGGAATGGTATCGCCGATATCACTAAAATATCAGCGATACCCGATACCGATACCGGAAGTCCCATGTAAGTCTATGGGAACAAAATATCGCAACTAAAAAAACCCCATTCTTTCCTTGTAAACACTAAATATACACACATAGAATACATATATATATATACATGTCATTGTGACATATATATATATACATATATGTATAGTTTATACACTTCTACATAGTAAAATATCCTCTGATTCAATTGCCGGGTAAAGCCGGCTTCAGTGAAAAGACAGAAGCACCCGACATGAAATGACACTTGGTGTACATAGGGTTAACCATGTCTTTTCATGTCGTTTGCTATCTGATTTGCACAAACAATTAAATCAGACTATGTGTGCAAAATTTCACACCTGTAGGGGTTAATTAAAGGTGTAAATTCGTTGTAAAAAAAACGGACTTTTTTGCTACGAATTTACACCTTTAATTAACCCCTACAGGTGTGAAATTTTGCACACATAGTCTGATTTAATTGTTTGTGCAAATTAGATAGCAAAGGACATGAAAAGACATGGTTAACCCTATGTACACCAAGTGTCATTTCATGTCGGGTTCTGCATTTTCACAAAAGCCGGCAATTGAATTAGCGGCTATTATACTATGTAGAAGTGTATGAACTACAAATATAAATATATATATATATATGTGTCACAAATTCAATGACATGTATATATATATATGAGGTGTAAAATTGCTGAAAAAAAATGCGTGGGCTCCCGCCCTATTTTCGCAACCAGACAGACAAAGCCAGTGAGTGGGGGCAGATAATAATAGCCCAGAGAGGGACCATTATTTTTGCCCCCCCCCGGCTACTAACATCTGCCCCCAGACACCCCAGGAAAGACAAATCTATAATTAGATTCGCCCTTTCTGGCACTTTGCCCGTCTATTCCCATTGCCCTGTAGCGGTGGCGAATGGGTTAATATGGGGTTAAAGCCACCTTGCTATTGAAAGGTGACCTTAAGCCAGGTTAATAATTGAGAGCTGTCAATTAGACAACTATCAATTATTAATCCTATTGCATGAAATAAAAATAAAACACACACACTTTAAT
This sequence comes from Oophaga sylvatica, assembly GCA_033576555.1. Taxonomy (NCBI): domain Eukaryota; kingdom Metazoa; phylum Chordata; class Amphibia; order Anura; family Dendrobatidae; genus Oophaga; species Oophaga sylvatica. The sequence goes on from JARQOD010000005.1 coordinate 475,184,253, forward strand.
TAAAAATCATTTTAATGAAATAAAGACACATGTTTTTGACCATCTTTTATTTTACTGCAAAAACCATTTCCTGTAATAAAAATAAAATAAAAAAGCAAAATTATTCTTACCTATCCCATGCACAGTCAGGTCCCACGGTGTAATCCTTCAGAAAGGGTTAATGTTTACTGCAGGGACCGCAGCTAATGCTGCAGCCTCACAGTAAACCCCAAATGAATGAGTTCCTCTCCTGCCTGACAGGAGAGTAAAGGCTGGGTGTCACATAACGATACACCAGCGATCCCGACAACGATATGCACTTGTCAGGATCGCTGGTGTATCGCTACATGATCGCTGCTGAGCTGCCAAACAGGCAGCTCAGGCAGCGATCTGGGACAGCGACACTGCGGGTAACATCGCTTAAGGGCCCGTCTCACATAGCGATATCGCTACCGAGATCGCTGCTGAGTCACTAGTTTTGTGACGCAGCAGCGAGCTCACCAGCGATATCGCTGTGTGTGACATTCAGCGACGATCAGCCCCCCTGCCGGGTATCGCTGATCGTCGCAGAAATGTCAGGACCTTTTTTTGATCGCTGGTTTCCCTCTGACAGGCACGCATCGCTGCGTGTGACAGGCGGGAGACCAGCGATCCGCTGGTAACCAAGGTACACAGCGGGTTTCCAGGCACCGCGGAGCGCTTGGAAACCCGCTGTGTACCTTGGATACCAGCTCCCTGCATCAGGGCGCTGGTATCCAAGGTACACAGCGGGTTTCTAGGCACAGCCCCGTGCCTGGAAACCCGCTGTGTACCTTGGTTACCAGCGGATCGCTGGTCTCCCGCCTGTCACACGCAGCGATGTGTGCCTGTCAGCGGGAAACCAGCGATCAAAAAAAGGTCCTGACATTTCAGCGACGATCAGCGATACCCGGCAGGGGGGCTGATCGTCGCTGAATGTCACACACAGCGATATCGCTGGTGAGCTCGCTGCTGCGTCACAAAACTAGTGACTCAGCAGCGATCTCGGTAGCGATATCGCTATGTGAGACGGGCCCTTAAGTGGAAAGCTTAATTGATTGCTTTCCACTTTCACTTCAGGTCAGCCAGGGACACAATCAGTGACGTCAGAGGGAACTGATTAACAAAAATAGGGGTTCCCTTCGAAAAAAAAATGGCGTGGGGTCCCCCTATTTTTGTTAACCAGCCAGATGAAGCAGACCGCTGAGGCCTGGATTTTCAGGCTGTTAAGGAGCCAAGATCCATGGACCTTGCCAGCCTGATAATACCAGGCCACAGCAGTCTGCATATCTTGGCTGATTAACAAAATTAGGGGATCCCCTCGAAAAAAATTGGCGTGGGGTCCCCCCTATTTTTGTTAACCAGCCAGATGAAGCAGACCGCTGAGGCCTGGATTTTCAGGCTGTTAAGGAGCCAAGAATCCCAAGATCCATGGACCTTGCCAGCCTGATAATACCAGGCCACAGCAGTCTGCATATCTTGGCTGATTAACAAAAATAGGGGATCCCCTCGAAAAAAATTGGCGTGGGGTCCCCCCTATTTTTGTTAACCAGCCAGATGAAGCAGACCGCTGAGGCCTGGATTTTCAGGCTGTTAAGGAGCCAAGATCCATGGACCTTGCCAGCCTGATAATACCAGGCCACAGCAGTCTGCATATCTTGGCTGATTAACAAAAATAGGGGATCCCCTCGAAAAAAAATTGGCGTGGGGTCCCCCCTATTTTTGTTAACCAGCCAGATGAAGCAGACCGCTGAGGCCTGGTTTTTCAGGCTGGTAAGGATCCAATATCCATGGACCTTGCCAGCCTGATAATACCAGGCCACAGCAGTCTGCTTAGCTTGGCTGGTTAACAAAAATAGGGGATCCCCTCGAAAAAAAAACGGCGTGGGGATCCCCCCTATTTTTGTTAACCAGCCAAGTAAAATGCAGACTGCTGCGGCCTGGTATTAAAAGACTGTCAAGGCCCATGGATTTTGGCCCTCAACAGCCTGATAATACCAGGCTACAGCAGCCCCACATTTGGCGCATCAAAAGATGTGCCAATTGTGGCACTTTACCCGGCTCTTCCCACTTGCCCTGTAGCGGTGGCAAGTGGGGTAATAAGGGGTTAATGTCACCGTTGATTGCACGGTGACAATAAGCCCGGTTTATAATGGAGAGGTGTCAATAAGACACCGATCCATTATTAATCCCAAAGTTATTAAATGTATAAAAAAAAGACAAAGCAAGAAAAAAGTATTTTAATGAAATAAAAGAGACAACACAGTTTTCATTAATTTTATTGTACTCTCATTCCTGCGACGCCATCGATCTCCTGTAAAAAAAAGAAAAAAAACAAACCAACAGTATACCACCTGTCCGACGCAGTCCATAACGACAGTCCCACGACGATCCAACTCTGCTACATCGCAATGACAGGCAGAGCCTGTCATCGCGACGCAGCACAGCTGATTACCTGCTTCCCCGGCGGTGACGTCATCGGACTGACTGCTTTACGGCCGGGATTACCCAGCAGTCACTGCAGTTATTGCGAGAAACTGCATGTGACCGCCGGGGAAAGAAGATTGCGGCCATGAAGCAGTCCAGGACGTGACCGCCGGAGATCTTCTGCCAGGTAAGTGCCGCTGACTCCTGACAGACCCAACCGACGGACACAGACACTGACAGTGACAATCCCGATTCCGGTATCCGATAAGACGAAAATATCGGTACTCGGAATCGGAATTCCGATACAGCCAATATCGGCCGATACCCGATATTTGCAGTATCGGAATGCTCAACCCTAATCTTGAGACCTCTAAAAGTAACCCTTGTGCTTTTTTCTCTCGAAAATTTTCTCCAACTGAACGTAATTATGACGTGGGTAATCGGGAGTTATTGGCCATGAAGTGGGCTTTTGAAGAGTGGAGACATTGGCTGGAGTGAGCCAAACATCAGGTGGTGGTCCTCACAGACCATAAGAATCTGGTTTATCTGGAATCAGCCAAGCGACTTAATCCTAGACAGGCCAGGTGGGCCTTGTTTTTCACACGTTTTAATTTTGTGGTTTCCTTTCTTCCTGGCACTAAGAATGTTAAGGCGGATGCCCTCTCGAGGAGTTTCCTTGTGGACTCTCCTGAGTTATCTGATCCTGCTGTTATTTTGAAAGAGGGTGTAGTTCTTTCCGCCATCTCGCCCAATTTAAGACTGGCTCTGGAAGGGTGTCAGGAGGATAAACCCGAGCGCTGCCCTGTTGGGAAATTGTTTGTCCCAGACCAGTGGAAAAAGAGTGTGATGTCTGAGATTCATTGTTCCGCGTTGGCCGGTCATCCCGGAATTTTTGGTACCAGAGACTTGGTGAGTCGGTCCTTTTGGTGGCCTACTTTGTCTCGTGATGTCAGGGAGTTTGTGCAGTCCTGTGGGACTTGCTCTCGCTCCAAGCCTTGCTCTCGCTCTTGTGGTTTGTTGATGCCATTGCCTGTGCCCAAGAGACCATGGACCCATATCTCTATGGCTTTTATTTCCGACCTCCCTGTTTCTCAGAGAATGACCGTTATCTGGGTGATTTGTGATAGTTTTTCCAAGATGATACATCTTGTGCCATTACCTAAGTTGCCTTCCTCCTCCGAATTGGTGCCTTTGTTCCTTCAGCACGTGGTTCGGTTACACGGCATTCCTGAGAACATTGTGTCTGACAGAGGAGTCCAGTTTGTTTCCAGATTTTGGAGGACTTTTTGTTCTAAACTTGGTGTTCAATTGTCTTTCTCCTCTGCTTTTCATCCTCAGACCAATGGACAAACTGAGAGAACAAACCAGATATTGGAGACTTATCTGAGATGCTTTGTGTCTGCTGATCAAGATGACTGGGTCTCTTTTTTGCCTTTGGCTGAGTTTGCTCTTAATAATAGGGCAAGCTCTGCCACTTTGATGTCTCCATTTTTCTGCAATTTTGGGTTTCACCCTCGATTTTCTTCGGGATGGAGGAAGACTTCTGTCTGTCCGGGTGTTGACTCTGTTGTGGAGCGTATGCAGCAGATTTGGGACCAGGTAGTGGAGAGGTTGTCCCTCTCTCAGGAGAAGGCCCAGCGGTTTGCCAACCGGCATAGGACTGATGGTCCTCGGTTTAAAGTGGGGGACTTGGTCTGGTTGTCCTCAAGAAATATCCCTGAGAGTTGCATCTCCTAAGTTTAAGCCTAGGTTCATTGGACCTTATAAGATCATGGAGATTCTTAATCCTGTTTCCTTTCGTTTACTTCTTCCAGGGACATTTAAGATCCATAACGTGTTCCACAAGTCCTTATTGAAGAGGTTTGTCGAGCCAGTGGTTCCTATGGCTGCGCCTCCTGACCCTGTTTTGGTTGAGGGCAATCTGGAGAATGTGGTTGAGAAAATATTGGATTCTCGTTTTTCTAGACGGAAACTCCAGTATTTGGTTAAGTGGAGAGGTTATGGTCAGGAGGACAATTCTTGGGTGTTTGCTTCGGACATCCATGCTAGGAGACTGATCCGTGCGTATCACAGAGCTCATCCTGACCGACCTGGTTGCACAAATGAGGGTTCGGTGACCCCTCCTCAAGGGGGGGGTACTGTTGTGAATGTTTTAGAAATGAATTCTGAGCAGAAGCTCCCTCTGGTGGTTACAAACAGTACTGAACCATTCAATGAGGATTGGCAATCAGGAATCACAGACTGGCTGGATATAAGGGAGGTTCCCTCCCATCATGGTTGCCGGTGATCAATTGTTCTTGTCTCAATGTTGTTTCCTGGTTCACTTGGAAGCTTGCTGAGTCTTGCCTCTTCTCCTGCTCTCAGATAAGATATTTTCTGTTTTTTGTTTTTGTGCTTGCCATTTGCATATTTCTCTGCATTTCTGTGAGGTTGGCCAGGTTCCCCTCCCCGGGGGCTTGGTCTCCTCTCGGTTCCTCTGGAGCCACTGTTGTTTGTTCATTTGCCTTTTCCAGTTTTTTCAGTGGCTGCGGCTTAGTTTTGATACACCAGAGAACTAATTTAGGTGGTAGAGGTCGTGTGATCTCAGGTGTTTTTGCAATTAGTAGCGTTGTTTTTTTTTAGGGTTTTTTTGGATTGCAGTAAGTATCCTTCCTATCCTTTTCTGTCTAGGCAGATTGGGCCCCAGCGTTTGCTCATACTATTTTCTGTCTGTGTCTGTATTTCCTCTTGTCTAACCGCCATTACATGTTTGGGGGCTTCCTATGTTCTTTGGGGATCTGCTCCGGGGCAGATAGCTTTCCTCTTTCTATCTTTAGGTGTAGTTAACCTCTCAGGCTGTGACGAGGCGTCTAGGACCAACGTAGGAACGCTCCACGGCTGCCTTTAGTTGTGGTGGTTAGTCAGGGTACTGCAATCCAGTAGATTCCAACCTCTATGGTGTATTGCCGTTTTTGCCTGCTCTCCTCAGCTACCAATACATAACACATTTAGTTCTTGTTTGTGGTTTGGTTTAATAACGATTTAATAAAATGTAATTTTTTAAATTATTAGTTTATTATCATTACACCAGTAACAGACCTCGGAGCTATGCGCACAATGGGAAATTTGACCACGCCACTGACCACACCCCAATCCTGCACATTTACCATTTCTTTCTCCCCTGGCTAGAGAAAGTATCAGGGAGGCAGTGCCAGTGAGGGACATTCAGCAGATGCCTGAGACTGAAGTGGTGTAGACCCAAATCCGGGACTGTCAGCTGTATCCAGGAGACTCCGGTCCAGAATCCAGGTCAGTGCTACCCATAAGCTGGATGGGAGGCCGTGAATATCTGGCCATCCGTTGTCTCTGGCTCAGCTTTTGATTAGTCAGGGCCGGCGCCCGAGATGCAGCTTGTGAACAAGTCCTGGGGTGACCTTAATACAGGAAAGAGAAGCAGTGAATAAGTAATTTAATTTATGCACTGAGCAGAGAGAAGCAGCCCTGCCCCCCGAGCTGAGGAGGAGGAGCTACAGAGCAATGAAGACGCCGAGGAGAGGTGAGTATCAGAAGCCAGGACAAAAGCTCTGACATGATGGGACAGTCCTGCTTAATCCGTGAAGGTTGGGAGCTATGTAGTAACTAGAGTTGAGCGATACTTTCCGATATCCTAAAGTATCGGAATCGGAATGGTATCGCCGATATCACTAAAATATCGGCGATACCCGATACCGATACCGGAAGTCCCATGTAAGTCTATGGGAACAAAATATCGAAATTAAAAAAAACCCATTCTTGCCTTGTTGGTTAATTGTACATGAAGGAAAACAAGAAAGAGTAATGTAGAATGTATTGGGGAAGGTTGAGGAGACATTAAAGGCATAGATGTTTAACCCAATCAAATGGAATAGCATAAATATTTTTTTTTTTAAAGATGTTCGGATTGACGAAGAAATTGACAATGTTAACGTTTTTTATATTTTGGCAAATATGTATATTACACAACTTCCATGCTCTTCATCTTCACCTTTTTAACTTTTCACACACTTTCTCCTTCATAATCTTCTGCAGCATCATCTTTTTCATCAAATTATTCTTCATCTTCACCTTCTTTATCTTCTTCTTAAACTTCTTGCTATTCATCTTTGTTAACATTACTCATATTCTTCTTATTAAACTATTATTCTTATTCATATTCTGCTTCATCTTCTTCATCATATTCTTATTTGTGACAGAGAATCCTGTACTTGTAATCTGTCAAAGTATGAATTTTTCATCCTTCCGTTCTTGCTGTCACAAAAGATTTAAATTACAACAGTATTTGTCCGTGTTCAGTTTAGCCTGCAGCAGCAGGCATTTTCCAGGGGCACCACGAGGAGGAACGGACTCACCCCCATACACTGCTTAGTCTTCTTCTGCTTAGAATTTAGAGCATATATTTTGCTCTTCATTTTGGTCTTATACTTCATGTTCTTCTGCTTTTAGATCTTCTGCTTATTGTTCTTGTGTCTCTTGTTCCGTATCTTGTATTTGTAGCACAATCTTGTACCAGCTGATGTTACTGGGACACGGTTACTAAGCAGGAGGTACCTGTGCTCCAAAGCACTACCAAGGACCAGCAGACGTTGCTGGAACTCGGATACCGAGATGGAGGCACCTAGACCAAAGGCACTGCGGAGAACCAGTTGACGGTACTGGAACCCGGAGGGGCAGCAGAAGGAAAAGAGCCAATGGCACAACCGAGGACCAGCTGACGTTACTGGGACACGGTTACTAAGCAGGAGGTACCTGTGCTCCAAAGCACTACCAAGGACCAGCAGACGTTGCTGGAACTCGGATACCGAGATGGAGGCACCTAGGCCAAAGGCACTGCGGAGAACCAGTTGACGGTACTGGAACCCGGACGGGTAGCAGAAGGTACAAGAGCCAATGCAAGTAACGAGGACCAGCTGACTGTGCTGGAACCCGGAGGGGCAGCAGAAGGAAAAGAGCCAATGGCACAACCGAGGACCAGCTGACGTTACTGAACCCCAGTAACACAGGAGCAAGTGTTGACTGTGCTAACAGCACTTCCGAGCAACAACTGGCGGTGTTGGAGCCCAGGGTCAAGGAGGATGTTTAAATACTAGATCAAGTAATTTCCTTGTTACCTGTCAATTTTAAATGTCTATACTTCAAACAAGAGAAAGATAACCTTTACTACCATAAGATGATGATTTCATTTAAACTAATATCTAGATAAATAAAGAATTGACAAACATAAACACATACATTAACATGTTGAACAGCAATGCAAACCACAAAATAAATTAGTTAAGGAATCTGCTATACGGTTGTACATAAAAGCATACAAGTACATATCTGAATCCATTAATGATGGATAAGTAACAGTATGTACACCATTTTTATTGTATAGACAATGAATGTCTGACTTCAAAACATCATCAGCATTACAAGTTATCTGTGACATTACTAAAATGTTACATTTGCTGAATAATGTCACTAAACAGTTTATACAAAATTATACAATTTCCATCATGTAATACTCATAATATGTGGCAATAATCATGTTTATTAACAAACATAACCTTTAAAAAGTGCATAGTGCATAGTGAAAATTGCTATTTATGCCTGACTGTCGACTTGCAAGCATGACAACGGATAGATAAGGTATATATAGATGACACTGCATAGCCACAGATGGTGAATGGCGATGTAATACTGTACCTCAATAAAGTGTGCGTCACTACTACATAATTTTTTTTATATAGCTTTATAAACAGGGTACGTGGATGTATGCTTGCGCCTTTGTTTTGACGCACAGACTGCCTTCCTGCTGAGACGCGTTGGGTAGTGAACAGTTGTGTGCAGTGTTCACTGTAGTCTGAGGTTTTCCTTTTTGGAGTGCAGATCACGCTCCAGTTAGTTCTTCAACCACTGCTGGTTGTAGTCTGCTGAGCGTGTGTCACTGGCACATCCTTGAAATTTTTCTCTAATTGTTGCTGCTCCATTCTATTACAAATAAATAAAATCTATTAGTGTGACGCGCTTCCATCCGTATACAATACATTGGTTGCAAACACTATAGAAGTACACAAAGGGGCCTTTCACACCTACTGAACAGTTGTGTGCAGTGTTCACTGCAGTCTCTGCGGAATAACCACACTTAGGCCTTATAACTTTTCAGACTTTCTTTATCAATCTACCAAGATGAAGAAGGCAGGGAGTAAGGCACGTGGTCGTGGAGTTTCTTCAGGGAGAGGACGTGGGGATTCTGTGGCTGCTGCGGCCCCCAGTGACACAGCATCCACCAGTTTTCCCCGGGCCGTGAGCGTTCCTTTATGCGCACTTTTGTAGGAGCTCGGAGTACCCCCCTGCTGCGGGAAGAACAAATTGAAGCCGTTGTTGTTTGGATCTCAGCCAATGCATCGACTTCAATTGCTTCCACCTCCTCTCAGGACCACAGCACTGTTGGGCAACCATCTGTCTCTTCACCGCCTGGCAAATTGCCCAGGCAGTCAGAGAGTTCTGTACAGGAGCCAGCTGAGTGTCTGCTTCTGTTCTCAGAATCTATTGGCTTGCAAACAGGGGCCCAGCCAAGCAGCATTCTGTAATGTGAAGAAGAGGGAGTATGCAGTGATGCGCAACAGCTGTGTCTCTCTGAATCTGAAGAGGCGGGTGAGACAGTGCCGATGGTCAGCACACCGCAGAACGCATCTGATGATGATGATGAGACCCAGGTGCCAGTTTCTGTTGAGCATGGTGCTGGCCAGACCACCCAACAGCAGGTGTTGGAAGAGGGTAGTGGAGATGATGAGGTCCAATACCCAACATGGCATGAAGAACAGGAAGGTGGTGGGAGCAGCTCAGAGGAATAATAATAATATTTATTTATATAGCGCCATCATATTCCGCAGCGCTTTACAGTTTAGCAGTTTCAGAACACAAGTCATAAGTAACAACGTTAACAATACAATAATTTAAGCTAAATAAGTCGCCCCTGCTCGTGACAGCTTACAATGTACAATGAGATGGGGGAGATACAAAGTATAGGTGTTTATATACAATGGTGCATTTACAATGATGTTCCAGCCATCTTAAGGGACTGAGGGATGGAGATAGTGAATGGGCTAGAGACACAACACACTTACACAGAATACATAGAATGACTTTGATTAGTGAATGTGATAGGCCGCTCTGAACAAATGTGTTTTGAGGGAGCGCCTGAAACCATGCAAATTGTGGATAGTCCTAATTTCTTGGGGTACAGCATTCCAGAGGATTGGCGTAGAGCAGGAGAAGTCTTGGAGTCGGGAGTGGGAGGTACGTATTAGTGCAGAGGTTAGTCGAAAGTCGTTTGCAGAGCGCAGCAGTCGGTTAGGCCGATAGATAGAAATGAGGGAGGAGATGTAGGAGGGGTGCTGCACTGTGGAGAGCTTTGTGGGTGAGAACCAGTACTTTGGTTGAAAGCTGGGAGAGGCCTAGAGAAATGGTTAGTGATAGAAGGAAGATAGAGGAAGACATTGCCCCAACGGTACAAACAGGAGGGAGAGTTAGGCTGCAGACTCGGTTGCCTGTAGCCTCCAGTTTGGCACCTGTTCGGAGCAGTTGTCTTCCAAAAGTCAAAACGTGCGCTCCCAGGACTTGCACTGCGTGGTCCTTTTTTCACACACTTGCACATGATATTTGCTATGTGAAATGCAAGCTGTGTAATCAAAAATTAAAAATAGCTAAAAGTGTCAGTCACCTCAATACCACAAATATGTGGAAACATGTGCGGACAAAGCACGTAGTTGAGTTACAAAGACACACTGGAGATGTAGGCCAACCTACAGCAGCACCTACATCTTCAGGTTGTGTTGAAGCCTCTTCATCGAGCTCACACACAGCTGGTTATGCTTCCTCACAGGATCGCCATGGAAGAACCTCGGCCACTGTTGTCCAGAGACAAACTGTTATTCCACACACAGCAGCAAGTTCCCTGTCATCCTCACACTCCCAGGCCACAAAACAGCCAGCGGTAGCACAGGCATGGGATAAAAGACGGCCATACTCCGCAAACCATGCACGAGCACAGGCTCTGAATGCTGGCATTGCAAAACTCCTGTCCCTTGAAATGCTGTGATTCAGGCTGGTGGAGACAGACAGTTTCCGTAACTGAATATCATTGTCAATCCCACAATACAATGTGCCAAGCCGATTTCATTTCAGCAGGCAAGCCGTCCCTGGTCTGCAAAAGCATGTTGAGGGAAAAATTAAACATGCGCTACTAAAAGCCCTCAGTAGCAAGGTCCACCTGACCACCGATGCGTGGACCAGTACCCATTGTTATGATCTGCTACAACCAGTAAGGAAAGAAGGGAATTCTGTCCCTACAATACAACTAAGCTGAATCCCTACGATGTAACGGGGAACCTGATCCTGCGACCAGACCCGCTAAAGTCCTCATCTAGTGTGAACGAAGACCTATAGTTGCGAGGGAGTAATCCCTACAAGATCTAGGGACTGGGAGAAAAGGTGGACACCTCCTAACATAAATTGTAGCATGGATAATTAAACAGAAAAATAAATACTTTGTGATCCTAACATCAAGCAAAACTCACAGATTAAGGCACCTAAGCACCCGGCTAGCTTAACAGTAGATAATACAATGAAGTCAAGCAAAGCCAGAAGGGCGGAGCCAGACTAAATAGGGAAAAAAGGTCATGTGACCAGCAAACTGAAACAAAACCTAACAAGAGGGTTCTAACACCCATGGCCAGGGACAATACCTTTCCCTCACTGCCCATTGGGTCAATGTTGTGCAGCCGGGTACTGATCTTGCGAGTGGCGCTGTACGTGTTCTGCCAACTCCAAGGATTGCAGGAATCAAGTCTGTACACATTGATTCCTCCTCCTATTCCAGTTCCTCAGAATCATCGCTGCAGGAGCCGTCACGGTCTACCTCCACATGGACCCGTGAACGTTTACCTGTTGCGACCGATATGAGCACAGCCGTGTCCAAATGTCAACAGGCCATCCTGAAATTAATTTCCATGGGGAATCTTAGCCACACAGCGCAGGAGCTCTGTAATGCCATAAAGCAGGAGAGCGACGTGTGGTTTTTGGAAGAGAATCTACAGGCAGGCTTGGTAGTGTGTGACAATGGCCGAAATCTGGTGTCAGCTCTGGGCCTTGGCAACCTCAGTCACATACCATGTCTGTCATATGTGCTCAACTTGGTCGTGCAGAGTTTTTTGAGGGACTATCCGGATCTTGATGCACTGCTGCACAAGGTCCGCCTAGAGTGCGCTCACTTGCGACGTTCCAGCATGGCCAGATCGCTGATTGCAGCTCTGCAACGCAGATTTCACCTTCATGAACATCGCATTATATGTGACGTACCCACCAGGTGGAATTCCTCGTTACATATGTTGGAGCGGTTGTGTGAGCAGCAGCCAACAGTAATGGAGTATCAGCTGCATCAGGCGCAGTCAACTCGCAATTTGCGGCGTTCACACTTCACCACTACTGAGTGGGCCTCTATAATAAGAATAATAATATTATTTATTTATATAGCGCCATAATATTCCGCAGTGCTTTACAGTTTAACAGTTTCAAAACACGAGTCATAAGTAACAACGTTAACAATACAATAATTAAAGCAAAATCAGCCGCCCCTGCTGGTGAAAGCTTACAATCTACAATGAGGTGTGGGAGATACAAAGTACAGGTGTTTATATACAATGGTGTTTTTACAATGATGGTACAGCCATTTTAAGGAAGTGAGGGATGCATGGAGATAGTGAATGGGCTACACACACAGAATTACACATAGAATGACTTTGATTAGTGAATGTGATAGGCCACTGTGAACAAATGTGTTTTGAGGGAGCGCCTGAAACCATCCAAATTGCGGATAGTCCTAATTTCTTGGGGTAGAGCATTCCAGAGGATTGGCGCAGCGCGGGTGAAGTCTTGGAGTTGGGAGTGGGAGGTACGGATTAGTGCAGAGGTTAGTCGAAGGTCGTTTGCAGAGTGCAGCAGTCGGTTAGGCCTATAAATATAAATAAGGGAGGAGATGTAGGGGGGTGCTGCGCTGTGGAGAGCTATGTTGGTGAGAACCAGTAATTAGAATTGGATCCTATAATGAATGGGCAGCCACTGCCAGTGTAATGAGTGGCGAATAACTCTATGAAGGATATCTGCCACGTTTTGCGTGCGTTTGATGAGTCAACGCGGATGGCGAGTGCAGATGATGCACTAGTCAGCCTGACTGTCCCCCTTATCTGCCTGCTTCAAAAAACACTGCAAGCACTAAGGCATGAGGTTTTGGAAGAGGTGGAGGATGAGGAGTCACAAATTCCATCACCTTCTGGACAGTCAGCGCAACGTGGTTCCTCACAAAGGGCTGGAGGACTTTCAAAGTACCATGCTGTATCAACAATTGAACCTCCAGAGTCGCTGTCTATATTTTCATAACCATTACAAACTTTTAATGTATTTACAAAGCACATAATGTACATTTTTTGTCTATCCTTTTGTAATGCTATTGTGTTTCCATAAACTGATGTTACAGAATTATGATACAAAGTTTTTAAATTTTGAGTTTTAAATTTTGTAAATTTATATGTATTTGAAGGACTTTGTGAGGAGGATGAGGAGGAGTCAATGGAGGAGGAAGACATCGCTCCAGAGGGAGGTAGACAATGCTCTAGTCAGTATGTAGACCAAGGGTGGGGTGATGCACAGCAGGCGGAGATGACGCCTCTTGCAGGGGACAACGTTTCTTGGCCAGTTGGGAGTCTGCAGCACATGGTTGATTTCATGCTGCAGTGGCTGAGAAACGACCGCCGCATCGAACACATTCACACCACGTCTGATTATTGGGTGTACACCCTCCTAGACCCTCGCTACCGGGACAACTTACAAAGCCTCATCACACCGTTGAACCGGGAGCGTAAAATGCGGAAGTACCAAGACACACTGGTGCAATCCATAATGTTCTCCATTCCAGCCGAGAGCACTGCTGCTGCTACTGATTTACAAAGCAGCTCTGTGCGTCGAGGCAGTGGAGACAGCTCTGCAACAAGAGGGAGCACAAGCAGCGCCTCTGCACAGGGCAAGAACAGTATGTTCCAAATGTGTCGAAGTTTTGTGGCAGCGCCACCAATGTCTACACCATCCGAGACGGCTCCAGTCAGCAGGAGGCAACATTTCCGTAAGATGGTGACAGACTACATGTCTTGCCCTCTCAGTGTACTCCCAGATGGCTCTTCCCCATTCAAGTTTTGTGTCTCTAAGCTGGATACATGGCCAGAGCTTAGCCAGTATGCATTGGAGGTGCTGGCTTGATCTGCTGGCAGTGTATTATCGGAGCGCGTCTTTACTGCTGCAGGTGGTGTACTAACAGACCGTTGCATGCGACTATCCTACGATAATGTAGAACGGCTTACTTTTCTGAAAATGAACTAGGCATGGATCTCGCCTGAATTTGCCTGTCCGGTTTCAGATTAACTAACTGGTTGACAACGTTTTCCATGTCTCCTGTTATGTTCATCTTTCTACCACCTGAGCTATACTCCCTGGGCTACAACACTGCCAGTTGCTGCTCAGAAGTGTCGTGTCCACAGACCAATACACAAGCTATAGTGATAGTGGGGTTCAGTAACGCCTGCTGTTCCCCTGCTGTGTGTCCGGCAAAAATTACTGCTACCTAGCTACACATGTTTAAAAAAACATGACATGTTAAAGTGGCTAGTGCTACACATAGATATCAGGCTACACCCTTATTTCTAAGCTGTAAACAAGTGAAACGTCAAATTTAAAACCATTCAATGATTAGTGTTGGTAACAAATCTGTAACTAAATAATTGTGACATATTATGGCAGATATCCACATGTCTAACACAAATGCTAACACAAAAGCATACTTATGCTATAGGGTACTGATGGTGAACCTTCTCACTCCATAACTTTGACCAATCCAACTCACATCATGCCTCAAATGCTGCAATGTGGGAAGTGCATAATGTGGGTTGAACTTTGACAACAGCTGCAGTGCGAAGGTTATCCTTCTGTGTTCTTGGCTTTTAAATAAAAGCATACAAGTAAATATAATAATAATACATTGTTGATTAAGGGACATGATGTACACCTGTAATATTGTGCAAACAATGGATGTAGGACTATTCCTCTTCAACATTACTTATATTTGTGTCATTTGAAAAAATACATATTTTAGTTAAAAATTAAAAACCCATGTTCAGTAGCTGTGAAAGGCCCGTTTGTGTACTTCTATATTGTTTGCAACCAATGTATTGTATACGGATGGAAGCGCGTCACACTAATAGATTAGATTTATTTTAAATGGAATGTAGCAGAACCAATTGGAGATAAATGAAAAGGATGAGCCACTGAGACACGCTCAGCAGAGTACAAGCAGCAGTGCTTGAACATGTAACTGGAGCGTGATCTGCACTAAAAAAAGTAAAAAACACAGACTGAAGTGAACACTGAAACACAACTGTCCACAATCTGTGAAAAGCTCCTTTCTGTACTTCTATAGTGTTTGCAACCAATGTATTGTATACGGATGGAAGCGCGTCACACTAATAGATTAGATTTATTTTAAATGGAATGTAGCAGAACCAATTGGAGATAAATGAAAAGGATGAGCCACTGAGACACGCTCAGCAGAATACAAGCAGCAGTGCTTGAACATGTAACTGGAGCGTGATCTGCACTAAAAAAAGTAAAAAACACAGACTGAAGTGAACACTGAAACACAACTGTCCACAATCTGTGAAAAGCTCCTTTCTGTACTTCTATAGTGTTTGCAACCAATGTATTGTATACGGATGGAAGCGCGTCACACTAATAGATTAGATTTATTTTAAATGGAATGTAGCAGAACCAATTGGAGATAAATGAAAAGGATGAGCCACTGAGACACGCTCAGCAGAGTACAAGCAGCAGTGCTTGAACATGTAACTGGAGCGTGATCTGCACTAAAAAAAGTAAAAAACACAGACTGAAGTGAACACTGAAACACAACTGTCCACAATCTGTGAAAAGCTCCTTTCTGTACTTCTATAGTGTTTGCAACCAATGTATTGTATACGGATGGAAGCGCGTCACACTAATAGATTAGATTTATTTTAAATGGAATGTAGCAGAACCAATTGGAGATAAATGAAAAGGATGAGCCACTGAGACACGCTCAGCAGAGTACAAGCAGCAGTGCTTGAACATGTAACTGGAGCGTGATCTGCACTAAAAAAAGTAAAAAACACAGACTGAAGTGAACACTGAAACACAACTGTCCACAATCTGTGAAAAGCTCCTTTCTGTACTTCTATAGTGTTTGCAACCAATGTATTGTATACGGATGGAAGCGCGTCACACTAATAGATTAGATTTATTTTAAATGGAATGTAGCAGAACCAATTGGAGATAAATGAAAAGGATGAGCCACTGAGACACGCTCAGCAGAGTACAAGCAGCAGTGCTTGAACATGTAACTGGAGCGTGATCTGCACTAAAAAAAGTAAAAAACACAGACTGAAGTGAACACTGAAACACAACTGTCCACAATCTGTGAAAAGCTCCTTTCTGTACTTCTATAGTGTTTGCAACCAATGTATTGTATACGGATGGAAGCGCGTCACACTAATAGATTAGATTTATTTTAAATGGAATGTAGCAGAACCAATTGGAGATAAATGAAAAGGATGAGCCACTGAGACACGCTCAGCAGAGTACAAGCAGCAGTGCTTGAACATGTAACTGGAGCGTGATCTGCACTAAAAAAAGTAAAAAACACAGACTGAAGTGAACACTGAAACACAACTGTCCACAATCTGTGAAAAGCTCCTTTCTGTACTTCTATAGTGTTTGCAACCAATGTATTGTATACGGATGGAAGCGCGTCACACTAATAGATTAGATTTATTTTAAATGGAATGTAGCAGAACCAATTGGAGATAAATGAAAAGGATGAGCCACTGAGACACGCTCAGCAGAGTACAAGCAGCAGTGCTTGAACATGTAACTGGAGCGTGATCTGCACTAAAAAAAGTAAAAAACACAGACTGAAGTGAACACTGAAACACAACTGTCCACAATCTGTGAAAAGCTCCTTTCTGTACTTCTATAGTGTTTGCAACCAATGTATTGTATACGGATGGAAGCACGTCACACTAATAGATTTGATTTTTTTCTAATATAATGGAGCTGCACCAATTCCACTAAATAAAATAAAAAAAAAAAAAAAAAAAGTGACACGTGCAGATGCCTACAAACAGCGGTGGATGCAGAGCAAACTGCAGCGTCACCTGCACTGTCACACACACACCTTGCACAGAGCTGTTAAAACAACACTGGCAAAATGAAGCTTTACACAGCGGTTGGTAAACTAGCCTGCCTCAAGCACAGTAGTACACAAAATCGCAATATCTAACTGTCCCTCAGAGTCAGCACAGCAGCGTTCTGTCCCTAACTGAGTTCACAGCACAGTGACGCTAAAATGGCTGCGGCGCCTTTTATAGTGCATTCTGACATCATTTCAGCAGCCAATCACAGCCATGCCATTAGTTAAGATGACCGCATCATTACAGGATGTGCCCACACTTCGTAGGATTCCTCATTGGCTGACTAAAATCACATTGCCTCTCAAAGAATTATGGGAACTTCCGATTCCGGTATACGATATGGAAAAAGTATCGGAATTAAGTATCGGAATTCCGATAACGCGAATATCGGCCGATACCCGATACTTGCGGTATCGGAATGCTCAACACTAGTAGTAACACTAAAGCCAGATGCACATGTTGAGTATTTGGTCAGTATTTTACATCAGTATTTGAAAGCTAAAATCAGGAGTGGGACAATCAGAGGAAAAGTTTAATAGAAACATGTCACCATTTCTGTATTTTTCACCCACTCCTGGTTTTGGCTTATAATTACTGAGGAAAAACTAACAAAATACTCAACGTGTGCACGTGACCTTAGGCTACAATCAAATGGAGTTGAATTGCTACAGATTTTCAGGTAAAAAAAATCTTCCGCCAAATACTGTAGCAGCAAAGTGGGTGAGATTTGAAAAGTCCTCACCCACATGATATTTACATTTTATAAATTGCCTTGCCATATTAATTGTATTAAAAATGTACAATCTCAAAGAAATGAAACGTTTTCGGGATTTTACAGTGAAATTACAAACAGATCCATATCAAAATCGACAAGCAAGCATTTTCTACAAACTTTAAAATAAAGAATTACTATACTCACCACCCTGGCTCTTCCAAGGGTCCCTGAACTGTTAACCTGCCTATCTCTGTCTTACCTGGTCTCCTGTGATGATATCTCAGCACATTTGACATTTGCAATCAATTAGAGGTTGCAGAGGTTACCTGCACAAAACATCATAGGGTGCCGGATTATAAAGAAATCATGAAGGGAGCCTCCAAAGGGCTAGAACATGAGAGTAGAATGTTTTGTTTTCCATATTTATCACATGCTGCTCCGTTCCACAGAGAAATCAAGAGCAAATCAAACCCAAAATCTGCCAATGTGTCTCTGCAGATTTGTCTCTCTGGATTTCTATGCAGATTCTTGCAGATTTGCTGCAGAATTTTGTGCAGCAAATCTGCTATGCATGATTATACTTTAAATGGTAGTTAAGAGCAAATATGATATTTACAGACATCCTTAACCTTTGATACTCCTTTGCTACGTGAAATAACAATGGGCAAAGATGCATATTTTTTCTTTGAATTTCGATAAATGTTTAAACATGTGACATGAGCGCTACCCATACTTTTATTTTTCAGATTTCTTATAAAAAATTTGCCACCACTACCCAAAATTTTAAAGAAATATTTATGATTTCCTAAATCATGAATTGGATCACAATTCTTTCTTTCAAATCAGTATCACACATAATATGTGAATTCTAAGTAACATGAAATAAATAAATCAGATTTTTATCATTTTGAAAGTTATATTCCAAAATCAAAGTAGATTCTTTATAACTGCAACTGTGACTATATATATTTTTAAGGGAATATGACTTTCTCACTAGAGCAGCAGCTCTGCCGCCCTCTTATACTCAGATGAATGAAGAAGCCATTTGAAAAGACAGCCGCCCTGTCACACAGAGCTGATGCAGCAAGTGCAGTTTTTTTAGCAAGCAGTAAAGAAAAGTAGAGATAAGCGAATAGCTGATTTTAAGCACGTCATTAAAAGAAATTTAAATAATCCTTTTTAAGTGAACTGATTCGCAATTTAACTCACTTTCCTCTTCCTTCATTTGTAAGCTTTAAGCTACACTGCATTAAGATTGGGAAACTATTGATTGACAGGCCGTGTGTACAGTTTGATGGCTTGCAACAATAAAAGGATGATTCTTCTCTGCTGTTCCGCAGTGCAGTCAGAGCCGTGTGCGTGAACCCTAATGTTAGCGGATCAAGCATACTAAAAAGAAGAATATGAAGATACAGTATGCTTGGAGATCGGTAAATGTCATTGTGCTACAGGTCCATCAGGTAACAGTAGTGCAAATCAGATAACGATGATAATGAAGAATAGCAGGAGAGGAGGAGGAGATGGGTAGGTGGAAATGTTCTCACTGAATTCCAATTAAACTGAGCATCGCTGTAACTATTTCCACAGAATAAGAAATTCAATAAGCAGAAGAAGTAAAGCCACATAAAAAAAAACTTTAAAAAGCAATCACTACTGGCACTGATGGTGCTATTTCTAATTATCATATTTTCCCATCTGAGGAAAGCAGAACTTTTCACTCTTACAACACCAGTTACTGACAAGATCCTTTCGTCATCTTATCCTTACATTGCTGTGATTACCAAATTCATAGGGAAATGGGATAGTGATCGTCATGTGCACCTAAGCAGATGAATTGTCTGCCAATAAGGCCTTATTCAGATGTAAGGAGGTCTAGGTTATTAACCCTTTAAGGTTTCATCCCTTTATTTGTGTCAATATGTAAATATATGTGTGCTTGTATATTGCTATGTAGGTGTATATGTGGGGGTTTAGTGACAGGTAGTCAGTGCTTCCTAGGGGTCATTAGAGGAGGGCACTAGGAACATAGTGTATATAGCCCTGGGTTAACTGTTATCTGCGAGGGATCACTAATGGGGGCATGTTAGAGATCCAGTTAGTTATAAAAAAGACGTCAGTGCAGTATTCGGGTTTGGCCACTAGATGGGTGCAGTAAGCATATCCTTTCTGTTAGGGACAGTAGTTAGGGACTGGTTGCTAGGGAAAGATTGCCTCCAAGCGGGAATCTGTCAGGAAGTTCTCCTCATAGCAGAGATCAGTCGGGGATGATCCTTGCTACTGTGAGGACGTCCACGTTCCTGGGCCCTGAGCATAGGGTAGGAAGAAGGGGGGGACCAGCAACCCCTGAAGAAGCCGGTGAAGGATTCACCGTGGGAAACGTGAGCCCATAGAGAGTGGGTTTACGCAGCAGTAGTCCAGTGGAAGAACCACTGTGGGAACGCTCAGCAGAAGAGGTCGTGCTGAAGCGTAGAAGCGAGTGGGCCATCAGAAGTATCCAGGCAGGATAACCATAGAGGGGTGGATGACCTAGTAAATGTGTCTTTCTTATGCTGGATTGAAGTGTCTCCAGGGGAAGCAATTGAAGTGCCGTTTTCATCGGGCTCCTCGTCCCGTCAATACTTATTGGTCCATTCTGGTGTGGCACCGGAGAAGAAGCAGCCTTGTGAAGAATGTATTGCTGTTATTGTGTAAGAGATACTTATGGTGTCTTGGATGTGCTGTGCCCAGAGGAGAATAAAGGAGAACTGTTTGACATGATTTTGGACTCTGTCTCTAATTGCTCTGCACGCTCCTGCTCAATAGGCACTACAGAGGTAACACAGCACACAGCTTCCAGTACATCGGCCCTGCGGCTGTCCCTTTACACAGACATCAGCGTTTTTCTTGTATGCAAAAAAATGGTACCGATGTCATCTGTATTTTGGATTCTTATGTAATTGGTGTCGGTTTTTATCGTCAGTGTTTTTTATTAATGGATAAAGCAATAAATTACAAAGCTTCTCCTATCCACTACATTATTTACCCCTTAAAGGGAATCTGTCAGGTTATTTTTGTTTAGTATACTAATAGTATTCTAACATGAGGCTTGTACAGCCCTTTCAAAATATGTAACTTTTCTTTCTCTAAGTGGCCCCATTGTGTTACTGTAAGCCCCGGACAAATTTATTGACCCACACTGGCAAGTCAAGCATATGTAAATTGCAAACTAATAATTCCTCTCACCCTCCCAGCTTGTGTCACTGATTCAGTCAGACTGCTGAATTACTCAAGTGAGGATTGCATCGCAATCCTTGGACTGGCCATCTGCATTCCTGACATGAGTGTGACAGCGTGTATTTCTTTGCAGCGGTCACTCTCGGGTCAGGAGAGCAAGATGGCCAGTCCGAAGATTGCGATGTGATCCTCGAGCATATGCAGTCTGACTGAATCAGTGAGGCCAGTGTAGTAGAGGGGTGGGCGGGATTATGGGTAGGGGAAGGGGTGAATATAAATTTGCAATTTAAATATGCTTGCCGGCGTGAGACAATAATTTGTCTGGGACTTAGAAGAACACAATGGGGCCACGTAGGGAAATAAAAGTTACATATCCTGAAAGTGCTGCCCAAGCCTCACATCAAGATACTATTAGTATAATACACAAAAATGACCTGACAGATTTCCTTTAATTACATATGACGCACAGGGTATAAACATGTGCAGTCTTCCTGACTAAGATGCGATCCGCAAGTCAAGCCCACATCTTTGCTGGCAGATGATGGCTGTGGTAATCAGCCATCATCTGCCTCTAACAGCCACAGGTAGAGCTAAGCTCTGCCCATGGCTTTTAACCTGTCCAATGCCGCTGTCAGTCTGTGTGAATGCACACCATTCTTTGTGCCAGTCGGCGCTCTCATTACGTGATTGCTGTGGTACTGCTGCATATAGCAGAAGTGTTGAAAAGTACAGTTTTAAAAATGATGAAAAAAAAAGTTCATATCGCCTTAAGGGGTTAATCATGGATAGCACACAGACTGTACACCGATACCATAAGTGTGCTGTCTATGTTTTTTATGGACCAATAACCTTGTATTGTCACTTTTCATTTGTGCTGCTGTAAAGTGCGGCAGAGCAGTAGTCATGACAATGCGGCTGTCTGGTTTCACTCTACCACTTTACAGTCAAGGGGAATCACAGACCCAGTGTGCTGTATGGTGTGGGGTGCATCATACTCACTTGTAGGCTGCAGGCCTCTGCTGCCTCCTGGCTTTCGTCCTCAGGAGTCACCACACACAGTTTAGGGGACACAAAGTTCTTTACAATAGTCAAATGTTTACTAGGCAGACCAAGTTTTTCAGGTCGTGAGAGGTGCGATAGGGCACAGCAATTCACATTAACTTCCTACTTAGTAGATCTCCACTTTAGTTGTGATGTCAGTTCATCCTGGATTACCCCAAGCATTATGATTCTGTCAGTCTCAGGGATTTTCTGTCCACCTCGGCAGTGCATCGGGACAGGCCATCAACTTCTGTACATGCAGTTCCCTGTCCATCTTCCACGCCAGAGGACATGATGTGTCCACCAGACCTTAGGCTATGGACGTGACAGGAGTGACCGCTCGGGATCCCAATAATGCATCCCACTGCCTGGAACAAGAGGCACATGTTGCCCTTTGCAACCACTGCACCTAAAGTTGACCTTCCCTATGCACTTCACTCTCTCTGAATACCCACAATCAGGAAGTTTCCCTCTTTATATTAACAGTAGTGCCCACCCACTGGGCTAGTTCTATCACTATGTATTTCCTGTCTCATGTGCTAAACCCATTATCCTTATCCTATGTCTTTGTCATGGGTGTATCGCCACAAGGATCGTCGCGATTACACACTCTGACTTCTCACAGCTGAGTTGCTGTTTCTTTGTGTTTGGTAATGAGGGAGTTAATTTTACCTAGCTCTTTGCTAAGACTAGGTCCAGCCTCGCCCGGCTGCTTTTGATTATGTTCTAATTAGATTCCTTCATATACCTGCCAGTCTGCTTGTTAGATGCCGGTGAAAGCCTTTATGTAGTCTAGCAGACTGGATCGGTTCTGAGAATACTTAAGCTAAGAGCTCCTTAGTTGTTTTTACTCTTATAGCTTATAGTTTATCTCTGAGACCTTAGGTGTTCCTACTGTGTGTGAGTGTTGTATGTAAGACTTTATTTACTTTATTTCTTGTCTTTCTTGTATGTCTTTCTGTTCATTAACCGTTACCTGTTCATTCCCTTTGGTGGTAATCAGGGTCCTTCTTAGGACTAGATTACAGTTGGCAGGGATTGATAGGAGACAGGGTTTACGCTGGTGGCCTGGACCTCTGTACCTTTAACAGTACCTCCAGGTAGAGGGATTAGTTAGGACCCAGTTTAGGGTCAGCATAGACCCCGGTCACCCTCTAGCCGGAGACAGCGTATAACGGATTCCGTATTGACCCACTGGACTTTCTGTCAGGTAATTCTATGTTATCATATATCTATGCGCATGTTATATTGTATGTTGCCCTTTTGATATAGATTACTGTCATCACATATATATATATCTGCTATACAGCGTGACAGTCTTATGCTGTTGCTAAAACACTTACTGTATGCTATCCTAAGCTTATCTTATACTATACTATACTCACATTATGCATTAACACTTCACGTGCTGTACATCACTGTAAGGAAAAGGTTGTCGCCATTTTGTATAGGGCCTGTACCAGCCTCCATTTTGTCAGTTCACACAGCCACAGACTTTTAGCTACACAGGGCCTATTAGCATATTCAGTACGGCCAGCTTTTTAATAATAATAATCTTTATTTTTATATAGCGCTAACATATTCCGCAGCGCTTTACAGTTTGTACACATTATCATTGCTGTCCCGATGGGGCTCACAATCTAGATTCCCTATCTGTATGTTTTTGGAATGTGGGAGGAAACCGGAGAACACGGAGGAAACCCACGCAAACACGGGGAGAACATACAAACTCCTTGCAGATGTTGTCCGTGGTGGGATTCGAACCTAGGACTCCAGCGCTGCAAGGCTGTAGTGCTATCCACTGAGCCACTGTGCTGCCCAGCTTTGATGTCCACTATGAATCAATAGGCCTTTACATGCTAATTGGTTTAGGCCAGGGTCTGAATAAGATGGCCAGTCGTATGGTAAATAGCTCAAGCTCAAGCCATTGTTTCCTGCTCCATATGAATTGCAGGCCAGTTAATATGCGTGCTTCAAAGCAAATGGGGAAGGGCCTAGCAGGTTTAAAAGCTGTAGCCAGGAAGAGGCTGGTCTCTCATTCCATTTTCTCACAGCAGCAGAAGCACAAGGGACAGACTTGCCAAATGGAGCTGCAGCACATGCATTGGGGACTGTCCAGCAACTGAAGACTTTCACCTGGGGAACGCAGAGCTCCATGCCTCCCCATGACCATACTACAACCCGGTAATATTGATCTATAGCTAATACCTTTAAGCCTTGTACATTATTGTTGTATTCTTACTCTGACTGCAAATCCATTGTAATTACGTTGTATAGCTTTACTGTATATTTCTGTAATTATCTAGTGCGCCCTTAAGGCAAATTAAACCATAAAATTAATCTTGGGCTGATGCTTTTACTCTGATCACGAATCTTAGAATACCCAGGGGGTAACAGGACACCTTCCCCGGCGGCCATTTGCTCTAGGTGCAGTTCTCTTACTGACCTGAGAGACAAAGGGGGGCGCCGGAGAGCTGTACCTGTGGAGTTACGTCCCATTGGTGACGTGGGAGGAAAGGGATCGTCCGTCACATTTGGTAGCGGCGGTGGTATCAGAAGCTGTGATACCCGGGCTACCGTGTGGCGGTCGGCTTAGTTCCTCACAAATTGGTGGCAGCGGTGGGATCAGAGTAATAGTGTGCGTGGGACCCCTACTCCCAGACACTAGAGACTACCAGCAGTACTTTCACTGCTGGGGTCTTAAGGTCAGCCCAGCACTAGATGGTCAGAGTGTAAATATAACAAGTTGTGTGCAAGGTCAGGGTTGCAGCTGTGTTTCAGTAACCAAAGGTTCCCAAGATGGCGGAAGGCACCAGGAGTAGGGCAAAGGGGGAGGCCAATGCTGTGGCCTATGAGGGGTTCGATACCGATGAGGGGGAGCTCAGCCAGGGCTCCCCAAGGAGCCCGACCCCCGTGCTCAGTCTCACAGTGGACTGTCCAGTCGCTGCCCGTCCCAGCCTGTCCAGATCGGAGGCCATTTTCCAAGCGGCTATGGCACAGCTCGAGGCTGGTAATGACGCCGCCTATGACAGACTCCTGGTGGCGGCAGAGAAAGCAGCAGAGCGGGAGCAAGCAGCGGCAGAGAGAGCAGAGAAAGCAGCAGAGCGTGAGCATACAGAACGTCGTGAAGCTGCGAAGCGGGAGCAAGCAGCGGCAGAGAGAGCAGCGGAGCGTGAGCATACAGAACGCCGTGAAGCTGCGGAGCGCCAGCACCGACTGGAGATGGCTCAGCACGGGCCCCCACTGGACGCACCAGGCCCACCAGAGACAAGGGCTTCCAAGGTCCGGGCGGAGGACTTTCCCTTGCTTGAAAAGGATGGAGACCTGCATTCCTTTTTGCTGGCTTTTGAGAGGACATGCCTCCAACATCATCTGGCCCGGATCAGTGGGCAAGGTACCTGACCCCCGTTTGAGGGGTAAGTCCCTGGAAGTTTTGGGGGACTTACCTGCCGGGGAGGAGCAGGACTACAACAGCATCAAGCGGGCCCTGATCCAGCACTACAACCTCACCCCGGAGTCGTACCGCAGGAAGTTCAGGAGCCTGCAGCGGGGTTCAAAGGACACCTGGACTGACTACATGCGGGCCCTGCTGAGAGCTGCGGAGCACTGGATCTCGGGTCTAGAGCTCACTACCCGCCAGGAGGTCCAGGAACTGTTTGTCGTGGAGCAATTTTTGTGGAACTGCCCAGAGGACCTCCAGCAGTTCCTCCGTGACCGGAAACCAAAGGGGGCTTCTGCTACAGCTACCCTGGCAGACGAGTATGCCAACAACAGGGCGCCGGAGCCAAAGAAGCCTGCCAGCAGCACCTGGAGAGGGGGTAAGCCCAATCCTGCCCCAGCCCCATATCCAGCCCCCAGAGTGCAAGGGGTGTACCCCCCTGCTGCCCTCTCCAGGCCAGGAACAGAACCCAGACGTTGCCATAATTGCAATCAGCCAGGACACTTTAAGGCTGCATGTCCCCAGCGCCAGAAGGCCCCATCCCTGTCCCAGAAACCGTCCACTGTTTTGTGTGTGGGAGGGGGTGGTGGGAGGTCCCTAGACAATTACCAACCCGTCACCATCGGCCGCTCAGCGGTCATGGGACTGCGGGACACAGGCGCTGAACGAACCCTGGTACGCCCTGAGGTGGTGTCCCCTCAAGACTTGGTACCTGGGAAAACCCTTTCCGTCTCCGGAATTGGAGGCGTTGAATCGGCGCTGCCCGTTGCCAAGGTGTATTTGGATTGGGGTGCCGGGAGGGGGATGCGGGAGGTGGGAGTAACGCCGAATATTCCTGCAAATGTGTTGCTTGGGACCGATTTGGGGCGGCTAGTGTCCAGTATGTGGCCACTGAACCCCAAGTCCGGCTCCCCAAGAATGTCATGACTCTACTGTGAATGCTAATGTTAATGTATTGAATGTGCCTCCAACAGTGGAGGAGGGAGTGAAACCTGATGGTAAGCCATGCACTGACACTACACACACAGGGCTCACAGTGAGGACAGGTGAGGAGGCTGTAGGGGAGAGCTCAGAGGTGGAGGGAGGGGCTGCTATGGGCAGTGTAGGGCCCCTAAGTGAATCCAGCCTGCTGAGTCTAGGACCCCTGCAGGAAGAGGAACAGTCCATGGGGGGAGGGGGCGTCCCGGGAGAGGAGCCACCAGGTAGGACCCCAGGTCAAGAGTTCCCCACATCCGGGATGTCAGGAAGTCAGGGAAGTCTGCCTGACCGGCGACTTGGTCAGAGGAGGAGGGAAAGCAGGCGCTACCCGTGGTCTCAGCGGTCGTGGCCGCTGTTACCAGGAGTGGGAGCGCTGAAGCCCAAGGAGCCTCGCGGAGGTCCGACGGTTTCCCCCTCTCTGACCAAGTGGCTGCCGAGTCAGACAGTAGCCAGGAGACAGATCCCGGGGAACTGACAGAGGACAGGGCAGTTTCATCAATTCTTGCCATATCTAGTCAGGGATTTCAGGCAGCGTTGGAAGCTGACCCTAGCCTGAAGACTCTCAAGGAACAGGCGGCACAGCCTCCCCTGGAGTCCGACCGCGAGCGAGTGGTCTGGGACCAGGGACGGCTGTACCGGGTAACGGTCCAGCAGGGTTCACCGGAGGCGTGGCCCAGGGACCGACAGTTAGTGGTGCCCCATCCGTTCAGGGCGGAATTGTTGCGGATCGCACACGAGATTCCAATGGCACTTAGGGATCACTAAAACCAGGGCCAGGCTAGCTCAGCATTTCTACTGGCCTGGAATGAGGACCGAGGTGATAGCCTACTGCCGTTCGTGTGACACCTGTCAGAGGGTGGGCAAGGCGGGGCCACGCCCCAAAGCCCCACTGGTAACTCTGCCCATCATCGAAGAGCCTTTCTCGAGGGTGGCTGTGGATCTCCTTGGACCTCTGTTCACTCCCAGCCGCTCCGGGAAATGCTTCATACTAACGGTAGTGGACTATGCCACCCGGTACCCGGAGGCGGTAGCTTTGTCGTCCATTCGGGCCGACAAAGTGGCCACTGCCTTACTGGAGATTTTCTCCAGAGTGGGGTTTCCCAAGGAAATGGTCACCGACCGAGGGACCCAGTTCATGTCGCAGCTGATGGAGTCTCTCTGTAAGCAGGTACAGGTGCAACATCTGGTGGCCAGCCCGTATCACCCACAGACCAATGGCTTGTGTGAGCGGTTCAATGGCACCTTAAAGCAGATGCTGAAGATGTTGGTCGACTCCCACGGGAGAGACTGGGAGCGGTATCTCCCACACCTGCTGTTTGCCTACCGGGAGGTTCCACAGGCCTCAACGGGGTTCTCCCCCTTTGAGCTCCTGTACGGGCGACGTGTACGGGGGCCCCTTGCTCTGGTGAAGGAAGCATGGGAAGGGGATTCAGCCACCCCTGGAGTGTCGGTCATTGAGTATGTCGTGCGCTTCCGGGACCGAATGATGGCCTTGACGCGGCTGGTGCATGACAATATGGCCCAAGCTCAGGCTGACCAGAAGCGATGGTACGACCAGAATGCTTGTGAGCGGACCTACCAGGTGGGTCAAAAGGTGTGGGTACTGGTCCCCGTACCACAAAACAAGCTTCAGGCGGCCTGGGAGGGTCCATACCTCGTGCACGAGCAGCTCAACGCCATCACCTACCTGGTCACCCTGGACCACGCCCGTGGAAGGAGGAAGGCCTTCCATGTGAACATGATGAAGGCCCATCATGAGCGGGAGGCTTATGCTCACCCAGTGTGCAACCTTCCAGAGGAAGGAGAGGCAGAAACCCTCCTCGATCTGCTCACCCAAGCCAAGGCGGGTGGATCCATCGAGGATGTGGGGGTTGGCCACCAGCTCTCGGAGGACCAACGTTCCCAGCTGGGGGCCACCCTACACCCCTTCCGGGAGCTGTTCAGCAGCCTGCCCGGAAGGACTGAGGCAGCAGTCCATGACGTGGACACTGGCAACCACCCCCAATCCGGCGTTCAGCATACTGGGTCTCTCTTGAGGTGCAGCAGCAGATGCGCCAAGAGATAGACGAGATGCTGAGGCTGGGGGTGATCCAAGCGTCCAACAGCGCGTGGGCTTCGCCTGTAGTCCTCGTCCCTAAAAAGGACCGAACTACGCGGTTCTGCGTGGACTACAGGGGGCTCAACGCTGTGACGGTCACCGATGCGTACCCAATGCCGCGCATCGATGACCTGCTCGACCAGCTGGCCGGGGCCAAGTACCTGACCATCATGGATCTGAGCAGGGGGTATTGGCAGATTCCCCTGACCCCTAGGGCACGGGAACGCTCTGCCTTAATCACCCCATTCGGACTGTACGAGTCCACGGTGATGCCCTTCGGCATGAAGAATGCCCCTGCCACTTTTCAGCGGATGGTCAACACGCTGCTCGAGGGACTGGAAGGGTATGCGACCGCGTACCTGGATGACATTGCCATCTTCAGTCCCACCTGGGAGGATCACCTAGAGCACCTGGCGCAGGTGCTCGGGCGGATCCAGCGAGCAGGCTTGACCATTAAGCCGGAAAAATGCCAGCTGGGTATGAGTGAGGTCCACTACCTGGGACACCGGGTAGGTGGGGGAGCTCTGAAGCCAGAGCCCGGGAAGATGGATGCCATTGCATCCTGGCCCACCCCAGGACCAAGAAGCAGGTGATGTCCTTTTTGGGTACTGCTGGGTACTATAGGAGGTTTGTTCCACACTATAGTGCCCTGGCCAAGCCCCTGACGGACCTCACCAAGAAAAGGCTGCCCGTCGCAGTCGACTGGACAGTCGCCTGCGAGACAGCTTTCCAGGCGCTCAAGACTGCCCTTTCTAGTTCTCCGGTACTACAGGCAGCCGACTTCACACGGCCATTCTTAGTGCAGACCGACGCCAGCGACTTCGGCCTCGGTGCTGTGCTCAGCCAGGTTGACACTACGGGCATGAACACCCCATTTTGTACCTGAGCAGGAAGCTCCTGCCGAGGGAAGTGGCCTATTCCAAGATGAAGAAGGAATGTCTGGCAATTGTGTGGGCCCTGCAGCGTCTGCAGCCATACTTGTACGGACGCCAATTCACCGTGGAAACAGACCACAACCCCCTCAGCTGGTTACACACGGTCTCTGGGACGAATGGGAGGTTGCTACGCTGGAGCCTCGCTCTCCAGCAGTACCATTTCACCATTCGCCACAAAAAAGGCAGTGACCATGGTAACGCTGATGGGTTGTCCCGGCAAGGAGAGGGTGCGGTAGGGCGCACGGGGGAACACAGGAATGTGATACCCCCTAGCGCCCTCAAAAGCAGGGAGGTGTAAGGAAAAGGTTGTCGCCATTTTGTATAGGGCCTGTACCAGCCTCCATTTTGTCAGTTCACACAGCCACAGACTTTTAGCTACACAAGGCCTATTAGCATATTCAGTACAGCCAGCTTTGATGTCCACTATGAATCAATAGGCCTTTACATGCTAATTGGTTTAGGCCAGGGTCTGAATAAGATGGCCAGTCGTATGGTAAATAGCTCAAGCTCAAGCCATTGTTTCCTGCTCCATATGAATTGCAGGCCAGTTAATATGCGTGCTTCAAAGCAAATGGGGAAGGGCCTAGCAGGTTTAAAAGCTGTAGCCAGGAAGAGGCTGGTCTCTCATTCCATTTTCTCACAGCAGCAGAAGCACAAGGGTCAGACTTGCCAAATGGAGCTGCAGCACATGCATTGAGGACTGTCCAGCAACTGAAGACTTTCACCTGGGGAACGCAGAGCTCCATGCCTCCCCATGACCATACTACAACCCGGTAATATTGATCTATAGCTAATACCTTTAAGCCTTGTACATTATTGTTGTATTCTTACTCTGACTGCAAATCCATTGTAATTACGTTGTATAGCTTTACTGTATATTTCTGTAATTATCTAGTGCGCCCTTAAGGCAAATTAAACCATAAAATTAATCTTGGGCTGATGCTTTTACTCTGATCACGAATCTTAGAATACCCAGGGGGTAACAGGACACCTTCCCAGGCGGCCATTTGCTCTAGGTGCAGTTCTCTTACTGACCTGAGAGACAAAGGGGGGCGCGGAGAGCTGTACCTGTGGAGTTACGTCCCATTGGTGATGTGGGAGGAAAGGGATCGTCCGTCACATTTGGTAGCGGCGGTGGTATCAGAAGCTGTGATACCCGGGCTACCGTGTGGCGGTCGGCTTAGTTCCTCACAATCACCATAATACATTACATATGACACACGTCACTTTTGCATATTTAACTGCTGGACAGTATTCACATGACGTGTTTGTTGTCAATTTATGAGGTTATAACACTGGAACGCTTTAATGGATCCTGCTGATTCTGACATTGTTTTTTCGTGACATATTGTACTTCACATTAGTGGTAAAAATTTTTTGATATGACTTGTGTTTATTTATGAAAAAAACGGAAATATGGCAAAAATTTTGAAAATTTAGCAATTTTCAAACTTTAAATTTTTATGCCCTTAAATCAGAGAGATATGTGACACAAATTTCTTAAATAACATTTCCCACATGTCTACTTTACATCAGCACAATTTTGGGACCAACTTTTTTTTTTGTTACGAATTTATAAGGGTTAAAAGTTGACCAGCGATTTCTCAGTTTTACAACACCATTTTTTTTTTTAGGGACCACATCACATTTGAAGTCACTTTGAGGGGTCTATATGATAGAAAATACCCAAAAATGACACCATTCTAAAAACTGCACCCCTCAAGGTGCTCAAAACTACATTCAAGAAGTTTATTAACCCTTTACGTGCTTCACAGGAACTGAAGCAATGTGGAAGGAAAAAATTAACATTTAACTTTTTTTGCAAAAACTTTATTCGGAACCAATTTTTTTTATTTTCACAAGTGTTAAAAGGAAAAATGAACCACAAAATGTGTTGTGCAATGTCACCTGAATACACCGATACCCAATATGTGGGAGTAAACCACTTTTTGGGCGCACGGCAGAGGTCGCGAGGGAAGGAGCGCCGTTTGACTTTTCCAATGCAGAATTGGCGGGACGCCATTTCGTGTTTAGAGAGCTCCTGATGTGCCTAAACAGTGAAAACCCCCAACAAGTGACCCCATTTTGGAAACTAGACCCCTTAAGGAACTTATCTAGATGTGTGGTGAGCACTTTGAACCTCCAAGTGCTTCACAGAAGTTTATAACATATAGCAATGAAAATAAAAAATCATATTTTTTCCACAAAAACAATCTTTTTTTACCCCAATTTTTATTTTCCCAAGGGTAACAAGACCCGAAATGTTTTTGTGCAATTTGTCCTGAGCATGCTGATACCCCACATGTGGGGGTAAACCACTGTTTGGGTGCATGGCAGAGCTTGGAAGGGAAGGAGCGCCGTTTGACTTTTTCAACGCAGAATTGGCTGGACGCCATGTCGCGTTTGTAGAGGCCCTGATGTGTCTAAAACAGTGGAAACCCCCCACAAGTGACCCCATTTTGCAAACTAGACCCCCTAAGGAACTTATCTAGATGTGTGGTGAGCACTTTGAACCCCCAAGTGCTTCACAGAAGTTTACAACGCCCGGGCGTGAAAATAAAAAATCATATTTTTTTCCACAAACCTGATGGTTTAGTCCCCAATTTTTTATTTTCCCAAGAGTAACAGGAGAAATTAGACCACAAAAGTTGTTGTCCAATTTGTCCTGAGCACGCTGATACCCAATATGTGGGGGGGACCACTGGTTGGGCGCACGGCAGGGCTTGGAAGGGAAGGAGCGCCGTTTGACTTTTTCAAACCAAAATTGACTGGAATTGAAATTGGACGCCATGTCACGTTTGGAGAGCCCTGATGCGCCTAAACAGTGGAAACCCCCCACAAATTACACCATTTTGGAAACTAGACCCCTTAAGGAACTTATTTAGATGTGTGGTGAGCACTTTGAACCCCAAGTGCTTCACAGAAGTTTATAATGTAGAGCCGTGAAAAAAAAAAAAATTTTTCCTCAAAAATATTCTTTAGCCCGCTATTTTTTGATTTTCCCAAGGGTAACAGGAGAAATTGGACCCCAAAATTGGTGTGAAATTTTCCTGAGTACGCTGATATCCCATATGTGGGGTGGAACCACTGTTTGGGCGCATGTGAGAGCTGGGAAGGGAAGGAGCGCCATTTTGTAATGCAGACTTTGATGGAATGTTCTGCGGGTGTCATGTTGTGTTTGCAGAGCCCTTGATGTGCCTAAATAGTAGAAACCCCCTGCAAGTGACACCATTTTGGAAACTAGACCCCCAAGGAGCTTATCTAGATGTGTGGTGAGCACTTTGAACCGCCAAGTGCTTCACAGAAATTTATAAATGCAGGGCAGTGAAAATAAAACAATCTTTTTCCTCAAAAATGATTTTTTTAGCCAGCTATTTTTTATTTTCCCAAGGGTAACAGGAGAAATTAGAACCCCAAAATTGGTGTGCAATTTGTCCTGAGTACGCTGATACCCCATATCTTGGGGTAAACCACTGTTTGGGCGCACGGCAGGGCTCGGAAGGGAGGGAGCGCCATTTGACTTTTTGAACGCCACGTCATGTTTGGAGACCCCTGATGTGCCTAAATAGTGGAAACCCCTCAATTCTAGCTCCAACCCTAACCCCAACACACCCCTAACCCTAATCCCAACCCTAACCCTAATTCTAACCCTAATTCCAACCCTAATTGTAACCCTAACCCTAATTGTAACCCTAACCCTAATTCCAGTCCTAACCCTAATTATAACCCTAACCCTAAGGCTAGGTTCATTTTGCGTTTTACCAGCGCGTTCAACACATAGCGTTGACGGGCTGGTAACGGTATAGCATAACACGATCGCCTTATGCTATACCCGCTAGCGCAAAGGAATCAGCAGATGATTCATCTGCGCTAGGGGTGACAGAGCCCAGACGCTGTAGGCCACGTCCGATGCTCCGTCATTGAATGACGGCACATCGCGAACGCATGCCGCTTTACGGCATGCGTCGTGATGCGCCCTCAAATGGAGGTGAATGGCAGTGTTAATGGACTGTGTTACACGCGTTATACGCGGTGTAACGCAGTCCATCTAACGGACTGCCATAACGCAGTATGAACCCAGCCTAACTCTAACCCTAATGCTAGCCCTAACCCTAATTATAACCCTATCCCTAGCCCTAACCCTAACCCTAGCCCTAACCCTAATGGAAAAATGAAAATAAATATAATTTCTATATTTTATTATATGTCCCTAACTAAGGGGGTGATAAAGGGGGGGTTTATGTACTGTATTTTTTTATTTTGATCACTGTGATAGTTTATCACAGTGATCAAAATGTACTTTCATTCATTCATTTTTTGAATCTGCCGCTTTTTTTACAGCATGAAGAGGTCGGGAGCCTGGGACCTGCCGGACCCAGAGGGGACACCGGGAGGTACAGTGGGGGATCGGGGTACTGGGGACCCTTATTTTCACCCCTCTGATGTGCGATCACATCAGAGGGGAGAAAAATCTTCTTTTTTTTGTTGTCGCGGTCGCGTTTTACTGTTATACGGCGATCGCAACTCCGGGGTTGGTAAATACCGACCCGGATCATGTTCTCTGGGGTCTCGGCTACCCCAGCAGCCGAGACCCCGGAGAAAAAAATTGCCCAACCCCCCGGCACATCGCAGCGGGCGCACTACGCATGTGCCCCACCATTTTCTCGCCATTAAAGATGGCGGCGCCCACCGGAGGAGGCAGGAGGGACCTAGGGCCACTGAGGGCCACAAGGGGGGATCGGGGACCCTTTTTCTTTTTCATCTGATGTCTGATCACATCAGAGGAGAGAGAAATTAAATGGCACATCTTTTTTTTCTCTTTTTGTTGTGATCGCCGTTATAGGTTAATAACGGCGATCGCAACACCAGGGTCAGTAAAAACGACCCAATTCATGTTCTCCGACTGCGGGGGGCGCTATTCACTTTTTCCACAGCGCCGTTAATTAACGGCGCTGTGGTTTAAGTACCCTTAATGACCGCCGTTAAAAGGCGTATCGGCGGTCGTTAAGGGGTTAAGAGAAGTGGCTCTGTCTTTAAGCCTGTGGCACCTGTGATCGCCGTATGTGAAAAAAACCTGAGGATTAGCCATAAGTAAATCATTTTATTTATATTGTTATTTCATAAACTAGATTTTTGCAACATATATTGAACAAAAAATCCCACTTCTCTTGTCATTCATGCTCAAAAGTTTCCAACCCATTACGCTCCTTCCTGCCCACCCCAAGTAAGATGGCTAAACATAAAATAGTGTGGCCCGTTAAACAGTGATAACACATTTTAGTTGATATGACCATTACAGTCACTGAACCTTGGATGCATGTTCTATGATTAAGAAGAAAAATGAATTGTCAATGGCCAATTTCATTTCAGATTATTATTACGATCTATAATCGGTTGGCTAAAACGATATTTCGTTTTTAAGTTTTACCTGCCGAACTATTGTTTTGGTGGGTGTCGTTCATTTTCATCAACTAAAATCTAATGTGTATAGACACAGATTATAGAATTGTCACAAATTTTACTCTGGGTTTATTCAAGGGTATTTGTAATATTTCTCTATGAAGTAAAGCCCTCGCCTGCTGACAGGTGAAATTGAAGGCTATAGGGAATATAAATTCCTTTCAGCTTCCTGCTAGACTTTTCCCATAATAATGTATATTATAGCACTGATATTTTGCGTTCCTTAGTAAGCCACTTCTAAGCTGAAAATACAGTACAAAGTACGCTGCTTTCTTTCAATTGATTATTTACTTGTGCGATTATTTCTTGCTCTTGACACGATCAATGAGGAATAAATGCCCGAATCTGTCTATGTTCACAGCAAAAACAAGTCTAAGTTGAAAGCAAAAACAACATTTTCCAATCAATATATTTAAGCAATTTTCTACATGGGATTTCAATAACTTTGTAAATTCACTGCAATAATTATCCTTTAAGTTTCTAAGTGGATGAGAACTTGTGTGGGCCTTTGTCTCCACACACAGGTCACAGTCAATATAGAGACAGTGACGAGCACAGTTGTGGCAGGGTTAGCCTATACATAGTTCATTTTATGGAGGCAGGAAAGAATAGCACTTACAGGCTCTTATGGCACAAGCTTTCAGGCTCCATAATGGAATTTTGATGGTTGCATTTCAATTTTGAAGCTCCAAGTATGCTGCATACTGTACATAATAACAGGTATCGTTGCTTGACAGTTACACTATTAGGAGGCGCAGAGCTTTTGGTTACACCACCAGAAGTCACACAGTTCCACAGGTACAAGGAGGATCTACCTGAGCTGCCTTTTTGACCCAGTTAGTGGTTTCCACCTGCCATATACACATTCCAGCAGCCTTGTTTTTGGGTGGTTATCGTGGGCCATTTTGTAGTATGTCACATGTGCAGCAGTCCACAATTACTCTCTTACAAGAGTAGGCCACAATAAGCACTCACAGATATAAAGATTAACATATTTTGAAGAAACACAGTCTCGTCACATATCTTCTGGTACAGATCACTGTCTATAAAACCACAGGACAATTTATCATCACATGGCTAGTTATCTCAATGGACCAACTCAACAATTATTTTCAATGTTATACTTGGCTAAGGATAGTTGTAATTAAACTTCTTTGTTCATTTCCACCCCCCCCATATTCCATTTGGAATTATATCATCCAGAGCTGGATTCACAATTCTGTTGGTTGTTTCTACAATAAATTTAACAAGCAGGGGCCTAACTAAAATTAATGCAGGGGTTGCAGTCGCACTCAGGTCCAGGAGTCTAAGGAGACCCAAGAGGTCCTTTTGGTCCATAAGAAATTACCCATATTATTAAAGGAGTTATCCAGCACTACTATTATTTTTTTTTTTTTACTATGGGCCTTAGTACTAAAATACTAAACAAGGAGTTAGTTGCCTTGCTGGCATAGACTGGTACTGCAAGCAATTGAGCCGCTTCCGGTAATGTCACATTGACAGAGCAGTGCTTCCTTTGCTATTCTTGTTGATAGAGCGGACTGCCGACATCATGTGACTGACAGCTGGCTCCCGCTGCCTAAGTGCGGAGAGCCAGCTGTCAATTAGCATGACGTTGGCTGTCATTACAGAGAAACCAGGAAGAAGAAAAACTGAAGTAGAGTAGACAGAGAGCTACCTCTGCTAGTAATTACTGCCCTTTATTTTTTTTGGCCCATAGTAGAAAAAAATTTTCCTGGACAATTTGTTATAGACCAT
>JARQOD010000005.1:475220740-475267690 GCA_033576555.1 Oophaga sylvatica
CTGCCTATCAGAAAGCTGCCTTTTTCTAGCATTCCCCTTCCCCTATGGGCAGCCCCAACATTAACGTATTTTTTCTCATGTACACCTAACTACAGTTACCATCTTAAACTAAGCACTAAGTATCTTATGCCTATCACACTCTATCTTATGTCCTAAACCTTAATCTATAACGACCCTATTAGTCTTATGCTGTACACGAAGCAAAATTACTAAAATCATAGCTACAGGGGGTATGGAAAGTATTCGGGACCCTTTAAATTTTTCACTCTTTTTTTCACTGGCAGTCATTTGGTAATTTCAAAAAAGTTCTTTTTTTCTCATTAATGTACACTCTGCTTCTCATCTTGACTGAAAAAAACAGAAATTAAAAATTTTTGAAAATTTTATTAAAAAAGAAAAAGTGAAATATCACATGGTCTTAAGTATTCAGACCCTTTGCCAGACACTCATATTTAAGTCACTGCTGTCCATTTCCTTGTGATCCCCTTGAGATGGTTGTACTCATTCATTGGAGTCCAGCTGTGTTTAATTAAACTTATAGGACTTGATTTGTAAGGCACACACCTATCTGTATTAGATCTCCCCAGTCACAGTGCAATTCAGACCAAATGAGAATCATGAGGTCAAAGGAACTGGCCAAGGAGTTCAGAGACAGAATTGTGGCAAGACACAGATGTGGCCAAGGTAAAAAAAATAATTTATGCAGTACTCAAAGTTCCAAAGAGCACAGTGGCCTCCATAATCCTTAAGGGGAAGAATTTTGGGACCACCAAAGTTTTCCCTAGCCCTGGCCGTCCACCCAAACTGAGCAATCTTTGGAAAAGAGCTTTGGTGAGAGAGGTAAAAAAGAACCCCAAGATCACTGTGGCTGAGCTCCACAGGTGCGTAGAGAGATGGGAGAAAGTTCCGCAAAGTCAACTATCACTGCAGCCCTCCACCAGTCGGGCCTTTATGGCAAAGTGGCCCGACGGAAGCCACTCCTCAGTGCCAAACATATGAAAGCCCGCATAGAGTTTGCTGAAAAAGACATGAAGGACTCCCAGACTATGAGAAATAAGATTCTCAGGACTGATAAGACGAAGATACAACTTTTTGGTAATAATTCTAAGTGGTATGTGTGGCGAAAACCAGGCACTGCTCATCACCTGCCCAATACAATCCCAACAGTGAAACGTGGTGGCAGCATCATGCTATGGGGGGTTTTCGGCTGCAGGGACAGGACGACTGGTTTCAATTGAAATAAGCATGAATGCGGCCAAGTATAGAGATATCCTGGATGAAAACCTCTTCCAGAGTGCTCTGGACCTCAGACTTGGCTGAAGGTTCACCTTCCAATAAGACAATGACCCTAAGCACACAGCTAAAATAACAAAGGAGTGGCTTCAGAACAACTCTGTGACCATTCTTGACTAGCCCAGCCAGAGCCCTGACCTAAACCCAATTGAGCATCTCTGAAGAGACCTGAAAATAGCTGTCCACCAACGTCACAATCCAACCTGACAGAACTGGAGAGGATCTGCAAAGAAGAATGGCAGAGGATCCCCAAATCCAGGTGTGAAAAACTTGTTGCATTATTCCCAAGAAGACTCATGGCTGTACTAGCTCAAAAGGGTGCTTCTACTCAATACTGAGCAGAGGGTCTGAATACTTATGACCATGTGATATTTCAGTTTTTCTTATTTTAACAAATTTTCAAAAATTTCTACATTTCTGTTTTTTTTTCAGTGAAGATGGGGTGCAGAGTGTACATTAATGAGAAAAAAATGAACTTTTTTGAATTTACCAAATGGCTGCAATGAAACTAAGAGTGAAAAATTTAAATGGGTCTGAATACTTTCCATACCCACTGTATATCGCTATACACACTAAAACCGCAGAACATGGTCACATTTCACATGATACAATATATGTATAAAACCGCACCACCCTGCTCGCATTATAATACACAGCACAGAGCGATCTGTGCCCTCAGGGGCAAGAACATGACAGTATAGTCACCACTCTTACATAGAATAAAGCGCAACCTCAAGCACTCAATAAAAAAAGAAGAAATCCAAGGAAAATATTTTTCAGCTTTTATTTGAAGAGTACACGGCGGGTTCACACACCGCCATGGAAGAGAAGATTCAACAGAGATAAAATATTCCCGAAGTTTCGGCCATGTCTGCTTTATCAAGTGTATACTCTGTGTGATGGAAAGTCAGGGTGCACGAAGTGTCCCGGAGTCTGTTGAATCTGCTCTTCCATGGCGGTGTGTGAACCCATGTACTCTTCAAATAAAAGATGAAAAATATTTTAATTGGATGTCTTCTTTTTTCATTGAGTGCTTGAGGTTGCGCTTTATTCTATGACTTTTGTTTTTCCTCTATAGCACCATCTCTTTTTTATTGTTGGAGTGCATAGGATCCGTGCTCTATATTACCACTCTTACATAGACATGATTCTAGACAGAACGAGCTACATTTATTCAGATTCTGTATTTTGCTTCTCATAGTAAGTCACCATTGTATACCATAAAACAGTGCTTATTACTGAGCAATTTTGTTTTACATCTACATTTATTCTACCTATTTCTTCTAAGCATTGTAAAAGGTTTCTGAGATTCCAATTTCTATTACAGACCGAAAAATCCTTCCAATTTTTTGCAAACATGGTTGATAGCAGACAAACACGGCTGATAGCAGACAGTCGCCACTTGAACACAAATGAAATCCAGAAGACCGCCATCTCATACATTACAGTAATTGGTTCCCACTAATCTACTTAATCAAAAATTTCATCACACAGTGGATGCATTATTTGAGGGATAATGACAGAGATAGCAGTCCATTATCAAGAGGAAAGGACTTTTTCTCCATTATCATTTAAAGGCTGCAATTACGTATCCTTCTTGATATGCAGGCAAATGATGGAGCAATTTCTATAAATAAGTAGGGACACCTGTAAGCACCATAATGTTAATAGGACAATATTTTCCTTTGTACTTTACTGTTTTAATTAACGTACATTATTACATTCTATTAATTATAAAGAAAAGTTGTAATTACATTTCCAGAAACTTAATAAGAAGATATAGTATGAGTCACTTACAATCCGCATACAGTGAAGGAAATAATTATTTGATCCCTTGCTTATTTTGTAAGTTTGCCCACTGACAAAGACATAAACAGTCTATAATTTTAAGGGTAGGTTAATTTTAACATTAAGAGATAGAATATCAAAAATAAAACCCATAAATCACATTGTATAAATTGTATAAATGTATTTGCATTTTGCAGTGAGTAATAAGTATTTGATCCCCAACCAACCATTAAGGCTAAGTTCACATGTTGCGGAATTGCCGCGGAAATTTCCGCGACAATCCCGCACTTCTCCCGCGGGAAATACGCATTTTTTTTGTATGCGTATTCACGCCAGAAACTAGCGTTTTGCAAGCGTAATTAGCTTGCAGAATGCTAGCGTTTTCCTAGCGATCTGTAGCATCGCTTGGAAAACTGATTGACAGGTTGGTCACACAAGTCAAACATAGTGTTTGACAAGTGTGACCAACTTTTTACTATTGATGCCGCCTATGCCGCATCAATAGTAGAAAGATCTAATGTAAAAATAATAAAAAAAATAATAAATAATGATATTCTCACCTTCCGGTGGCCCCCGCAGCTTTCCCGCCTTCAGCGATGCTCCCGGCAACTCCCGGTCCCAAGGATGCATTGCGACAAATCACCCCGATGACGTAGCATCACGCGAGACCGCTACGCCATCTGGGTGATTCTCGCAAAGGACTCCTGGGACCGGGAGTTGCCGGGAGCGTCGCTGAAGGCGGGAAAGCTGCGGGGGCCACCGGAAGGTGAGAATATCATTATTTTTTATTTTAATAATTGTTTTACCAGGGATATGGTACCCAGGGCCTGGAGGAGAGTCTCCTCTCCTCCAGAACCTGGGTACCACCGCACATGAACCGCTTACATTCCGCAAAATTAATGAACATGTTGCTATTTTTTCCGCGAAGCGTTTTTTTCACGGAAAAAAACGCAACATGTGGCCAAAACATGCGGAATCAATTAACATGTATAGGATGCTTAATGCTTGCATTTTTTTCGCGTTTTTACCGCGGAAAATTGTGGAAAAAACGCAAAAAAACGCAAATATTCCTGAACGTGTGCACTTAGCCCCAGAGTTCTGGCTCCTGCAGACCAGATAGAAGCTCCTAATCAACTCGTTACCTGCATTAAAGACAGCTGTCTTACATAGTCACCTTTATGAAAGACTCCTGTCCACAGACTCAATTAATCAGTCAGGCTCTAACCTCTACAACAGGGGTCTCCAACTTGTAGTTTGGGAGCCACATGTTGCTCATGGTCCCATGAATTGTGGCTCGCGACTGTCTGCCAGCTCGGTGCATTAGCTCCAGGTCTAGCAGACAGGTATGAAGAGAACATCTCAAAATGGTGAATTTTGTGAGTAGACCTGCACAGAAGAGCAGATCTGGATGCACATATACTGGTCTTGGGTTTAGAGATGATTTAGGTATGGTGCGCTGGAGGATGATACTACTTGTTAGAGGAGGTTCTTGAAGCTGGATGCGACAGTGTATTGGGAGTCCTTGATGGGAGAATACTGAATGGGGGTATTGTAGGAACCCCTGGATCTCAATGTACTTCTTTGGAGTGATTTATCTGTAAAAACTTTGGCTATGATTATACCTGTAATGGGGGCTTTGGTTGACACTACTTTGAGGGTATGGGAGCTGGATGTGGCTCGCGACCCTCTCTCTGTGCTGTATGTGGCTCGCGACCCTCTCTCTAATC
Organism: Oophaga sylvatica; assembly: GCA_033576555.1. Classification (NCBI taxonomy): domain Eukaryota; kingdom Metazoa; phylum Chordata; class Amphibia; order Anura; family Dendrobatidae; genus Oophaga; species Oophaga sylvatica. Next base: position 475,225,549 of record JARQOD010000005.1, read on the forward strand.
TGAATGTGGCTCTCAAGTTTAGAAAGGTTGAGGACCACTGCTCTACAACATGGGCAAGACCAAAGAGCTTTATAAGGATGTCAGGGACAAGATCATAGACCTGCATAAAGCTGGAATGGGCTATAAAACAATAAGTAAGATGCTGGGTGAGCAGGAGACAACTGTTGGTGCAATAGTAAGAAGATGGAAGAAATACAAAATGACTGTCAATCGACATCGATCTGGGGCACCATGCAAAATCTCACCTTGTGGGTTATCCTTGATCATGAGGAAGGTGAGAGATTAGTCAAAAACTACACGGGGGAACTTGTTAATGATCTCAAGTCAGCTGGGACCACAGTCACCAAGAAAACCATTGGTAATAACACATTACGCCGTAAAGGTTTAAAATCCTGCAGTGCCCGCAAGGTCCCCCTGCTCAAAAAGGCTCATGTGCACGCCCATCTGAAGTTTGCCAATTAACACCTGGATGATTCTGTGAGTGATTGTGAGAAAGTGCTGTGGTCAGATGACATAAAAATTGAGCTCTTTGGCATTAACTCAACTCGCCATATTTGGAGGAAGAGAAATGCTGTCTATGACCCAAAGAACACATCCCCACTGTCAAGAATGGAGGTGGAAACATGTTTTGGGGTTTTGGGGGTGTTTCTCTGCTAGGGGCACAGGACAACTTCACCGCATCAATGGGAGAATGGATGGAGCCATGTACCGTAAAATCCTGAGTGACAACCTCCTTCCCTCTGTCAGGACATTAAAAATGGGCCATGGCTGGGTCTTCCAGCAAGTCAATGACCCAAAACATAGAGACAAGGCAACAATGGAGTGGCTCAAAAAGAAGCACATTAAGGTCATGGAGTGGCCTAGCCAGTCTAAAGACCTTAATCCCATAGAAAACTTATGTAGGGAATTGAAGCTCTGAGTTGCTAAGCGACAGCCTCAACATCTTAATGATTTAGAGATAATCTGCAAAGAGGAGTGGACCAAAATTCCTTCTGACATGTGCGCAAACCTCATCAACTACAAAAAACTTCTGACTGCTGTGCTTGCCAACAAGGGTTTTGCCACCAAGTATTAAATCTTCTTTGCCAGAGGGATCAAATACTTAGTTCTCACTGCAAAATGCAAATACATTTATATAATTTACACAATGAGATTTTCTGGATTTTATTTTTGATATTCTATCTCTCAATGTTAAAATTGACCTACCCTTAAAATTATAGACTGTTCATGTCTTTGTCAGTGGGCAAACTTACAAAATCAGCAAGGGATCAAATAATTATTTCCTTCACTGTATGTGTACTATTAAAGAAAATAAATTCATGTCAGCAGCTGACATAATTGTTGTTCTTCTGGTTCATCAAACAGCACATCCAGTCAAGAGCCATCAAATCACTGGTTTGGAGAGGTTGAAAATTGAGCATGCAGCTTCATCTGACTCAATGAAATGGTCAAATGGGTCAGCAGTACAGTAAGGATACAATATTGTTACTACTTTTATCCATGTTTTTGCCTGGTGTTGTAGCTCAGTACCATGCATTTAAATGAGGTTGAGCTACAAAACCAAGTGTTTGAAAAAAAGCAGATTATTTTAGCTAATATTATATAACACATTTATTAATTATGAGATCCTACTAAAATATTTAGTTATCTTCTAAATATTGATTAGTTATTATTGGTCTTTTTACAAATTATTGAAGCCAAGAGCTGTACTACCTTCATCAATTATAGAAACGTTGAATGGAGTTATAGTGAGCATGGGTGAATACTTCTTCATTCAATCAGTCCGTTTACATAGTTCTCATTATCAATGGGGGTCCCATGTGATGACGTATTGCAAAGAGTGAAATAAGAGATGGCCTACAATAAGGAAGATGTGTATAGAATCTTGGACTTTGAAAAGTACATGACAGGATTTCTCCAAAGGGGAAAGTTTGGGTTGCTTGCAGGGGCGCACCTATCATGAGGCGAGTTAAGCATTCTGCCTCAGGCAGCACATCCCTGAAGAGCGGGGGGGCGGCAGATTGTTATCTCCTGGCTCCTGCATCAGCTGGTTTTTCTCATGTATTGCTGCTCTGTGTGCATATGACCTGTGATGAGGTCACAGGAGGGGAGGAGCCAGGTGTCACATGATCAGGGGCCGCCCTCAGTGTATGCAGGACACTGCTGTGCTGGTTGTCATGGTGCTGGATGAGGGAAGTATATGTGTGGGGTCAGGAGGGGTTTACAGGGTGGATGTAGCAGTGCTGTGTGTGTACGAGGGGGACGGATCGTAGCCGCGTGTGTATGGGGTGTGCGGAGCGAAGCAACGTGTGTAGGAGGTGTGCGGAGCCCTGTGCATACGAGGTGTGGGGAGCCCTGTGCGTACGAGGTGTGTGGAACGGAGCCGCGTGTGTACAAGGTGTACGGAGCGGAGCCATGTGTGTATGGGGTGTACGGAGCGGAGCCATTTGTGTACGAGGTGTGCGGAATGGAGCCCTTGTGTATGAAGTGTTCGGAGCGGAGCCGCGTATCTATGAGGTGTACAGAGCGGAGCTGCATGTGTATTGGGTGTGCGGAGCGGAGCCACGTGTGTACGAGGTGTACGGAATGGAGTCCTGTGTGTATGAAGTGTATGGAGCCACGTGTATACGAGGTGTGCGGAGCAGAGCCACGTGTGTACGAGGTGTGCGGAGCCCTGTGAGTACAAGGTGTGTGGAGCAGAGCCGCGTGTGTACGAGGTGTGCAGAGAGGAGCCGTGTGAGTACAAGGTGTACAGAATGGAGCCCTGTGTTATATGAAGTGTACGGGACCACGTGTATACGAGGTGTGCGGAGCAGAGCCACGTGTGTACGAGGTGTGCGGAGCCCTGTGAGTGCGAGGTGTGCGGAGCAGAGCCACGTGTTATGATTTGGTAGCTGAGGAGAGCAGGCAAAAAAGGAAATACACCAGAGAGGTTGGAATCTATGGGATTGCAGTACCCTGACTAACCACCACAACTAAAGGCAGCCGTGGAGCGTACCTACGTTGGTCCTAGACGCCTCGTCACAGCCTGAGAAGCTAACTACACCTAAAGACAGAAAGAGGAAAACTATCTGCCCCGGAGCAGATCCCCAAAGAACATAGAAAGCCCCAAACATGTAATGGCGGTTAGACAAGAGGAAAATACAGACACAGACAGAAAATAGTATGAGCAAACGTTGGGGCCCAAACTTCCTAAATAGAAAAGGATAGGAAGGACACTTACTGCAATCCCAAAAAACCCTGAAAAGTACCAACACTACTAATTACAAAAACCCCTGAGATCACACGACCTCTACCACCTAAATTAGTTCTCTGATGTAACAAAACTAAACAGCAGCCACTGAAAAAACTGGAAAAGGCAAATGAACAAACAACAGTGGCTGAACTAAACTGAGAGGAGCACAAGCCCCGGAGGGGACCCGGCAGACCCCCACAGAAGTGCAGGACAAAATGCAAAAAGCAAGCACAAAAAACTAAAAGAAGTAAATGTCTTATCTGTTAGCAGAAGATGCAGGCATGAAACAGCAAGCTACAAAGTGAACAGGAATCAAAGATGAGACCAGAACAATTGATCACCGGCAACCCTGATGGGAGGGAACCTCCCTTATATAAGACCAGTCAGTAACACCTGATCGCCAATCTTCACAATCTTCATTGGATAGTTCAGTACTGTTTGTAACCACCAGAGGGAGCTTCTGCTCAGAATTCATTTCTAGCACATTCACAACAGCCACGTGTGTACGATTGTGCGGGCCCTGTGTGTACGAGGTGTGCGGAGAGGAGCCACGTGTGTACAAGATGTACGGAGCAGAGCCATGTGTGTACGAGGTGTGCGGAGTGGAGCCATGTGTGTGCAAGGTATACGGAGCCGTGTGCGTACAAGGTGTATGTAATGGAGCCCTGTGTGTGTGAAGTGTACGGAGCCACGTGTATACGAGGTGTGCAAAGCAGAGCCACGTGTGTATGAGGTGTGCGGAGCACTGTGTGTACAAGGTGTGCAGAGAGGAGCCATGTGTGTACAAGGTGTGCGGAGCCCGATGTGTGGAGAGGAGTTGTGTGAGTACAAGGTGTACGGAATGGAGCCCTGTGTGTATGAAGTGTACGGGACCACATGTATACGAGGTGTGCGGAGCAGAGCCACGTGTATACGAGGTGCGCGGAGCCCTGTGAGTACGAGGTGTGCGAAGCAGAGCCGCGTGTGTACGATGTGAGCGGGGCCCTGTGTGTACGAGGTGTGCAGAGAGGAGCCGCGTGTGTACAAGATGTACGGAGCGGAGCCATGTGTGTACGAGGTGTGCGGAGTGGAGCCACGTGTGTGCAAGGTGTACGGAGATGTGTGTGTACAAGGTGTACGGAATGGAGCCCTGTGTGTATGAAGTGTACGGAGCCACGTGTATACGAGGTGTGCAGAGCAGAGCCACGTGTGTACGAGGTGTGCAAAGCCCTGTGAGTACGAGGTGTGCGGAGCGGAGCCGCGTGTGTACGAGGTGTGCGGAGCGGAGCTGCGTGTGTACGAGATATGCGGAGCCCTGTGTGTACAAGGTGTGCGGAGAGGAGCTGCATGTGTACGAGGTGTGCGGAGAGGAGCCGCGTGTGTACGAGGTGTGCAGAGCGGAGCCGCGTTTGTACGAGGTGTGCGGAGCGGAGCCACGTGTGTACGAGGTGTGCGGAGCAGAGCCGCATGTGTACGAGGTGTGCGGAGCGGAGCCGCATGTGTACGAGGCATACAAAGTGGAACCGTTGTGTGTATGAAGTGTGCAGAGCCGTGCATGTACGAGGTCAGTGTATGGTGGGGAGCATTCATTCCTTCCAACCGTCCCAGATCCAGCGAGACTGTCCCGATTTTGAGAGTCTGTCCCGGCCAGGAGCTTACTTTTCCCGTGGACACAGGAGTACACGGCAGAGCCCCGAGGAGCACTTTAAAACTCGCACGTGACGTTCCACTGGAAGTGATGTGCTAGAAGCTGACCGGAAATTAGGTAATTTCGGGAGGAGATTGTGATGGAACCATGGAGGCACTTCAGGGAATTCTTCAGATCTATCACCATGTCCTCCTCCGACAGCGCGGACAGTGGGATCGCCTTGGAATTGGGGATGTCGGCCATGTGAGCAGATCATGATATGTCCTGCATCGGGAGGCTCAGGTGGGCATGACAATGGGAGCCGAGCTGCTGTAGTATCTTTATAGAATCTTTCTTTCTCTCTCTGTTTTTTCTTTCTTTCTTTCCTTCTTTCTTTCTTTTTCTTTCTTTCTTTCTTTCTTTCTTTCTCTCTCTCTGTTCTTTCTTCTTTCTATCTCTCTCTGTTCTTTCTTTCCCCTTTCTTTCTTTCTATGTTCTTTATTTCCCCTTTCTTTCTTTCTTTCTCTCTCTCTCTGTTCATCTTCTCTCCCCTCTTTCTTTCTCTCTGTTCTTCCTTTCTCTCTCTGTCCATTCTCTTTCTTTCTCTCTCTGATCTTTCTTTTTCCCTCTTTCTTTCTCTCTCTCTTTTCTTCCTTTCTTTTTATCTGGTCTTCCTTTCTCTCTGTTCATTCTTTCTCTCTCTGTTCTTTCTTTCCATTCTTTCTTTCTCTCTCTGGTCTTTCGTTCTTTCTCTCTCTGTTTTTTCTTTCTCTCTCTGTTCTTTTTTTCCTTTTCTCAGTACCATTCAGTGTGCCCATAGTACCAGCCACTGACACTATATACAGAGCTCCTGTGTATAATGTCACTGGTGATCACTGTATTACCTGTACACTGACACTATATACAGAGCTCCTGTGTATAATGTCACTGGTGATCACTGTATTACCTGTACACTGACACTACATACAGAGCTCCTGTGTATAATGTCACCGTCTCCACCTTTTATCTGCGCCATCTTGTGACTGCAACTTCTGTCTGCAGGAAGTCAGAAGTAGCAGAAACCCTCTATCAGGCCACGTTCACACGTTCAGTATTTTACCTCAGTATTTGTAGGCCACAATCAGGAGTGGAACAATCAGAGGAAAAGTATAATAGAAAGACGTCACCATTTCTGAATTTCTCACCCACTCCCGATTTGGCTTACAAATACTGAGGTAAAATACTGACCAAATACTGAACGTGTGAATGTGGCTTTAGGCTGGTTTCACATATCCTGATTTTTCCGGTACTGGAAAAACCGTTAGTGGAGATATCCGTGTCCGTGTGTGTAATACGTGTGGCAACTGTGTGCCGCATCAGTACCACACGGACGGCCGCCTGGGAAGAAGCGCTACAGTAAGCACTGTTCCCCGGCCAGGGTTGCACCTAAAATGAAACAAGTTGATCACTTCGCCTCAGGCAGCATTGAGTCTCTGAAGAAGTGTAAAGATCGATGTTTCAAATATATTCCTATTTAAAAGTGTATGTATTTTACATGTGCGTCAGGTTAGGCTAGTAAAGAGGAAACCAGATTTATTTGTACTGATTTTACTACGTGGGGGGCGCCATTTTGCAGTTCTCCTCAGGCAGCAGAGAGGCTAGGTTCACCCCTGGTTGCTTGGCATTTTTTGGGCTAATTAGTGAAAGTCCTGTAGTACCAGGAGAGTTTCAATGACAGTATGATGTGTAATTGAATTCTTGGTTTAATGATGTATGGCAATGTCACCACAGATTGTTCTTGATATAAAAATTGTAACTAGTGACAATGATCTCTAAACTGATACACATTAGCCCTAGACCAAACAGCAACTATACTTGTGCTCTGATGTGCAGTCACTCCAGCAGTGATAGAAAAATTAGGTGTGGCTGCCAAAGTGTGAGGCTCACCTTGCGAAGTAGACCACTAAGCCCCAGGACCAGGTGGCACTTGTGGAGCAAGGACATGGCACACTCATTAATCTTGGGAGCAGCAGGACAGATGAAGTGGAATTCAGCAGGGAATGAAGCAAGTTAAAGCACAGTGTGCACAGAAGAAGGAGTACATCAAACTAAAGTCTTGAATCACAATCCTATGATACAGATGTGTATCCTAATGGGCCTTACATAGGATCATGGAGATCATGTCACTGAGCCACGCAAGACAACCTGCAAATCCTGATGTGAAGCACAACAGAGGGCAGCTGGCCTATGTGAAGAAGGAAGACCCCAGGATACCCAGGACAAGTATGTAAGAATTTTACATATTGGCACTGAAGAATCTGTAACATCATGCTTAAAAGTTAAAGAGAACTTGACCACTGGATCAATACCATCTGTCTTTTCATGCTGCTTACAGGCAACCCCATTTTGTGAGTAAAATTTACATTATATAGTAATACTCACCTTTTCAAGCTTAAATAATGGACTTTGACTGCTTAAAAAGGCTTGCATTATGGGTGGACCAGTCCTGCCCCTTTTGCTGAAGGTACAAGAAATTCCTCATCCAGCCTCAATTTCTCCTCCCAGAGCTTTGCATTTCATGGCTGCATGAGAATGTTGTGGATTCAGATCCTGATGAACTCTTCTTTGTCCCAGTTAAATAGTCTTTCTTAACCGTTTTACCAACCAACTCGTTGCCTGTATCTTGTTCTCTTCAACTGCAAAACTGATTCTCACTTGAAAATATGTTTGTTTTTTTAAGCCCTGTTTACATTATGTCCAGGCCACATGTTTGTGACTCCATAAACCCAAAAACACTTTATCTGGATATGCCCACTATGGAGCCCCTCAATATATTAAGGAAAATGTAGTCACTTTATATTCTGTCTGGCCTTCATTTTGGTGGCATATGTCTTTTTTATTAGGGCACAACAGCTTTAGTTTGTGACTAAACAGATGGACAGCACCAAAATAGAGACCAGACAGAATACAAAGTAACTCCATCTGTCTCATAGTGGGATACTACTGTCCAAACTGTCCATTTTGACCTGGATGTGCCCCGATGGAGTCATAAATATGTAGCCCAAATGTGATGTGAACAAAGCCTTACAAGACTATTTTTCTTTTTGAAACTGACCAAACTATGAGTATTCTTTCTTAACTTTCTGTGTCATTCTCTAAAAACCTTCACTAGGAGGTAAGGGTGTACTAATCGACTAGACTAAATGGAAAATCACGTAATGGCCACTTCTATAGAGTCTTCTTTTCATTCAGTAGAAATGCTGTAACTCCTCAAGTAGAAATGTCATTTCTAAAAGCCTTTAACCCTACAGAAGTATTCTCTAGATTTCTGCTATGTGAAATTAATGTTCTTTTGTGTTACTTAATGATTTTCTTTCCAAGCAGAATTTCCTGTACTTATGTTTTTGTTGCTTTCATTCAGAACGGTCTTAGTTTAGTAAAGGTGGCAAATGACTTTTTAAAGATGAAATAATTCATTAGCCTTTGACTGTAATGTCTGTTGTGTGTGAAATGATGATTGTTTTTTACACACCAGCCATTTGAATTAAAAGCTTTTCAACTATTTAAACATCTCGTCTCTCAATTATTTCTCTCGATCACACCGAGCAATTTTTATGCCTTTGTTATGCCAGAATCAAGTAAAAATATATTTCCTTCCTTAAGGAGAATATGTAATTGTACACAGTCTTTTGTGCATTGCGGTACATCTTCTGTTGTCTGCAGAGAGATATTCCAATAGAAGTTACTATATGTTTTGCACCCATAGACTTAAAGGGAATCTGAGAGGTCCACCATACTCCCCAAATCACCAGAATTGATATATTCCTTTATAAATTCACGGCATAATAGTCCGTTTATACTGTTTGACATATTAACTGAGAAGAAGCCTGACATCACGGAGGAGCCAAAGATCAAGCTTCTTTACTGCTTCTGGAAATATGCAAGTGCGCCTCTGAAGGCGGGAAGTGTATATTCGGCTTCAGAGGCGCAAAACTGTACCAAAGACTGCATTTTAAATGGAACAATCTCACATTGCATGAGGTATTGAGGTGTTGATATTGAGCAGCCCAGGTCAGGAGGCGCATAGGGAATGAACATAGCCAAAGAAATCTACTATAGGGTCCGCTGTGGACTTTCCTTGTGAGGGTCAGACAGGTCATTGTGCATTCCCTAACTGGCTGCAGATGTGGAAATCCCTGAAAACCTTTATGTACTGGTACGAGCTATGGAGGTGAGATCGTCCCATTTACTCATTTCACCAATGTGACATACAGTAGTATTAGTTGGTTATGCACAGTTTGTCTTATGGTGTGGTTGCCATGTCAATTTGCACACATTTAATTATATATCTGCACTGATGGGAATGTCATTTCTTTTGGACATGTCAGTTTAGCTCATTTGGGTAGGACAGTTACATCTCTCCTTTGCCGACCACTGTTGGTTTCTATATCCAATTTTGAGTGAGCACATTTTGGACTACACTCTCAATGGGGTTAGTAAAACTGTATACAACCATTGTTGTCCTATGAGAAATTGTGTATCCATCAGTTTATTTGGATCTGTGAGCATTATTTGGTGGTACCTGTTCGTGACTGATAGGTGGCAATGTTCATTGCTACACTTTCAATTTTTACATTTACGTACGTATATTTACTTATTGATGTCATTGTTATAGACAGCATGCAGTACTGCCTGTACATTTATGAGGATAGCTTTTGTTGAATTGAGTATTCTACCATCCTCATTATTGTCTTTTTGTTATGGTCTCATATTTTAGATGTACTTGATAAAGGTTGCTTAGATTAATTCTTACATATTTTGTAGACATAATTCAGAGCAGTGATTTAACTAGAGTCCGATGGGCCCGCTGCAAGATTTGGACCGCCCTCCCCTCCTGATATTTATGTCCCTCATCCTGGCCCCATCCTGGTATATATACAGTTATGGCTGAAAGTGTTGGCACCCTTGAAATTGTTCCAGAAAATGAAGTATTTCTCCAAGACAATTGTTGCACTTACACAGATTTTGTTTTATACAGTACATGTTCATTTCCTTTGTGTGTATTGGAACAACACAAAAAAAATTAAAAATAGTTAAGTTGGTCATAATTTCACAGGTGGACGGCAGAGAAAAATTGATGAAAGGTTGCAATGCAGGATACTGGAAAAACAGCACCAATCAAGTGCCAAAGAAATTCAAGCTGTCCTGCAAGCTTAAGCGCAAAATATTCATTGGCATTTGAATGAAATTAAAGTGAACCTGTCAGCAGTTTTTGCCGATATAAGATACGGCCACCTCCTTTCAGGGCTTATCTACAGCATTCTATTCTAGAATGATGTAGATGTGAAGCAAGCAGGAGGGCAGCATCGTAAGAAGATGGGAGGCGCTGGACCTGGACCTGCGACACCCATCGGCCAGACCATCCTCCGTGTGAGTATAATAAAAGTTATTTTTCTTATCTTTCAGGTCAGATGGGGACTTACAGTATCTACAGCATTGTAGTAAGCTATATTCATATATAATGAAAATGCCTACAAATATGATACCTCCACAAATATACTCCAAAAAAAAGGAAAAAAGAGGTTTTTTCAATCATAAAAAATACAATTTTATTAGATAATCATATAAAATAAATATTAAAATGCACAGTATACATACATATGCAAAAAGTGGGGACTACAAAATGCAACAGAATGTACAAATCAGATCTAATAGGGGTATAAAGGAATGCAAATGGGGCTAGGTAAATAGTATATATGAGAAAAGTATTGCTGCTAAAAAGCGATACATATATCTGCTATGAAGTGCAGCATAATATCATCTTCCATAGAAAAACACCCCCAATTTGTCATAAACATATATCCAGCTTATATTCATACAACCAAGTGGCTCATTAATATCATGTGGCTAAAGAAAAAGCATAGTGCTCTGCCAGAAGTGCCTTATTAAATGTGTACCCATATACTTAGGCACATAAAGCAGATGTTTGCATAAATCTATGTTAAATAATGCTCACAATTGAAAAAAATCCATTGCTGGTGATGTGCTATCATACCTCCAAATAGGCTGCAGCACCCCTGACGCGCGTTTCGCTATTCGCTTCTCCCAGAGGGGAGGGGCTACATCAGAAATGCACATCTGCTATGAACGCTGGCCACTGGGTGGTGCTCATAGCTGATCAGCAATGACAAACACAGGGGGGTCACCTGCAGACCCTGGGTTGACATGCCAACACATTGGCGCCCTGCAATCATGTGACAGGAACGCCATTGGGTGGAGCTAGTTACGCGCTTTTGGTGTGAGCATGTTAAATGCTATTGACAGAGATTGACAGTTGCATCTAACATGTTAACAGATGAGGGTGGATCCTGATTCCACCCACGGCTGTTAGATCAGCTGTTATTTGCTTGAAAACATGCGGGCTCAGCGCCAGAGCCCGCATCAAAGAGGGGGAGGTTACCTGTGATGTACCTATATGTCATAGGTTGTAAAGGGGTTAAATTCTTCCCCTTGCCTAAGCCACAATCCTCATTTGTTCCCTACTGAAAAAACGAGATCAGCAGCAGATTAAGTAATGTGTTCAACTTTGAATTTCTACAACATTGTTTTGGTAGCATGCAGAAAATCCTACAGAATGACGAACAGTAGGACGTTAAGATTAATACCTTTTCATATACAGGGCATCATTCATTTCAAGGCTTAGTATTCCATTAATGTGAACCTCTATATACTAGTGTCATACAATGTGAAAATCATCTCTCACAGTATATTTGTTGTGTAGTAAGAAAACAAAGGTAATAATTTCCAGATTGGAGAATATTATGGACATAGTGTACAAAGTCAACGTCTGGTCTATGATTGACTTTGGCTATTGATGTCACAGAGTTAGACACTCCTTCAAAGTGTGCCGCATTTAGCAATGGCTATGTGAAGCAAAAAAGAACATTCTGATAAATATTCAAACCACACTTTCTGTCTCTCATGATACAAGAAATGCTATGGTAACTGAGACATGCATTTTAGCATTTGATTTACTGCTCCTACGTGAATCCCATTTGGTTATTGTTCTACCTTCCCTTCATTTGCATATAATAGAGCATGTATAGATATAGTAAATGGCGTGTTAGCAAGTTAAAATATGTCACGATTCTTCTTTGTACTTCAAAGACTTTGGAAAGACAAAGATGCTTAATATTTTTACCATCGCTGTAGGAAAAGACATGGACAGCACATTAGGAACCCAGACAAATAAATATTTACAACACTGAAGATGAGGTTCTTAGTTTAGCATTCTGATCAGACTGATTGATCACTGCCACATCATGATGAACCTCTTGATGGGTCCCTGCTCCCTACCTTTAAAAGTGCAGCACAGCTGACCAGTGTTGTGGCAGTTCTGCACCAGCATGGAGAGCGACCTTGTGCCCTACAGCACCCATGCTGCAAGGCAGAGTCCCTATGGCTACATGCTATACTCTCCTCCAGGCGCAGCATCACCACAGCAATGGCCTCAACCAACACCAAGTTAATAGGTAGTGATGGATTAACCCCTGGATGTATGGGTTTGGCGTGTTCGGCTGAACAGTTAAAAAAAGTTGGTTTGGGTACCAAAACAGTACCTGAAACCAAACCCGAACTTGTACCCCATTCACATGAATGAGGACCCAATCATCCAGTGTTTGCCACGCTGTCATGTGCATGACAGCGTGGTAAACATTGCCTCTAATTGGCGGTAAGATCAGTACGGCCAGAGAGCCGCGGCTCCCATGCTGTCAGATGACAGCGTGATCCCCAGGTGTGATGGGACGTAAAAAAATTTACCTCCTGTCACAGGCGTCGGCCAACGGGACAACTACTCCCATCAGCTGCTAATAACAGCAAGATAAATAAAAAATGGCATGGGTTCCCCTGTATTTTTTATAACCAACCAGGTAAAACTGACAGCTGTGGGCTGCAACCCTCAGCCTTAGCTTTAGCAAGGCTGGTTATCAAGAATAGAGTGGTCCCCATGCCAGTGAACCTTGGTGAACTCACTGAACTCAACGCTGCACAGTGAGACTTTTTCTCATGGTGCGAGCAGTGATCTCACTGAGGTCACTGCAGTTTGTTGGCCCAGCTGGGAACGCAGCCTCAGTGACACTGCTAATCACTGAGGCTGAGCTCGCAGAAGCTCATTCTCCAGTGGTTTTCAGCCTGGCCGGTCACATCTTAGCAACATCCAGGTTGAATACAATATATTCGCAGACATGTATTATGGTATGCGATAGAATGTCGGACAGGTGAGGGATATGCTTGTTTTTTTATTTTATTTTCTCACAGGAGACGATGGCTTCAGTGGAATGGGCATTAGGTGAGTATAACTGTGTTTGTTATTTTTAATTAAAAAAGTAAAAGTTTTTTTTATGTCAAATAAAGAACTTTATTATGGCTGTGTGTTTATTTTCAATATAACTATAGGAATACTAATGGCTATATAGATAGACGCCTCTCCATTGCTAACCCGTGGGCTTGATGTCATCAGACAATACAAAGGTGACATGAACCCCACAAGTATGAATCCCACTTGCTACCGCCACAGGGCAAGTGAGAAGAGCCGGGCAAAGCACCAGAATTGGCGCATCTAATAGATGCACCTTTTCTGTGACAGCTGCTGGTTGCTATTTTTAGGCTGGGGGGACCAATATCCATGGAACCTTACCTGTCGGAGAATAGCAGCCCCCAGCTGTCTGCTTTAGCTTGGCTGGTTGTCAACAATGGGGAGGACCCCATGAATTTTTTTAAAATTATTTAACTAATTTAAATAAAATGGCGTGGGGACTCCTCTATTCTTGATAATCAACCTTGCTAAAGCTGACAGCTAATGCTTATTCTAATATGCTACTTACCTCTTTTTTAATGTTATGGATTGACTCCATATAGTTCTTCTTGTAAACTGTGACATCATCTTATCAAGGAATATTACATGGGAACGTTTTCAGATTTTAGAAACTTTAATTCAAAACCATTTGAAATTATATTTCCATAATATCAGCAGTTTTTTTCTCTCTCTGCAGTACTTTTTAATTGTTTTTATATTTGTATTATGTTTGCAATAAAGTTTGAATTTTTTTATTTAACCCCTAGAGGATTCATTACCTTCGATCGGTATGTTCTGTTTTTTTTTTACTCCTACATACTCACTTGACCATTTACATTAATAGTGGTTAGTTTAATTAAAAGGAATTTGTCAGCAAGTTTTTGCTATGTAATCTAAGGACAGCATGAGGTAATAGATGAGACACTGAATTCAGCAATGTATGACTTATCAGGTTGTGTGCTGTTATTTACTTACAATGAAGGTCATCAGGTGATTATCACTACCATGACCACAGTCTACGTGAGCACTGGTCTTGCTGTGGCACCCCTGAGGTTTGAGTCGCCACAGAGGTATTGCACATACTATAACAGCCGGGCATCCTGGACGTACCCTAAGGGAGGATGGTCTCATCCCAGGCTGGTTAGGAAAGAGTGCTGAAGGTGGGTGGAGAAAGTAAGAAGGGGAACTGAAGCTTAGAGAGTGGGAAAGAGAGTCTGGAGAGTGAGATGGAATAGGAGGGGACCTGGAGCTGGTAGCAGCTCGTCCCCAGATGGAGAAAGTTAGATAAGAAGGAACAGAGAGAGAAGCTTCTGGAAGGACAGAAGGAGTCCTAGGGGCATGGATAGCGAGTGATCCATCCGTGGGGCCCGATCCAATTGTGGAGGGACCAGGTCGCAGAAGGGACACCGGCCCCTAGCCTATTGGAGAACTTTATGACTCAGCTAGCAAGCCGCAGGCAGAGGCAATCTCTAGGTGCCTCAGCTGCTGAACCACAATTATCTTCTCCGAAAAGGTAGCCATAAGGGAGCAAGGAAACTCAGAGAGGACGTTATCCGCCAAGGTCCGCAGCTACTGGCTTGGGACACTGATTGCGAGGTGTTGGACAGGAAGGAAAGGTGGAAAGTCAGCACAGTGAGATGTTTGAGAAAGGAACATATTGAAAAGAGTCCTGGAAAGGTGTATCCTGATCTACCTGGGAGTTTGCTGAGCCCTTCACCTGGAGGACACAGCACCAAGCGGGCATCTGTGCTGCAGACAGAACTGTGAGTAAAGCTTTGGAAACTGCACCCCGCTGTGTCCTCCAATTATTCCTGCGCCACTCAACCAGCACTGCTACATCTACCAACATTACCATCTCCTACATACTACATCTGCCCTGGGACTAAGCTCTGCCTGTGGAGAGCTATACCAACTCTGCTACATCACCACCAGTCCCAGAGGATCTGCACTGCAGCGTTGGTCACCCCTGACCAGAAACCACAGGTGGCATCACGAACACTTCATTACAAACTCTTTATTATCCCCTGTAAATATTCCCCTTTTATTGGACGCCCAGGGCCACGGACTGGGTCACTGCCGCTGTGACACTTCCCCTTTAAGAAGCAGCCC
This sequence comes from Oophaga sylvatica, assembly GCA_033576555.1. Taxonomy (NCBI): domain Eukaryota; kingdom Metazoa; phylum Chordata; class Amphibia; order Anura; family Dendrobatidae; genus Oophaga; species Oophaga sylvatica. Next base: position 475,240,834 of record JARQOD010000005.1, read on the forward strand.
GGTACTGACTACCCCACTGCCCTGGCGGGCGATCCATTACCATGCCCCTTCCTCTGATAAGCAGCTCACTGTCAATAGACAGTGTACACAGATAGTTTGTGTCACAAGTAGACTAAGTGATACACCGTTGGATTCAGGCTCACTTGCCCTATATTATGCTACTCTCAGATTAAATACAAAAAGCCTGCTGACAGATTTCCATTATTATAATTGCACAGCTTCTGTCTGCAGTATTTGTTTCTTCACTAATTTTCAAATCCCTGATAAACAGTTTGAAGTTTTTGATTTTAATCCTGTGGAAGTTTTTCTTTTTTTAGCAATATTGGCTGGATATGAGGTCTGTGTGTATCTAAGATTATACATTCTTCACTTGATTTCATGCATCAAACGTCTCTAATATTGCACTTTTCTCTCCAAGTACTTTCTTCTAGGCAACTTTTTTTCTGTGCCCTCTGAGATACTATCACCTTTCTCCAATGCAGATCTGTGTACAACCACCTCTGTGCTATCTCTAAGGCTACGGTCACATGACCAATGATTCTCTGTTCCAAGAGAATTGGATCGATTACATAGGTCTATAAAAAAAAATTTTTCAGAAGGTAACTTGGTAAGGTTTTTTGAATGGATCATGTCAATAGCGCCTTTAGAAATATATTTACTTAAAAAAATGGTGACCTTTACAATATTTATTTCACCCGCTGTGTAGATATATATGCTGTATGTAACCTGGAGAGAGGACAGTTGTGTTATTGAAGAGGAGAGAGAGTTATGACAGGCCAGCAAAAAGTAAAAGACATATCTTTGCTGGGAAGTAGACCGTGCTTAAAAAAGAAAACATGAAAGGTAGGAGGAGAGCTGTTTTATTTCTTCACCCTTTGTGGAATTTTAGCAAGTCATGTCAAAATGAAGTGGCATTACTTTGTTTTCTGCCATCAGTGCTAACCCTGTCACATCACTGCATTTTAATGAGCTTGTTGGCCTTATGTAATACTTCATATGCAGAAATGTAGTTTATTTCTGGTATTTTATGTTCTAGTGGCAAAGACGATGACTGTTGTTTACCGTGCATTTCTTAATTAGCCCTTTCCAAAATGACCTGCAAAATGAATACACTAATAAACTATTTTTTTTTAAATTAATCTATCATCAGGTTTTCCCAGTATAAACTAAAGCCACCACCATTGACCTGTATCTACACCCCCAATTTCCCTTGCATATGCCAAATGCTAAAAAATACCTTTTGTATTTTTGGAAAATTGCATGGTATGATTTGATGGCCTTCTTTCTTTCTCAGTCCCTGCAGCTTCTATCTTCCCGGCTTCATTGATGTGGATGACGCAACCTACGTCATCCACAATTAAAGCACAGGCCTCTGCAGGCGCACTTTGTTCTGCCCTATGAAGAGCAAGCATTACAGGACTTAGCATACATAGAAGGCCAGATCAAGGTGCGTCTCTGCGCAGGCGCAAGATTAGCCACATTCTGTAGTTGACATAGGATGTGTTATCCACATCAAGCCAGGAGGACAACAGCTGTAAGGATTGAGGAGGCACCGAGAAAATAAAAAAGACGCCCATCAGACAGGACAACGGCAGATGCTAGAACCTGTTAGAATGTTCCTTTTAATGTCAAAATGCTGGGGTGGATGGCGAGATTGGAAAGTCTTTCTGCGAGGGTGTGTTTGCCATAGTATACAAACACATTTGACAAATTCTCAGATGTGCAATTTGATATACCGCAGATCTTCATGTGGACTTTGCCCTATTTAGTGTGCATGAGGCATGCACTTTGTTTTTGGCACAAAATCCACTTCAATAAGTGACTTGTTAATACAGATGAGAAAATTGATCAATATTGTGATCAATTGATCAAATTAATTTGATCAATTCGCCATTTGAATGCAATCTTGTCAGAATCATAAAATCTATATTGCCCCATCCCTGCCGCAACAGGTTTGCATCATTTATGGAAACAGATCCTGCAGTAAGAAGAAGACTGATGAACTAGGAGATGTGTATGTGTGTGAGGCTTCATTCATCTGTTTTCAGATTTCTTCAATCCATGTTTTTCCCTGATAAACCACGTACACGGTATAATCTATGGCCATGTTTACATCTGTGATCTTTGCAGTCATTACGGAGCTTTGCTTTTTTTTGCTATTTGAGAATATCACTGATGTATCTTTGATGATACATACGGACACTCTTACCAGACACTGATAAAAATTGATCAAAACACTGTTGAAAATTGCTTCATTTTTTATTGTATGAGAAAAAGGCAGACGTCTTAGTGGCAGCTGCTGCGTTCTATCAGCCCAGGCTAATAGAAGGTACAAAAGAATTGTAAAAAAGTGGTGTCGTCCTCGTCACCATCACTCAATGAATTGACCAAAAGTGTAATCCCATCTGGTCACATTTCTCTTACTTTTTGTCCCTTATTCAATTCTAAACTCTGGATTTCAAAAGGTTTACTTAAGCTAGAACATTGTAGTGTGCATCCAGTTAATGCTGCATATAAGCCCACACTGCGCGCTAGTATGGAGGTAAGAACTGTGAAATTCATTTTTTTCCAGTGTGGAATAGTTTGGTATTCACCAGCTGAGCAATTAGAAGGTGTGTATACGAGACAGGAAACTAGCTTACATTGAATGCTATGAGTAAAAACCATCTATATCAGTTTGAATTGTGAATATTTATATTTCTGTAATGTCCTGTCTACATTGTGTGGAATCCATTTTTAACATGGATAAATAAAAAACTAGTGTTTTAGAAACTTTTTGTAGATGAGTGCCGGACTATCAATTAAGAGAAACTCCCAGGTAACTACACAAGTTTCCAACCACTCAAAAAAAACTTGTGCTAAATCCTCTGTGGTAGACATCCTTTTTACTTTAAGTGTGAATATTGAAGTTGCTTCTGTAGTCTCCCGTTTCTGCTGTTCTTTTTATTTCTCATTTCTATACTGACAACATCTGTCTCTGTTGCACTAAATACATTTAACATAAGCATGCCAACTACATACTCAAAGAGAGTGAGAATTACTCAATTCTGCACACTTCCTAGAATACTACTCACTAAAATAAAATGCTGTGTGTTAAAGGTATATTCTCATGTATCCTTTTTGGGAGTGCACTACTTTTCTTCCTTCCATCTTGATAGACAACTTGGTCCAGTGGCATGGTTTTGCCTCTGATCCAAACCATTCCTCCTCGTCTCCTTCGATGCAACAACAGAAAAGAGGAGGCACAGAAAAGCTGGCAGGATCATGTGTCTAGAGACCTGTCCAGACTTAGCTTGGTACTTATAGTGCTCTGCTGAAAAGCGAATGTAAGCACCGTGCATGCTCTGCTGCACTGATAGACAATGACATATTCAACGAGCATTAAACAATAATATTAAAAATCCCTCCATTCTTGTGAACAGATTGAAATTGCAAAGCTGCTTGTATGAAGCAGAGTACTGTATTTTCCGGCGTATAAGACGACTTTTTAACCCCAGAAAATCCTCTGGAAAGTCGGGGGTCGTCTTATACGCCGGGTATCGTCTTATAGGGCGGTACGGAGGAGTGAGGTGAGGGGGCGTCCCACAGGAAGGTGTATATGAAGTACCATTAACTCCTTGCAGTGTTCTGTGCGGCTGTCTGTGCTTGGAGGGGCGGCGGCTCTTGATGAGCATTGGTGGCTCAGCCGGCGGCTCATTTTACATCGTGGGGGCTCGGCCGACGGCTCCTTATGCAGCGTTGGGGGTCTCCGCCGGCATTTCCTCAGAGCCCGGAGACCACGGCAGCTCCATTGCTACGATGCGGTGGCCTCCAGCAAAATGGCCGCTTGTGCTCAGATTCAGATCTCGTTCCGAGATCTCGGGAGACGAGATCTCGAGATGAGATCTCGTTGCCGAGATCTGTATCTGAGCATGCGCCGCCCACCAGCGGCCATTATGCCGGAGGCCACCGCATCGTAGCAATGGAGCTGCGGTGGCCTCCGGGCTCTGAGGAAATGCCGGCGGAGACCCCCAACGCTGCATAAGGAGCCGCCGGCCGAGCCCCCACGCTGCATAAGGAGCCGCCGGCCGAGCCCCACAATGCATAAGGAGCCACCGGCCAAGCCCCCACGCTGCATAAGGAGCTGCCGGCCAAGCCCCCACGCTGCATAAGGAGCCGCCGGCCAAGCCCCCACGCTGCATAAGGAGCCGCGGCCAAGCCCCCACGCTGCATAAGGAGCCGCCGGCCAAGCCCCCACGATGCATAAGGAGCTGCCGGCTGAGCCACCAATGCTCATCAAGAGCCGCCGCCGCCCCTCCAAGCACAGACAGCTGCACAGAACACTGCAAGGAGGTAATGGTACTTCATATACACCTTCCCTGTGGGACGCCCCCCTCACCTTGCCATTGGGACCACTCCACCGCACCGCCCTATAAGACGACAGTAGGCGTATAAGAAGACCCCCCCACACTTTTAAGAAGATTTTATATTTTGACTGGAAAAGTTGGGGGATCGTCTTATACGCCCAGTCGTCTTATACGCCGGAAAATACGGTAACTGCAATTTTAACCAGTATTGATGTTGAGTATACAAAACCTACAATTCAACATGTGAAGTGCTTATTTCATGCCTATGTCTGCAAGCACATAAATAAAAACGAGAAATCCCTATAATCACAACGCTAGAGTGAACATATCACCTAATTAGGCTCAGAGGGAAAAGAATTCTGTAACTGATTGTATTCTTGTTCAAGTTTTAAAAAAAACATTTTCCCTTTAACTTTGATTATAGGAGAGCACTAGAGGTGATCGAATAAATTTGAGCAAAATTAAATTCTACTTCAATTTTTCAAATTCTGCTTTTGCCAAAAAGTGGCTTTTTTGTAATTCACTTCTGCGCAGATACAGGAAAATGACGGTTAAAAAAAATTAAAGTCTTTAAACACACCTAACTGCTCACCTCTCTGGCCCCCCTGCTACTCACTGCCACCCGTCTGGTCATTCCCACATCTTCTGATGTCCCACCTCTCTCGTTGGAATCTTCAGTCCTCTCACACCTTGCCAGACTTTTGGGTGTTACGGCGCTCAGGAAGGTTGTCCGCAGGAGCGCGGGAGGTCAGTGGCATCATGACGTCACAATATGCACTGTTGATCTCTTGCATACCTGCATCCTCCTGGGCGCCATGACTTCCAAGTATAAGATCTCTCAACAAGCATGTACCCTTGTGAGCAACCACTTATAAATGCTTTCCTCCATTTTTTAATATCAAATGAGTCTTAAAACACCTTTTGACTCTTAATTTTAGACACACTTGAAGAGTGATAAATATAAGATTATAAAGTAAGAACAAAGGAAATAAATTTACAGTTGTTTCTAATGTTATGTGCACACAACAATCAGTAATTGCTGTGGGTTGGATGCTGCGTACTTACGCAGTATCAAACCCGCAGCGGCCAGATGTCACAGCATAGTGGATGGGATTTCTAGAAATCCCATGTCTACTAGGCGCCAACAGACGCCCGCTGCTCTCCTGCGGAGACGGACATGCTGACTAACTTTCCAGTATGTCAATTTCTAGCATCTCCGCAAGAGAAATTTCACCATAGAATGTATTGAACGCGGTGAATCCGCACATGCGCTGCGTCCCAAGCGCTGCTACGTCTGGATCGTGTGAACCCGGCCTCACTGCAGAACCTGGCAGAAAATAAAAGTTCAATGATGGTAGTACAATAAAAAACTATTTTCTTTAAAGCTTCATAGGGATGACTTGCATCAAACAGCACAACTAGTTCAAAAGTAGAAGGGAATAAAGTATAGGTGCAATGTTTGCCTCATATTGTAGCCACTTGCTTTCCTGGTCTGCAACTCATGTATGGTACTTTCTTTTCAATGATTAGAAAACTATTTAGATCCTTAACAAAACGAACCAAAGAAAAGTCAAAGAATTTATCTGATAACAAAATTAGATTTTAGATTATTAAAAAAAATGTTTAATTGAAAGAGGAACAGCAAATGCTCCACATTTACAAAAAAAACACCTTTTCAATCCTCAACTGGTGAAATGCTAGTCAGTGGTCTCAGTGGTCAAGAGTCACACTTACAGAACTCACTGAGTGGTGAAATGATAATCATTTGTCCTTTAAAACATTAGAATTCTGAACAGATGTTATCCAGCAACAGTTATCCTAACAGAGAAATGTGTTGAGCATAGCAATATATTTTAAATTTAAGACTTAGCTCTGAGGTTAATTACATTATTAGAAATTTAGATAAAATGAATGAAGAGGCCATCTTATACAAAGATTCTCCTACAGTCTACAAAGAAATAGAATCTTGAGCTTTACAGTACAAACATGTCATGTGATATACTAAATAAATCCAACTATATGTAAAATACTCTTGAACCATCATGTTGCAAGGTTATTTCTATCCATTAAACTAATATTTTGTAAAAAGCAAGAAACATTGCTGCTAAAGCCTTAGCGATATGCATTAGGTTTTGAGGCCTACTTCTGAAGATCGTACATTACAGATACAGCAATGTAACATGTTACATTTCATTTCTCTGCCCTAAAACCAGATGCTAAATCTAGGCAGTTCATCTATGTATAATTTTATGGGTTCGTGAGAAGGATTCGCCAAACCATTGATCAGGATAGGGCAGCATTCAAGCACCCTTTTGTAATAGGGCTAGGAATACAGGTAACACACAGGTACAGTGGAGTATACAATCAGGCACCAAAGGTGAATGTGTAGACAGCGCTCTAGAAGAGCAGAGCTGAGTAGGCAATCTGGCACCTTGTTGTAGAAGAGCTGGAAACGCTGATAGCATTCTGGAACAGCTAAATAAAAAAATCAGGCACACGGCTATAGATGAGCTAAGTGGAAATGTGGCTAGAGCCCTCAAAAGTACATTGCAGCAGCATGCAATTGCTACTATACCTGAATACTCAGGTGACATGCAGCAGCCTGAGCAATCATTAATATACCTTGTATGATAACATCAGATGTGCACACTGGGCTACCATAGTAAACTGAAGTAGTCTACCACAGAAGAAGCCAACAAGGGGATTAGAACCAAAGCCTGGCTCTGGTACAGGTGAATAACATATAATGAATAAAATGAGGGAACTGTAGTGAAGGGTGAAACACAATGGTAAAGGTGCAAAATTAAAAAGGGGTCTTGATTTATCATGGACAACACCTTTAACTGATTTTGTATAAAGTTAAAATAAGGCTTGGAGCAAAGAGTAACTCTGCCATACCCAATCCATATTAGTGTTTTGCTGGACAATCCATTTCTAGGCTGGACCTTTTGTTAAATTTGGTTTTGAGACACCCCCTAAATAAGCAATGCTTACATTAGCACTTTCTAAAAAAATATAATTTTTTATACAAAGACAAGAAAATAGATTTGTATTTAAATGTAAAAGTAACTAGTGAATGTAAACCTGTGTTTAGCTGTGATTTTTGGCAGCATGTTTTAATTTTTTTTTTTGCCATATGTTGTTTTATTACATTTTTCTGTTTGCATTAACACTGGATCTGTCTCCAGAGAATTAATTTGTATATATTATCTGTGAATTAAGAATGAGATTTCATCATATGTACGACAGATTTCAGCACATTCATCTGTCACATGAGGTGTGCGTCATTCACATCAAATAAAATGAATAGATGATTCATGTCTTTGGTAATTTAATAACTTTTTCTAATATATAGAAATGTTTCTTGCTACAACAGATATCTTTCAGAGGGATGAAATGAGAATTTACCACAATTTACTCTTATCACAAGCTTAGAATATAATATCAAAATATTCTTTGTACTATGTCAACTTCTTCAGTACATATTGGCTCTGACACATGCCTTACACCATGCCTGACTAATATGGCTATCATGATAATATGAAATGCTCAATGTAATGGTAAATTATTCCATTAAATGGGTATTTTCAAGTAAGGAAGTTATACCCTATCAATAGGGTAAGGAATAGCTGCACGATCGCTGGGGCCCGACCATTAGTACTCTCACTGATTCCAAGAACAAGTACTCTGAAGAGTCTCATGTGAATATAGCGGATGTTAATTATCGACACCTTCATTCATTCTTATGGGATTACTGAAGGCCAGCCGAGTGCTGCACTTGGGTGTCACTTTCTGGCAGCCCTTAAAGACTGAATGCAATAGCAGTGTACTTGATCGACTTGGTGATGGTTCCAACAGTCGGACCACCGGCGATCAGGAAGTTATCACCTATCTTATGGATGGAGGATAACTTCCAAACTTCAAAACACCCCTTTAAGGAGCCAGGATTACTTTAAGCCAATGGCACAGCTGCATATTCTCAAGTAGAATATGTTTACTTGAATCCCTTTCTAAATTGGAGCTATAATTGGAGACATTAATTTATGCAGTAAATGATGATCAATGCAGTAACAGAGTCTGAATTTTTCACTAACTAGCCGCAATAGCCATGATAAATGTAGGCAGATAAATATAGTGAGGTTGAGCAGCTCAAATTTTACAGACATGACACATAAAATGTAGGACCTTGTTTGAGAGGCTGTACCTCTCTACACATTGACCCTTACACATCTCCAGATTGGTCAGTTTATCCATGAAAGAATAATATGTAGTTTTTTGGGAGATATTTCCTGTAAATGTGATTAAAGGGGATTCTCATCCCAGAATTTTATGATCTATGCAGCTCAGGATCCTAAACCTAAAGTGGGGAAAAAAAGTATTTAGTCAGCCACCAATTGTGCAAGTTCTCCCACTTAAAATGATGAGAGAGGCCTGTAATTGACATCAAAGGTAGACCACAACTATGAGAGTCAAAATGAGAAAACACATCCAGAAAATCACCTTGTCTGATTTGACAACATTTATTTTGCAAATTATGGTGGAAATAAGTATTTGGTCACCTAAAAACATGCAAGATTTCTGGCTCTTACAGACCTGATACTTCTTCTTTAAGGCGCTCCTCTGTCCTCCACTCATTACCTGTAGTAATGGCTCCTGTTTGAACTTGTTATCAGTATAAAAGACACCTGCCACAACCTCAAAGAATCACACTGTCCATTGCCAACAAAGGATATATAACAAAATATTGAGATGAACTTTTGTTAATGACCAAACACTTATTTTCCACCATAATTTGCTAAATAAACCTTTCCAAATCAGACAAGGTGATTTTCTGGATGTGTTTTCTCATAGTTGTGGTCTACCTATGATGTCAATTACAGGCCTCTCTCATCTTTTTAAGTGGGAGAACTAGCCCAATTGGCTGACTAAATACTTTGTTTCCCACTGTATTTCGGTGAAGCGCTGTAGGGTACGTAACCTAACAGGATACAGAAACACAATGCACTTTCCAGCATTCGGCTGAGCAAGCAAAGCATTCACCTTCCAATGATTCAAGAAAACACTTTTTTGTCACTTCAAATGTGACATGTGACGCGCTAAATATGGACCTTTCTCAAAAGGCACTGTGTTTAAAACTTTATATAATAACATTATATTAGGTTATTGCTACTTTAAGTGGACCGTTCATTCCAGTTTACTTTTTAGAATAAGCTGTAGTGTGTACATAAGGGATAACATGATTTCTGGCCATTATGTTATGTTTCGGTAGCTGAGGAGGACAGGAACAACAGCAGGGCAGCCGAACACCTGAGATGTTGGTAACTTATGGGTTGCAGATTCCTAAACTAACGACACAACTAGAGGTAGCCGTGGAGCATTCCTACGTTGATCCGAGACGCCTCGTCACAGCCTGAGAGATAACTACACCTAAAGGCAGAAAGATGAAAGCTATCTGCCCCGGAGCAGATCCCCAAAGAAAATAGGAAGCCCCCAAACATATAATGGTGGTTAGACAAGATGAAAATACAAACATAGGCAGAAAATAGACTGAGCAAACGCTGGGGCCACAAGCTGACTAAATAGGATAGGACAGGAGAGATTACTTTCTGCAACCCAGAAAACCCTACAAAAATCCAACAATTCTGATTACAAAAATACTGAGATCACACGATCTCGCCACCCACTAAATCAGGTCTCAGTGTGAACAAAAACCAAGCCGCAGCCGCTGAAAAAACAGGAAAGTGCAAATGAGCAAATAACAGTGGCTGCAGATAAACTGTGAGGAGCTCAGGCCCCAGGAGGGGACCTGGCTGACCTCCACAAAAGTGCAGGAAACAATGCAAAAAGCAAGCACAAAAAGAAAAGCAAAATATATCTTATCTGAAAGCAGGAGATGCAGGCAAGACTCCAGCAAACTCCCAAATGAACCAGGAACCACAATTGAGACAAGAACAATTGATCACCGGCAACCATCATGGGAGGGAACCTCCCTTATATCAGACCAGTCAGTGAACCCAGATTGCCACTCCTCGCTGAAAGGTTCAGTACTGTCTGTAACCACCAGAGGGAGCCTCTGCTCAGAAACCATCTCTAACACATTCACAACAGTACCCCCCCTTGAGGAGGGGTCACCGAACCCTCACTTGTGCAACCAGGCCAATCAGGATGAGCTCGGTGATAGGCACGGATCAGTCTCCTAGCATGGATGGCCGAAGCAAACACCCAAGAATTTCCTCCTGACCATAACCTCTCCACTTAACCAAATACTGGAGTTTCTGTCTAGAAAAATGAGAATCTAATATTTTCTCAACCACATACTCCAGATTGCCCTCAACCAAAACAGGGTCAGGAGGCGCAGCCATAGGAACCACTGGCTCGACAAACCTCTTCAATAAGGACTTGTGGAACACGTTATGGATCTTAAATGTCCCTGGAAGAAGCAAACGGAAGGAAACAGGATTAAGAATCTCCATGATCTTATAAGGTCCAATGAACCTAGGCTTAAACTTTGGAGATGCAACCCTCATAGGGATATTTCTTGAGGACAACCAAACCAAGTCCCCACTTTAAACGAGGACCATCAGTCCTATGCCGGTTGGCAAACCGTTGGGCCTTCTCCTGAAAGAGAGACAACCTCTCCACTACCTGGTCCCAAATCTGTTGCATTCGCTCCACAACAGAGTCAACACCCGGACAGACAGAAGCCTCTGCCTGTCCCGAAGAAAATCGAGGGTGAAACCCAAAATTACAGAAAAATGGAGACATCAAGGTGGCAGAGCTAGCCCTATTATTAAGAGCAAACTCAGCCAAAGGCAAAAAAGAGACCCAGTCATCTTGATCAGCAGACACAAAACATCTCAAATAAGTCTCCAAGGTCTGGTTTGTTCTCTCGGTTTGTCCATTGGTCTGAGGATGAAAAGCAGAGGAGAAAGATAATTGAACACCAAGTTTAGAACAAAATGTCCTCCAAAATCTGGAAACAAACTGGACTCCTCTGTCAGACACAATGTTCTCCGGAATGCCATGTAACCAAAGCCACGTGCTGAAGGAACAAAGGCACCAATTCGGAGGAGGAAGGCAACTTAGGTAATGGCACAAGATGTATCATCTTGGAAAACCTATCACAGATTACCCAGATAACGGTCATTCTCTGAGAAACAGGGAGGTTGGAAATAAAATCCATAGAGATATGGGTCCATGGCCTCTTGGGCACAGGTAATGGCATTAACAAACCACTAGAGCAAGAGCAAGGCTTGGAGCGAGAGCAAGTCCCACAGGACTGCACAAATTCCCTGACGTCACGAGACAAAGTAGGCCACCAAAAGGACCGACTCACCAAGTCTATGGTACCAAAAATCCCGGGATGACCAGCCAACGTGGAACAATGAATCTCAGACATCACACTCTTCTTCCACTGGTCTGGGACAAACAATTTCCCAACAGGGCAGCGCTCAGGTATATCCTCCTGACACCCCTCCAAGGCCAGTCTCAAATTGGGCGAGATGGCGGAAAGAACTACACCTTCTTTCAAAATAACAGCAGGATCAGATAACTCAGGAGAGTCCGCAAAGAAACTCCTCTAGAGGGCATCCGCCTTAACATTCTTAGTGCCAGGAAGAAAAGAAACCACAAAATTAAAACGTGTGAAAAACAAGGCCCATCTGGCCTGTCTAGGATTAAGTCGCTTGGCTGATTCGAGATAAACCAGATTCTTATGGTCCGTGAGGACCACCACCTGATGTTTGGCTCCTTCCAGCCAATGTCTCCACTCTTCAAAGGCCCACTTCATGGCCAATAACTCCCGATTACCCACGTCATAATTACGTTCAGTTGGAGAAAATTTTTGAGAGAAAAAGGCACAAGGGTTACTCTTAGAGGTCTCTGGATCTCTTTGGGACAAAACGGCACCTGCCCCAATTTCAGAGGCATCAACCTCCACCTGAAACGGTAGAGAAACATCAGGCTGCCATAGAACAAGAGCAGAAGTGAATCTCTGCTTAAGTTCCTGAAGCGCAGAGACTGCCTCAGGAGGCCAATTCACCACATCAGAACCCTTTTTGGTCAAATCAGTCAATGGTTTAACAATACCGGAGAAATTACCAATAAATTTACGATAAAAATTGGCAAAACCCAAAAATCTCTGAAGAGCCTTTAATGAAGTAGGTTGGACCCAATCACAGATGGCTTGAACCTTGACCGGGTCCATTTCAATAACATACGGAGACAAAATGAATCCCAGAAATGAGACCTTCTGTACGCCAAAAAGACACTTTGATCCCTTCACGTACAGTGCATTCTCTCTCAAAATCTGGGTGAAGAGGATGGTCTGATATGACCCTTCTCCAATGACTCCTTGATATAAGATCGCATAGCATCGTGTTCAGGTACAGACAAGTTAAAAAGGCGACCTTTAGGAAATTTACCACCAGGCACTAATTCAATAGCGCAATCGTAGCTCCTGTGAGGGGGCAAAGATGCAGATTTACTTTCACTAAATACATCCGAAAAATCAGTCAAAAAGTCAGGAACATTCTGAGACTGGGGAGAGGCAGAAAAAACAGGAGTGTCGGCATTAACACATTGGCAGCCCCAACTGGTCTCAGACACAGATTTCCAATCCAAAACAGGATTATGAGACTGTAACCAAGGGAAACCTAGTACAATAATGTCATGCAGATTATACAGCACCAGAAATTTGCAACTCTCCTGATGATCTGGTGCAACCCTCATTATCACCTGAGTAGAAAACTGGGGTTTATTCTCCGCCAAAGGGGTAGAATCAGTGCCCAGTAGGGGAATAGACTTCCGCAGGGGTATCATGGGAAACCCACAACGTTTGGCAAAGTCAAAATCCATCAGGTTAATAGCTGCTCCTGAATCAACAAAAGCCTGAGCAGAAAATGTGGACAGGGAGCAAATCAGGGTAACAGTCAACAGAAATTTAGTCTGAACACTACCCAAGACAACTGAGCGTGCAAAACGTCTTCCCCGCTTAGGGCAGACTGAAATAGCATGAGAGATATCACCACAGTAAAAACATAACCCATTGCGCTTTCGAAACTCATGACGCTGAGCCCCAGAAGTCACTCTAGAACACTGCATGGGCTCAGAAGCTGGCACACAAGGCAACACTATCTCACACATACCTCTGCGCTCACGCAAACGTCTGTCAATTTGAATAGCCAATGACATAGAATCATTGAGACCAGAGGGAGCAGAGAATCCCACCATAACATCCTTTACATTCTCTGACAGCCCCTTCCGAAAAAGTGCTGCCAAAGCATCATCATTCCATTTGGTCAGGACTGCCCACTTTCGGAATTTCTGACAGTACAACTCAGCGTCTTCAAGACCCTGATTTAATGCCAACAAGGTTTTTTCAGCTTGATCAGTGACATTAGGTCATCGTACAATAACCCCAGAGCCAGAAAAAATGCATCAATATCATTCAAAACAGGATCCCCAGGTGTCAGGGAAAAAGCCCAATCCTGAGGATCGCCGCCAGGAGAGAGATGACAATTTGAACCTGCTGTGCTGCGTTACCTGAGAACTTAGGCTTTAAGGCAAAAAGCAACTTACAGTTATTTTTGAAATTCAGAAATTTAGCCCGATCCCCCAAAAACAAATCTGGCATGGGAATCCTAGGTTCCACAAACAGCAACCCAGCAAGGTAGGTAGCAATACTCCGAACCTCAGTCTCAAGCTGATCCACACGGCCAGACAACTGTGCAAACTCCATTGAGAGGAAAAAAAAAATCCTCCTCAGCACCCAGAGAAAAAGAGGGAAAAAAATGAAACAGACAGAAAAAAAAAATCTCTGACAACTCTGACAACTTTTTTCTTTCCACACTATTTTTCCCTTCTGTGAGTACCATATAATTTTCAGTTCTGGCTGGTGATACTGTTATGTTTCGGTAGCTGAGGAGGACAGGAACAACAGCAGGGCAGCCGAACACCTGAGATGTTGGTAACTGATGGGTTGCAGATTCCTAAACTAACGACACAACTAGAGGTAGCCATGGAGTGTTCCTACGTTGATCCTAGACGCCTCGTCACAGCCTGAGAGATAACTACACCTAAAGGCAGAAAGATGAAAGCTATCTGCCCCGGAGCAGATCCCCAAAGAAAATAGGAAGCCCCCAAACATATAATGGCTGTTAGACAAGATGAAAATACAAACATAGGCAGAAAATAGACTGAGCAAACGCTGGGGTCACAAGCTGACTAAATAGGATAGGACAGGAGAGATTACTTTCTGCAACCCAGAAAACCCTACAAAAATCCAACAATTCTGATTACAAAAATACTGAGATCATACGATCTCGCCACCCACTAAATCAGGTCTCAGTGTGAACAAAAACCAAGCCGCAGCCGCTGAAAAAACAGGAAAGAGCAAATGAGCAAATAACAGTGGCTGCAGATAAACTGTGAGGAGCTCAGGCCCCAGGAGGGGACCTGGCTGACCTCCACAAAAGTGCAGGAAACAATGCAAAAAGCAAGCACAAAAAGAAAAGCAAAATATATCTTATCTGAAAGCAGGAGATGCAGGCAAGACTCCAGCAAACTTCCAAATGAACCAGGAACCACAATTGAGACAAGAACAATTGATCACCGGCAACCATCATGGGAGGGAACCTCCCTTATATCAGACCAGTCAGTGAACCCAGATTGCCACTCCTCGCTGAAAGGTTCAGTACTGTCTGTAACCACCAGAGGGAGCCTCTGCTCAGAAACCATCTCTAACACATTCACAACACCATTATATGACTTGTATCCTGTATTTTTTTACCAATTTCTCCCTATGTAGCCTTTGATTAAGCAAAGTGATTAAGCCATTCTGGCATAAAACGCTTTGAAAAGTCACAAAATTTTTGTACAACTTGAAATTGCAGAAAAAAATTGGCGACTTTTTGCGTTTTCACACAAGTTTGGATTAGTTATGCCAAAGTGGATGTAGCTGGGGCAGTAAGATAGCAAAATGGGATGTGGGACACTCACTTGTTTAATTCATGACAAGCTATGGCATACCTTAGACAACAAATCCTACTCCAGTCCATGACTGGAGTAACATTCATGGTGAGGCACACACAGACACTTGACAAAATTAAGACACTCACCAAGAATAATGTGAATAACACAGTTCTTGATTAATCAGGGCCTGCATCAGAAATTTTCAGTTATCCCTGAGTTAGAGGATGGAGACTAGCTTCTTCGATGTCTGTCATACAAAGTACACGCATATATTATTTCTGTATGTAAAACACATTCTAAAGCAGCAGCAACATGGCAGACATTAAACAGCAGCATTGAGCACATAACTGTGAATCCGGCTCTGTGTCAGTTTTGTGAAGTGTTGCAGTAAAACCAGTTTCAATCCAATACTTAGCAATGTAGCACAAAGATAGTACTGACCAGTATAGTTGTGAAACCAGCTATGAAGTGAGATAAATGAGATAAAAAAATTCTATAAAAGAGTTCTTGTGTCTGTATGTGTCTGTGTCTCTCTCTTGTACCTTTCTTCCCCCCCCCTTTCCCTATCCATAGACTTCAATAGAAAGTATGTAGCTTAGTCCTTTTGAGAGATTGTTAAAATCTTTGTCTCCCAGGCACATGTTTTTCTTTTTAAGAAACCACTGTTTTAAATGCTATTCTTAGGAAAACTCCCAGAAGTGCAAAAGCACAAAAAACTATTCCTAAAAGAAAACTCCCATAAAATAAATTACACATTTACAGAACAACAAAGAAACAGGTTACATTTAAATACAATAAAAAAAATAAAAAGTAATAACTGTAAGAAATAAAAAACGGTAGATTGTGGTATGTTTTTATAATTACATTGTTGTGTTTTTTTTACCAAATTGTTACCTTAGTCTTAAGCCTAACCTTATCCCTACTCCTAATTAAAACCCTAGTCCTAATACTCACCCCAGTCCTAACTCTAACCCTAGCATTAGAAAAAAAATATGTAGATACCGTACTTAAAGTTTATAATAAAATTAGTGTTGTTGTTTTTTTTTTACAGGGACACTTTTTTTTAAATTTGAGACAGCTCTCCTAATAGGAGCTATGGGAGAGCATAGTCCATCTTTTATCATTCTGTTTGCTGCCTATGAAGAGCACAGCAGCCAAGATTAATTTGTCATTGTCTGTTGTCTTCTGCAGAAGTGCCAACTGAAATGACAAAGTTCACTTCATCATACCGAGAGCATTGCCATCTCGGTCACTGCTTATGCATAGAACATCAGCAACCAATGACAACCTCATCTGACTGATTTGCTTTGCATAAGAATATGAGGCATCATCCGAGATGTCAAACCAGCCAATGGCTGCTTTATTAATCTAGGTCCCTGGTCTTTGCCCATGAGGAAGAGGCAACGGGGAAAGGTAGAGTAAGATTTTTAGCACCCAACTGTTAAATATTGGTAATTCCATTATTTGTTCGCATTTCCTATTCTAAGGCAAATTTTTGTAAATAGAGCAAAACACAGAATGTTCTACAAAAAATCGTTATATAAGTCCATTTTGCCCTATATGTAATAGTATTCTCTTTAATAACCAGCACCAGTTCTCAAAGAGAGATTGATATCTTCAAATATTCAAGCCCATAACCATAACCTTACTGAATGCGCTTAAACTATATACTTTTATTAAGGTTTTTCCACAGACTTGTCCTCTGCATGAACTTCCATATCCCATACTGTGATTTTACATGAAATAAAACCATACTTTTCGTTTTTAGCGATGGTTCCGTACAGTACAGCAATAATGATTCCCCTGGAGTAGAATGCATTGTACTAATTATACACCGCAGTCACGGAACAGCAGTGGAATGATCTTATATTGGTCCACTTACTGTACTTGGCAGCCTTTTTCTACAGCCATTTTTAATAGCTTAACAGCCTGAATCAATCTTCATCAAGTCCACTGAAGAAATGTCACAATGTTTGCTATAAGATAAACAGCAATGAATACACATCATAAAACTGATGACAGATCTGAAGTAGCAGATGTGTAGATTCATTTACAATGTATAATGTATATTGCTTATAATGGAAACCATAACACACAGTGCCAGGTATGCTACAGAATAGATACCATTAGAACCAGACGACCCCGTTAACTTATAATTGGGTTCATTATGGGCCAGGCAAAGCAGCTGCAAATGCAAACAAGATTTTAGGGAGTGTAAAAAGAGAGATAAAATCCTGTGATCCTTGTATATTATTTATTACCCCTCTATAAATCACTCGTGAAGCCACAACTTGAGTAACTAATTTGTAATTTGTGTGGACTTTTTTGTACATCATTTCTCTAACTTCTCTTCATATGCTCCATTTTGGCACATGGGTGTCATAGAGTGGTAGACCCAACTTAGGGTCTCCTTTATTGGCCAGAGCTGAAGAATTGATCTTACCATGTATTATTTTGGTGTCCAATTATTGGAAGAACTCCCAGAAGTGCAATTACACAAAAAACTATTACTAAGAGAAGACTTCCAGAAAAGAAGTTACACATATAGAGAACAACAAAGGAATGACAACTAAATGAAAAAATAAAAATGAAGGACTCACATACGATGGAGTAGTTTAGAAATTCTAAGCAAAATGTGTAAGAAAAATGTAAGAACATCATCATAGGTAATAATAGGATATTATCTATTAATGAGCTGTTAAACTGGCATGTTTTTTTCTTCCAGTTAGGCCTGTTTCACACATCACTTTTTTGCCGTCAGGCTCGATCCGGCATTTTTAAAAAAAACGGATCAGTTTTTTTTAACCGCCGGATCCATTTTTTTGTCATTGACATGCATTAGCGTCGGATCGCGCTGCATGTCATTACGTTTAGTCCATTTTCTGCCGGATCCGTCCTAGATTTTAATTCCGGCGGCCAGACAGAACCCATCATGTAACATTTTTTTTCTGCCGGAAACGCCTGACAGCGCCTGAAGCGGAGCATCAGGCGGCCGGAAACAATAGAACTCTATGAGACCGGATCAGTGTTTTGTGCAATCCGGCAAAAGACTGATTCGGATTCTGGAAATCAAGGACTACTTCTACTACTACTACTACTACTACTACTACTACTACTACTACTACTATTACTACTTCATTTTCCGGGTTAAAAAAAGGTCAGGACGGATCCAGCTAAAAAACGGATCCGGCACATCAGTTTTTTACAATCTACGCCGGATGATGTTATAGTATTGATAATTGTCGGTATTGATGATTGATGTTATAGTATTGATGATGTTATAGATTGATGTTATAGTATTATATGATTGTCAGTATAGTGATTGGATTGTGCATAGTCATTATGCACCAACTCTAAAGTTTTAATGGCTTATCCTAGAAAGCAAAGGAGGAATAGCTGCATATGGTGCCATAACAGTGCAAGATGACAGAATAAGAAAATGGTACAAAGCACCTACTCTTAGGCCTCTTTCACACATCAGTTTTTTGCAATCAGGCACAATCTGGCGAATTGTTTAAAAGACGATCGGTGGGAAAGGAGTATTATAAAGTTGTGTAAAAGAACAAGAAAGCAATATTAAACTGGACTAACTGGAGAATAAAATCATGTAACATACAGTTCAATGGCTTTTTAAGTGAAGAATGTTATAGTTCTACCTATGCGAAGAGGTTAGGTGTGATTTACATAAGAATAATTTGAATAAATGCCATGCAATACCACATTTAACCTGCGGCGGCCTTTGCAGAAGAATATGCCACTCCTTATTTAGAATGGGACAACCCCTTTAATATTATGTCATAATTAACATAATATTCTAACAGTAATGTTACGTTCATTCATGTAGCATTTTACTTAAAGAAAAAAACGTTCTGAATATTTTATCCTGAGCATCTGTAGTTCAATTAGTACAAAAGAACTGACTATCAGAAATAAAGCTCGAAGACTGGAGAATTGATGAACTTCCTACATAGTTTATCATTATCCATTCAGTAATAGATTTCCAATAATTCCATCTGCCGGCGAACTTGATGTGATTGGGCATTAGTGGACTGTGACTAGAAGAGAAGTATATTACACTTGTCTGCATTAGTCTACAGCTAGTGCTGCAGAAGGGCAATAAAAATGATAGATGATGATGTTGCGGCAATATACAGGCCCTGGGATTTACTGCAGAATGTCTCATCATCTATTTTACAATATACTTAAATTTATATATGTCAAGTAACTTCTTTTCATGTCAAATAACTTCAATGGAACATTTCTTGAAAAATATATTTTCCAACTTTGTTACCTTAAAACACATTTATATTTTGGGTATTTTGTATTTAGCTGTTTTGCATCAGGACCTGGGAGGAGGATTTACTTTACATAACTAATGGCATTTTACTGTAATTAGCTGTATTATCAATGCTAACAGTTTCTGCTGGAAACATTGGCAATGACACCAACTTGTAGTATTTGAGGTCTGTCCTTTGTTTCAGGAAAGATGTATATCTTTTGTAGTGCAGTGCTCACTGCATGGGTTTGGGGAACACTCGCTTGGCTGCGATAATCAGGCACACAGGAATGATCTTTCTCTTAAAGACAGTCTATTTGGTTTATTTTTGTCATAAACCCTTGTAACAGGTATACAAGGCAAACAGTCTTACAGCAGATAGATGAACTCTTTTATGTCCATAGTAGAGCTCCGTTCTCTCAGGCCTGTGGGCACACAGGCTGTGCCACATCCAGCATGCAGGCTGTATAGCCTAAACACAGTCTCTCACTGACCCGGTCAGTATAACTCACGGTTCTCACACCGTCCACTTTGGAGGTATCTCACAGACCTTCCTTCCTCTGGCTCAGACCAGCCAGCACTCCTCAGGCTGTGTGATGTTCAGCAAGCAGGTTTGGTCTGGAGCCAGACATGCTGGAAGACTTCTCCTTCACTGCACACAGACCACTCTGCAGTGTCCGGCCTGGACACATGGAAGTCTGTCCACACTCTGACAGACTCCCTCACACTCTCCCCATGTGCCACCCTCATAAAGCAAACACAACTCTTGTGGGACTGCAAGTCCCAGAACAACATTACTGGCTTACAGTGCAGAGGACTTCTGCGACACATACCGGCCATTCACGATCATGCCGGTCACTGTCTCACCATCATAATCAGGCCTCCATGCATATCATGAGGAGCACATACAGCGCCCCCTAGCTGCAGCATGGGTCACTGCATCACACTTTGTACCGTGTTAGCCAGAAGATAAAAAAAAATTCAGAATTGAGAGTCCTCAGTGGTTGATACCTTTTAATGGCTAACTGAAAAGATGGTAACAAATTGATCAATGCCTGATGAAGAGACCCGAGTAATCTCAAAAGCTAGCAATTTGTTACCATCTTTTTAAGTTAGCCATTAAAAGGTATCAACCACTGAGGACTCTCAATTCTGAATATTGTCCTTTGTTTGTCTCTTTTCCGTGTCTGTCTTCTGTCTGAAGTGTAAGAAGAATTTTTTGAGAGCCATGGACCAGTGATGTATTTGCAGTTTAATCTGGTAACCATTTAAACCAGGGCATTAAAGCATATAGAAAAGGGAGACAGAAAAGGAAGCTGAACAGGGAGGATGCGAATGGGAGCAAAAAGGACATAGCTGTGGACATCCTGCTAAGTGTGGCTATGACAAGAGAACCTGTTGTATAATACCACCATAACCTGATTGATTTGGTATGGTTGGTAGCATCAAACCCTAGCACTATTGATATGGGGACAACGAGAACAGCAGCTACCTCACCCGTTGTAATCATCATGGGAAAAGACCTGGTCCACCTACCAAAATGTAATAGACAAAATGTACAACTCTTGGAGTACATAAAGACATCAGCTGCAGTTTGCCTGTGCACAATTTGTCCTGAACTGACCTTAAGTTTACTAGAAGGTGATGTTTTCAAAACAGTGCCTTTTGTTTCCACAAGATCAATGGTCAACTATGGAAACTATCATCTTCTAAATCCTGTAGGGTTCCACAGCATCTGTAACGATCTCTGTTGTGAATGGGTTTGAGATGAGTTCTGAGCAGAGGCTCCCTCTGGTGGTTACAAGCGGTACTAGTGAGGATTGGGAATCAGGTGTTACTGATTGGTCTTATTTAAGGGAATCATTTTCCCATCAGGGTTGCCGGTGATCAATTGTTCTGGTCTGAATCCTTCTTTCCAGTTTCCCTTGTAGCCTGCTGTGTCGTGTCTGCATCTCCTGCTATCAGATAAGACAATTTCTTATTTTGTGTTTTTGCTATATTTTTGCATTTTGTCCTGCACTTCTGTGGGGGCCTTCTGGGTCCCCTCCGGGGGCTTTTGCCCTCTCAGTTTTGTTCAGCCACTGTGTTTTGTACTTTTGCTTTTTCCAGTTTTTTCAGTGGCTGCTGTTTTTGTTACACCAGAGAGCTAATTTAGGTGGTAGAGGTCGTGTGATCTCAGGTGATTTTGAAATTAGTAGAGTTGGTGTTTTTCAGGGTTTTCTGGGATTGCAGTAAGTACCCTTCCTGTCCTTTTCTATTTAGATAGTTTGGGCCCCAGCGTTTGCTCATTCTATTTTCTTTCTGTGTCAGTATTTCCTCTTGTCTAACCGCCATTACATGTTTGGGGGCTTTCTATTATCTTTGGGGTTCTGCTCCGGGGCAGATAGCTTTCCTATTTCTATCTTTAGGTGTAGTTAGTTTCTCAGGCTGTGACGAGGCGTCTAGGACCATCGTAGGAACGCTCCACGGCTGCCTCTAGTTGTGGTGGTTAGTCAGGGTACTGCAATCTCATAGATTCCAACTGCTCTGGTGTATTTCCTTTTTTGCCTGCACTCCTCAGCTACCGTAACATAACAGTATCACCGGCCATAAGAATTGTATGGTACTCACAGAAGGGAAAAAATATTTTGAAGGAAGAAAAGTTGTCAGAGATATTTTTCTGTTTGTTGCATTTTTTTTTTTTTTTTTTTTTCCCTCTGTATCTCTGGGTGCTGGGGAGGATCTTTTCTCCCAATGGAGTTTGCACAGTTGTCTGGCCGTGTGGATCAGCTTGCCACTGAGGTTCGGAGTATTGCTGCATATCTTGCTAGGTTGCCTGTTGTGGAACCTAGGATCCCCATGCCAGATTTGTTTTTAGGGGATCGAGCTAAGTTTCAGAATTTCAAAAATAATTGTAAATTGTTTCTTGCCTTAAAATCTAAGTCCTCAGGAAACGCAGCGCAGCAGGTTCAAATTGTCATCTCTCTCCTGCGCGGCGATCCTCAGGATTGGGCTTTTTCCCTGATACCTGGGGATCCTGTTTTGAGTGATGTTGATGCATTTTTTCAGGCTTTGGGGTTATTGTACGATGAGCCTAATGTCACTGATCAAGCTGAAAAAGCCTTGTTGGCATTAAATCAGGGGCTTGATGACGCTGAGTTATACTGTCAGAGATTCCGTAGGTGGGGAGTCCTGACCAAATGGAATGACGACGCTTTGGCGGCCCTTTTCCGGAAGGGTCTGTCGGATAATGTAAAGGATGTTATGGTGGGATTCCCTGTCCCCTCTGGTCTCAATGATTCTATGTCATTAGCGATTCAAATTGACAGACGTTTGCGTGAGCGGAGAAGTATGCGTGGAGTGGTGTTGCCTTGTGAGCCAGCTGCTGAGCCCATGCAGTGTGATGGAGTGGTGTCTGGGGCACAGCGTCATGAGTTTCGAAAGCGCAATGGGTTATGTTTCTACTGTGGTGATGCCTCTCATGCTATTTCAGTCTGCCCTAAGCGGGGAAGACATTTTGCACGCTCAGTTGTCTTGGGTAGTGTTCAGACTAAGTTTTTATTAACTGTCACTCTGATATGCTCTCTGTCCTCATTTTCTGCTCAGGCTTTCGTTGATTCTGGAGCAGCTATTAACCTGATGGATTTGATTTTGCTAAACGTTGTGGATTTCCCTTGATACCCCTACAGAAGTCTATTCCCTACTGGGGATCGATTCTACCCCTTTGGCTGAGAATAAACCCAGTTTTCTACTCAGGTGATAATGAGGGTTGAACCTGATCACCAGGAGTGCTGCAAATTTTTGGTTCTATATAATCTGCATGACATTATCGTGCTGGGTTTCCCTTGGTTACAGTCTCATAATCCTGTTTTGGATTGGAAATCTGTGTCTGTAACCAGTTGGGGCTGCCAATGTGTTAATACCAACACTCCTGTTTTTTCTGCCTCCCCCCAGGCTGAGGATGTTCCTGACTTTTTGTTTGATTTTTCTGATGTGTTTAGCGAAAGTAAATCTGCATCCTTACCTCCCCATAGGAGCTATGACTGCGCTATTGAATTAGTGCCAGGTAGTAAATTCCCTAAGGGTCGCCTTTTTAACTTGTCTGTACCTGAACATGACGCTATGCGGTCTTATATCAAGGAATCATTGGAGAAGGGTCATATCAGACCATCCTCTTCACCCTTAGGTGCCGGTTTTTTCTTTGTGGCCAAAAAAGATGGTTCATTAAGGCCGTGTATTGATTATCGTCTCTTGAACAATATTACTGTGAAATATCAATACCCGTTACCCTTGATTTCTGACCTGTTTTCCAGGGTGAAAAACGCTACTTGGTTTACCAAGCTTGACCTCAGGGGGGCGTATAACCTTATTCGCATTAAGCACGGGGATGAATGGAAGACGGCATTTAACACCCCTGAAGGGCATTTTGAGTACCTTGTGATGCCCTTTGGGCTCACTAATGCTCCTTCCGTCTTCCAGTCCTTCATGAATGACATTTTCAGGGATTTTGTGGACAAGTTTCTGATTGTTTATTTGGATGATATCTTGATTTTTTCTAATGACTGGGACTCTCATGTGAAACATGTTCGAACTGTATTCCAGATTTTGAGAGAGAATGCTCTGTATGTGAAGGGATCAAAGTGTCTTTTTGGCGTACAGAAGATCTCATTTCTGGGATTCATTTTGTCCCCATCTGTTATTGAAATGGACCGGTCAAGGTTCAGGCCATCTGTGATTGGGTCCAACCTACTTCATTAAAGGCTCTTCAGAGATTTTTGGGTTTTGCCAATTTTTATCGTAAATTTATTGGTAATTTCTCTGTTATTGTTAAACCATTAACTGATTTGACCAGAAAGGGTTCTGATGTGGTGAATTGGCCTCCTGAGGCAGTCTCTGCGTTTCAGGAACTTAAGCAGAGATTCACTTCTGCTCCTGTTCTACGGCAGCCTGATGTTTCTCTGCCATTTCAGGTGGAGGTTGATGCCTCTGAAATTGGGGCAGGTGCCGTTTTGTCCCAAAAAGATCCAGAGACCTCTAAAAGTAACCCTTGTGCCTTTTTCTCTCGAAAATTTTCTCCTACTGAACGTAATTATGACGTGGGTAATCGGGAGTTATTGGCCATGAAGTGGGCTTTTGAAGAGTGGAGACATTGGCTGGAGGGAGCCAAACATCAGGTGGTGGTCCTTACGGACCATAAGAATCTGGTCTATCTGGAATCTGCCAAGCGACTCAATCCTAGACAGGCCAGGTGGGCCTTGTTTTTCACACGTTTTAATTTTGTGGTTTCCTTTCTTCCTGGCACTAAGAATGTTAAGGCGGATGCCCTCTCGAGGAGTTTCCTTGCGGACTCTCCTGAGCTATCTGATCCCTCTGTTATTTTGAAGGAGGGTGTAGTTCTTTCCGCCATCTCGCCCAATTTGAGACTTGCTCTGGAGGGGTGTCAGGAGGATAGGCCCGAGCGCTGCCCTGTTGGAAAATTGTTTGTCCCGGACCAATGGAAAAAGAGTGTGATGTCTGAGATTCATTGTTCCGCATTGGCTGGGCATCCCGGAATTTTTGGTACCAGAGACTTGGTTAGTCGGTCCTTTTGGTGGCCTACCTTGTCTCGCGATGTCAGGGAATTTGTGCAGTCCTGCGGGACTTGCTCTCGCTCCAAGCCTTGCTCTCGCTCTAGTGGTTTGTTGATGCCATTGCCTGTGCCCAAGAGACCATGGACCCATATCTCTATGGATTTCATTTCCGATCTTCCTGTTTCTCAGAGAATGACCACCATCTGGGTAATTTGTGATAGGTTTTCCAAAATGATACATCTTGTGCCATTACCTAAGTTGCCTTCCTCCTCTGAATTGGTGCCGTTGTTCCTTCAGCACGTGGTTCGTTTACACGGCATTCCTGAGAACATTGTGTCTGACAGAGGAGTCCAGTTTGTTTCCAGATTTTGGAGGACTTTTTGTTCTAAACTGGGTGTTCAATTGTCTTTCTCCTCGGCATTTCATCCTCAGACCAATGGTCAAACTGAGAGAACAAACCAGACATTGGAGACTTATCTAAGATGCTTTGTGTCTGCTGATCAGGATGACTGGGTCCTTTTTTGCCTTTGGCTGAGTTTGCTCTTAATAATAGGGCTAGCTCTGCCACTTTGATGTCTCCGTTTTTCTGTAATTCTGGGTTTCACCCTCGATTTTCTTCAGGACAGACGGAGGCTTCTGTCTGTCCAGGTGTTGACTCTGTTGTTGAGCGTATGCAGCAGATTTGGGACCAGGTAGTGGAGAGGTTGTCCCTCTCTCAGGAGAAGGCCCAGCGGTTTGCTAACCGGCATAGGACTGATGGTCCTCGGTTTAAAGTGGGGGACTTGGTCTGGTTGTCCTCAAAGAATATTCCTATGAGAGTAGCATCTCCTAAATTTAAGCCTAGGTTCATTGGACCTTATAAGATCATGGAGATTATTAATCCTGTTTCTTTTCGTTTGCTTCTTCCAGGGACATTTAAGATCCATAACGTGTTCCACAAGTCCTTGTTGAAGAGGTTTGTTGAGCCAGTGGTTCCTGCTGCTGTGCCTCCTGACCCTGTTTTGGTTGAGGGCAATCTGGAGTATGTGGTTGAGAAAATATTGGATTCTCGTTTTTCTAGACGAAGACTCCAGTATTTGGTTAAATGGAGAGGTTATGGTCAGGAAGATAATTCTTGGGTGTTTGCTTCGGACATCCATGCTAGGAGACTTATCCGTGCGTATCATAGAACTCATCCTGACCGACCTGGTTGCTCAAATGAGGGTTCGGTGACCCCTCCTCAAGGGGGGGGTACTGTTGTGAATGGGTTTGAGATGAGTTCTGAGCAGAGGCTCCCTCTGGTGGTTACAAGCGGTACTAGTGAGGATTGGGAATCAGGTGTTACTGATTGGTCTTATTTAAGGGAATCATTTTCCCATCAGGGTTGCCGGTGATCAATTGTTCTGGTCTGAATCCTTCTTTCCAGTTTCCCTTGTAGCCTGCTGTGTCGTGTCTGCATCTCCTGCTATCAGATAAGACAATTTCTTATTTTGTGTTTTTGCTATATTTTTGCATTTTGTCCTGCACTTCTGTGGGGGCCTTCTGGGTCCCCTCCGGGGGCTTTTGCCCTCTCAGTTTTGTTCAGCCACTGTGTTTTGTACTTTTGCTTTTTCCAGTTTTTTCAGTGGCTGCTGTTTTTGTTACACCAGAGAGCTAATTTAGGTGGTAGAGGTCGTGTGATCTCAGGTGATTTTGAAATTAGTAGAGTTGGTGTTTTTCAGGGTTTTCTGGGATTG
>JARQOD010000005.1:475267790-475302749 GCA_033576555.1 Oophaga sylvatica
TTTTTGGGGGAAATCTGGAGTATGTGGTGAGAAATATTGGATTCTCGTTTTTCTAGACGAAGACTCCAGTATTTGGTTAAATGGAGAGGTTATGGTCAGGAAGATAATTCTTGGGTGTTTGCTTCGGACATCCATGCTAGGAGACTTATCCGTGCGTTTTCATAGAACTCACCCTTTGCCCGACCTGGTTGCTCAAATGAGGGTTCGGTGACCCCTCTCAAGGGGGGGGTACGTTGTGAAGGGGTTTGAGATGAGTTCTGAGCAGAGGCTCCCTTGGTGGTTACAAGCGGTATAGTGAGGTTTGGGATCAGGTGTTACTGATTGGTCTTATTTAAGGGAATCATTTTCCCATCGGGGTTTGCCGGTGATCAATTGTTCTGGTCTGAATCCTTCTTTCCAGTTTCCCTTGTAGCTGCTGTGGTCGTGTCTGCTTCTCCTGCTATCAGAAGACAATTTCTTATTTTGTGTTTTTGCTATATTTTTGCATTTTGTCCTGCACTTCTGTGGGGCTTCTGGGTCCCTCCGGGGGCTTTTGCCCTCTCAGTTTTGTTCGCCACTGTGTTTTGTACTTTTGCTTTTTCCAGTTTTTTCAGTGGCTGCTGTTTTTGTTACACCAGAGAGCTAATTTAGGGGGTAGGGTCGTGTGATCTAGGTGTTTTTGAATTAGTAGAGTTGGTGTTTTTCAGGGTTTTCTGGGATTGCAGTAAGTACCCTTCCTGTCCTTTTCTATTTAGATAGTTTGGGCCCCAGCGTTTGCTCATTCTTTTTTTCTTTCTGTGTCATTTATTTCCTCTTGTCAAACCCGCCATACTTTTTTGGGGGCTTTCTATTATCTTTGGGGTTCTGCCCCGGGGCAGATAGCTTTCCTATTTCTATCTTTAGGTGTAGTTAGTTTCTCAGGCTGTGCGAGGGGGTCTAGGACCATCGTAGGAACGCTCCACGGGCGCCTCTAGTTGTGGTGGTTAGTCAGGGTACTGCAATCTCATAGTTTTCCAATGCTCTGGTGTATTTCCTTTTTTCCCTGCACTCCCCGCTACGTAACATAACAGATCCTCCCGTCTCTGGAATGGGCTGACTCTAAAAGACAGAAATGTGCTGCAGTAAACAGACCCCGACCACATTTTGAGAGACTGAGCAGCCGCTCTTTAAAACAAAGTTTTAGAGACTTTATGTTATGGGATACAGCGACAGAGAGGGGCCAGAAAATGCAGGTTACCGATTTTCTGCACAGAATAAAAACTGCTTCTCCATTCTATTAAAAATGCAGGTTTTCCTTGCTCTGTCATTGCAAGGGTTCAGTTAATCTCCTGGAGATCTCCATCCTGAATTGTCTAGCTGCTCTGTGTTGACCACTCCCTCTGGTATATATGCTCTCCACTGTCACTTGGAGTTGCAAGTAAGAGTTGTTCTACTTCCTGGTTTGGAGTTGAGGGAGAAGTTCAGTGTTTGGGGTAGGTGGTTGGAGAGTTTTTCAGGAGATTTCTGCGTGGAGCTGTTTTCGTGTTTATCCTTATCCTCTCCCATTTGGTTTGTGCCTCCTTTTTCTCCCATTTCCCACTCTGTTGTTTTGTGAGTGTATTTGTATTAATGTAGTTTTCTTTTATCCCTGTCTGTTAACCCCTGTCTGTCTGGTTAGCGTTTTCCAATATGCTTCAGCCTCACACCTCTCTAGGTGGGGGAGGAAACAGATAAGCTGGAGCATAGCAAAGGAGGAGACCCCAGCGCCTACACCATCCCAGGCAATCCAGAGGACAGAAATAGCCTTAGGTTCCCCTAGTTCGAGGGATTAGGTAGGTACCCACTGTCCCTTTTTAATACGTGACATTATTACTGGTCGTACCTTTTTGGATCCATTATGGATCCTGTAGTTGCTCTGGCAGAGCAGCTACAACAACTCTGCCTGAAGGTGGCAGACTTAATTGCTTTGTAGCACTCATTGACTCCAGGCTTAGGTCCTGTGGCTCACGGGCAACTGATGGAGCTTAAGATCGCTTTGTCGGATACGTTATTTGGGGATCGAGATAAGTTAGTGGCTTTCAAGGAGGCCTGCAATTTTTTTTTTACGTTATGTCCTCACTTCTTTGGTTCCAAGTGGCAACAAGGTGGAGATCATAATCTCTCTTCTCCAGGGTGACCCTCAAGTCTAAGCATTTTCTCTCCCATATGGTTCCCTGTCGCTTCAGATGGTAGAGGAATTTTTTCAGGCTCTGGGTCTTACATATGACAACCCCAATCGTGTCTCTCTGCCTTTAGCAGGGAGACCAGCAAGTGGAGGAGTATTGGTCCGAGTTCTGTAGGTGGTCGACGGATACTAGGTGGAATGACCCCATGCTCTGTAGTTAGTTCTGTCAGGTAGGGGCTTTCTGAGAGGGTAAAGGATGTCTTTGTTCTCGATGAGACCCCGGTTTCCCTGAAGGCAGCCATGTCTTTAGCTTAGTACATGTGAGTGGACCACTGTCTATGTGAGAAACACAAAGAGACATCAATTTTAGGAAGGTCAGGGGTTAATGGAACCTAGGGCTGCCTCTACCGAGAGACCCATGCCAATTGGAGGGATGACTCATTTTACCGGTCCTCCTGCAGTTCGAAGCAAAGAGGGAGTGTTTTTTTTCTGTGGTAAGAAGGGTCATTTTGTTGGTACCTGTCCATCCATACATAACTGCAAACTGCCACCGGAAAACTAAGGAGCCCGGGTCACGGGGAGGTTAGCAACCCGGGTGTACACATTTCCTCTGTGGGTAGTTCACAATTCTTTTTACTGGTTGAGATCCATTTTGGCTAAAGTAAAGTGGTTATTTCAGCCTTTTTGGCAGTGGGGCGGGGTTTAATATGATTGATGCTCAGTTCGTCCAAGACCAGGGTCTCAATCCTCATAAATTGTCTAAACCTTTAATTATAATCGCTATTGATTATGCACCCCTTGAGGCAATGGTATTTTACTCAGGTTATTCGAGAGATATGCTTGCAGGAAGGAGCCATGCACTCAGAATCAATTGATTGTTATCTGCTAGAGGACTTGCCCTCTCCTGTGTTTCTTGGACTACCTTGGATGATATTGCACAATCCTGTGGTTGACTGGCAGACTCAGGAGGTAGTTAGCTGGAGCAAGTACTGTCAAAGGCACTGCTTGGGGCAACTATTTAGCCAGAGTTAATACCCGATCTCTGCTGGAATACTTGTCTAAATTTGAGTATGTGTTCTCTGAAGGTATTAAGAACTTCTTCCTTATCATCCATATGATTGCACCATTAATTTAATTTCTGAGGCTAAATTACCTAAGAAGAAGCTGTATAATATTTCACACGTGGAGAGGCAGTTCATGAAAGACTATATCACAGAAAGTCTGGCTATGGGCCATATTAGACCTTCTTCATCTCCTGTTGCAGCAGGGTTTTTATTTCTTAAGAAAAAAAAGAAAATATGGGGGTTACACCCCTGCTTAGATTTCCATGAACTAAATCGAATCATGGTTGGGGATCCATATCCTCTCCCTCTCATTCTGGACCCCTTTAATCAGATTTTCGGGGTAAGTGGTTTTCTAAACTGGACCTCGGAGGGGCATATAATCTCATCCGAATAAAGAAAAGGGGATGAGTAGAAGACTGCTTTTAATACACCAGAGGAACACTGCAAAATCCTTATTATGGCATTTGGGTTGACTAATGCTCCTGCTGTTTTTCAACACTGTGTAAATTACATTTTTGTCATTTGGCAGGTAGATTTGTGGAAGTTTATCTGGATGACACATTGATTTACTCGCCAGACCTCAAGTCACATCAGGTACATGTGAGACAGGTCTTGCAAATACTCAGGGACAATAAATTATGTGTAAAACCAGAGAAATATATGTGTTCGTCCAGGACACCTCTTTTTTGGGATATTTCTTATCGTCCACAGGTTTTTGCATGGATCCGGCGAAAGCCCATGTACTGGATTGGGATTGTCCCAAAGACTTAAAAGCTTGTGAAATGAGAGACAATTTGAGGGAAGTAAAGCTGAAGGCCCTTTCCTCAAAGGGGTTTAAAAACAATTGTGCAAGATTACGACAAACCCAAAGTCCAACCACAAGATCTCATTGATTCTGGAACTTTGATTAGCATAAATATCAAATACAGGAATGCCACAAATCCAAAGAAATCACAGCTGAATTGGATATTTCAAAGCTAATCCTAAGTCTGCTGGAAACAATCGCTCAAGATTTATCAATGACTAAGAAATTAAGTTGTTTATAGTGATGAGCGAGCACTAAAATGCTCAGGTGCTCATTATTCGGGTTGAGCAAATTGGAATTCTCGGGTACTCGACCCGAGCAACGAGCCCAATGTAAGTCTATGGGAAAAGCGAGCATTTTTGCCGCTATCTCCCCCGGGGTCCTTTTAAAGTCTAGAAACGTCTGTGAATGATGGAAACACTGCTCAAATGACAAGGGAACATCATGTGGATCACCTCTGGAAGCATTTCTGACTCAGCTGTGAGCAATGTTGTCAGAGTCTCACGCCATTTTTACAGGAGCACCAAAAAACATACAAAACGAAGCCAAAATGGATTTTCCTGGGAAGTATGTCAAGGAACATCCTTTCCAGGCTAATGACTTTTATATAAGGCAAAATAATGAACCGAAAGTAAAAATGTTCCTCCACCAATTTGTCTATGTTCACATGTAGCATTTTTGATGCGTTTTTCAACTTTATCATTGCTTTCAACCAATACAAATGTATTTACTGTGAAATGTCATTGTAGCATTTAACAACTTTAGCTGGCCATGTGGTGTGTGACACATCATCAGACACATCTTGTTTAATTTATGAAGGAGGGACTCTTAAACTCACAAAACCAATTTTTATAGGGGCATCAGTTGGTATTACTATTCTTAAAGGGCCAATATTAAACAGTGTGCCTCCTGTGCTGCTATTGCCTATGAATTGAGTGGCTGGGCTGCCAAAAATTAGGACGCATCCCAATACACCTTTGATGAGACGTTCAGAAGGTCCTCATGAAAAAGTGTTCCAATTATAAGAAAATAGGTCTCCTGTTGTGAATGGGCTTGAGATGAGTTCTGAGCAGAGGCTCCCTCTGGTGGTTACAAGCGGTACTGGTCTGTTCAGTGAAGATTGTGAGGACTGGGAATCAGGTGTTACTGACTGGTGTTATATAAGGGAGTCACCTTCCCATCAGGGTTGCCGGTGATCAATTGTTCGGGTCTCAATCCTTGATTCCTGTTTCCCTTGTAGCCTGCTTTGTTGTGTCTGCATCTCCTGCTAACAGATAAGACATTTTCTTCTTTTTGTTTCTGTGCTTAATTTTTGCATTTTGTCCTGCACTTCTGTGGGGGCCTTCTGGGTCCCCTCAGGGGGCTTTTGCCCTCTCAGTTTAGTTCAGCCACTGATGTTTGTACTTTTGCTTTTTCCAGTTTTTTCAGTGGCTGCTGTTTTGATTTTGTTACACCAGAGAACTAATTTAGGTGGTAGAGGTCGTGTGATCTCAGGTGTTTTTGAAATTAGTAGAGTTGGTGCTTTCAGGGTTTTTTTTGGGATTGCAGTAAGTACCCTTCCTATCCTTTTTCTTATTTAGTTAGTTTGGGCCCCAACGTTTGCTCATACTATTTTCTGTCTGTGTCAGTATTTCATCTTGTCTAACCGCCATTACATGTTTGGGGGCTTGCTATTATCTTTGGGGTTCTGCTCCGGGGCAGATAGCTTTCCTATTTCTATCTTTAGGTGTAGTTAGTTTCTCAGGCTGTGACGAGGCGTCTAGGACCAACGTAGGAACGCTCCACGGCTGCCTCTAGTTGTGGTGGTTAGTCAGGGTACTGCAATCTCATAGATTCCAACTGCTCTGGTGTATTGCCTTTTTGCCTGCACTCCTCAGCTACCGAATCATAACAGTATCACCGGCCTAAATTTAAAATTGTATGGTACTCACAGAAGGGAAAAATATTGTGAAAGAAAAAACGATTGTCAGAGTTGTCAGAGATATTTTTCTGTTTGTTGCATTTTTTTTTTCCCTCTGTATCTCTGGGTGCTGGGGAGGATTTTTTCTCTCAATGGAGTTTGCACAGTTGTCTGGCCGTGTGGATCAGCTTGCCACTGAGGTTCGGAGTATTGCTGCATATCTTGCTAGGTTGCCTGTTGTGGAACCTAGGATTCCCATGCCAGATTTGTTTTTAGGGGATCGAGCTAAGTTTCAGAATTTCAAAAATAATTGTAAATTGTTTTTTGCCTTAAAATCTAAGTCCTCAGGAAACGCAGCACAGCAGGTTCAAATTGTCATCTCTCTCCTGCGCGGCGATCCTCAGGATTGGGCTTTTTCCCTGACACCTGGGGATCCTGTTTTGAGTGATGTTGATGCATTTTTTCAGGCTTTGGGGTTATTGTACGATGAGCCTAATGTCACTGATCAAGCTGAAAAAGCCTTGTTGGCATTAAATCAGGGGCTTGATGACGCTGAGTTATACTGTCAGAGATTCCGTAGGTGGGCAGTCCTGACCAAGTGGAATGACGATGCTTTGGCGGCCCTTTTTCGGAAGGGGCTGTCAGATAATGTAAAGGATGTTATGGTGGGATTCCCTGTCCCCTCTGGTCTCAATGATTCTATGTCATTAGCGATTCAAATTGACAGACGTTTGCGTGAGCGGAGAAGTATGCGTGGAATAGTGTTGCCTTGTGAACCTGCTTCTGAATCCATGCAGTGTGATAGAGTGGTGTCTGGGGCACAGCGTCATGAGTTTCGAAAGCGCAATGGGTTATGTTTCTACTGTGGTGATGCCTCTCATGCTATTTCAGTCTGCCCTAAGCGGGGAAGACGTTTTGCACGCTCAGTTGTCTTGGGTAGTGTTCAGACTAAGTTTTTACTAACTGTCACTCTGATATGCTCTCTGTCCTCATTTTCTGCTCAGGCTTTCGTTGATTCTGGAGCAGCTATTAACCTGATGGATTATGATTTTGCTAAACGTTGTGGGTTTCCCTTGATACCCCTACAGAAGTCTATTCCCCTTCTGGGGATCGATTCTACCCCTTTGGCTGAGAATAAACCTCAGTTCTCTACTCAGGTGATAATGAGGGTTGAACCTGATCATCAAGAGTGCTGCAAATTTTTGGTTCTGTATAATCTGCATGATATTATCGTACTGGGTTTCCCTTGGTTACAGTCTCATAATCCTGTTTTGGATTGGAAATCTGTGTCTGTAACCAGTTGGGGCTGCCAATGTGTTAATACCAAC
The DNA here is from genome assembly GCA_033576555.1 of Oophaga sylvatica. NCBI lineage: Eukaryota > Metazoa > Chordata > Amphibia > Anura > Dendrobatidae > Oophaga > Oophaga sylvatica. The sequence continues at coordinate 475,275,010 of JARQOD010000005.1, forward strand.
ACTCCTGTTTTTTCTGCCTCCCCCCAGGCTCAGGATGTTCCTGACTTTTTGATTGATTTTTCTGATGTGTTTAGCGAAAGTAAATCTGCATCCTTGCCTCCCCATAGGAGCTATGACTGCGCTATTGAATTAGTGCCTGGTAGTAAATTCCCTAAAGGTCGCCTTTTTAACTTGTCTGTACCTGAACATGACACTATGCGGTCGTATATCAAGGAGTCATTGGAGAAGGGTCATATCAGACCATCCTCTTCACCCTTAGGTGCCAGTTTTTTCTTTGTGGCCAAAAGGATGGTTCATTAAGGCCGTGTATTGATTATCGTCTTTTGAACAATATTACTGTGAAATATCAATACCTGTTACCCTTGATTTCTGACCTGTTTTCCAGGGTGAAAAACGCTACTTGGTTTACCAAGCTTGACCTCAGGGGGGCATATAACCTTATTCGCATTAAGCACGGGGATGAATGGAAGACGGCATTCAATACCCCGGAGGGGCATTTTGAGTACCTTGTGATGCCCTTTGGGCTCACTAATGCTCCTTCTGTCTTCCAGTCCTTCATGAATGACATTTTCAGGGATTTTGTGGATAAATTTCTGATTGTTTATTTGGATGATATCTTGATTTTTTCTAATGACTGGGACTCTCATGTGAAACATGTTCGAACTGTATTCCAGATTTTGAGAGAGAATGCTCTGTTTGTGAAGGGATCAAAGTGTCTTTTTGGCGTACAGAGGATCTCATTTCTGGGATTCATTTTGTCCCCATCTATTATTGAAATGGACCCGGTCAAGGTTCAGGCCATCTGTGAATGGGTCCAACCTACTTCATTAAAGGCTCTTCAAAGATTTTTGGGTTTTGCCAATTTTTATCGTAAATTTATTGGTAATTTCTCGGTTATTGTTAAACCATTAACTGATTTGACCAAAAAGGGTTCTGATGTGGTGAATTGGCCTCCTGAGGCAGTCTCTGCATTTCAGGAACTTAAGCAGAGATTCACTTCTGCTCCTGTTCTACGGCAGCCTGATGTTTCTCTGCCATTTCAGGTGGAGGTTGATGCCTCTGAAATTGGGGCAGGTGCCGTTTTGTCCCAAAAAGATCCAGAGACCTCTAAAAGTAACCCTTGTGCCTTTTTCTCTCGAAAATTTTCTCCTACTGAACGTAATTATGACGTGGGTAATCGGGAGTTATTGGCCATGAAGTGGGCTTTTGAAGAGTGGAGACATTGGCTGGAGGGAGCCAAACATCGGGTGGTGGTTCTTACGGACCATAAGAATCTGGTCTATCTGGAATCTGCCAAGCGACTCAATCCTAGACAGGCCAGGTGGGCATTGTTTTTCACACGTTTTAATTTTGTGGTTTCCTTTCTTCCTGGCACTAAGAATGTTAAGGCGGATGCCCTCTCGAGGAGTTTCCTTGCGGACTCTCCTGAGTTATCTGATCCTTCTGTTATTTTGAAAGAGGGTGTAGTTCTTTCCGCCATCTCACCCAATTTGAGACTTGCTCTGGAGGGGTGTCAGGAGGATAGGCCCGAGCGCTGCCCTGTTGGAAAATTGTTTGTCCCGGACCAGTGGAAAAAGAGTGTGATGTCTGAGATTCATTGTTCCGCGTTGGCTGGGCATCCCGGAATTTTTGGTACCAGAGACTTGGTTAGTCGGTCCTTTTGGTGGCCTACCTTGTCTCGTGATGTCAGGGAATTTGTGCAGTCCTGCGGGACTTGCTCTCGCTCCAAGCCTTGCTCTCGCTCTAGTGGTTTGTTGATGCCATTGCCTGTGCCCAAGAGACCATGGACCCATATCTCTATGGATTTCATTTCCGACCTTCCTGTTTCTCAGAGAATGACCGCCATCTGGGTAATTTGTGATAGGTTTTCCAAGATGATACATCTTGTGCCATTGCCTAAGTTGCCTTCCTCCTCTGAATTGGTGCCGTTGTTCCTTCAGCACGTGGTTCGTTTACACGGCATTCCTGAGAACATTGTGTCTGACAGAGGAGTCCAGTTTGTTTCCAGATTTTGGAGGACTTTTTGTTCTAAACTGGGTGTTCAATTGTCTTTCTCCTCGGCATTTCATCCTCAGACCAATGGTCAAACTGAGAGAACAAACCAGACATTGGAGACTTATCTAAGATGCTTTGTGTCTGCTGATCAGGATGACTGGGTCTCTTTTTTGCCTTTGGCTGAGTTTGCTCTTAATAATAGGGCTAGCTCTGCCACTTTGATGTCTCCATTTTTCTGTAATTCTTGGTTTCACCCTCGATTTTCTTCAGGACAGACGGAGGCTTCTGTCTGTCCAGGTGTTGACTCTGTTGTGGAGCGTATGCAACAGATTTGGGACCAGGTAGTGGAGAGGTTGTCCCTCTCTCAGGAGAGGCCCAGCGGTTTGCTAACCGGCATAGGACTGATGGTCCTCGGTTTAAAGTAGGGGACTTGGTCTGGTTGTCCTCAAAAAATATTCCTATGAGAGTAGCATCTCCTAAATTTAAGCCTAGGTTCATTGGACCTTATAAGATCATGGAGATTCTTAATCCTGTTTCTTTTCGTTTGCTTCTTCCAGGGACATTTAAGATCCATAACGTGTTCCACAAGTCCTTGTTGAAGAGGTTTGTTGAGACAGTGGTTTCTGCTGCTGTGCCTCCTGACTCTGTTTTGGTTGAGGGCAATCTGGAGTATGTGGTTGAGAAAATATTAGATTCTCGTTTTTCTAGACGGAAACTCCAGTATTTGGTTAAGTGGAGAGGTTATGGTCAGGAAGACAATTCTTGGGTGTTTGCTTCGGACATCCATGCTGGGAGACTCATCCGTGCGTATCATAGAACTCATCCTGACCGACCTGGTTGCTCAAATGAGGGTTCGGTGACCCCTCCTCAAAGGGGGGGTACTGTTGTGAATGGGCTTGAGATGAGTTCTGAGCAGAGGCTCCCTCTGGTGGTTACAAGCGGTACTGGTCTGTTCAGTGAAGATTGTGAGGACTGGGAATCAGGTGTTACTGACTGGTGTTATATAAGGGAGTCACCTTCCCATCAGGGTTGCCGGTGATCAATTGTTCGGGTCTCAATCCTTGATTCCTGTTTCCCTTGTAGCCTGCTTTGTTGTGTCTGCATCTCCTGCTAACAGATAAGACATTTTCTTCTTTTTGTTTCTGTGCTTAATTTTTGCATTTTGTCCTGCACTTCTGTGGGGGCCTTCTGGGTCCCCTCAGGGGCTTTTGCCCTCTCAGTTTAGTTCAGCCACTGATGTTTGTACTTTTGCTTTTTCCAGTTTTTTCAGTGGCTGCTGTTTTGATTTTGTTACACCAGAGAACTAATTTAGGTGGTAGAGGTCGTGTGATCTCAGGTGTTTTTGAAATTAGTAGAGTTGGTGCTTTCAGGGTTTTTTTGGGATTGCAGTAAGTACCCTTCCTATCCTTTTCTATTTAGTTAGTTTGGGCCCCAACGTTTGCTCATACTATTTTCTGTCTGTGTCAGTATTTCATCTTGTCTAACCGCCATTACATGTTTGGGGGCTTGCTATTATCTTTGGGGTTCTGCTCCGGGGCAGATAGCTTTCCTATTTCTATCTTTAGGTGTAGTTAGTTTCTCAGGCTGTGACTAGGCTCTAGGACCAACGTAGGAACGCTCCACGGCTGCCTCTAGTTGTGGTGGTTAGTCAGGGTACTGCAATCTCATAGATTCCAACTGCTCTGGTGTATTGCCTTTTTGCCTGCACTCCTCAGCTACCGAATCATAACAGTCTCCCATCGTGTTAGCCCATGCATTAAATACAAGCCTGCCCTGCAGCAAAGTAACACGCAGCCCAATAAGCCTTTGAACCCAGGTACTGGATGGCTACAGGAAAACCAAGTTCATATTACTCTTTTGCCACTGCCATACTGTTAGCTAATACATTGAATGCAAGACCCGCCTTGCATCAAATTCAAACACACCCCAAATAGGCTTTGAACCTACCTAGTAGATATACTCAGGAGAACCAAGTTCACATTATTCATTTTGTTCTGCCATACTGTTAGCCTATGCATTGACTGCAAGGCCCACCCTGCATCAAAGTAACACACACCCCAATAAGCCTTTGAACCCACGTACTTGAAGGACAACTGAAAGCATTCTTCCTATTTGTTACTCCCATATGGTTTGGCTACGCAGTGAATAGTTGAGCCACTTTCAAATTACTCTTTTGCCACTGCCATACTGTTAGCTTATGCATTGACTGCAAGGCCCACCCTGCATCAAATTCAAATGCACCCCAAAAAGGCTTTGAACCGACGTAGTGGATGTACACAGGAAATCCAAGTTCAAATGACTGTTTTGCCATTGCCATACTGTTAGCTTCTGCATTGAATGCAAGGCTCACCCTGCATCAAATTGAAGCGCACCCTAAAAAGGCTTTGAACTGACATAGTGGATGTACACAGGAAAACCATGTTCACAATATTCTTTTGCCACTGCCATACTGTTAGCTTATGCATTGAATGCAAGGCCCGCCCTGCATCTAACTAACACACATCCCAATAAGCCTTTGAACCCACGTACTTGATGGCCAGCTGAAAGCATTCTTCCTATTAATTTGTTACTCTCATATTGTTTGGCTACGCAGTGAATAGTTGAGCCTAAAGACCCGGCAGTGGACAATTGCAGTGTTGATGCTAAAGACCCAGCGGCGGACAATTGCAGTGTTGGCGCTGAAGACCCAACGGTGGACCATTGCAGTGTTGGCGCTAAAGACCCTGCAGTTTAAAATTGCATTGTTGATGCTGAAGAACCAGCAGTGGACAATTGCAGGGTTGATTCTAAAGACCCAGCGGTGGACCATTGCAGTGTTGGTGCTAAAGACCCTGCAGTTTAAAATTGCATTGTTGATGCTGAAGAACCTGCAGTGGACAATTGCTGTGTTTACACTAAAGACCCAGTGGTGAATATTTGCAGTGTTGACGCTGAAGACCCAGCGGTGGACCATGGCAGTGTTGACGCTAAAGACCCTGCAGTTTAAAATTGCATTGTTGATGTTGAAGAACTGGCAGTGGACAATTGCTTTGTTTATGCTAAAGACCCAGTGGTGGACAATTGCAGTGTTGACGCTGAATACCCAGCAGTGGACAATTGCAGTGTTGAGGCTGAATAACTGTCAGTGGACAATTGCAGTGTTGACGCTAAAGACCTGCAGTGGAGCATTTCAGTGTTGAGTCAGAAGAACCATCAGTGGATAATTGCACTGGTGAGGCTTAAGAACCTGCATTGGTCAATTGCTGTGGTGAGTCAGAAGACCCTGCATTTTAGCATTGCAGTGTTAAGGCTGGAGAACTGGCATTCAAGAATTGCATTGTTGAAGAAGATTAACAACCAACAAAGTTCACATTATTATGAAGTGGCTCTAACATACTATTTGCCTATGCATTGAATGGAAGACCTACCCCAAATTTGGACAAACCAAAATACCACTTGGAAGAGACGTGTATGAAGTCCTCCTAAAAATCAGTTTCCATTACAAAGGAGCGGGTCTACTATACTTGTAATGCCCATACACTAAGTGCATAGGCTGAAAAACATTTTCCTCTGGAGGGGGCACATCAACCGACTGTGTAAATATTTTTAGTTACGGACATCCTAAACACCCTGGCAAAACAATATAGTGGCTGTTTCATAATGGAACATGGTCACCCTGGTGTTCTAGTGGTGGTGTAGGAAGAGACGTGGAGTATGGCCTGCGAAAAAGGTCTTTCCATTACAAAGAAGCGGGTCTCCTATACTTGTAATGCCCATACACTAAGTGCATAGGCTGAAAAACATTTTCCCCAGAGGAAGGGGCACATCAACGACTGTGTAAATATTTGTAGTTATGGACATCCTAAACACCCTGGCAAAACAATATAGTGGCTGTTTCATCACAGAACACGATCACTCTGGTGATCTAGGGGTGGTGTAGGAAGAGACGTGGAGTATGGCCTGCGAAAAAGGTCTTCCCATTACAAAGGAGCGGGTCTCCTATACTTGTAATGCCCATACACTAAGTGTGTAGACTGAAAAACATTTTCCCCTGGAGGGGGTGGGGCACATCAACTGATTGTGTAAATATTTGTAGTTATGGACATCCTAAACACACTGGCAAAACAATATAGTGATATAGTGGCTGTTTCATCAAAGAATACGGTCACCCTGGTGCCCCTGGTGATCTAGGGGTGGTGTAGGAAGAGACGTGGAGTATGGCCTGCGAAAAAGGTCTTCTCAGTTTAAAGTAGCATGTCTCCTATACTTGTAATGCCCATACACTAAGTGCATAGGCTGAAAAACATTTTCCCCTGGTGGGGTGACACCTCAACATAGAGTGTAAACATTTTTGGAACGGGCATCAAAACACCCTTGAAAAAATTTCTACTGGCTGTTGCATCACAGACCACGGTTACCCTCGTGTTCTAGTGGTGGCACTAGTGGATGATGAGCATGAGGAGAAGGAGGAGAATTATAACACACCAAATAGCCAAAGTCAGGAAGGGTATACCCATGTGTTGTTGTGAAGAGGTTCATGGTAAAACACCTCACAAAAAAATACATTGCATTGGAGGTTATGTTTCTCTGTTATCATTCGGTGGTGTACAGAAGACTGCCAAAATCCAGGCCTTGCTCATTTTTATAAGAGTCAGCCTGTCAGCATTTTCTGTTGACAGGCGGATGCGCTTATCAGTTATTATTCCACCAGCGGCACTAAAAACCCACTCAGACAAAATGCTAGCGACAGGGCAGGCCAGGACCTCCAAGGCGTAGAGAGTCAGTTCATTCCACGTGTCCAGCTTTGATACCCAATAATTAACCCCTTTCTACCATATGAAGTACTATCCCGTCCAGGTGACCTGGGCCTTAAGTCCCAGTGACGGGATACTATGTTATACGCGATCTGCTGCGCTCTCGAGGGGAGTGCAGCTGATCGCGGCCGGTATCAGCTGATTTTCACAGCTGACACCAGGCACTAAGTGCCAGGAGCGGTCACGGATCGCTCCCGGCACTTTAACCCCCGGCACACTTCGATCAAGCATGATCGGTGTTCTGGCAGCATAGGGAAGCATTGCGCAGGGAGGGGGCTCCCTGCGTACTTCCCTGAGACACTCAGAACGCAATGTGATCGCATCGTTCTGAGGGCCTCCTTCCTGCAGGACCCCGGATCCAAGATGGCCGCGGGGTCCTTCCGGGTCCTGCAGGGAGGTGGCTTGTCAGTGCCTGCTGAGAGCAGGCGCTGAGAAGCCTCTTGCACTGCCTGTCAGATCGCTGATCTGACAGAGTGCTCTGTAAACTGTCAGATCAGCGATCTGACATTATACTGTATAGTAATGTCCACCCTGGGACAATGTAAAGATGTAAAAAAAAAAAACAACATGTGTAAAAATATTTAAAAAAAAATCCCTAAATAAATAAAAAAAATATATATATATATTTCCCCAATAAACACATTATTTTGTAAATAAAAAAACAATAAAAGTACACATATTTAGTATTGCCGCGTCGGTAACGACCCACCCTATAAAACTGTCCCACTATTTAACCCCTTTAGTGAACCCATTAAAAAAAAAACAAGGCAAAACAACAATGCTTTATCATCATAACTCCGAACAAAATGTGGAATAACATGCGATCACAAAGACGGATATAAATAAACATGGTACCACTGAAAACGTCATCTTGTCCCGCAAAAACGAGCTGCCATACAGCATCATCAGTGAAAAAATAAAAAATCTATAGCTCACAGAATAAAGCAATGCAAAAATAATTATTTTTTGTATAAAATTGTTTGTATTGTATAAAAGCACCAAAACAAAAAATGATACAAATGAGGTATCGCTGTAATCGTACTAACCCCAAGAATAAAACTACTTTATAAATTTTACCACGAGCGTAACGGCATAAATGTCCCCCCCCAAAAAAAAAGAAATTCATGAATTGCTGGCTTTTGTTCATTCTGCCTCTCAAAAATCATAATAAAAAGCGATCAAAAATGTCATGTGCCCAAAAATGGTACCTATAAAAACGTCAACTCATCCCGCAAAAAATAAGACCTAACATGACTCTGTGGGCCAAGATATGGAAAAATTATAGCTCTCAAAGTGTGATGCAAAAACTATTTTTTGCAATAAAAAGCATCTTTTAGCATGTGACAGCTGCCAAACATAAAAACCCGCTATAAATAGTAAATCAAACCCCCCTTTATCACCCCCTTAGTTAGGGACAAATAATAAAATTTAAAAAATGTATTTATTTCCATTTTCCCGTTAGGGTTTGGGGTTGTGTTAGTGTTAGGTTTGTGGTTAGGGTTATGGTTAGGGTTGGGATTAGGGTTAGGGGAGTGTTGGGGTTAGGGTTGGAGTTAGAATTGGGGGATTTCCACTCTTTAGGCACATCAGGGGATCTCCAAATGTGACATGGCGTCTAATCTCAATTCCAGCCAATTCTGCGTTGAAAAAGTCAAACGGTGCTCCTTCTCTTCCAAGCTCTGCCATGCGCCCAAACAATGGTTTACCCCCCACATATGGGGTATCAGCGTACTCAGGACAAATTGCACAATAACTCTTGGGGTCCAATTTGTTCTGTTACCCTTGAGAAAATAAAAAATTGGGGGCAAAAATATTTTTGTGGAAAAAAATATAATTTTTTATTTTTATGGCTCTATGTTATAAACTTCTGTGAAGCACTTGGGCATTCAAAATTCTCCCCACTAGAGATGAGCGACTTTGCCTCCGGGAGGGTCGAGTCGGGTTTCGGACCACCCGACTTTCGCAAAAGTCGAGTCGAACGAAATCGGTCGACTATTGGGAAAAGTCGAAGGTCCGACTGAAACTCGAACCGACCCCAATGCAAGTCAATGGGGAAGAAAAGTCGGCAGTCAGTGGAGGACAGTAAACACACCTACAGTGCCCATTTCAATGCCAACGACATCAATTCTTATAACCTAAGCTTGTCAAATTTAATTTACTTTATAATAATAGTAACGCATTGAAAACTGGGGGTTATTTGGCTAAAGTTGTGGGGGGCAGGGCTGGCTCCAGGCTTTCGTGGGCCCTGGGCGAAAGAGTCTCAGTGGGCCCCTTTAACACATACCACAATTCATGATGCTCCGATACAGCAGAGAAATATACGTATAGTACAATGCCAAATACTTCACTTCTTACATTACATCAGTGATATCTATACAGAATAAGCCCCATATGTGCTCCATACGATGCTCCATATATAAAGGGCCCTATATGATGCCCCATAAATAATGAACCCCATATGATGCTATAGTATATGATGGGCCCCATATGATGCTCCAGTATATGATGGACCCATGGATGATGCTCCAGTGTATGATGGGCCTATATAATGCTCCATATATAATGGGCCCCTTATGATGCTCCAGTGTATAATGGGCCCCATTTATAATGCTCCAGTGTATGATGAGCCGCATATAATGCTCCAAATATAATGGTCCCCATATATAATGCTCCATATATAATGGGCTCCGCTTTCAACCAAACGGAAGGGCATCATCTCTAATGAGATCAGTTTGTAGGCGTTCAAAGCCAGTGTACGCGGATGAGAGGATGAGTATTTTCTTGTCCTACTCAGAGTGTCTGCTAGGGTGAGCAGGACTTGAGAGCTGCATATGGGGGAACTAGCGGTGGACATGGCGGACTTAGAGGGGGTTGGTGATGGTGATGGTGGTGGTGGTGGTGGTGATGGCCTAGATTCAGTCTTTCGTTGCAAAAACATTGTGATTCCCTGACTGCTTTGGCCTTGCGATGACACCTCAACATTTGTTGCTGGTGGTGTGCTAACCGATGGGCTTACAGTGGGGGAAGTGATGTAGCGTTGCTGGCTACCTTCAGTCGGAGCAGGTGCACATGTGCTACCTGAGGTTTTGTAGTCCGTCCACGCTTGCAAGTGCATGGTGATTAAATGTCTATGCATGCAACTGGTATTCAAATTTCTGAGATTTTTCCCTCGGCTAAAGGTCCTTCCGCACTTCTTACAGATAACCTTTGCCTCATCAATAGGATTTTGGTCAAAAAAGTGCCACAATGCACTCTTCCTATTATGGGATCAATTTTCAGGGCTTGCACGCTGTGCTAATTTGACCGTTTGGCCAAGCTGTCCTGCAACTCTTTTTGTTTCTTTAACACGTTTTTGGACTGCTACGGGTCTGCCAGATAACCGCAGCTGCGATCCTCTTCCCTTTCTGAGGTATTGCCAGCGGCACCCTCTTCCCCCAATGGATGCCAATCCGGGTCAACAACTGGGTCATCCATCACCTCCTCTTCAATTTCATCGGCACCTTCCTCTGTGCCACCGTGTAAGGTGGTATAGTATGCGGGAAGGGTCACCTGAGTTCCATCAGCGTCAGATTCTAGCTCAGTAGACTGCGAGGGCAATGTAGTGCTCTGGGTGAATGTACCAGCAGAATCATATAGCAGTGGCTGTGCATCAGTGCACTCCATGTCAGATTCATGTTGGACTGGGGAATTCAGGATTTGACTTGATAACCCAGGCATGGTATGTGAAAAAAGCTCCATGGAGTAATCTGAAGTTTGGCCTGCCGCATCCTTCACTTTTGGAGGGGGTGAAGGACACAAGAAAAGGTGTTGTTTCTGACCAGGAGCCTGCACTGATGACTCAGTGCTTGCATTTTTTGAAACTTCAGAAGAGGAGGCGATAGAGCTGGAGGCTGTTTAGGCAATGTAAGCCAAAACCTGTTCCTGATGCTCCGGCTTTAAAAGCGGTTTACCTACTCCCAGAAAAGGGAGCCTTCCATGCCTTCTGAGGCAGACGATGACGCAGGCTCAACACCTCCTGCCTTAGGTGCTATTGTGCTTTTGGTACTACCAGCAGATACACCACCACCACCATCAGTACCAGCTGGTCCACGTCCGCGGCCTCTTCCACCATACTTCCACATGTTTGGGAAAATGTACCAAAAATACCAGCAGATATATGGTACTGTATCAGAAGCGTACAGCTGTATACGGTGAAGAGGAAAATTTAAATCTCCGTATATATTTCCGGAGTCACACACAGATGCTCTCAGGCTCAGTATGTATTAGACCAGAATATAAAAAGCAGAAAAAGGGTACTGTATCAGAAGATACCAAGTGTATATAATATAGGGGAAAATTGTAAATCTCCATATATATATATTCCGGAGTCACACAAAGACGCTCTCAGGCTCAGTATGGTTTAGACCAAAATATAAAAAGCAGAAAAAGGGTACTGTATCGGTAGATACCAGGTGTATATAGTATAGGGGAAAATTTCAATCTCCGTATATATTTCCGGAGTCACACACAGACGCTCACTCAGTATGGATTTGACCAGAATATAAACAGCAGAAAAACTGTACTGTATTAGAAGATACCAGGTATATATAGTATAGGGGAAAATTTAAATCTCCGTATATATTTCCGGAGTCACACACTTACGCTTACAGGCTCAGTATGGATTAGACCAGAATATAAAAAGCAGAAAAAGGATACTGTATCAGAAGATACCAGGTGCATATAGTATAGGGGAAAATTTCAATCTCCGTATATATTTCCGGAGTCACACACAGACGCTCTCAGGCTCAGTATGGATTAGACCAGAATATAAAAAGCAGAAAAAGCGTACTGTATTGGAAGAAACCAGGTGTATATAGTATAGGGGAAAATTGTAAATCTCCATATATATATTTCCGGAGTCACACACAGACGCTCACTCAGTATGGATTTGACCAGAATATAAAAAGAAGAAAAACGGTACTGTATTAGAAGCTACCAGGCGTATATAGTATAGGGGAAAATTTAAATCTCCGTATATATTTCCGGAGTCACACACTTATGCTCACAGGCTCAGTATGGATTAGACCAGAATATAAAAAGCAGAAAAATGGTACTGTATCAGAAGATACCAGGTGCATATAGTATAGGGGAAAAATTCAATCTCCGTATATATTTCCGGAGTCACACACAGACGCTCTCAGGCTCAGTATGGATTAGACCAGAATATAAAAAGCAGAAAAAGCGTACTGTATTGGAAGAAACCAGGTGTATATAGTATAGGGGAAAATTTCAATCTCCGTACATAATTCAGGAGTCACATACAGACACTCACTCAGTATGGATTTGACCAGAATATAAAAAGCAGAAAAACGATACTGTATCAGAAGATACCAGGTGTATATAGTATAGGGGAAAATTTCAATCTCCGTATATATTTCCGGAGTCACACACAGACGCTCACAGGCTCAGTATGGATTAGACCAGAATACAGTACCCTTTTTCTGCTTTTTGTATTCTGGTCTAATCCATACTGAGCCTGTGAGCGTCTGTGTGTGACTCCGGAAATATATACGGAGATTTACTATTTTCCCCTATACTATATACACCTGGTATCTTCTGATACAGTACCCTTTTTCTGCTTTTTGTATCAGAAGATACCAGGTGTATATAGTATAGGGGAAAATAGTAAATCTCCGTATATATTTCCGGAGTCACACACAGACTCTCTCAGGCTCAGATTGGATTAGACCAGAATATAAAAAGCAGAAAAACGGTACTTTATCAGAAGATACCAGGTGTATATAGTAAAGGGGAAAATTTCAATCTCCGTATATATTTCCGGAGTCACACACAGACGCTCACTCAGTATGGATTTGACCAGAATATAAAAAGCAGAAAAAGGCTACTGTATCAGAAGATACCAGGTGTATATAGTATAGGGGAAAATTGTAAATCTCCGTATATATTTCCAGAGTCACACACAGACGCTCTCAGGCTCAGTATGGATTAGACCAGAATATAAAAAGCAGAAAAAGGGTACTGTATCAGAAGCGTACAGCTGTATACAGTGTAGGGGTAATTGTAAATCTCTGTATATATTTCCGGAGTCACACACAGACGCTTACAGGCTCAGTATAGATTAGACCAAAATATAAAATGCAGAAAAAGGGTACTGTATCAGAAGATACCAGGTGTATATAGTATAGGGGAAAATTTCAATCTCCATGTATATTTCCGGAGTCACACACAGATAGTCAGTATGTATTTGTCTGTAATACCAGCCGGTACACGGTAGTGTGTGAGGAGCGTACAGCTCTATACGGTGTGGGAAAAAATGAATGCTCGGTAACTGTGCAGAAAAAAAGAATAAAAGTATTAGTGCTGTGTAAAAAGCAGTCTGCACAGCAGTGTACACACAGCAATACAGCTAGCAGGTAGCCTAATAACCCGCGCTGCTGCACACAAGAAAATCCTCCCCTGTCACTGGCAGGCAGCCTAATAACCAGCTCTGCTGCATACAAGAAATCCTCCCCTGTCACTGCACACTAACTGTACAGCACAATTGCTATCAGCACAAGCACATAAGAACTTCCCTTTCCAGCCCTAACTCTCTTCCTACTGATAAACAGCGTCAGCAACCTCTCCCTACTGTTAAGATCGGCAGAAGTAAAATTGCGGTCGGCAGTCAGGGCGTTTATAGACACAATGACGCCCCCCAAAGCAAGCCAATCACTGCAATGCCCTTCTCTAAGATGGTGGTTGACGCTGCCCATGTCATCTCATTGCCCACAGTGTACGTCCTTACTCACTGGCTGAAAAAAGGCGCCTGCAAGCATTCTGGGAAAACCAACTTTGGCGCTCAGGTCGACGACTGCATGGCCGACTTCATGCTATGTTCAGGTTTCACTCGGCGAAACCTGACTTTGGCAAAAGTCGGCGACTTATGAATCTGACCAACCTGTTTCGCTCAACTCTACTCCCCACATATCTAGATAAGTTCCTTGGGGGGGTCTAGTTTCCAAAATGGGGTCACTTTTGTGGGTTTCCATAGTTTAGGTTCATCAGGGGCTCTCCAAACTTGACATGGCACCCGCAGACCATTCCATCAAAGTCTGCATTCCAAAATGTCAATATTTCCCTTCCGAGCCCCAACGTGTACCCATACAGCAGTTTTCTCCCACATATAGGGTATCAGCGTACTCAGGACAAATTGGACAACAACTTTTGGGGTCCAATTTCTCCTGTTACCCTTGGGAAAATAAAAAATTGGGGTCTAAAAGATGTTTGTGGAAAAAATATGATTTTTTTTATTTTACGCTCGGGCGTTCTAAACTTCAGTGAAGCACTTGGGGGTTCAAAGTTCTCACCACACATCTAGATAAGTTTCTTGGGGGTCACTTGTGGGGGGTTTCCAATGTTCAGGCACATCTGGAGCTCTCCAAACGCAACATGGCATCAGATCTCAATTCCAGCCAATTTTACATTGAAAAATTCAAACGGTGCTCCTTCCACTCTGTGCTATGCCATGCGCCCAAACAGTGGTTTACCCCCACATATGGGGTATCAGCATACTCAGGACAAATTGCACAATAAAAGTTATAGTCTTGTTACCCTTGGGAAAATAAAAATTGGGGTGAAAAGATCATTTTTGTGGAAAAAATATGATTTTTGAATTTTATGGCTATACCTTATAAACTTTAAAGTTTAAAGTGCTCACCACACATCTAGATAAGTTCCTTGATGGGTCTAGTTTCCAAAATTATGTCATTAGTGGGAGGTTTCCACTGTTTAGGCACATCAGGGGCTCTCCAAATGCGACATGGCATCCAGCCAATTCTGCGTTGAAAAAGTCAAACGGTGCTCCTTCCCTTCCAAGCTCTGCCATGCACCCAAATAGTGGTTTACCCCCACATATAGGGTATCAGCATACTCAGGACAAATTGTGCAACAACTTTTGGGGTCCAATTTCTCCTGTTTCCCTTGGGAAAATAAAAAAATTGGGTGCGAAAAGATCATTTTTGAGGAAAAATTAAGATTTTTTATTTTTATGGCTCTACGTTATAAACTTCTGTGAAGCACTTGGGTGTTCAAAGTGCTCACCACACATCTAGATAAGTTCCTTAGAGGGTCTACTTTCCAAAATGGTGCCACTTGTGGGGGGTATCCACTGTTTAGGCGCATCAGGGGCTCTTCAAACGCGACATGGCGTCCGATCTCAATTTCAGCCAATCTTGCATTGAAAAATCAAACGGTGCTCCTTCCCTTCCGAGCTCTGCTGTACGCCCAAACAGTGGTCCCCCCACATATGGTGTATCAGCATACTCAGGACAAATTGCACAATTTTTGCGGTAAAGTTTCTCCTGTTACCCTTGGTAAAATAAAAAATTGGATCTGAAGTAAATATTTTGTGCAAAAAAGTTAAATATTCATTTTTATAAAAACATTCCAAAAATTCCTGTGAAGCACCAGAAGGGTTAATAAACTTCTTGAATGTGGTTTTGAGCACCTTGAGGGGTGCAGTTTTTAGAATGGTGTCACTTTTTGGTATTTTCTATCATATAGATCCTGTCAGGGACACCGCACTGCACTTGCTCATTGAGCCAGTGCGTGTGTCCAGAGTGAACAAACTGTGCCCAACAATACCTGTATAGTAGAACCGCAGCAGAGAAGACGAGTGTTTCTGAGGACACAGGACCTTCCGCAGCAAGGGGCGGAGCCAGCACACGTCTCTCAGAGGCAGCAGTATCAGGTAGAGAATGTTTCAGGCCAAAGGACCTGCAGGCACGTGACTGCCTAGGGGCGTGGCCTAAGCTCCAGAGATCTAGGAGGTAAAGGAAAACTCCTAGAAGGGTAACTACGAAATAAAGTTACCAAGGGGCATAGACAGAATGGATGGTCAGGATAGCCAGGTCATACACATAGAGGGCGACGAAGTACAAAAGGAGCAGGCAGAGAATAACCAGAACACAGCCAAGGGGTCATACACAGACAGAGCAACGCAGTACAAAAGGGACAGGCAAAACTCGTAACAGGGACACAGCCAAATCGGAACCAGACAGACAAAACGAAGCACAGGCACAACGCACTGGCACAAGCACAGGGTCAGACACACTCAGCCAAAGGTCAGAGTATAAACGACAAAGGCTGGCTTCACAGTGAGGCTATAAAAAGCCTCCCAGGACCCAGAAAGAGGCCAACCAAGTTAACCCCGCGACTACCTGATCCAAGAACCCAGTAAACCATGACAGTACCCCCTTCTTAATGGGAGGCCTCTGGACCACCAGGTTTCCCAGGATTCCGAGCATGGAATGCCCGAACCAGACATCAGCGTGTACCGATCTGGCCGGCACCCAAGACCGGTCCTCTGGACCGTACCCCCTCCAATGCACCAGGTACTGTAAGGACCCCCGAGACCGCCGGGAGTCTACAATATGTTGTACCTCAAATTCCATGTGCCCATCAACCAAGACTGGGGAGGGAACAGCAGCTGGTTCTTCTACTACCGATCCCAAGGGTTTTAGCAAGGATCTATGGAATACGTTATGGAGTTTCAAAGCGGGGGGGAGGCGAAGGCGATACACCACAGGGTTAATTACTTCAATGATCTCATAGGGACCTATGAACTTGGGCCACAGTTTGGCGGAGGGTAGACGAAGACTTATGTTTCGCATGGAGAGCCACACCTTGTCCCCACACTGCAACACCTGAGCAGGGTTCCTTTTTTTATCTGCAAAACGCTTATAAGTCTCCTGAGCCCTGAACATATTCAACCGAACTTTTGACCACAGATCCCTGATTCGGTTAACACAGTCCTCAGCTCCTGGACAGCCCGAATCTAAACGTGAGAATTCACCAAAATGAGGGTTCAAACCATAATTAATAAAAAACGGTGACCTACCGGTAGATTGATTGGTACGGTTGTTGAAGGCGAACTCCGCTAACGGTAGGGCATCACACCAGTCGCTTTGCAGAGTAGAAACCAAACATCGAAGAATTTGTTCAAGCGACTGGTTGGTGCGCTCCATCTGCCCATTACTCTCTGGGTGGTAGCCTGAGGAAAAGGACAAAGATATCCCCAACCTTTTGCAAAAAGCCCGCCAAAACTTGGCCACAAATTGTGCCCCTCTGTCAGATACAATATTCATAGGTACCCCATGTAACCGCACAATCTGTGCGAGGAAATGCTTAGCGAGAGTCTCTGCAGTAGGTAGACTTGCCATAGGTACAAAATGCGCTAACTTAGAAAACCTGTCCACAACTACCCAGATAACCGTGTTACCCCGAGAAGAAGGAAGGGTGGTAATGAAGTCCATGGACAAGTGGGTCCATGGCCTTCCTGGAATTGGCAAAGGCACCAATTCCCCGGCCGGCCGGCAATGAGAGCTCTTAGAACGAGCGCATACCCCACACGCAGCGACATGCTTCTTAATATCTGAAGCCATCAAAGGCCACCAAAAAACTCTAGCCACTGCCTCTCGTGTGGCAGAAATGCCTTGGTGAGCACTCAGTTTTGAATCATGGAACTCCCGCAGGAGCCTGGTGCGTAACTGCTGAGGAACAAACAATTTGTTTTCGGGTTTGGACCTTGGAGCTAAAGATTGAGCCCCCACAATCTCCCGCTCCAATTCCGACGACACTTCAGCTATAACGACATTGGGTTGAAGAATGGGGGACGGCGAGTCAGGGGCGGAAAGCGGCTCAAAACTACGTGATAAAGCATCAGCTTTCACGTTTTTTAGACCCTGGGCGAAACGTTATAGAAAATTGAAATCTGGAAAAAAAAAGTGACCAACGGGCTTGCCTAGGAGTCAGTCTTTTAGCAGATTTGATATACTCTAGGTTTTTGTGGTCGGTGATGACTGTGATGGGGTGAGCCGCCCATTCCAAAAAATGCCTCCATTCCTCGAACGCCAATTTGATTGCTAAGAGTTCTCTATTACCAACGTCATAATTTCTCTCAGCCTGAGAAAATTTTTTCGTGAAATAGGCACAAGGTTTGAGGTTAGTCAGAGAAGTAGGTCCCTGTGACAACAATGCCCCCACCCCAACCTCCGAAGCATCAACTTCAACCACAAACGGCTTGGATGAGTCAGGTTGAACCAGAACAGGAGCGGATGTGAAACAATTTTTCAAAGTTAAAAAAGATTGTTTGGCCGACGGGGACCAGTTCCTAACATCTGCCCCTTTACGTGTGAGATCCGTGAGGGGTTTCACAATCTGAGAAAAACCCTTGATAAACCTGCGATAGTAATTCGCGAATCCCAAGAAGCGCTGGAGTCCTCTAAGGTCCCGAGGCTGGACCCACTCCATAATGGCTTGCACCTTCTTGGGATCCATACGAAACCCCTGTGGAGAGATTATGAGACCCAAAAATGATAGCTCCTGAACAAAGAAAGAACATTTCTCCAGCTTAACAAATAAATGATTTTCCCTGAGTCTTTGAAACACAGTTTTAACATGTGATAAATGTGAATGTCTGTCAGAGGAATATATCAGTATATCATCCAAATAGATCACAACAAAACGGCCAATGAGGTCCGAAAAAACTACATTAATGAAATTTTGAAACACAGCTGGAGCATTGGTGAGACCAAAAGGCATGACGAGATTCTCAAATAACCCCTCAGTAGTAAGAAAAGCAGTTTTCCACTCATCCCCTTCCCGTACTCTTATCAAATTATAAGCCCCCCTGAGGTCCAATTTTGAAAACCACTTGGCCCCAGAGAGCTGGTTACAGAGATCAGGAATCAGAGGCAGGGGGTATGTATTCCTGACTGTGATTTTATTAAGTTCTCGAAAGTCGAGGCAGGGACGTAGACCGCCATCCTTCTTTTTAACAAAGAAGAATCCCGCAGCTACTGGGGACACTGAGGGCCTTATATGCCCTTTGCGAAGACTTTCAGCGATGTATTGCTCCATAGCCAGGCGCTCCGGGCCTGACAAATTAAACAGACGGGCCTTGGGCAATTTGGCTCCCGGGACAAGATCAATAGCACAGTCAAATGATCTATGCGGGGGCAGAGCCTCAGCCTCACTTTCAGAGAACACGTCCTCAAAGTCTTTCAGGTACTCCGGAATACCCTCCAGACCAACAGAAGACACTGAGACAGGTTTTGCAAGTTTCATACAATAAACAGGTTTATGGCAACAGTCGACACATTGGGATCCCCATTTAATAATCTCCCCTGAATCCCAGTCAATCACGGGTTGTGGCGTTGAAGCCATGGCATAACCCAGTACTAGCCCTGTGGGCAATTTGTCCATGACAAAACATTCCATGTCTTCCTTGTGGGAAGAAACCGACCTGCAAAGAAAATCTTTTGGAAACATAAAGAATCCCTGTTCGAGTAAGAGGGAAGAGTCAATAGCAACAATTTTAAGGGGTGTCTCCAGCCTGACTGTCCCTTCTTATGTTGGGAGACGACACAGGAACTGATCAGATTGAAGATGAACCACTGTCCCCCCAATGCTGTCGAGAAAAAACGATAGTTGTCTACCAATAGTTCCACCTTTAATATGACTTTCGAACATGAGGGAAAATAGTACCTGAAGGTCTGGGCAGCCTCCTCGACCGCTACCCAGACCTAGTAGTTTTCCGCCGTCTTAGATGACGGACAGGTGGGACAATCTTTTCTCCAATGTCCGGATTCTCCACAATAGAAACAGAGGTTGTTTCTCCCGGCGATGTCTTCTCTCCTTCTCTTTTAGCGAGGTGGTGCCAATGTCCATGACCTCAGTAGTGGCTCCAGTCTCTTTGCTGCCAGCAAACAGTGAGGTTTCACACTGCATGATACCCCTGGCGCGTAGCCTGCGGTCCATTCGCACGGCCTGGGTTATGGCGTCCTCCAAAGTAATCGGTGGAGGATGAAGGGCCAGGGCGTCCTGGAGACGTTCAGACAGGCCTCTGCGGAATAGCCCTCGAAGGGCGGCATCTTTCCCAGGAGACCTCCGCTGCCCAACGTCGGAACTCCGAACAGAATCACTCGGCTGAATGTTTACCCAGACGAACACTCATTACCATGTCCTCAGCCATACGGACCCTGTCAGGCTCATCATAGATGCTGCCCAGGGCATGAAAAAAAATATCAACAGTCATCCTCTCAGGAGCAGAAGGAGAGAGAGAAAAACCCCAGGCTTGTGGGGCCCCCCGAAGTAGGGAAATAATGACCCCCCCCTCTGGAACTCATCCCAGAAGAGCGAGGCCTCAGGGAGAAAAAAAGTTTACAACCCCTCCCTGAAGGCTCTGAACTCATTTTTATCCCCTGAGAAGTAGTCGGGCAGTTTAACTGGAGATTCAGGAGATACCAATGACACACCCTTACCACCTGTACCCAGAGACCCCCCAGCGACAGCCCCCTGTACAGTATCTACCAGCTGCTGCTGGGTCTGAGCCATCATGCGCTGCTCAACATTCAACTCCTGGAACCTTTGCGTCAGATGTTTCACCTGACCTGCTAACACCTGCATGGGATCCATGGGATAACACTCCTAAATCTCCCCTCAAAAAAAAAAAAATGTAACGGTCGTTTATAATGTCAGGGACACCGCACTGCACTTGCTCATTGAGCCATCGTGGTGTCCAGAGTGAACAAACTGTGCCAACGATACCCGTATAGTAAACCCCAGCAGAGAAGACGAGTGTTTCTGAGGACACAGGACCTTCCGCAGCATGTGACTGCCAAGGGGCGGAGCCAGCACACGTCTCTCAAAGGCAGAAGTATCGGTAGGGAAGTTTCAGGCCAAGGACCTGCAGGCACGTGATGCCTAAGGGGCGTTGGGCCCAAGCTCCAGAGATCTAGGAGGTAAAGGAAAACTCCTAGAAGGGTAACTACGAAATAAAGTTACCAAGGGGCATAGACAGAATGGATGGTCAGGATAGCCAGGTCAACACATAAAAGGGTGACGAAGTACAAAAGGAGCAGGCAGAGAATAACCAAACACAGCCAAGGGGTCATACACAGACAGAGCAACGCAGTACAAAAGGACAGGCAAAAATCGTAACGGGACACAGCCAAATCGGAACCAGACAGACAAAACGAAGCACAGGCACAACGCACGGCACAAGCACAGGGTCAGACACACTCAGCCAAAGGTCAGAGTATAAACTACAAAGGCTGGCTTCACAGTGAGGCTATAAAAAGCCTCCCAGGACCCAGAAAGAGGCCAACCAATTAACCCGCGACTACCTGATCCAAGAACCCAGTAAACCATGACAGATCCCACAAAGTGACTTCAAATGTGATGTGGTCCCTAAAAAAAATTGTGTTGTAAAAATGAGAATCGCTGGTCAATTTTAACCTTTATAACTTCGTAACAAAAAAATTTTGTTTCCAAAATTGTGCTAATGTAAAGTAGACATGTGGGAATGTTATTTAGTAACTATTTTGTGTGACATATTTCTCTGTTTTAAGGGCATAATTTCAAAATTTTTGCCATATTTCCATTTTTTTCATAAAATAAACGCAACTTATATCGAAGCAATTTTACCACTAAAAATGAAGTACAATATGTCACGAGAAAACATTCTCAGAACTGCAAAGATCCATTGAAGCGTTCCAGAGTAATGTAATCATCCTGTATGGTTCTTTGCTCCATCTCATCGTGCCCGCCTGCAATGCATCCTCTTTGTGAGCAGAAACAGAGAAGCAGGATGGTGACGCAAAATATTTGGGGTCATCACCTCTCAGCATTTTTAGTGGACTCCTCAAAGTTTTGTAGGATGGTACATAGTCTGACATCCATGTCCACTCCTGAGGTCTTATGTGTGGAGTCTGAACTGAATACCGACGCCCTTGTTGATGCTGGTACTCAACAACTGCCCTCTTTCTCACAAATCCTTTCCAGCATATGCAGTGTAGAGTTCCAACGCGTGGGGACACAACACACCAGTCGATGAGCCGGAAACTGCAAACCTACTAAAACACGGCAAGGACGGTGAAGCTGTAGTGATTTCTAAAAAAAGGGCACAGGCGGCTACTTTACAAAAGATCGAGGGGGGGGAGGTTTTGAGAAACGTAACCAATTTTAAAACCCCTGGGGGGCTGGTAGCTGTGTGACTCGTTGTCAGAGCCCCCCCGGGTTGGCCATTGTCACACCCACCTGCCTGGCGTAGGTTCGTGGTATCCCCCAATTTCCCGTTTTTTCAGAATCCCCAACTCTTCGATGTGGGGTTTTGCCCAAGCATATTGTTCAACCCTTTGAGCTTGGTGAGGGTGCTGCTGCCTCATTGCTTTGATGTTTCTTTTTAGAGTGCGGTGAAGGGAGGAGGAGGATGATGAGGACGTAGATCTAGGCCCCCCCTTGGGGTTTTTAAAGAATTTTCCCACCCAAGGGGTCAACTGGTTTTTTGGTTCCCCTAGTTAACCCGTGTCCCGTCACGAGTTCACAGTTTTTCCCAGAAATTTTGCCACGTGCCCAGGTAAGTGATTTCCCTGTAATGCATTGTTGAGGGCGGGGAATGTTGGGGGAACCGTGCTTGAAAAAAAGGGGGGCGGACACCCGGGGGAAAAATTTTGTAGGTTGGGGAAAAAGTATTAGGCGGCCCCTGGTTTTTGGAAAGTTTTCTTTCCCGTGATGGGGTATGGAAATGAAGGCTGTGGGGGGAAGGAAATTGGGGGTGCTTGTGATGGGGGTTTGATGTGTGCAATGACAGCTGCAGGCGGGGTTTTGGAGGCACAGGGGTTGTTCCCAGAAACTCCAAAAAGTGTGGGCCCCCCGCAGACATGCCCGGACCTGAGGTTCCTCACAAACCCGGTTTTTGGCATGTGTGTCTGTGGTGGTTGTGTGGGTTTTGTACCTCTGTGATGGGGGGGGCGGTGGTGCAAATGGTTTTTGGGGTTAGGGGCAGAGTCTTTAAAAAAAACAACCATTGGGAAGCCCGCATTGTAATGACTTTTTCCGTGTGTTGGTGTTACGGGAAGGGGTTGCCCCCC
The DNA here is from genome assembly GCA_033576555.1 of Oophaga sylvatica. NCBI lineage: Eukaryota > Metazoa > Chordata > Amphibia > Anura > Dendrobatidae > Oophaga > Oophaga sylvatica. The sequence goes on from JARQOD010000005.1 coordinate 475,297,709, forward strand.
TCTTTGTGGCCCACGTGCTTTTCCCTGTTGGGTATTGCCCCCCCCCCTGTGTGTGCTGTCCCGTCTGCTTCCTTCGCCGGCGGGTCTCTTTATCCCCCCACCTCCCTTCATTCTGCCCCCTTGTCCCCCTCCCCCCTTTTTGGAAATGATTCATCATGTCCACCCCTTTTTTTACACTTCCCCCTGTCACCTTTGTTTTGGTGGCGTCAAATTTTGGGCATCGTAAGAATCTATTTGGGGGCCCCCTTTTAAATGGGCAGGGGGGGGCCCCTTTTATGGACAATGAAAAGTTTTTTGGAGTGCCAAGTGTGAGATCGTTGTTAGGGGGAGGCGGAGATGGAAGGGGATCGGGGGGAATATGGGACAAGACAAGGCTACTAAAATTGACGTGTGGGGAAGAAGGTTGTGGGGGTGTGGCAAAGTGCTAAAAGCATACCCCTAACAAATTTTATGAATTTAAAAAGGTTTTGAGAGAGGCCCCTTGGGGTTTGCCGTACGAACCCCCCAGGAGGAGTGGCAATTGGGATCAGGGGTGTGGGAAAAAAGGGGGTTCCCCCCATGTGGTTCCCCGGGGATAATGTTTGCCCAATTGGGTTTGGGGTTTTTGGAAACTTTCTGAGTCTTCCCCCGATTTTCTGTATCAGTAAATATTTTTTGCTTTTTTTTTTTGTGCTTGTTTTTTCATTTTCCCCCCTTCTGTGGGGCCCGGCCCCCCCCGGGGGGGTTTTTTTCCCCCCAGTTTTCGGGGCCCCGTTTTTTTATTGTTTTTTTGTTTTTTAGGGTCGGCTTTTTTTTTTACACCGAGAACTGATTTAGGGGGTGAGGTGTGTGATTGGTGTTTTTTGGGAACAGAGAGTTGGGATTTTTAAAAGGGTTTTTTTTTTGAGGGTTCCCCTTTCCCGTCTTTGTTTCCGTTTGGGCCCCTTTTTTATTTTTTTTCTTTGTGTCCGTGTTTTTTCTTGTCTAACCGCCTTAAGTTTGGGGGGGTTCCCTTTTTTTTGGGGATTGCTCTGGGGGATGTTTCACTTTTGCCTTTGGGTAGTTACTAGGCGTGACAACGAGGTAATAGGAACGCTCCGGTACCCCCTTGTTGTGTGGTTTTCGGTTTTTTGCAAACCCTAGGGGTTTCCGCCTTTGGTTATTTCCGTTTTTTTTTACTCTCCCCGAACCCAAAAAAAAAATTTTTCCCCTGTGGTGTCAAGGTGGTTTTTTCGGCCCCCAATAATTGACAGGAATTGTTGCGAGAAGATGTGGGTGTTTTTTGGGCACAATTGTTGCCCCCCTTCATGCACCCACCCTCAGTCCAGTTCCCGCCCCGAGCGCCTTTCCCCTTTTTTGTGTACAAAAATTTTCAAAATTCAATAAAAAATATGTTTATGTGAGGCCCCCCTTTGGGGGTCTCACTACCGGATGTTTTTGGAGGATAGAAAGGGGGGACTCGTTTGGTAAGGCCAACAGGAATTTTTTCCCAGTAATGGTGGCTAGAGAACATGTACACAAAAAAAAAAAACCCCCGTTACCCAATCGGTCAGAGGCATAAAAAGAAAAAAAAAATGGTGGCGGGGGGGGCTGAACCATAAAGAACAAGTGGAAGAAACCAGGCTTTTTTGTGGTAAAAACTCAACTTTTAAGTACAGTGCCCACGTACAGAAATTTTGGAGCCGCATTAAAACCCCCTCGGGGACTAGAAAACATGCCTCAAATCTATCGCGCCTTTAGACAGGGAAAAAGGAGGATTTACCTGTATTTTGGTTTTTTACAGTAGACCCAATGACAAAGCGTAAGGTGGCTCTTTACTATTGTTTGGGAAAAAAAAGGGCAAAAAAACTTGCTCAGCCCCCGATCCAGGACGGAAAGGGACGTCTGGCAAACATTGTACAGGCATTTAAAAACCCGGGTGCCCCAAAAAAGAAGAGACGGGGGAAAGTTTTTTTTTTTTCACCAGAAATAGGAAAAGGGGAAAAAAATAGAGCATATGTACTGAACTGAAAAGACTGGCGAACATGCAGTTTTTGGGGATAAAAGAGTTTCTCTTATCAAAATAGAATAGTGTGCGGCACAGAGAGCCACAGCTAAGGAGAGACTGGAGAGAGGGGGAGCTAACCCAGAAAATGCTGCAAATAACAGAGCTGCAGGCTAACAAAGACAGCCTGAAAAAGATGGCAGACACCACTGAGGACCCAGTAAAAGCAGAAACCCTTTAGAGAAAAGCAGGCACCAAGCGAAATTTCCAATGCCATAGTGGCAGAAACATGAAAGAAAAAAAAGAAGTGCCACAAAGGACAAAGCTGGGACCGTAAAAGATGTTTCTTTGCAGCCTCTGAGACTTAGGCCTCTTTCACTTTCCCCGGGGGGGGGCCTGGGGCCCCCCCCGGGCATTTTCCCCGCAGTGCCGCATGTAAAAACCCTTTCACCTTCCCCCGGCCCAAAAATTTGGGTTTTTTCCCCCGGGATGGTTTCTGATGCTTGGGGGAAAAAAAACCACCCGGGCAAAAAAAAAAACGTTACAGCTGCGTTTTTTCCGGACCCGAAAATGTACATTTGCGCCCCCCCCCGGGGAACAAAACCGCATGCAAGTTTGACAGGGGGCGCCCCGGGGCGCTAATGCATGTAAATAAAAAAAAAAAGCCACATGTGGGAAACTTTTTTCCCAGAGCGGCGCGCGGAAAATGCCGGGGGCCCCCGCGGGCCCCGGGGAAAAAATTTTTGAAAGGGCCCCTTAAAACCCCTTTAAAAAGCCAGAGAAATTCACAGGTGACACAGGACAATGACAGTGACAGTGCAAAAATTTTTACTGGAACAGCTACAGTTTTCAACAGGAATGTAAATACAGTCAGACAGCCAGAAAAAGATACAAGCAACTTTTTTAAAATTTTTTTTATTAAATGAAAAACCCATTAGATTCGTTGGCTGTGGAGCAAGTTGGGAATGTAAAAACCCGGGGGAAATACTAAATAACGGGGGTCCATTAAACCCCCATGATAAGGTACTTATGATGTACAACCGGGGGGATGGGGCCCCCCGGGGAAAAGGGGGGTTCTCCCGGGGGGCCCCGGCTCTGGGGGGGGCCCCCCCCACCTGCTGGGGGCAGGGGCCAGTTTTTAGGGCCCCCCGCTGCCCAGGGGCCCCCCGCCCGTGGGGGTTTTGTAATAGCGGGGCCCCCCCAGATGCCAGGGGGCCCCGTGCCCGCGGAGCCCACAGCGGGGAAAAGGAGGCAGGAGCCCCTGCCCCCTGTAAAAGAAAATGAAAAATTTTATGCTTCCCCCGCCCACATGGGCTGTAAAGGGGTTTTTGTCTTTTTGCATGTTCCCTTTAAACTCAGTTTTCCCCCCGGGGCCCTTTTTGCTTTTTGGGGGTTTCTGCAGCTATCTTTTTCCCCCGTTAATTTGGAGGTTCCCCGCTTTTAAATTCCCCCCCTGATTCTCCTCTTGCTTCTTAAACACTTTTTAAAAAATCAGTGGTCCTGAAAAAAAATTTTTTAGGGTGTGACCCGACTTGGAAACCTAGGGTTTTTTGGGCTCCAGCTATTTCCCAAAGAGGGGAATTTGGAAAAAATTTGGACTTTGGAAACCTGCTGTTGGTGAAACCCTGTTTGCAGAGGAATTACGGTACAGAGAAGGATCTGAACCCCTTTGGAGAGTTTTTGTAGAGCTTGGGAAATTACTCGGCCCCGCTGTTTTTCCGCCTCCCGTTTTCCCCCCCAAAATGTGACCTTTTGGGTGCTTTTTTAAAAAAATACAAGTCATTTCTATAAAACCCGTGTTTCCCTTGTTTTCCCGCACCCAAGCACAAGTGCTATAAAGGGAAATGTACACTATACATGAAAAAGATTCGGGGGCAATTTTAGTGTCCCGCTGGGTTGGGAAAGCCGTCCCCGCTTTTACTTGGATATCAATTTTCCCCTTTTTAAAACCCCTTAAATGATAACAAATGGTTGTGACTTTTACAACCTTTTAGGTGACCCCTTTCCCCCTTTAAAAGTTACTCTGGAGTGTTACCCCCAGGTAAACATATTGTTTTTTTTTTTTCCCCTTTTTTTTTCTCCCCTTTAGCACTTCTGCCTTTAAAAAAACTGGGGAAAAAGGAGGCCCCATAAAGGAGTTTTTGGGGGTGACGATCAATCCCCTTTCAGATATAAGACATAAAGACCCGTTTTTTTTTTGCCTACAGGACCCTCACTAAAAAAAATTTTTGCAAGTTTTGGACAAACTACCAAAAAATTACGAGCCCCGGATTGAGGCTTAGAAGAACGAGTTCCAGCTCCTGCCCCCAAAACCCCCCCTTCTGGGATCCCCAACCCCCCTTTCCCTTTTTGTTTTGGCGGGGGAAGTGAGAAATTCAGGGGGTTTATTAAAAACCCTGGAAAATTTTTTTTCTTGCCAGCTTCACAATTCCCACGAACGATCCAAAATGCTTCTATAAAATGTTGTTCCCAAAAAAGGCTTTTTTTTTGGGCAAACCCCCGAAATTTAGAAATGAGGGTGATTGTTTGAATCACCTTTTTTTCTTTTTTTTTAGCCCTGGGGCAGGTGTTTGATGACCCCCCAAACGAGGTTAACAGCTGAAGCCCTTTTTAAAATTTTTTCCAAGGTAAGCGTCAGTAGCCGAAAATCCCTTTTGGAAATTTGGGGGTGGGCCTTGATACCCCTTGGGGGCCCCTTTTTCCCAAAAAAATTTTTTTTTCGGGAAAGGGGTTTTTTTTTTCCCCTTTTTAAGGGGAAAAAAGCTCGTGCCCACCCCCCCACGCGTTAGGTGCTTTTTTTAATATTTTTTCCCTATTGATGCTCGTCTGACTGAACCAGAAAGAGAGTGGTTCGAAAAAAAATCGCCTAACCCTTTTTTCCCCCCCCCCCTCCTCAGTAAGGGAACCTTTGAGTAGGACACAAGGGGCCCAAAAACCCCCAAAACCCCCCCAGGTGGACTTTTACAAAGACGGGGGTTGGAAACACGCAAAAGAAAAATCGAAAAAAGGAAATCTTTTTTACGTGGTAAGTCAGGGAAAATTTTAAAAATGCCCCAGCCGTTCCGAAGAAATACTGCA
>JARQOD010000005.1:475302849-475424816 GCA_033576555.1 Oophaga sylvatica
CCCTTTCTGCTCACAAATCCTTTCCAGCATATGCAGTGTAGAGTTCCAACGCGTGGGGACACAACACACCAGTCGATGAGCCGGAAGCTGCAAACGCTACTAAAGCACGGCAAGGACGGCTGAAGCTGTAGCTGACTTTCTAAAATGGACACACAGGCGGCGTACTTTCACAAGCAGATCTAGCAGGTCAGGGTAGGTTTTGAGAAATCGCTGAACCATGAGGTTAAGCACATGGGCCGGGCATGGTAGCTGTGTGAGCTCGCTTCGCCTCAGAGCCGCCACCAGGTTCCGGCCATTGTCACACACCACCATGCCTGGCTGTAGGTTCAGTGGTATCAGCCACATATCTGCCTGCTTTTTCAGAACTGTCCACAACTCTTCAGCATTGTGAGGTTTGTCACCTAAGCATATTAGCTTCAGCACAGCCTGTTGCAGCTTGGCTGAGGCAGTGCTGCAGTGCCTCCAGCTTGCATCTGATGTTGTCATTTCAGAGATGCAGGCTGAAGAGGAGGAGGAGGATGACGTGCAGGAGCTGTAGATCTAGGGCCCGCAATCCTTGGAGTTGAAATGAAGTGTTCCATCCAAGGTCAGACTGGGTCTTGGCTTCCACTATGTTAACCCAGTGTGCCGTCAGCGAGATGCACAGTCCTTGCCCAGAAGTACTTGTCCACGTGTCCATGGCTAAGTGTACTTTCCCTGTAACTGCATTGTTGAGGGCGCGGGTAATGTTGTGGGACACGTGCTTGTCTAATGCCGGGACGGTACACCGGGAAAAATTGTGTAGGCTTGGGAAATAGTACCTTAGGACGGCCGCCATCAGGTTGTGGAAAGCTTTCGTTCCGATGACTGGGGTATGGACAACTGAAGGCTGTGCTGGGACAAGAAAGTGGACGTGCTTGCTGATGGTGGTAGTTGACTGTGTGCAATGACAGCTGCAGGGCAGGAGGCATCTTGGCAGGCACAGGGGATTAGCTTCCACGCACAACTGCCAAAAAGCTGTGGTGTCACCCGCAGACACTGTTCCTGGACTCTGAGGTTCAGCTCACAAAGTCCGGTGCTTCGCTGCCATGTGCCTGATCATGCTGGTGGTTGTCAGGCTGGTAGTTTTGCTACCTCTGCTGATGGAGGCATGGCAGGTGGTGCAAATGGCTTGTTTGGGGTTATCGGCAGAGTCTTTAAAAAACAACCAGACTTGGGAAGACCGAACAGTTGTAATGACAACTTCCGTCGTGTTGGTGTTACGAGGAATGGTTGCCCGCCTGCTGTCTGTGGTCACCACAGTGCTTCTTCCTACCTGTTGTGGTACTATGCCTCCCTCCCCCTGTGTGCTGCTGTCCTCGCTCTGCATGTCCTTCTGCCAGGCTGGGTCAGTTACTATATCATCCACCACCTCCTCTTCCACTTCTGCACCCTTGTCCTCCTCCTCACTTTTTGGCAACTGTATCTCATCATCGTCCACCTCTTGTGACACATTCCCACTGTCACCTTTGTGTTAGCGTGGCTGCTCAAATATTTGGGCATCGCTACATGCAATCTCAGTTTGCCCCGCTTCAAGTGGAGCAGGCGAGAGGCCCGAATCTATATATGGACAACTGAACAGTTCTTTGGAGTGTCCAAGTGTGAGATCAGTTGTCTACGGGCACTCGGCATGGGAGATGGAAGGAGGATCAGGATGAGGAATATGCGGACAAGACTAACGGCTACTCAGACTTGACCGTGTGGAAGACAGGTTGCTGGTGGTGGTGGCAAAGTGACTGTAAGCAGTATCCGCCATCCAACCAACTACTGTTATGAATGTGCTAAAAATGGTTTCTGAGCAGAGGCTCCCTCTGGTGGTTACTGACAGTACTGAACCTTTCAGCGAGGAGTGGCAATCTGGGATCACGGGCTGGTCTGATATAAGGGAGGTTCCCTCCCATGATGGTTGCCGGTGATCAATTGTTCTTGTCTCAATTGTGGTTCCTGGTTCATTTGGAAGCTTGCTGAGTCTTGCCTGCATCTTCTGCTATCAGATAAGATATTTTCTGCTTTTATTTTTGTGCTTGCTTTTTGCATTGTTCCCTGCACTTCTGTGGAGGTCAGCCAGGTCCCCTCCGGGGGGCTTGTGCTCCTCTCAGTTTATCTGGAGCCACTGTTTGTTCATTTGCTTTTTCCTGTTTTTTCAGTGGCTGCGGCTTAGTTTTGTTACACCAGAGAACTGATTTAGGTGGTAGAGGTCGTGTGATCTCAGGTGTTTTGGCAATCAGTAGAGTTGGTATTTTTTAAGGTTTTTTTTGGATTGCAGTGAGTATCCTTTCCTGTACTTTTCTGTCTAGACAGATTGGGCCCCAGCGTTTGCTCATTCTATTTTCTGTCTGTGTCCGTGTTTCTTCTTGTCTAACCGCCATTACATGTTTGGGGGCTTCCTATTTTCTTTGGGGATCTGCTCTGGGGCAGATAGCTTTCATCTTTCTGCCTTTAGGTGTAGTTATCTCTCAGGCTGTGACAAGGCGTCTAGGATCAACGTAGGAACGCTCCACGGCTACCTCTAGTTGTGTGGTTAGTTCAGGTTGCTGCAATCCAATAGGTTCCAGCCTATCTGGTGTATTGCCGTTTTTGCTTACTCTCCTCAGCTACCAAAACATAACAAACTACCTTTTCACGCTGCTCTGGTGTCAAGAGTGGTCTTCTGCCGTCCCCTATGAATTCTGACAGGAATCTGTTGCGAGAAGATGTGGGTGTTTGTTGTGGCACAATTGCAGCTTGCCCTCTGCCTCTACATGCACCATCACCATCACGTCCAGTTCCCTGTCCCTTGCCACGCGCCTTTCCCATTTTAAATGTAGTACAATATTTTCAACATTCAATAAAAAATATGTTATATGCTGAGCCGCCTCTAGGGGTCTCACTACCTGGATGTATTGAGAGGATAGAAAGGAGGGACTCGTTGGTAAGAGCACGAGACAGGAAGCATTCATGTAATGGTGGCTGAGAGAACATGTACACAATAAAAGTAACCCGTTACCACAATCGTGTCAGAGGCATAAACAAGAAATAGAACATGGTGGCAGCAGGGCTGAACCTATAAAGAACAAGTGGACAGACAATCCAGGCAGCTTGTGGTACAAAGCTCAACTGTAAGTACAGTGCCCACAGTACAGCATTATGGAGACCGCATTAAAACCTCCTCAGAGACTAGACATCATGTCCTCAAATCTATCGCAGACCTGGAGACATTGGAAGGAGGAGTTTACTCTGTATGTGGATCTTACAGTAGACACCAATGATCAGAAGCGTAAGGTGAAGCTCTTCTACTATCTGATTGGAGAAAAAGGCAGAGAACTTGCTCAGACCCTGATCCAGGACGGTACGGACAGTCTGGCAAACATTGTACAGGCATTTGATAAGCACTGTGACCCCAAGAAGAATGAGACAGTGGAAAGATTTAAGTTTTTCACCAGAAATCAGGAGATGGGAGAGAATATAGACGCATATGTGACTGAACTGAAAAGACTGGCAGTAACATGCAGCTTTGGAGATATCAGAGATTCTCTTATCAGAGATAGAATAGTGTGCGGCATCAGAGAGCCACAGCTAAGAGAGAGACTGCTGAGAGAGGGGGAGCTAACCCTAGAGAAATGCATGCAAATAAGCAGAGCTGCAGAGCTAACAAGAGACAGCCTGAAGATGATGGCAGACACCACTGAGGAGCCAGTACATGCAGTAACCATGAGAGGAAAAGCAGAGCACCAAGCGAGAACAGTCCAATGCCGATACTGTGGCAGAAGACATGAGAGAGACAAAGAGAAGTGTCCAGCATATGGACAAAGCTGCAGGACCTGTGGTAAGATGAATCATTTTGCAGCTCTCTGCAGACTTAGGCCTCTTTCACATTTCCGGCGGGCGCCTAGCGGCGCCCCGGCATTTTGCCGCAGTGCCGCATGTGAAAACCTTTCACACTTCCGGCGGCCAAAATGCGGTTTTTTGCCGGATGGTTTCTGATGCTTGGAGAGATAAGAAACCATCCGGCAAAAACAAAAAACGTTACATGCTGCGTTTTTTCCGGACACCGCAATGTACATTTGCGCCGCATCCGGACAAAACCGCATGCAACGCATTGACATGCGGCGCCATCCGGCGCTAATGCATGTCAATGCGAAAAAAGCCACATGTGGCGCATCAGATTTTCAGACGCGGCGCTGCGGCAAAATGCCGGGGGCGCCGCCAGGCGCCCGCCGGAAATGTGAAAGAGGCCTTAAGCCCTTTAAAAAGCACAGAGAAATTCACAGTGTGACACAGGACAATGACAGTGACAGTGCAGAAGATATTACATGGATACAGCTACAGTCTGCAACAGAGAATGTCAATACAGTCAGACAGCCAGAAACTAAAGATACAAGACAACTGTTTGCAACTCTTTTATTAAATGACAAACCCATTAGATTTCAGTTGGACTGTGGAGCAAGTTGCAATGTCATACCGGAGGATCTACTAAATGAACAGGTGTCCATTGAACCTACTGATAAGGTACTTATGATGTACAACCAGGGTCGGACTGGCCCACCGGAGAACCGGAGGATTCTCCGGTGGGCCCTGGCATCTGGGGGGCCCTGGCACCTGCTGGCATACAGGGGCCAGTTGCCTAGGGCCCCCGCTGCTCCAGGGGCCCCCAGCCAGTGGCGTTTCGCTAATAGCGGCACACCACGCAGATGCCATGGGGGCCCCGTGCCAGCGGAGCAGCAGCGGGTGACAGGAGGCAGGAGCCCCTGTCCCCACTGCTAAAGAGAAATGAATATTCACTGCTTCCCACGCCCACATGGGCTGTAAGGTTCTTTGTCTCTTTTGACATGTTCCTTGAAACTCAGTTTTCCGTCGGCCATTTTGCTTTCTGTCTTGCTGCAGCTATCTTGCCCTCAGTTAATATGGAGGTTCCAGCTTTCATGTTCCCGCCCTGATTCTCTCCTCTTGCTTCTTAAGCAGCTTCAGCTGAACAATCAGTGGTCCTGAATCAAGCTTCAGTCAGCCTGTGACCTGACTCCTGGAAACCTAGGATTTTGGACTCCAGCTATTTCCTACTGAGGAACTTTGGAACACTTTTGGACTCTGGAAACCTGCTGTCTGGTGAATCCATGTTTGCAGAGGAATTACGGTACAGAGAAGAGATCCTGAACCTGCTTTGGAGAGTTATTGTAGAGCTTGAAGTTACTCTGGCCTGCTGTGTCTCCTGCCTCTGTTCCTGCAAACTGTGACCTTTTCTGCATGCTTGTATGAAGTAATACAAGTCATTTCATATCAACCTGTGTCTCATGTGTTTTCCTCGCACCCAAGCACAAGATGCTATAGGAACTGTACACTATACATGACAAGATTCAGGAGCCAATGTTTAGTGTCTGCTGGGTCTGGGAAAGCCGTGCCTGCTGTGACTGTGGATATCAGATGTCCGTTTAATACCTTATGTGATGACAGTGGTTGTGACTTCTCACAACCATTCCAGGTGAGCGCATTCCCTTAAATGTTACTCTGGAGTGTTACCACAGGTAAACACTATTGTTTTTTTTTTTCCTTTTCTCTTCTCCTTCCAGCACTTCTGCCTTAAAAGATCTGGAAGATGGAGGCCCGCATAAAGGAGCTTTGCGGAGTGACTGATACAATCCTTGCAGATATACAGACTATAAAGACCCGTTTTGCAAGCCTACAGGACCTCACTAATCATAATTTGCAAGTGTTTGGACAAACTACCCAGGAATTACGAGCCAGGATTGAGGCTCTAGAAGAACGAGTCCAGGCTCCTGCCATAACCCCGAGTTCTGGGATCCCCAAGCTACCTCCTTTTCGTTTTGGCGGTGAACGTGAGAAATTCAGGGGATTTATTAACCAATGGAATCTATTTTTCTCTTGCACATGCTTCACAATTTCCCACTGAACGATCCAAAGTGCTTACTATAATCATGTTGCTTACCAATAAGGCTTTGATGTGGGCAAACCCTCTGATTGAGACTGAGGATGATTGTTTGAATCACCTTGATGCTTTTATTTCAGCCATGGGGCAGGTGTTTGATGACCCCAATCGAGGTGCAACAGCTGAAGCAGCCATGTTAACTTTGCGCCAAGGTAAGCGTTCAGTAGCCGAATATGCCTTGGATTTCAGGAGATGGGCTCTTGATACCACTTGGGACACTTCCGCCAAAAAATCTATTTTTCGGAAAGGGTTGTCTCCACTGATTAAGGATGAACTTGCTCGTGCCGACCCTCCCACTGCGTTAGGTGACTTTATTAACTATTGTATCCGTATTGATGCTCGTCTGACTGAACGCAGACAAGAGAGATGGTTCGAAAATAATCGCACTAACCTTTTCCTACCTCCCTCCTCAGCTAAGGAACCTTTGAGTAGGATCACAAGGGAACCAGAACCTGAACCCATGCAGGTGGACTCTTTACAAAGACGGGTTAGTGATGCACGCAAAGAACATCGTATAAAGGAAAATCTATGTTTTTACTGTGGTAAGTCAGGGCACTTCATTATAAACTGCCCCAGCCGTTCTCGTAAGACTACTGCAGCAGTCATTCACTGTGAGTGTTGCGAGAGGAGCTCTGTCATGTCCGAGCCTCAGATTCCAGAGAGATCTGCTGCAAGAGATCTTGATTTTTCGGACTTAAACTCTGTTAGTTCTGGGGACAATGACGGTATAAACGCTGCAATTTTTCAAGTTTCCTCAGCGGTGTCCCAGCTGAGTTGTAAAAGAAACAATTCTCATTGCTTCCTTTCCATCAAACTCTGGGTTGACTCAGTCTGGGTGTCTAGCTCTGCTATGATCGACTCAGGAGCAAGTGGAAATTTTATGGATATCTCCTTTGCTCTGAAACAGGGGATACGTTCAGTGAAGAAGGCTACTCCAGTACAGATGGAGACTGTGGATGGCTCCCTGCTGACCTCTGGACCAGTGGATCAGGAAACAGAGCCTTTGAGGGTCCTTATGGGTAAAGATCATCAGGAGAAAATGTCTTTTATGCTTATCTCTTCTCCCCACTTTCCTATTATTCTAGGGCTACCATGGCTACAGGCGCATAATCCTACGATTAACTGGGAGACCAAGGAATTACACTTTCCGGAGAAACAGATGAGTCAAGGAGTTTCAGCTTGCTCTGTTCCTAAAGGAACCATGTCAGTCCCTGAACTACCACTGTATACCAGGACTATGTGGATTTATGTGACAAGAAGAACGCTGATCAGCTTCCTCCTCACCGTCCATATGATTGTCCAATCGAATTATTGCCTGGAGCCGAGATACCTTTTGGTAAGATCTACCCCCTAGCGGGGCCCGAGCTAAAAGCTTTGAAGGACTACATAGATGAAAATCTAGCCAAAGGCTTCATACGCCCCTCTTCATCTCCCGCAGGTGCACCCATCTCCTTTGTGAAGAAGAAAGATGGATCTCTGAGACCCTGCATAGACTATAGGGAACTCAATAAGGTTACTATTAGAAACCGTTATCCATTGCCTTTAATCCCTGAGTTGTTGGAGAGAGTGCGGCATGCCAAAATTTTCTCTAAATTGGATCTCCGTGGGGCCTATAACTTGGTCCGTATTAGACCTGGGGATGAATGGAAGACTGCATTCAGGTCACGCTATGGACACTTTGAATATCTAGTTATGCCTTTTGGTCTGAGTACCGCCCCAGCCACTTTCCAACACTTGGTGAATGACATCTTCAGGGATCTCCTAGATACATTTGTGGTGATTTATCTGGATGATATTCTAATTTTTTCTAACTCCACAGAGGAACATCATGGACATGTGAGAATGGTCTTAGAACGCCTAAGACAAAACCATCTCTACATCAAACTTGAAAAGTGTGAATTCCATAGTACCGAAATTCAATTTCTGGGGTATGTATTATCTACGCAAGGGATTAGTATGGATGGAAGCAAGACCCAAGCCACCAAGGATTGGCCAATTCCTAGAAATGTGAAGGAGGTGCAGCGCTTCATCGGGTTTGCCAACTTCTATAGACGTTTCATTAGGAATTTCTCTGAGGTAGTGTCACCTATCACCCAACTTACCCGGAAACAGTCTAGGTTCTCCTGGACCCCGCAAGCGCAGGAAGCATTTTCCTGTTTAAAGGATAAATTTACCACCGCACCTATCTTAGTACATCCCAACCCCGAGCTTGCCTTCATAATAGAGGTGGATGCTTCACACTGTGCCGTTGGAGCTATACTCTCTCAGAGAACAGGTGAGAAGAATGTCTTGCATCCCTGTGCCTTCTTTTCCCAGCAGTTGTCTTCGGCTGAGAGGAACTACGATGTGGGCAATAGAGAATTGTTGGCCATTATTGCCGCCTTCAAGGAATGGAGACACCTTCTTCAGGGAGCTGCACAGCAAATAGTCGTCCTGACAGACCATCGTAACCTTGAATTTATCAGGTCGGCTAAGTGCCTGACTCCTCGCCAGGCTCGCTGGAATCTTTTCCTAAACCAATTTAATTTTGTAATTTCTTATAGACCAGGATCGCGCAATGGAAAGGCTGATGCACTCTCTAGGATTCATTCAGCAGAGACACGTCCACTTACTCCTCCTAAGACTATTCTTCCTGACTCTAGATTCCTGGGAGTGATTCATAATCAAGACCTACTTAAGGACATCAAGGAAGCATACCATGCGGATTCTTTGTTGGCTCAACCCCCAAGGGACGTAAGTCTTGTTTTTAAGAATGGTGTGTGGATTCAGGGACAACGTCTGTATATACCTGAAACAGTCAGATTGAGAGTATTGCAACTCATCCACGATTCCAAGATAGCCGGGCATAGGGGAATTCTAAAGACACAAGAATTTCTTTCTCGTTTCTTTTGGTGGCCCACTTACAGGAAAGATGTTTTAAACTATGTAACTTCATGTGAAGTCTGTGCAAGATGCAAAACACCTCGCTCCTCACCAACTGGTCTGTTACAACCTCTTCCCACCCCGTCCCGCCCGTGGGGATCCATTTCTATGGACTTCATTGTGGAGTTACCAACCTCTCAAGGGAAGAACACCATTCTAGTGGTGGTTGATCGTCTAACAAAGGCAGCTCATTTTATCCCTTGTGTCGGTTTACCCACTGCAAAACAGACATCAGACTTAATGATTAAGAATGTGTTTCGCTTACATGGAGTACCGGATGAGGTAATTTCGGATCGAGGGGTGCAATTCACTTCAAGGTTTTGGCAAAATTTCTGTGCCGCATTGGACATTAAAGTAAACCTTTCTTCTGCTTTTCATCCCCAGACTAATGGACAGACAGAACGAACCAATCAGACCCTGGAGCAGTATCTCCGCTGCTTTATCTGCCACCTACAAGATGATTGGGTGGATCTACTTCCATTGGCTGAGTTCTCTTATAACAACTCTCAGAGCGCCTCCACTAAGCAGTCTCCTTTTTACTCCAATCTAGGTTATCATCCTAACATTCTTCCTCGATTTCCCATAGATACGCCCTTGCCGGCAGTGGCTGAAAGAATCACTTCTTTACAAAAGAATATGGATCTTCTAAAGGAAAATCTAGAATTGGCTCAGGAAAGGTACAAGAAAGCAGCAGATAAATTTCGTAAACCTGCACCAGCTTTCAAGGTAGGAGATTTGGTCTGGCTGTCAACCAGAAATCTTAAAATAAAGATTCCATCGTCTAAATTGGGACATAAGTACATTGGACCTTATAAGATCAGTAAGATTATAAGTGCTGTTGCTTGTCGTCTTCAACTGCCCAGAACTATGAGAATCCACCGTCTTTCATGTATCCCTACTAAAGGCTGCAACACCCAATACGTTTCCTGGACGCTCTTCTCCTTGCCCTGACCCAGTGCTGGTCGATGGTCAGGAAGAATTTATGGTGGAAAGGATTCTAGATTCCAGGTTGTACAGAAATCAGTTGCAATATTTGATTAAATGGCAGGGCTACCCAGTGGAGGACAACTCATGGGAGCCAGTCAATAATGTAAATGCTCCTCGCCTGCTCCGCCAGTTTCATCAGAGGTACCCTGACAAGCCTGGTCTGAGGTCATCCGGAGGTTGTCCCTAAGGGGGGAGTAATGTAAGGTTCTTTGTCTCTTTTGACATGTTCCTTGAAACTCAGTTTTCCGTCGGCCATTTTGCTTTCTGTCTTGCTGCAGCTATCTTGCCCTCAGTTAATATGGAGGTTCCAGCTTTCATGTTCCCGCCCTGATTCTCTCCTCTTGCTTCTTAAGCAGCCTCAGCTGAACAATCAGTGGTCCTGAATCAAGCTTCAGTCAGCCTGTGACCTGACTCCTGGAAACCTAGGATTTTGGACTCCAGCTATTTCCTACTGAGGAACTTTGGAACACTTTTGGACTCTGGAAACCTGCTGTCTGGTGAATCCATGTTTGCAGAGGAATTACGGTACAGAGAAGAGATCCTGAACCTGCTTTGGAGAGTTATTGTAGAGCTTGAAGTTACTCTGGCCTGCTGTGTCTCCTGCCTCTGTTCCTGCAAACTGTGACCTTTTCTGCATGCTTGTATGAAGTAATACAAGTCATTTCATATCAACCTGTGTCTCATGTGCTTTCCTCGCACCCAAGCACAAGATGCTATAGGAACTGTACACTATACATGACATGGGCGTGGGAAGCAGTGAATATCATTACTTACCTGTCACCCGCTCCAACCGCAGAGCGCCACTGTGTCCTCACGTCCTCTCTTGCTGCGACGTTCAGGCAGAGGGCGCGATGACGTCATTAGTGAGCACTGCGCCCCCTGCCTGAGCATTCACTGCCGGAGGACCGAAGACAGCGGGTCTCAGCGGTGGAGCATGTGAGAGGTAAATATCTCAGGTGCCGGGGCCCTGAGCCAGCGGTGACACCGGCACCTGTCCCCACCTGCTCAGGACACCAGCACCTGGCCCCCAGCGACGAGAGGTGAGTATGTCTTTTTTTTTTTGCAGCATCTTTGGGGGCATAATCTATGGGGGCATAATCTGTGGAGCATTTATGGGGGCATAATCTATGGGGGCATAATCTGTGGAGCATTTATGGGGGCATAATCTATGGGGGCATAATCTGTGGAGCATTTATGGGGCATAATCTATGGGGGCACAGTCTGTGGAGCATTTATAGGGGTATAATCTATGGGGCATAATCTGTGGAGCATTTATGGGGGCATAATCTATGGGGGCATAATCTGTGGAGCATTTATGGGGGCATAATCTATGGGGGCATAATCTGTGGAGCATTTATGGGGGCATAATCTATGGGGGCATAATCTGTGGAGCATTTATGGGGGCATAATCTATGGGGGCATAATCTGTGGAGCATTTATGGGGGCATAATCTGTGGAGCATTTATGGGGCATAATCTATGGGGGCATAATCTATGGAGCATCTATGGGGGAATAATCTAAGGAGCATTTATGGGGCACAATCTATGGAGCTTCTATGGGGGCATAATCTATGGGGCATAATCTATGGGGGCATAATCTGTGGAGCATTTATGGGGGCATAATCTATGGGGCATAATCTGTGGAGCATTTATGGGGCATAATCTATGGGGCATAATCTGTGGAGCATTTATGGGGCATAATCTATGGGGGCACAGTCTGTGGAGCATTTATGGGGGCATAATCTATGGGGCATAATCTGTGGAGCATTTATGGGGGCATAATCTATGGGGGCATAATCTGTGGAGCATTTATGGGGCATAATCTATGGGGGCATAATCTGTGGAGCATTTATGGGGGCATAATCTATGGGGGCATAATCTGTGGAGCATTTATGGGGGCATAATCTATGGGGGCATAATCTGTGGAGCATTTATGGGGCATAATCTGTGGAGCATTTATGGGGCATAATCTATGGGGGCATAATCTATGGAGCATCTATGGGGGAATAATCTAAGGAGCATTTATGGGGGCACAATCTATGGAGCTTCTATGGGGGCATAATCTAAGGCGCTTCTATGGGGGCATAATCTATGGGAGCATAATCTATGGAGCATCTATAGGGGCATAATCTATGGGGACACAATCTATGGAGCTTCTATGGAGGCATAATCTAAGGAGCATCTAGGGGGGCACAATCTATGGAGCTTCTATGGGGGCATAATCTAAGGAGCATCTATGGGGGCACAATCTATGGAGCTTCTATGGGGGCATAATCTAAGGAGCATCTATGGGGGCACAATCTATGGTGCTTCTATGGGGGCATAATCTAAGGAGCATCTATGGGGGCATAATCTAAGGAGCATCTATGGGGGCATAATCTATGGAGCATCTTTTGGGGGCATAATCTATGGGGGCATAATCTATGGGGGCATAATCTATGGAGCATCTATGGGGCACAATCTATGGAGCATCTATGGGGGCATAATACATGGGGCAGCATATGGGGCATAATCTCATTTTCCACCCTAGGCTTATACTCGAGTCGATAAGTTTTCCCAGTTTTTTGTGGCAAAATTAGGGGGGTCGGCTTATACTCGAGTATATATGGTATCTATCTATCATCTATCTATCTATCTTTTTCTATCTATCTATCTATCTATAATATATAGCATTATACCCTATGAGGGGGGGCAGCATTATCCTCTATGAGGGGGGCAGCATTATCCCCTATGAGGGGGCTGCTTTATAATCTATGAGGGAGGCTACCCCAACTCCTGCTACATAATTAAGACATGTACTACCTTATATTATACCCTGATATTAGTGTGTTTTACTGCACAATTGGCGGTCTTGTATTTATTTCTATGTAGCTACATAGTGGGCCCCAAGAATGATTTTCTCTGGTGGGCCCAAGGTGTTCCAGTCCGACGCTGTGTACAACAAAACAATACTGAAACCTCTTGGGACATGCAAACTGAAGGTTAGTAACCCATGCAACAGAAAGAGTTATAGAGCCCAATTTACAGTGCTGCAGGGTGGTGACCACATACCGTTACTAGGTATAAAAGCAGTTCAGGCAATGGACTTAATAAAGGTACAATTCCATAACATTATGTCTGTGGAAGTCAGAGTATGAAGGATATCCCAAAAGCAAACAGCAATCCAGATTTACAGATTACAAAAACACAGTATGCGGATGTATTTGAGGGTGATGGATGTTTTGAAGGAAAACACAAACTGGAAATTGATAACACAGTACAACCTACCAGATTACAGACAAGAAAAGTGCCTGTAGTGCTACTTCAGCCATTGAAAGAAGAACTACAGGATTTAGAAAAGCGAGGCATGATAGAAGTTGTCCATCAGAGCACAGCCTGGATAAGTAGTTTGGTCATAGTGCAGAAACCATCAGGAAAACTAAGAATTTGTATCGATCCCAAACCACTCAACAAAGCTCTCAAAAGGAATCACTATCCGATGCCTACAATAGAGGATGTGCTACCAGATTTATCAAAGGCAAAAATATTTTCAGTTTGTGACGTAAAAAATGGATTTTGGCATGTGGAACTGGATGAAGAATCCAGTTTATTGACAACGCTTTCTTCTCCATTTGGTCGCCGTAAATGGCTGAGAATGCCCATGGGACTGACACCAGCTCCAGAAATATTTCAGCAGAAGTTGATGCAAGCTTTGGAAGGACTCCCAGGGGTAAAGACGATAGCAGATGATATATTAATAGTGGGAGAAGGTGACGATATGCAATCTGCAATAAAGAATCACGATACAAGGATGCTACGATTTTTAGATAGGTGTAGAGAAAAAAAGATAAAGTTGAACTTGGAAAAGTTGAAACTGAAAATGACGGAAGTGCCATATATAGGACATCTGCTAACCTCAAATGGAGTGAAAGTGGATCCGGAAAAGGTGAAGGCGATACAAGAGATGCCTTCCCCAACAGATGTGTGTGGAGTACAACGATTTTTGGGCATGGTGAATTATCTGTCCAAGTTTTGCAAGAATCTATCAGACATGTGTGAGCCAATGAGACAGCTAACTCACAAAGATGTGTTGTGGGAATGGACAGAAGCACAGGAGATGGCTTTCCAATCAGTAAAGACAGCCATTGCAGACACAGCAACCTTAAAATATTTTGATCCACAGTTAGAGGTGGTAGTCCAATGTGATGCGTCAGAAAAAGGCCTAGGTGCCACATTAATGCAAGAGCGGCAACCAATCACATTTGCAAGCAAAGCGCTAACACCGACAGAGCAGGGATATGCCCAAATCGAAAAGGAGTTACTAGCTGTGGTGTTTGGAATGGAAAGGTTTCATCAGTACACATACGGTCGACAGGTAACAGTACAGTCAGATCACAAACCGTTGGAGAGCATTACAAAAAAAACACTACTAAATGCACCAAAAAGACTGCAGCGCATGCTTCTGCGACTTCAAAAATATGATTATGAAATTGGATATTGTCCAGGAAAAGACTTGTTGATTGCAGATACTCTAAGCAGAGCGTACTTACCCAACTCAGAGGATAAAGGACAAGAAATGGACAACATCAATATGTGTGATTATCTTGCAGTATCTAAAGATAAACTGAAACAAATACAGACCTTCACAGAAAAAGATAAAACACTACAGATATTAAAAACTGTGATCCTGCAGGGCTGGCCAAAATATAAGCAGCATGCTCCAAAGGAAGTTGCTCCATTCTTCCATATACGAGATATACATATACACCAAGGAATCATCATAAAGGGAGAAAGGGCAGTGATACCGGAGACTCTGAGAAGAGACATACTACAGAAATTACACTCGTCCCACTTGGGCATTGAAGGATGTTTGCGGCAAGCAAGAGAATCAGTTTATTAGCCGGGTATGAATGATCACATAAAAAGTTACATAGCACAATGTGAGATATGTGCGTCCGGCGGGGATAAACAACCGAAAGAGCCATTGCAACCGCATGCCGTTCCAAATAGACCATGGTCAAAAATAGGAATAGATTTGTTCACATTGGAGGAAAGAGAATACCTGGTAACTGTGGACTATTTTTCTAACTTTTGGGAAGTGGACCATTTGAAGGATACAAGAGCAAGAACAGTTATTAAAAAACTCAAGGCTCATTTTGCCAGATATGGGATTCCAGAGATTGTTTTTACTGATAATGCCGCTCAATTTAGGTCAGAAGAGTTCAAGGAGTTCAGCAAGTTATGGGAATTTGAACACAATACATCATCTCCTGGATATCCTCAAAGCAATGGCAAAGCGGAATTAGCGGTGAAAACAGCAAAGAAGTTGATTAAGAGAGCGAAACAGGCAGGGACAGATGTATATCTATCTATACTGGACCACAGAAACACACCTTCCCAAGGTCTAGACAGCAGCCCAGCACAGAGGCTTCTGAGTAAACGGACAAGGACACTCATACCAACAGCTAGTCGTCTTCTGAAGCCAAATCTGGTGAGGGGAATGAGGTCAAAACTAAAGAAAAATCAGGATAGACAAGCGTTCTATTATAATCAGTCGGCAAAAGATCTACCAGAACTGAGACAAAATGACAACATCAGGATGCAGCCGGATCAAATATGACAAACAATGGAGAAAAGCAAAGGTGCTCCAGAAACTAGGACCTAGATCCTACGAGATTGTGACAGAGGAGGGAAGAAAACTAAGGAGAAATCGGAGACATCTGAGGAAAATGCAAGAAGGATCTGATACATGGTCATATGAACAGTATCCTCATATCCAAGATGAGGAAACAGCAAGTCTAAGCAGAGAGGCTACAGGGATGGCCCAGGTTCAGAGTGGAGATTCCGGTCGGAGACAGGCAATACCAGATGCGGTAACGCCCGAATCGAGAGAACCACCGAATAGTGGCAGTAACGCATCGTATGTTACTAGATCGGGCAGAATGATCACAAAGCCAGCACACCTCAAGGACTATATATACAACCAAGTATTTTAAAGTATCTTAATAGCATGATGCTTGCCAGTTATGTTTATGTCACCAATATCTTGAATATTGAAATGTTCACATGTATGTTAGTTATATTAGCTTAGCTATTTCTTCAGTTAAAAGACAAAGGATGTAGCAATATGTTATATGCTGAGCCGCCTCTAGGGGTCTCACTACCTGGATGTATTGAGGGATAGAAAGGAGGGACTCGTTGGTAAGAGCACGAGACAGGAAGCATTCATGTAATGTGGCTGAGAGAACGTGCACACAATAAAAGTAACCCGTTACCACAATCGTGTCAGAGGCATAAACAAGAAATAGAACACTCTACATGCACCATCACCATCACGTCCAGTTCCCCGTCCCTTGCCACGCGCCTTTCCCATTTTAAATGTAGTACAATATTTTCAACATTCAATAAAAAAGTCAGATTTTCACGCTTAAAATGACCTGGCTGTAGTCTGCAGTGTGACCAATCAAATAAATGTAGAAAAAAAGGGGGCTCTGGATTGCTTTGTAATAAAATTAGCAGGATTCAGGTGCAAAAAAAAATTAATCCTAGCCACGGATACCTGCAGCTAGGTATATATATAATAGGCAGCACCAGACAATAATGGACCCTTTTGAAGTATGCAGTGAAATCTATATACTCACATACAGTGAAAACCAAAAAACAAGACACAAATATCCTAAAATAAAATAAAAATAAAAAAATATATTGCAAAAAATGCATGAAGGTAGTAATAATAATAAGTGTATTTAGTAAACATAATTTTGATCAAAAGAATGTACAAGCCATCCCGCCACATCAAGGCAACCCTTGTGGAACAGTCCAGCTCTTGTATTAAAAACCTTTCCACTTGTCAAGTGACATAAATGTGAACAAGGACAGAGAGACTGAACCCACCAGTAAAAGCTTAGGCCAGACAGGATGGATTTCCCAGCTCAGAAACAGGGCAGTCACACCCTTATATGCATAAGATGCACTTTGAGCTAAATAAGAAACTAGATCTGAGCTGAAAAAGTAAATTAATGTGTATGCAAAATGTAAATGCATATTAACACATGACCATTACACAGAGAAAACCAAAAAACAAGACACAAATATCCTAAAATAAAATAAAAATAAAAAATATATTGCAAAAAATGCATAAAGGTAGTAATAATAATAATAAGTGTATTTAGTAAACATAATTTTGATCAAAAGAATCTACAAGCCATCCCGCCACGTCAAGGCAACCCTTTGTGGGACAGTCCTAACTCTTGTATTAAAAACCTTTCCACTTGTCAAGTGACATAAATGTGAACAAGGACAGAGAGACTGAACCGCCAGTAAAAGCTTTTGTTTTTTGGTTTTCTCTGTGTAATGGTCATGTGTTAATATGCATTTACATTTTGCATACACATTAACTTACTTTTTCAGCTCAGATTTAGTTTCTTATTTATACTCACATACAGTGCCTACATGCCTTGCACTGATCAGGATATGCGCACATAGACTCCCCTTCCTACCTAACACTGCAATCTATATACCCCCTAATTAGCCCTTAAAGGGAATCTGTCACCCTAAATTGGCGGGATATTTAAATGATGGCAGTCAGGTCAGATGGGCGGTGTTTTGGGTACTTGCCTTAACATGTTGTTCGCCGCTGTCTCCATTATTTCTGGGAATTGTAGTCGTTGCCCTCCATATAACGCACCTGCGCATTGCAATCTTGAATTGTGCACGCACAGTATGCTTTGCCCGCAGATTGCAATGCGCAGGTGCGTTATATGGAGGGCAGCGACTACAATTCCCAGAAATAATGGAGACAGCGGCGAACAACATGTTAAGGCAAGTACCCAAAACACCGCCCATCTGACCTGACTGCCGTCATTTAAATATCCCACCAATTTAGGGTGACAGACACCCTTTAAAAGGACTGTTGGTTTAGCTGGATTTGTGGATTGAACAATGGTAGACCCACACTAACTAATAAAAGCACAAATCTGACCCTATCTCAGCAGCAGCTATCCCTACACTATCTGATTCCAGAGCTGAATGCACCGAGCAGGGAGGTATCTCTTATAGACCTGATGACGCTGTGCGGCCAGCCAATCACTGTAATACCACAACAAAGATGGCTGCGGCATTACAGTGCGCGGCTGACAATCCCTGCATGTTCATTGGCGTTCTAAAGAGCACCAAAATTGCACAGTGATACTCGGGCGAGTTACGAGTAGTGGCGAGCATGTTCGCTCTTCATTATTGTTTACCACCCACATTAATGGAACAATGAACGGTTTAAAGTTGAATATGGCTCCATCAACTGTTGTGATAATAATGAAGATGTCTTTATACATTACGTGGCCACTTAAAAAAAAGACAAGATCTTGTTCAGTGTGTAAGATTAAGAGACTGTAACATTGGATGTACAGTGAGGAGTCAATGGTGTTTTAGCTATAAATGTGACTGCAAATGTACTGTACTGGTGGGTTATCAATAAAGATAAGTCAATATATATCATGTAAGAGGACGTTTCTACACAGGCAGTCGAGTATGTTGTGAAGGCATGGGACTCATGAAAGAAATTTCACATCAGTGATTCCAGTTACAAACACAGTAAGTAAGGCGTCTTTCACACTTCAGTCATGCAACGTCAGTCAAAATCCGTCAAAATGTGAAAAAAACGGATCCACCATTTTTTTGGGCGGATCCGCTTTTTTCCCATTGACTTGCACTAGTGAAAGATTTTGACGGATGGTCGTCCATTAGGTCCGTTTTTTGACGGATCTGCCAAAAATTTGGCGTCCACTGTTTTTGAAAAACGTCCAATGCAACGATTTTCTGTCCGCCAAAATGGCGGATTATGGCGTATCCATCAAAAAATGGATCTAATGGATGACCATCCGCCAGTGGATCCGTAGCTCCCATTGAAAATCCATTCAAAATGCCCAGAATACTATCCGGGGTCTCTCTCTCTCCTCGGTCCGGACATGCGTACCTGCATTTTCCGGGTCTTATTCTGGGTTGAAAAGTTCATAGCGGATCCGTCAAAAAACGGATCCGTTTGTATCCGTTTTTCACCTTTTCTGACAGATCAGCTATTTTCACACTTTGGCGGATTTTAACTGACGCCAAAAGACTGAAGTGTGAAAGAGGCCTAAACGGGCGCAATTCCACCATCTCAGCAAAATCCTACTGTATAGAAGAAAATGATTCAAAGAACATATTTGTTATACCTTCATTTCAGCATGATCACCCATTAGTTCATCATTGTGCTTAGCAGAAAGCAACTTTGAAACCAGAAGCTGCTAAGGTGGTGGATAGTTCTCAGTTGGAGACCATTGTGGAGAAGGTACCAGCAATGTAACAGGAAATTCAACAGATATCTTACCAGTTACTCCATGTGCCCTTGTTAGCGATTGAGCAAATGGATACAATAATGGAGAGGGACAGTGATCACTTAAAGGGTTTGTCTGGTCACCTCATATTTATTGAGATATGAGATTTGTGGGGATCTGACAAATAGAAACACCAAAAATCAGTCAATATTTATTTCTTTTAAATAGAAGCCAATTTGCAGTACCTGGTGGAGCAAATCACAGCAGATCGGTGAGGGTGCTGGGTCTCTTATAGAAAAATATTTAGACTTGAGAGTCCTCAGTGGTTGATACCTTTTAATGGCTAACTGAAAAGATGGTAACAAATTGCAAGCTTTCGAGACTACTCCGGTCTCTTCATCAGGCAAAGACTAAAACAAAAACTGAAGAATCACATATATATATATACACAAGAGGACACAGGAATAGTGCAATAGGTAAGACAAGTGACGTGAAGCAGAACTGTCATTATGGCAGAGGAATGAACATAAATATTGGAACAGATCATAGATAAGGAGAGAGTTTTATTACCCTCTGATTGGGGTCTGGTGTTGTGTTTTGATGCCCCTAGAAGGTCAGAGACGCAGATTCCTTAATTGATATAGAATGACATGAATCCATGTGACACGTTCATTCCAGCACTAAGAGTGTCAAAGGTCATCATAAGTTTGTATTCCCAAACCTTTCTATCTTTCTCAGATTTGAAGTTAGATTTTAATACCAGTAATTCCATATCCATTATGCTATGACCGGGCATACAAAAGTGTTTTGCCACAGGTAAATCCATTCTTTTTTCTCTTATCGTGTGGCGATGAGAATTCATCCTTGTTCTCAGTTTTTGCCCGGTCTCCCCCACATACAGACCCCCAGTTGGACATTTAGTACATATAATTAGGTACACCACATTAGATGTGATGCAGCTGAAAGTACCTGGGATCTTGTAGTCCTGATGGGAGTTGGGTATCTTTATCTTGTCCGTGGTCATTATAGATGCACATGTTTTACACTTCTTCTGTTTGCAAGGAAAGGTTCCTGCAGCTGTTGGGGAGGACAGGGAGCTTCTGACAATGATGCTTCTTAGATTTGGGGGCTGCCTAAAACATAGTAGTGGGGGGTCTGGAAATATGGATTGTAATCGGGCATCTTTTTGTAGTAAAGGTTGTAGTTTCCGTGCAGCTCCCCTTAGCATCTCCAGATTTGGATTGTAGGTGACCACTAGAGGCACCCGGTTATTTTCTTCTTTAGTTTTGTAATGTAGCAGGTGATTCCTTGATATTCTGGTGGCTCTTGTAATTTGGTTTTCAATTGTTCTTGGATGGTAGCCCTGGTTCAAAAAAGTCTTTCTGAGGCGACCAAGGTGTTCATCTCTATCCATGGGGTTGGAACATATACGGTTGTATCTGATGGCTTGGCTGTAGACTATAGAGTTATAGGGTCTCTTATAGGGTCTCTTATATGCACCAAAGTCATGCTGATGACTTATCCTGTGGATAACCTGATCAATTTGCTGTGACTGGACAACCCCTTTAAGCTGGGCAGACGTGTAATAGATTGTCCCTGGAAGTATCAAGGGAGCCAACATGTGATGTTTGAAGTCTGTCCTTTGTTTGTCCTCTTTCCTCTACCAGTCTTGTGTATTTAAGAGTAGTGATGAGCCACCCCTGTAGTGTTCGAGTTCGGTTTGGTTCGCAGGCAAACCAAAACACATAGAAACACATAGAAAACACATTGAAAACACTTCAAAGGTGTCCAAAAGCTGACAAATTGCTCAGAAAACACAACTAACACATGGAAGAGTGACAAGTACATATAGTCATGCGAAAAGAAAAGAGGTGGAGGAGTAAAAGGAGGGGCAGACACAGATATAGGCATGTCATGCCCTTCTAAAACCAAAAAAGTGCCAAGCCGACACGGCCAGTCAGTTCCTGCCCGTGCGACCAGTGTGCCACCCGGTTTGTGCAAGAGCTGCGGTGGACCCTGACGTCCAGCCCCCCTCTCCCAATACTGGTGCCTGTCCGCTGGTGGGTCGAGCGAGCCCCCCTGCGGTGGAGGCAGGTCTAATCTTTTTTATTTAAATTGTCTCTCTAATTTGAATGAGTACACTTTAAATCCTTTTACAAGGATCTATTGGAGGGCAAGTCTCATGCCAGCAGCCGCGGTAATGCCAGATCCAGTAGCGTCCAGTAAAGCTGCTGCAGTTAAAAAGCTTTTATAAGGATCGAGCTTGGCGGTCCACCGCAAGGTGTCCTACCGCCACTCACAGCCTCTGTGCCTTGGGGTGCCTCCCCGATGCTCTTCACTGATTGTCCCGGGGGCCCGAAGCATTTCCTTTGAAAAAATTAAGTGTCCAAAGTACAGGTGGTGTAGCTTGCTTAACAGCTGGGTTAATCCGCTGACTAGCAGACACTGCTACTAGGCCCAAAATTATTGTCGATTTTTCGGAAAAACCGTACTTGTCGAAATCTAGTTGCCCCCAGCAACACAACTCTCAAGTCCTTATCTTCATCTGCAACCCGGATAAATTCTAATCCGGGTTGTTTTGCATCTAGGACCTCTAAGTGTTTATGTTGTGTCTCTATTATGAATGGGGTGCAAGAATTTCAATCTCGTACCACAGGCACCAGTTTTAACCCCTTCCCGACCTTTGACACAGCGTATGCGTCATGAAAGTCGGTGCCAATCCGACCTATGACGCATATCCTGTGTCATGAAAGGTTCGCGTTCCTGCGGGCCGGGAGACCTGCGGGAGACCGGGGTCACTCAAAGGTCACCCGACCCGCAGTTACAGGACCCTTTGTGCTTCACCACAGGGGGGTTGGCTTAACCCCCCCGTGGCCACGATCGCTCTGATTGGCTGTTAAAAGTGAACCAGCCAATCAGAGCAATCTGTAATATTTCACCAATTTAATTGGTGAAATATTACAATCCAGCCATGGCCGATGCTGCAATAGCATCTGCCATGGCTGGACACCGAGACCTGACCCCCCCACCGAAAGATGGCAGCGATCGGTCACCGCCGTCACTAACAGCTCCCCTCCTCCTTTGCTCCGGTGCCCCCACCTTCCGATCCCCCCCCTAACCTTCCGACCATCCTACTCACCTCTCCCGATCCACCGATGTCCCTGGATCGGTCCCGGCGTCCGCCCCGGCCTCTTCATGGGCGCCGCCATCTTGGAAAATGGCGGGCGCATGCGCAGTGCGCCCGCCGGCCGGCGCATGCGCAGTGCGCCCCCCAGTGTCCAGAAATTTATTTTGATCACTGTGATAAACTGTCACAGTGATCAAAAAAAAAAAAGTAAATGAACCCCCCCTTTATCATAGGTAGGGACAAAAAAAAAAATAAAGATTTTTTTTTTTTCCTATTAGGCCCTGTGCACACGTTGCGGATTTTGCTGCGGATCCGCAGCGTATTTTGCTGCGGATCCGCGGCGGATTTCGCTGCTGATCCGCGACTGATTTCGCTGCGGATCCGCGAAGGATTTCGCTGCGGATCCGCGACTGATTTCACTGCGGATCCGCGGCTGATTTCGCTGCTGATCCGCGGCGGATTTCGCTGCTGATTCGCTGCAGATCCGCGGCTGATTTCGCTGCTGATCCCGGCGGATTTCGCTGCTGATTCGCTGCAGATCCGCGGCTGATTTCGCTGCTGATCCCGCGCGGATTTCGCTGCTGATCCGCGACTGATTTCGCTGCGGATCCACGACTGATTTCGCTGCGGATCCGCGACTGATTTCGCTGCGGATCCGCGACTGATTTTGCTGCTGATCCGCGACTGATTTTGCTGCTGATTCGCTGCGGATCCGCAGCGGATTTCGCTGCTGATGCGCGGCTGATTTCGCTGCTGATCCGCAGCTGATTTCGCTGCTGATCCGCGGCTGATTTCGCTGCGGATCCGCGGCAGATTTCGCTGCTGATCCGCGACTGATTTTGCTGCTGATTCGCTGCGGATCCGCAGCGGATTTCGCTGCTGATGCGCGGCTGATTTCGCTGCTGATCCGCGGCTGATTTCGCTGCTGATCCGCGACTGATTTCGCTGCGGATCCGCGGCGGATTTCGCTGCTGATCCGCGACTGATTTTGCTGCTGATTCGCTGCGGATCCGCAGCGGATTTCGCTGCTGATCCGCGACTGATGTTGCTGCTGATTCGCTGCGGATCCGCAGCGGATTTTGCTGCTGATGCGCGGCTGATTTCGCTGCTGATCCGCGGAGGATTTCGCTGCTGATTCGCTGCGGATCCGCGGCTGATTTCGCTGCTGATCCGCGGCTGATTTCGCTGCTGATCCGCGGCGGATTTCGCTGCTGATCCGCGGAGGATTTCGCTGCTGATTCGCTGCGGATCCGCGGCTGATTTCGCTGCTGACCAGCGGCGGATTTCGCTGCTGATCCGCGGCTCATTTCGCTGCTGATCCGTGGCTGATTTCGCTGCTGATCCGGCTGATTTCGCTGCTGATCCGCGGCGGATTTCGCTGCTGATTCGCTGCAGATCCACGGCTGATTTCGCTGCTGATCCGCGGCGGATGTCGCTGCTGATTCGCTGCAGATCCGCGGCTGATTTCGCTGCTGATCCGCGGCGGATTTCGCTGCTGATCCGCGACTGATTTCGCTGCGGATCCGCGACTGATTTCGCTGCGGATCCGCGACTGATTTCGCTGCGGATCCGCGGCTGATTTCGCTGCTGATCCGCGGCTGATTTCGCTGCTGATCCGCGGCGGATTTCGCTGCTGATCCGCGGCGGATTTCGCTGCTGATTCGCTGCAGATCCGCGGCTGATTTCGCTGCTGATCCGCGGCGAATTTCGCTGCTGATTCGCTGCAGATCCGCGGCTGATTTCGCTGCTGATCCGCGGCGGATTTCGCTGCTGATCCGCGACTGATTTCGCTGCGGATCCACGACTGATTTCGCTGCGGATCCGCGACTGATTTCGCTGCGGATCCACGACTGATTTCGCTGCGGATCCGCGACTGATTTCGCTGCGGATCCACGACTGATTTCGCTGCGGATCCGCGACTGATTTCGCTGCGGATCCGCGACTGATTTCGCTGCGGATCCGCGGCAGATTTCGCTGCTGATCCGCGGCGGATTTTGCTGCGGATCCGCGGCTGATTATCTGCTGATTCATCTGCGCTAGCGGGTATAGCATAACCGCGGCGGATTTCGCTGCTGATCCGCGGAGGATTTCGCTGCTGATTCGCTGCGGATCCGCGGCTGATTTCGCTGCTGACCAGCGGCGGATTTCGCTGCTGATCCGCGGCTGATTTCGCTGCTGATCCGTGGCTGATTTCGCTGCTGATCCGCGGCTGATTTCGCTGCTGATCCGCGGCGGATTTCGCTGCTGATTCGCTGCAGATCCACGGCTGATTTCGCTGCTGATCCGCGGCGGATGTCGCTGCTGATTCGCTGCAGATCCGCGGCTGATTTCGCTGCTGATCCGCGGCTGATTTCGCTGCTGATCCGTGGCTGATTTCGCTGCTGATCCGCGGCTGATTTCGCTGCTGATCCGCGGCGGATTTCGCTGCTGATTCGCTGCAGATCCACGGCTGATTTCGCTGCTGATCCGCGGCGGATGTCGCTGCTGATTCGCTGCAGATCCGCGGCTGATTTCGCTGCTGATCCGCGGCGGATTTCGCTGCTGATCCGCGACTGATTTCGCTGCGGATCCGCGACTGATTTCGCTGCGGATCCGCGACTGATTTCGCTGCGGATCCGCGGCTGATTTCGCTGCTGATCCGCGGCTGATTTCGCTGCTGATCCGCGGCGGATTTCGCTGCTGATCCGCGGCGGATTTCGCTGCTGATTCGCTGCAGATCCGCGGCTGATTTCGCTGCTGATCCGCGGCGAATTTCGCTGCTGATTCGCTGCAGATCCGCGGCTGATTTCGCTGCTGATCCGCGGCGGATTTCGCTGCTGATCTCCGCGAACTGATTTCGCTGCGGATCCACGACTGATTTCGCTGCGGAACGCGCCGACCGATGATTTCGCTGCGGATCCACGACTGATTTCGCTGCGGATCCGCGACTGATTTCGCTGCGGATCCGCGACTGATTTCGCTGCGGATCCGCGGCAGATTTCGCTGCTGATCCGCGGCGGATTTTGCTGCGGATCCGCGGCTGATTATCTGCTGATTCATCTGCGCTAGCGGGTATAGCATAACGCGATCGCGTTATGCTATACCGTTACCAGCCGGTCAACGCTACGTGTTGAACGGGCTGGTAAAACGCAATAATAACCCAGCCTTAGGGTTAGAACTAGGGTTAGGGTTAGCATTAGGGTTAAAGTTAGAATTACGGTTAGGGTTGGAATTTGGGTTAGGGTTGGAATTAGGGTTAGGGTTGTAGTTAGGTTTATGGTTAGAGTTGGGATTAGGGTTAGGGGTGTGTTGGGGTTAGGGTTATGATTAGGGTTTGTATTAGGGTTAGGTGTGTGTAGGGTTAGGGTTGGGGTTAGGGTGTGTTGGGGTTAGGTTGGAGTTAGAATTGAGGGGTTTCCACTATTTAGGCACATCAGGGGTCTCCATACGCGACATGGCGCCACCATTGATTCCTGCAAATTTTGCGTTCAAAAAGTCAAACAGTGCTCCCTTTATTCCAAGCCCCGACGTATGCCCAATCAGTGGTTTATCCCCACATATGAGGTATCAGCGTACTCGGGAAAAATTGCACAACAACTTTGGGGGTTCTAATTTCTCCTGTTAACATTGGGAAAAAAAAATTGTTGACTAAAAATTATTTTTGTGGAAAAAAAATGATTTTATATTTTCACGGCTCTGCGTTATAAACTTCTGTGAAGGACTTGGAGATTCAAAGTGCTTATCACACATCTATAGGAGTTCCTTGGGGGATCTAGTTTCCAAAATGGGGTCACTTGTGGGGAGTCTCTACTGTTTAGGCACATCAGGGGCTCTGCAAACGTAACAAGATGCCCGCAGACCATTCCATCAAGTCGGCATTTCAAAGCGTCACTACATCCCTTCCGAGCCCTGATGTGTGCCCAAACAGTGGTTCCCCCCCACATATGGGGTACTAGCGTACTCAGGAGAAACTGGACAACAACTTTTGGGTCCAATTTCTCCTGTAACCATTGTGAAAATAAAAAACAGTGGGCTAAAAAATAATTTTTTGAGAAAAAAAAATGATTTTTTATTTTCACGGCTCTGCGTTATAAACTTCTGTGAAGCACCTGGGGTTCAAAGTGCTCACTATGCATCTAGATAAGTTCCTCAGGGCGTCTAGTTTCCAAAATGGGGTCACTTGTGGGGGAGCTCCAATGTTTAGGCACACAGGAACTTTCCAAATGCGACATGGCAACCGCTAAATATTCCAGCATATTTTCCATTCAAAAAGTCAAATGGCGCTCCTTCCCTTCTGAGCCCTGCAGTGCGCCCAAACAGTGGTTTATGACCACATATGAGGTATCTGTGTACTCAGGAGAAATTGCCCAACAAATTTTAGGATCCAATTTATACTGTTGCCCATGTGAAAATGAAAATAACTGAGGCTAAAAGAAAATTTTTGTGAAAAAAAAGTACTTTCTTTTATTTACGGATCAATTTGTGAAGCACCTGGGGGTTCAAAGTGCTCACTATGCATCTAGATAAGTTCCTTAGGGGGTCTAGTTTCCAAAATGGTGTCACTTGTGGGGAGCTCCAATGTTTAGGCACACAGGGACTCTCCAAATGCGACATGGCAACCGCTAAATATTCCAGCATATTTTCTATTCAAAAAGTCAAATGGCGCTCCTTCCCTTCTGAGCCCTGCCGTGCGCCCAAACAGTGGTTTATGACCACATATGAGGTATCTGTGTACTCAGGAGAAATTGCCCAACAAATTTTAGGATCCAATTTATACTGTTGCCCATGTGAAAATAAAAAAAACTGAGGCTAAAAGAAAATTTTTGTGAAAAAAAGTACTTTCTTTTTTTTACGGATCAATTTGTGAAGCACCTGGGAGTTCAAAGTGCTCACTATGCATCTAGATAAGTTCCTTAGGGGGTCTAGTTTCCAAAATGGGGTCAATTGTGGGGAGCTCCAATGTTTAGGCACACAGGGACTCTCCAAATGCGACATGGCAACCGCTAAATATTCCAGCATATTTTCCATTCAAAAAGTCAAATGGCGCTCCTTACCTTCTGAGCCCTGCCGTGCGCCCAAACAGTGGTTTATGACCACATATGAGGTATCTGTGTACTCAGGAGAAATTGCCCAACAAATTTTAGGATCCAATTTATACTGTTGCCCATGTGAAAATGAAAAAACTGAGGCTAAAAGAAAATTTTTGTGAAAAAAAAGTACTTTCTTTTTTTTACAGATCAATTTGTGAAGCACCTGGGGTTCAAAGTGATCACTATGCATCTAGATAAGTTCCTTAGGGGTCTAGTTTCCAAAATGGGGTCACTTGTGGGGGAGCTCCAATGTTTAGGCACACAGGAACTCTCCAAATGCGACATGGCAACCGCTAAATATTCCAGCATATTTTCCATTCAAAAAGTCAAATGGCGCTCCTTCCCTTCTGAGCCCTGCCGTGCGCCCAAACAGTGGTTTATGACTACATATGAGGTATCGGTGTACTCAGGAGAAATTGTCCAACAAATTTTAGGATCCATTTTATCCTGATAACCATGTAAAAATGAAAAAATTGATGCTAAAATAAAATTTTTGTTGGGAAAATTAAAATGTCCATTTTTTCCTTCCACGTTGCTTTAGTTCCTGTGAAGCACCTGAAGGGTTAATAATCTTCTTGAATGTAGTTTTGAGTAGCTTGAGGGTGCAGTTTTTATAAAGGTGTCACTTTTGGGTATTTTCTGCCATATAGACCCCTCAAAGTGACTTCAAATGTGAGGTGGTCCCTAAAAAAAATGGTTTTGTAAATTTTGCTGTAAAAATGAGAAATCGCTGGTCAACTTTTAACCCTTATAACTTCCTAACAAAAAAAAATGTTGTTCCCAAAATTGTGCTGATGTAAAGTAGACATGTGGGAAATGTTATTTATTAACTATTTTGTGCAACATAACTCTCTGGTTTAACAGAATAAAAATTAAAAATTTGAAAATTACAAAATTTTCAGAATTTTCGCCAAATTTCCATTTTTTTCACAAATAAACGCAAAAATTATCGACCTAAATTTACCACTAACATGAAGCCTAATATGTCACGAAAAAACAATCTCAGAATCGCTAGGATCCGTTGAAGCGTTCCTGAGTTATTACCTCATAAAGGGACACTGGTCAGAATTGCAAAAAATGGCAAGGTCTCTAAGGTCAAAATAGGCTGGGTCTTGAAGGGGTTAAAATCAACTGTCATGTCAATTGCCAATTGTGCAACATTATTTATTTAATTGAGTGCGGTTGTGGGTTGCAGTACATCGGTCGGACGATACAGATGCTGCATGCAAGGCTCAACAAGCACCGTCAAAATATCCGAAATGGGTTCATGCTACATAGTCTCTCAAAACATTTCTCCCTAGTGCACCAAAAGAATTTGAATTCGTTAAAACTCACTGTTATTGACCAGATATCACATGATATGCCTGATCAGTATAATAATCTAATAACAAGAAGAGATTTTCTGGATTTTTAAGCTTGGTACACTGGCCCCTGGGGTTAAACCTCCCTATTGAAAAAGTCACGTAATATATGCATTTTGAGATTTATTTATTTATTTATTTTCATTTATTTTTCCTTGTGTACATTGTTTTTATGTCGTTTTTAGGTTGGTTTTATTCAATTTATCTGTTTTTTTTGTTTTTTTTATTTTCTTTGCAGTCATATTTGCATTTTTAATCATGTGGGTGTTCTGATTAATTGCCTTTTAATTTTCATTTGCTGCTCCACCTTTATACAGCTTTCCTACTCCATTCTATGTATAACTGCCACCTGAGGAAGACAGAGCTATTCTGTTGAAACGCGTTGTGGATAACAATAAATGAAGACTTTTTAATATCAGCTGAATTGCGTCCCTTGCGCTCCTTATGACCAGATTGCTTTATCATCACTTATGTCTGATCCTCTCTTGAGGTACCCGGCCGGAGCTGCAGCGGACAACCTTAATCTCATCTACCTTTATCGCCAGCCTGGCACTCCTTTGAAACCGTCTATCTGAATTTGGTTGCAAAATTATTGTCTGGGCTAGATGCAGTTAAAAATTTGTAATTATATCTACAGCCGGTGGCTACTCCGCTGACTAGCAGACACTGCTACTAGGCCCAAAATTATTGTCTGGGTTAGATGCAGTTAAAAATTTGTAATTAGATCTACAGCAGGTGGCTACTCCGCTGACAAGCAGACACTCAAGCTTTGTAGCAGACCTCTGATTCCCAGGCTATAGTATGAGTAAACAGCTCTAGTCTTCACACTCAACCATCTGTGTTACCCCAAGCCATAGTGTATGTAGCTTCTTACGGTTAAAAGGGGGGGTGGGGAAAGACCAAACCCACCTGTAATTGACGATGCCAACGTCACGTAAAACACAGCAAGGGTACTCCAAAAAGAATCTCAATTTTTTTCCAAAAATTTGGGGCACAGACACCACTTAAGTAGCATCAATTGCCCCAGAGTTTCTTAAAACGGTTGTTGAGGTGATTTGAACAAATCCTCAAGCTCTTACTCTCCCCAGGATGACACAGGGGTAGAAAAGTCCTTGCGGATCCATGATTTGTTCATCTTTATGAACGTGAGTCTGTCTACATTCTCAGTGGACAGCC
Organism: Oophaga sylvatica; assembly: GCA_033576555.1. Taxonomy (NCBI): domain Eukaryota; kingdom Metazoa; phylum Chordata; class Amphibia; order Anura; family Dendrobatidae; genus Oophaga; species Oophaga sylvatica. Next base: position 475,332,719 of record JARQOD010000005.1, read on the forward strand.
ACGTGCGCTTATCTGTCAGACTCAGCACACCAACAGCAGCGCTGAACACACGTTCAGAGAGAACAAAAATTATTATTAATTTGAAAGCTGGTGGAGCTTAGTATAGATGGCCTAATAGAATGAGTACCACACACTGCTACAGGCCCAAAATTATTCTACAGGTATGATGCAGCTAAAAATTATTATTAATTTGAAAGCTGGTGGAGCTTAGTATAGATGGCCTATTAGAATGAGTAACACACACTGCTACAGGCCCAAAATTATTTTCCGGCCTAGATGCAGCTACAAATTATTATCAATTTTAAAGCTTAAAACGTTTGGTGAGGTGATTTTACCAAATCCTCAAGCTTTTACTCTCCCCAGGATGACACAGCGGTAGAAAAGTCCTTGCGGATCCATGATTTGTTCATCTTTATGAACGTGAGTCTGTCTACATTCTCAGTGGACAGCCGCGTGCGCTTATCTGTCAGCACACCACCAGCAGCGCTGAACACACGTTCAGAGAGAAAGCTGGCTGCGGGGCATGACAAGATCTCCAAGGCGTGAGTGGCGAGCTCCGGCCATTTATCCAGATTGGAAGCCCAAAAAGAGCAAGGGTCCAGTGACACAGTCATGGCTTCGATGTTCAGTTGGAGATACTCCTGTACCATCGTCTCTAGGCGTTGACTATGTGTCTGACTTCTTGTCTCCTGTGGCCTTGCAAAGTATGGGCTAAAAAACTGGAGAAAGGATTCCGCAAAATTGCTCTGAACACCAGCAGATACTGTGTTTCTGTTACGGTTTGAGTGCTGAAGACTCGACAGTCCTACGGTTGGGAAGTTAGAACTGTGAGATTCACTACGTGCACCACTGGCGTTTTGCGGAAAAGCACATGTAAGATTCTGCAACAGTCTCTGCTGATACTCCTGCATGCGTGAATCCCTTTCTATGGCAGGAATTATTTTGGCAAATTTACTTTTGTACCGGGGATTTAACAGTGTGGCTACCCAGTAGTCAGGATTATTTCGAATTCTGACAATTCGAGGGTCATGTTGCAGGTAGTGCAGCAAGAAGGCACTCATGTGTCTTGCGCATCCAGGAGCACCAAGTCCCTGTTCTGTTGGTGGCGAGGTACGAATCATGCTTCCTTCCTCTGCCCTCTCCCCCCAACCTCGCACAACAGAAATGTGATCAAGGTCTCCCTCATCTGATGAGTCTTCCATGCCCATCGCCAGTTCGTCCTCCACTTTTTCCTGGGCTCCTGCACTTTCCTCACTAGTTTGGCTGCTACCATGCACCCTGGTTAATCCCTCTCCCCCACCCTCCCATGCCAGTTGCCTTGGTGCTGCCGACCGTCTGGACCTTGCAGATGTTAGCCCTTCCGCATACAACTCCTCCTCCTCTACTTCCTTCACCTCCTCTTGTTCCACCACCTGACTCTGAATTCTGTTTAACGTCTGCTCCAGCATGTAAATCACCGGAATAGACATGCTGATAATGGCATCGTCAGCACTAAACATCTTCGTGGCCATTTCAAAACTGTGCAGAAGGGTGCATAGGTCCCTGATCTGAGACCACTCCTCCAGTGTGATTTGCCCCACCTCTGGATCTCGTTGGCTAAGGCTATAATTCAGAATGTATTGCACCAGGGCTTGTCGGTGCTGCCACAGTCGCTGCAACATGTGCAGAGTTGAATTCCACTATGTTGGCACATCGCATTTTAGCCGGTGAAGTGGCAGGCCCAACGACTTCTGTAGAGATGTAAGTTGCTGAGCTGCGGGATGCGAACAGCGGAAGTGAGCACACAGCGACCGTGCCCTCTGCAGAAGGCCATGTAGTCTGGTATAGTGGGCTAAAAATTGCTGGACAACCAGGTTCAACACGTGAGCTATACAAGGCACGTGTGTGACATTGCCCCGGCGAAGGGCCGCACCCAGGTTTGCGGCATTGTTGCTGGAGTCTTGCCTGCAAACTGATTTAGTTGGAGGCGAGATCGTGTGATCTCAGTATTTTTGTAATCAGAATTGTTGGATTTTTGTAGGGTTTTCTGGGTTGCAGAAAGTAATCTCTCCTGTCCTATCCTATTTAGTCAGCTTGTGGCCCCAGCGTTTGCTCAGTCTATTTTCTGCCTATGTTTTTATTTTCATCTTGTCTAACCGCCATTATATGTTTGAGGGCTTCCTATTTTCTTTGGGGATCTGCTCCGGGCAGATAGCTTTCATCTTTCTGCCTTTAGGTGTAGTTATCTCTCAGGCTGTGACGAATCGTCTAGGATCAACGTAGGAACGCTCCTCTAGTTGTGTTGTTAGTTTAGGAATCTGCAACCCATCAGTTACCAACATCTCAGGTGTTCGGCTGCCCTACTGTTGTTCCTGTCCTCCTCAGCTACCGAAACATAGCAGTATCACCGGCCATAACTGAAAATTATATGGTACTCACAGAAGGGAATAGTGTGGAAAGAAAAAAGTTGTCAGAGATTTTTTTTTTTCTGTCTGTTGCATTTTTTCCCTCTTTTTCTCTGGGTGCTGAGGAGGATTTTTTTTTTCTCTCAATGGAGTTTGCACAGTTGTCTGGCCGTGTGGATCAGCTTGCCACTGAGGTTCGGAGTATTGCTACCTATCTTGCTGGGTTGCCGGTTGTGGAACCTAGGATTCCCATGCCAGATTTGTTTTTGGGGGATCGGGCTAAATTTCTGAATTTCAAAAATAACTGTAAGTTGTTTTTTGCCTTAAAGCCTAAGTCCTCAGGTAACGCAGCACAGCAGGTTCAAATTGTCATCTCTTTCCTGCGCGGCGATCCTCAGGATTGGGCTTTTTCCCTGACACTTGGGGATCCTGTTTTGAATGATATTGATGCATTTTTTCTGGCTCTGGTGTTATTGTACGATGAACCTAATGTCACTGATCAAGCTGAAAAAACCTTGTTGGCATTAAATCAGGGTCTTGAAGACGCTGAGTTGTACTGTCAGAAATTCCGAAAGTGGGCAGTCCTGACCAAATGGAATGATGATGCTTTGGCAGCCCTTTTTCGGAAGGGGCTGTCAGAGAATGTAAAGGATGTTATGGTGGGATTCCCTGCTCCCTCTGGTCTCAATCATAGAATCATAGAATCATAGAATGGTAGAGTTGGAAGGGACCTCCTGGGCCATCTGGTCCAACCCCCTGCTCAAAGCAGGATTCTCTAAATCATCCCAGACAGATGTCTGTCCAGCCTCTGTTTGAAGACTTCCATTGAAGGAGAACTTACCACCTCTCGTGGCAGCCTGTTCCACTCCTTGATCACCCTAACTGTCAAAAAGTTTTTTCTAATATCTAATCTGTGTCTCCTCCCATTTAGTTTCATCCCATTGCTTCTAGTCTTTCCTTGTGCAAATGAGAATAAAGATGATCCTTCTACAATGTGACAATGATGATTCTATGTCATTGGCTATTCAAATTGACAGACGTTTGCCTGAGCGCAGAGGTATGCGTGAGATAGTGTTGCCTTGTGTGCCAGCTTCTGAGCCCATGCAGTGTGATAGAGTGACTTCTGGGGCTCAGCGTCATGAGTTTCGAAAGCGCAATGGGTTATGTTTCTACTGTGGTGATGCCTCTCATGCTATTTCAGTCTGCCCTAAGCGGGGAAGACGTTTTGCATGCTCAGTTGTCTTGGGTAGTGTTCAGACTAAATTTCTGTTGACTATTACCCTGATTTGCTCCCTGTCCACATTTTCTGCTCAGGCTTTTGTTGATTCAGGAGCAGCTATTAACCTGATGGATTTTGACTTTGCCCAACGTTGTGGGTTTCCCATGATACCCCTGCGGAAGTCTATTCCCCTACTGGGCATTGATTCTACCCTTTAGCAGAGAATAAACCCCAGTTTTCTACTCAGGTGATAATGAGGGTTGAACCAGATCATCAGGAGAGTTGCAAATTTCTGGTGCTGTATAATCTGCATGACATTATTGTACTAGGTTTCCCTTGGTTACAGTCTCATAATTCTGTTTTGTATTGGAAATCTGTGTCTGTGACCAGTTGGGGCTGCCAATGTGTTAATGCCGACACTCCTGTTTTTTCTGCCTCTCCCAAGTCTTAGGATGTTCCTGACTTTTTGACTGATTTTTCGGATGTATTTAGTGAAAGTAAATCTGCATCTTTGCCCCCTCACATGAGCTACGATTGCGCTATTGAATTAGTGCCTGGTGGTAAATTTCCTAAAGGTCGCCTTTTTAACTTGTCTGTACCTGAACACGATGCTATGTGATCTTATATCAAGGAGTCATTGGAGAAGGGTCATATCAGACCATCCTCTTCACCGTTGGGTGCCGGTTTTTTCTTTGTGGCCAAAAAGGATGGTTCATTGAGGCCGTGTATTGATTATCGTCTCTTGAATAAGATTACTGTGAAGTATCAATATCCGTTACCCTTGATTTCTGACCTGTTTTCCAGGGTGAAAAGTGCGAGTTGGTTTACCAAGCTTGACCTCAGGGGGGCGTATAACCTTATTCGCATTAAGCACGGGGATGAATGGAAGACGGCGTTTAATACCCCAGAGGGGCATTTTGAGTACCTAGTGATGCCCTTTGGGCTCACTAATGTCCTTCCTTCTTCCAATCCTTCATGAATGATATTTTCAGGGATTTTGTGGATACATTTCTGATTGTTTATTTGGATGATATCTTGATTTTTTCCAATGACTGGGTGTCACGCTGTCTAATGATATGAATACAATGTCAGTAAACTATTTATACAGGAGCCAAACTCAATACAACATATAGTTTAGCAACATCAGAATGTAAGTATAAAATAGATTTACCTGACACAATATCTGCAGAACATAGGGTTAATCTTGAATGTCACGCTGTCTAATGATATGAATACAATGTCAGTAAACTATTTATACAGGAGCCACACTCAATACAACATATAGTTTAGCAACATCAGAATGTAAGTATAAAATAGATTTACCTGACACAATCTCTGCAGAACTTAGGGTTAATCTTGAGGACTTGATGAGCTGTAACAGGAAAGAGGAGGACCGGGGTCTAACCTGACCCTACACAGGGGGCCTAACTAATCCCTTTACTTGGAGGTACTGATAATGGTTCAGAGGTCCAAGTCTCCAGCCTAACCCTGTCTCCTGTCAGACCCTGAACCCTGTAATCAGTCCTAAGAAGGATCCTGATTACCACCAAAGGGATATGGGCTGATCTCAGCTAAATACACAGATTAGACATATAAGACAGACAGGATAGCACTTCACTTGCATACACACTCAAACACCAAAGGAACATAAATGGTCTGGGAAATAAACTCTAAACAAGTTGAGCTTAAAACAGCTAAGGAGCTCTCAACTTAAGTCTATACAGATTCATTCCTATCTGTGGTCTGCATGAAGGATTTCACTGGCAACTCCCAAAGCAGACAACCAGGAATTTAAAGGAAACCAATCAACAAATAATCAATTGCAGCCGGGAGAAACTGCACCCAGTCCCAGCACCGAGCACAGACAGAATTAACTCCCTAGCTGCCAAAAACAAAGAAACAGCAACTCAGCTGTGAGAAGTCAAAACGTGCAACCGCGACGATCTTCGCGGCAATGCACACATGACACTGGGACTCTCATGTGAAACATGTTCGGACTGTGTTCCAGATTTTGAGAGAGAATGCACTGTATGTGAAGGGATCAAAGTGTCTTTTTGGCGTACAGAAGGTCTCATTTCTGTGATTCATTTTGTCTCCGTATGTTATTGAAATGGACCCGGTCAAGGTCCAAGCCATCTGTGATTGGGTCCAACCTACTTCATTAAAGGCTCTTTAGAGATTTTTGGGTTTTGCCAATTTTTATCGTAAATTTATTGGTAATTTCTCCGGTATTGTTAAATCATTGACTGATTTGACCAAAAAGGGTTCTGATGTGGTGAATCGGCCTCCTGAGGCAGTCTCTGCGTTTCAGGAACTTAAGCAGAGATTCACTTCTGCTCCTGTTGTTTCTCTACCGTTTCAGGTGGAGGTTGATGCCTCTGAAATTGGGGCAGGTGCCATTTTGTCCCAAAGAGTTCCAGAGACCTCTAAGAGTAACCCTTATGCCTTTTTCTCTCGAAAATTTTCTCCAACTGAACGTAATTATGACGTGGGTAATTAGGAGTTATTGGCCATGAAATGGGCCTTTGAAGAGTGGAGACATTGGCTGGAAGGAGCAAAAATCAGGTGGTGGTCCTCACGGACCATAAGAATCTGGTTTATCTTGAATCAGCCAAGTGACTTAATCCTAGACACACGTTTTTCACACGTTTTAATTTTGTGGTTTCTTTTCTTCCTGGCACTAAGAATGTTAAGGCGGATGCCCTCTCGAGGAGTTTCTTTGTGGACTCTCCTGAGTTATCTGATCCTACTGTTATTTTGAAAGAGGGTGTAGTTCTTTCCGCCATCTCGCCCAACTTGAGACTTGGCTTGGAGGGGTGTCAGGAGGATAAATCTGAGCGCTGCCCTATTGGGAAATTGTTTGTCCCAGACCAGTGGAAGAAGAGTGTGATGTCTGAGATTCATTGTTCCGCGTTGGCTGGTCATCCCGGGATTTTTGGTACCAGAGGCTGGGTGAGTCGGTCCTTTTGGTGGCCTACTTTGTCTCGTGACGTCAGGGAATTTGTGCAGTCCTGTGGGACTTTCTCTCGCTCCAAGCCTTGCTCTCGCTCTAGTGGTTTGTTAATTCCATTACCTGTGCCCAAGAGGCCATGGACCCATATCTCTATGGATTTTATTTCCGACCTCCCTGTTTCTCAGAGAATGACCGTTATCTGGGTAATCTGTGATAGGTTTTCCAAGATGATACATCTTGTGCCATTACCTAAGTTGCCTTCCTCCTCCGAATTGGTGCCTTTGTTCCTTCAGCACGTGGTTCGGTTACATGGCATTCCGGAGAACATTGTGTCTGACAGAGGAGTCCAGTTTGTTTCCAGATTTTGGAGGACATTTTGTTCTAAACTTGGTGTTCAATTATCTTATTCCTCTGCTTTTCATCCTCAGACCAATGGACAAACCGAGAGAACAAACCAGACCTTGGAGACTTATTTGAGATGTTTTGTGTCTGCTGATCAAGATGACTGGGTCTCTTTTTTCCTTTGGCTGAGTTTGCTCTAAATAATAGGGCTAGCTCTGCCACCTTGATGTCTCCATTTTTCTGCAATTTTGGGTTTCACCCTCGATTTTCTTCGGGACAGGCGGAGGCTTCTGTCTGTCCAGGTGTTGTGGAGTGAATGCAGCAGATTTGGGACCAGGTAGTGGAGAGGTTGTCTCTCTCTCAGGAGAAGGCCCAACGGTTTGCCAACCGGCATAGGACTGATGGTCCTCGGTTTAAAGTGGGGGACTTGGTTTGGTTGTCCTCAAGAAATATCCCTATGAGGGTTGCATCTCCAAAGTTTAAGCCCAGGTTCATTGGACCTTATAAGATCATGGAAATTCTTAATCCTGTTTCCTTCCGTTTGCTTCTTCCAGGGACATTTAAGATCCATAACGTGTTCCACAAGTCCTTATTGAAGAGGTTTGTCGACCCAGTGGTTCCTATGGCTGCGCCTCCTGACCCTGTTTTGGTTGAGGGCAATCTGGAGTATGTGGTTGAGAAAATATCGTTTTTCTAGACAGAAACTCCAGTATTTGGTTAAGTGGAGAGGTTATGGTCAGGAGGACAATTCTTGGGTGTTTGCTTCGGACATCCATGCTAGGAGACTGATCCGTGCCTATTACCAAGCTCTTCCTGATTGGCCTGGTTGCACAAGTGAGGGTTCGGTGACCCCTCCTCAAGGGGAGGTACTGTTATGAATGTGTTAGAGATGGTTTCTGAGCAGAGGCTCCCTCTGGTGGTTACAGACAGTACTGAACCTTTCAGCGAGGAGTGGCAATCTGAGTTCACTGACTGATCTGATATAAGGGAGGTTCCCTCCCATGATGGTTGCCGGTGATCAATTGTTCTTGTCTCAATTGTGGTTCTTTGTTCATTTGGAAATTTGCTGGAGTCTTGCCTGCATCCCCTGCTTTCAGATAAGATATTTTTTGCTTTTCTTTTTGTGCTTGCTTTTTGCATTGTTTTCTACACTTTTGTGGAGGTTAGCCAGGTCCCCTCCTGGGGCCTGAACTCCTCACAGTTTATCTGCAGCCACTGTTATTTGCTCATTTGTTTTTTCCTGTTTTTTCAGTGGCTGCGGCTTGGTTTTTGTTCACACTGAGATCTGATTTAGTGGGAGGCGAGATCGTGTGATCTCAGTATTTTTGTAATCAGAATTGTTGGATTTTAGTAGGGTTTTCTGGGTTGCAGAAAGTAATCTCTCCTGTCCTATCCTATTTAGTCAGCTTGTGGCCCCAGCGTTTGCTCAGTCTATTTTCTGCCTATGTTTGTATTTTCATCTTGTCTAACCGCCATTATATGTTTGGGGGCTTCCTATTTTCTTTGGGGATCTGCTCCGGGGCAGATAGCTTTCATCTTTCTGCCTTTAGGTGTAGTTATCTCTCAGGCTGTGACGAGGCGTCTAGGATCAACGTAAGAATGCTCCACGGCTACCTCTAGTTGTGTCGTTAGTTTAGGAATCTGCAACCCATCAGTTACCAACATCTCAGGTGTTCAGCTGCCCTGCTGTTGTTCCTGTCCTCCTCAGCTACCGAAACATAACAGATGTCCTAATACAATGAGTACCACAGACTGCTACTATGCCCACAATTATATTACAGGCAAGATGCAGCAAGAAATTCTTAGTATTTGAACGCTGTTGGAGCTTTGTATAGATGGCCTAATATAATGAGCACCGTAGACTGCTACTATGCCCACAATTATTCTACAGGCAAGATGCAGCAAAAAATTATGAGTATTTCAATGCTGCTGGACCTTTGTATAGATGGCCTAATAGAATGAGTACCACAGACTGCTACTATGCCCAAAATTATTGTCCAGGCAAGGTGCAGATAGAAATTCTTTTTTTTTTTTAAGGCTGGTGGAGCTTTGTATAGATGTCCTGATACAATGAGTACCACAGACTGCTACTATGCCCACAATTATTCTACAGGCAAGATGCAGCAAAAAATTATGAGTATTTCAATGCTGCTGGACCTTTGTATAGATGGCCTAATAGAATGAGTACCACAGACTGCTACTATGTCCAAAATTATTGTCCAGGCAAGATGCAGATAGAATTTTTTTTTTTTTTAAGGCTGGTGGAGCTTTGTATAGATGGCCTAATAGAATGAGTACCACACAATGCTACTATGCCCAAAATTATTGTCCAGGCAAGATGCAGATAAAAATTCTTTTTTTTTTTAAACTCTTGTGTAGCTTAGTTTAGATGGCCTAATAGAATGAGTAGCACACACTGCTGCTATGCACACAATTATTGAACAGGTTAGATGCTGCGAATAATTAGGAGTGATTTGAACGCTGGTGTAGCTTTGTATAGATAGCCTAATAGAATGAGTAGCACACACTGCTGCTATGCACACAATTATTGAACAGGATAGATGCAGCGAATAATTAGGAGTGATTTGAACGCTGGTGTAGCTGAGAAAAAGTGAGAGCAACTGCTGTAACCTAGCCCTGAAAAGGGCTGCAATTACAAATAGTCACTGTCCCAAGTTGACCTATCTGTCTATTTAAGACTGAGCACAGACCTGTCTGCTAAAACTGCTAGGAACTGATGTAACGTAGCCCTCAAAAGGACTGCAATTACGAACTAGTCCCTACTCCCTAAACCTTCCTCTTTATTTCTCAGCTATTTCGCTTGCAAGTCGCAGTTGCACAATGCACACACAATATAGCGCTAACAGTAGCAGTGCCGTCTAACACTGAGCTGCAGCAGTGAGAAAATGGTGGCGAGGGGGGAAATGGCTGGGTCTTATAGGGCAAGGACATGTGACATACACAGCCAATGACACATGCCCTTGCTTGTGTGAAAAAAAAGCACCTCGCTTCGTGTGTGCTCTGCTGATAGGCTGACAGACTGCACCGCCCACTGGAAATGCGGAAAAGAGAAAAAAAAAATGGAGATCTTCATTATCTCTGCAGAGATCCATGCCATGCCCCTCCCCCGCCCCGCTGTGCACTCAAACTGTGTATTAACAGTGATTCTCAGCATTACTGTGAACAAATCCAGTGACGATTTAGGTACACGAACAGTTATCGAACATAACCTCGAACAGCCGGATTTTTTCCAAATCGTTCGGGTTCGTCGAACGACTCGAACACCGCCCAAAACAGTTCAAATTTGAGATTGGCGAACAGTTCGCTTCAAACACCGCCATGCACCAACCAGGGACATGTTTGCAGACTAATCTGGAAGCCAATTAAGCTTTAAAAGTCAGAGGAGAGGAAACAGAAGAGACAGTAAAGTGAGGAGGAATGATGCTTGGGAACAAGGAGGACAGAGTTGTGGACACTCTGCTGAATGTGTCCCTGGCCAGAGAACTTGTATAATAAAACTTTTTATCATAGATGGAGTGTGCTTCTTGCTCATCTTTTACTTTTACAAGGTAGCAGTCTATAGTGTATTGCATTTACAATGTATATATTGTATGTGAATGAATATATGTAACTGTTTAGACATTAGAGGCTGATTCATTATTCTGCCTCTTCCTATTGGCTGCAAATCCCAAGCGTTCTATCAGCTTCTTAGATAATTGTGTAACTCGTACTCACACCACCAGGCGTCCGCAGATAGTTTAACTCCACCGGTAATGAAACTGTAGAAAGATCAGGAGAAACAATGCTTTTTTCTTCTAAAATCTTGTATTAGTTACAATGAACAGTAGGTAAAAAGGAGTAATCTGTACAGGACAGTACATATGCGTTTTGAATAATGGCTGCTGTAGACTAAACTGAACAAGAAGGGAGGAGCAACCTAATACAGAGCTCAACTACGGGAGGGACATAGGGACAATCTTCACACAGTCTAATTCTACCTAGCAACAACAGGCAATTTTGCTGATTCGAGGAAAAAACTCAACACAGAGAAATATACATTACAGGTTGTTCCCATTAGTGGGACACAACATTCATCAAACCTTTCTTTAAAAAAAATGTTGTAAAAAGTCAATATTTTTGTGCAATGTAAGGTTGCTCAACAATATATCAAATTTTGGCGTTTTCATGCAATTTTCGTCTAGCTCCAACAAAGTGAGTGGAGCTTGCTGGAACGGGGATGTGGTGACACCCACTTGTCAAATTCATGATGAGTGGCATTCGCTACACCACAAATCTTAGTTCAGCAAGGACCGGAGTGAGGTTAGTAGTGAGGTGTACTTAGAAGCCTAGATGAATCGTGTCTACTTCAGCACTCCCTTATTCACAACCGCTGAGAAAATCACCAGACTTGTTGAATCAGGGCAACAGACTTTTTAGGCCACAATGATGTAATTCAAGAGTTTTTGGTGTAGATGCTTGGGGATATGTGCTAACACTTCCTTTAAGCTTTGTTTACGCTTGCAATTTGGTTTCTAATTAGAACTTACAATAAAGGTCCATTAGATTTCTTATTAGGTTTCTCTTAAGTTATTTGTCAAATTGAAACTCCATTCTTCCCATAATGTTTGACATACTTTGCAGTGGAGGCTTCTAATGGCATCTGCAATGTAAATGTGAACAGAATCATATCAATTCTTTGTTACCGAACGAGCCTTGGCGGGGGATTTGAATCCCGCGTGGCACTACTCATTGGCTCATCCGGCAGGGGATTTGAAATTTAACATACGGCGGGGGTTTTGAATCCTACGCCGCTCATTGGATTAGCCGGCACGGCACCGCTCATTGGCTGGGATTTGAATCCTGCGCCGCTCGTTAGCTGAACCAGCGGACGGCTCAGCTAATGAGCGGGGGATTTGAATGGCGGGGATGGTGCTATGAGCGGTGCCGCACACTATGGCGGGGGATTTGAATCCCGCGCGGCACCGCTCATTGACTCAGCCGGCGGGCAGCTCAGCTAATGAGCGGTGCACGCGCGGCTATGGCGGGGGATTTGAATCCCGCACGGCATCACTCATCGGCTCAACCGGCGAGTGGCTCAGCCAATAAGCGGTGCACGCGCTGCTTTGGCGGGGGATATGATTCCAACGCAGCACCGCTCATCGGTTCAACTGGCGGGCGGCTCAGCCAATGAGCGGTGCATGCGCACTATGGCGGGGGATATGATTCCAACGCAGCACCGCTCATCGGTTCAACTGGCGGGCGGCTCAGCCAATGAGCGGTGCACGCGCGGCTATGGCGGGGGATTTGAATCCCGGCGGCCATATCGGAGTACCCATAACTTGGGTGTTCCAAAATGGCGGTCGACGTACTTCTGGTCGCGGTGCATTGTGGAAGCGACACAAGCACCAGAAGTTGTGAAAGAGTTTATTGGTAATTATATATTAGATGTTGGACACACTAGCAGGTTGCTATAATGTCTATTTGATAGAAAGTATTCAAAGAAGCTTTTTAAGAACATTTAGGAGAATGTTTCTATGGCTTTCTATAAAGGATAACTATAAATGATGTCTAAAAGTACAATGATTTATTTCTACTTACTACATTACTTCTGTTAACGTCAAATCTCGCTTTTTGCATCTTGAGTTCATTGGGCTTCATTTCTACATTAGTTATAATTACATTCACTGTTTATACATTCACAACAAAGTGATCATCAGTCATGCAAATCATGCCTAATGTGCGTCTCTCCAGAGAGAAGAAACTAGAAACAGTCGTTAATTTAAGGATGATCCTCAGCTGCAAGAAACCATTTGTCTTTACAGGTAAAGTGCTGCTGTCAAGGCTAGAAGATTTTTTAACATGGTTGTACCCTTGTGAAGGTAAAGTAGTGATTTTCGATACTGCTATTTTGATAAATGGTATCCCTACGTATCCTTACAGTTTTCCAGCTTGGAACCACTTTGTTGCCAAGTAGCCATCTGTATTTAGGTTGGAGAATGCTGGTTTTGGACAGGTTGCATCAACCATCTGTCAGCCTCTTCATTACATTTTGGAGATGACCTTCTCTATATAAATGTGGCAATAGAGAAACGAATAATTGTAAATATAAATCCTCTATAATCTGTTTGTGTATATGATTTCAATACTGCAGTTTATATAATTTTTCATTACATAAAGTGATATACTGTAACTATTCATTGCTAAAAAACATTGTATATCTGACCTCACAAAAAGACTCTTCAAACTTTCCTTGTTAGTTAACTTTAGTATATCACCAGTAAAATAAAAATGCGTATCAATGTATAGTTCAGGAGTCTCAAACTAAAATGGGTTCCAGAACCACTTAGTAGAATTATTTTGGGGCTTGGACTGTATTGGGCTATACCTCAACTTTTTCAGCAACAATGGACACACTGCCAAAATTTGCTGTGTGTAGCTGCTATATTGTCCCATACCTTCCCTATTTACAGTATGATGCCTCCACAGCTCCACTACACACAGTATGATAGTCCCCATAGCTTGTCTATGTGCAGAATGATGGCCTCACATCTCCTCCAGATAGAGTATGATGCCTCCTACATCCCTTATATACAGTATTATGCCAACCACAGCTACCTACATACAGTATAATAGTCCAATAGCCTACATACACACAGTGTGATGCCTCCACAGCTATCTATATACTGTACAATATGATGGCCCTACAGCTCTCTATGAACAATATTATGCCCTTTACACATCCTTATATACAGTATGATAGCTCAACAGCCCTGTATACAGTATAGTCACCCCACAACCCCCTATAAAAAGTATGATGACCCAATAATGCCCAATATATAATATGATGGCCCCACAACCACTATATACAGTATTATAGCCCCAAATCCCCTTATATACAGTGTCATGGCCCCACATTCCTCATATACAGTATGATGGCTCCATAGATTCCCTAGAGTATAATGGTAGTACAGCTCCTCTTTATTCAGTATAGTGGCCCAAATCCAGCCAGCAAGTGCTTCCCTCCTCCCATGCGACTCATCCACTACCTGAGCCTATTGCTTGCTATCCACCCTGTCTATCTGATTTAATACTGGAGATACCAGAAGTATTGAGGTTCAAAGACGCTGCTCACATTGCTGTCCGCCTTGTGTTTCTGATGTAATACTGGAGATACCAGGGGGTTGAGGTAAGAAGAGTCTGCTCAAACTGCTGTCCACCATGTTTATTTTATCTACTGCATTTTTCGGACTATAATTCACACTTTTTTCCCAAAAAATTTTGTGGGAAAATGGGGGTGCATCTTTTATTCGGAATATACTTACAAATCCAGTGGTGGCAGCAGGAGACGGGCGATTCTGCGGCGGTCCCGGTCCGACACTGTCGGGCGATGATCACACTCCCTTCCCAGGCTGGTGCGGCGGTGGTGGTCATAAGATGCCGGCGGAACCCCGAGCACCACCGCCGAACCCGCCGCCGATGGGAGTCATATCGCCGGACCACCGAACACCCCCTGTGACCCCGCTCCACCAGCTCTGCTGATCCCCCCAGGTAAGCTGAATTCGGACTGTAAGACTGACCCCCATTTGACATATTAAATTTTTTTCCCTATTTTCCTTCTGAAAATTTGGGGTGCGTCTTATGGTCCGAAAAATACGGTAATACTGGAGATTCCAGAGTACTGTTGTAAAAAGGGGGCCACTTACATTGCTGTCCACCCTGTCTTTCTGCTCTAGTACTGGTGATACCAGGGGTCCTAAGGTAAGAGGAGGCCACTCACACTGCTGTCCACCCTGTTTTACTTGAAGTACCAGGGGTGCTGAAGTAATAAAAGGCCATTCACACTGATGTCCACCATGTCTATCTGATCTAATACTGGTGATACCACGGGTGCTTAGGTAAGAACAGGTGCTTGCACTGCTGTCTGCCCTATCTTCCTAAATGCTGAACGCATGAGTAGTAGGATGTTCTACCGAACCTGCAGATAGCTCGATAGTACGTGGTATAAGTTATCTCCAAATCACTGCAGAGGACAGGTTTATGTGAATATACAGTGGGCTCGGAAAGTATTCAGACCCATTTAAATTTTTCACTTTTTGTTTCATTTGCAGCCTTTTGGTAAATGCAAAAAAGTAAATTTTTTTAAATGCAAAAAAGTTAATTTTTTTCTCATTAATGTACACTCTGCATCCCATCTTTAATTAAAAAAAACAGAAATGTAGAAATGTTTGCAAATTTATTAAAAAAGAAAAACTGAAATATCACATGGTCATAAGTATTCAGACCCTCTGCTCAGTATTGAGTAGAAGCACCCTTTTGAGCTAGTACAGCCATGAGTCTTCTTGGGAATGATGCAACAAGTTTTTCACACCTGGATTTGGGGATCCTCTGCCATTCTTCCTTGCAGATCCTCTCCAGTTCTGTCAGGTTGGATGGTGAACGTTGGTGGACAGCCATTTTCAGGTCTCCCAATTGGGTTTAGGTCAGGGCTTTGGCTGGGCCATTCAAGAATGGTCACAGAGTTGTTCTGAAGCCACTGTTTTGTTATTTTAGCTTTGTACTTGGGGTCATTGTCTTGTTAGAAGGTGAACCTTCGGCAAAGTCTGAAGTCCAGAGCACTCTGGAAGAGGTTTTAATCCAAGATATTTCTGTACTTGGCAGCATTAATGTTTACATCAATTGCAACTAGTCATCCTGTCCCTGCAGCTGAAAGACACCCCCATAGCATGATGCTGCCACCACCATGTTTCACTATTGGGATTGTATTGGGCAGGTGATGAGCAGTGCCTGATTTTCTCCACACATACCGCTTAGAATTATCACCAAAAAGTTCTATCTTCGTCTCGTCATCAGACAAGAGAATCTTATTTCTCATAGTCTGGGAGTCCTTCATGTGCTTTTTTAGCAAACTCTGTGCGGGCTTTCATATGTCTTGCATTGAGGAGAGGCTTCCGTCGGGCAAATCTGCCATAAAATCCTGAATGCTGGAGAGCTACAGTGATTGTTGACTTTGTGGAACTTTCTCCCATCTCCCTACTGCATCTGTGGAGCTCAGCCACAGTGATCTTGGGCTCCTTCTTTACCTCTCTCACCAAGGCTCTTTTCCCATGATTGCTCAGATTGGCTGGACGGCCAGGTCTATGAAGACTTCTGGTGGTCCCAAACTTCTTCTATTTAAGGATTATGGAGGCCACTGTGCTCTTAAAAACTTTGAGTACTGCAGAAATTGTGTTGTAACCTTTGCCAGATCTGTGCCTTGCCACAATTCTGTCTCTGAGCTATTTGGCCAGTTCCTTTGACGTCATGATTCTCATTTGGTCTGACATGCACTGTGAGATGCTAGGTCTTAGGGTCCCGTCACACTCTTCAATGTCAAAGCTTTCCCACCAACGATACGACGTGGATGGGATTGCTGGGACATCATTAGCTGATCGCTGGTGAGCTGTCACATGGGCAGACTCACCAGCGATCAGGACCAACGAGCACGCTGGTATCCAATGTACACATCGGGTAACTAAGGGCTGCGCGGTACCTAGTTACCCGATATGTACCCTGGATACCGGCTCCTAGCGCTCTACAGCAGAAGCTGGGAGCCAGAATCCAAGGTACATATCGGGTAACTAGGCGCAACGCAGCGTTAGTTACCCGATATGTACCCTAGATACCGGCTCCCAGCGCTCTACAGCAGAAGCTGGGAGCCGGTATCCAAGGTACATATCGGGTAACTAGGCGCCGCGCAGCGCTTAGTTACCCGATATGTACATTGGATACCAGCTCCCAGCTCGCTGATCGTTGGCCTCCCGCTGTCACACGCAGCGATGCGCGCTGGCTAGCGGGACTCCAACGATTAAAAAATGGTCCAGGCCATTCGACAACAATCAGCGATACCCAGCAGGGGGGCTGGTTGTAGCTGCGT
This sequence comes from Oophaga sylvatica, assembly GCA_033576555.1. NCBI lineage: Eukaryota > Metazoa > Chordata > Amphibia > Anura > Dendrobatidae > Oophaga > Oophaga sylvatica. The sequence goes on from JARQOD010000005.1 coordinate 475,349,530, forward strand.
GTCACACTAAGTGAGATCAATGGCTAGGTCACTTTTGCGTCACAAAATCGGTGACGCCTCAGCGATCTCACTAGCGATCTCGCTTAGCGTGATGGGGGCTTTATATAGACAGGTGTGTGCCTTTACAAATCAGGTCCTATCAGTTTAATTAAACACAGCTGGACTGCAATGAAGGAGTAGAACCATCTCAAGGAGGATCACAAGGAAATGGAAAAGCATATGACGTAAATATGAGAGTCTGAGAAAAGGATCTGAATACTTATGACTAGGGTTGAGCATTCCGATACTGCAAATATCGGGTATCGGCCGATATTGGCTGTATCGGAATTCCGATTCCGAGTTCCGATATTTTCGTCATATCGGATACCGGAATCGGGATTGTCACTGTCACTGTCAGTGTCCGTCGGTCGGGTCTGTCAGGAGTCAGCGGCACTTACCTGGCAGAAGATCTCCGGCGGTCACGGCCTGGACTGCTTCATGGCCGCCATCCTCTTCTCCCCGGCGGTCACATGCAGTTTCTCGCGATAACTGCAGTGACTGCTGGGTAATCCCGGCCGTAAAGCAGTCAGTCCGATGACGTCACCGCCGGGGAAGCAGGTAATCAGCTGTGCTGCGTTGCGATGACAGGCTCTGCCTGTCATTGCGATGTAGCAGAGCTGGATCGTCGTGGGACAGTCGTTACTATGGACTGCGTCGGACAGGTGGTATACTGTTCGTTTGTTTTTTTTCTTTTTTAACAGGAGATCGATGGCGTCGCAGGAATGAGTGTATAATAAAATTAATGAAAACTGTGTTGTCTCTTTTATTTCATTAAAAGACTTTTTTCTTGCTTTGTCTTTTTTTTATACATTTAATAACTTTGGGATTAATAATGGATCGGTGTCTTATTGACACCTCTCCATTATTAACCGGGCTTATTGTCACCGTGCAATCAACGGTGACATTAACCCCTTATTACCCACTTGCCACCGCTAAGGGCAGTGGGAAGAGCCGGGTAAAGTGCCACAATTGGCACATCTTTTGATGCGCCAAATGTGGGGCTGCTGTAGCCTGGTATTATCAGGCTGTTGAGGGCCAAAATCCATGGGCCTTGACAGTCTTTTAATACCAGGCCGCAGCAGTCTGCATTTTTCTTGGCTGGTTAACAAAAATAGGGGGACCCCTACGCCGTTTTTTTTTCGAGGGGATCCCTATTTTTGTTAACCAGCCAAGCTAAGCAGACTGCTGTGGCCTGGTATTATCAGGCTTGCAAGGTCCATGGATATTGGATCCTTACCAGCCTGAAAAACCAGGCCTCAGCGGTCTGCTTCATCTGGATGGTTAACAAAAATAGGGGGGACCCCACGCCAATTTTTTTCGAGGGGATCCCTTATTTTTGTTAATCAGCCAAGATATGCAGACTGCTGTGGCCTGGTATTATCAGGCTGGCAAGGTCCATGGATCTTGGCTCCTTAACAGCCTGAAAATCCAGGCCTCAGCGGTCTGCTTCATCTGGCTGGTTAACAAAAATAGGGGGGACCGCACGCCATTTTTTTTTCGAAGGGAACCCCTATTTTTGTTAATCAGTTCCCTCTGACGTCACTGATGGTGTCCCTGGCTGACCTGAAGTGAAAGTGGAAAGCAATCAATTAAGCTTTCCACTTCCTCTCCTGTCAGCCAGGAGAGGAGCTCATTCATTTGGGGGTTTACTGTGAGGCTGCAGCATTAGCTGCGGTCCCTGCAGTAAACATTAACCCTTTCTGAAGGATTACACCGTGGGACCTGACTGTGCATGGGATAGGTAAGAATAATTTTGCTTTATTATTTTATTTTTATTACAGGAAATGGTTTTAGCAGGTAAATAAAAGATGGTCAAAAACTGTGTGATTATTTCATTAAACTTCTTTTTTATTAAAGTGTGTGTGTTTGATTTTTCTTTCATACAATAGGATTAATAATTATAGTTGTCTAATTGACAGCTCTCAATTATTAACCTGGCTTAAAGTGACCTTTCAATTGCAAGGTCATTTTAACCCCTTATTAACCCATTCGCCACCGCTACAGGGCAATGGGAATAGACGGGCAAAGTGCCAGAAAGGGCAAATCTAATTAGAGATTTGCCCTTTCTGGGGTGTCTGGGGGCAGATTTTAGTAGCCGGGGGGGGCCAAAAATAATGGTCCCTCTCTGGGCTATTATTATCTGCCCCCACTCACTGGCTTTGTCTGTCTGGTTGCGAAAATAGGGCGGGAGCCCACCATTTTTTTTCAGCAATTTTACACCTCATATATATATATATACATGTCATTGAGTTTGTGACACATATATATATATATATATATATATATATTTATAGTTTATACACTTCTACATAGTATAATAGCCGCTAATTCAATTGCCGGCTTTTGTGAAAATGCAGAACCCGACATGAAATGACACTTGGTGTACATAGGGTTAACCATGTCTTTTCATGTCCTTTGCTATCTGATTTGCACAAACAATTACATGAGTGTAAGTGTGCAAAATTTCACACCTGTAGGGGTTAATTAAAGGTGTAAATTCGTAGCAAAAAAGTCCGTTTTTTTTACAACGAATTTACACCTTTAATTAACCCTACAGGTGTGAAATTTTGCACACTTACACTCATGTAATTGTTTGTGCAAATCAGATATCAAACTACATGAAAAGACATGGTTAACTCTATGTAAACCAAGTGTCATTTCATGTCGGGTGCTTCTGTCTTTTCACAAAAGCCGACTTTACCCGGCAATTGAATCAGAGGCTATTTTACTATGTAGAAGTGTATAAACTATAAATATATGTATATATATGTCACAATGACATGTATATATATATATATATATATATATATATATGTATTCTATGTGTGTATATTTAGTGTTTACAAGGAAAGAAAGAGGTTTTTTTAGTTACGATATTTTGTTCCCATAGACTTACATTGGACTTCCGGTATCGGTATCGGGTATCGCCGATATTTTAATGGTATCGGCGATACCATTCCGATTCCGATACTTTTGGATATCGGAAAGTATCGCTCAACTCTACTTATGACCATGTGATATTTCAGTTTTTCTTTTTTAATAAATTTGCAAAAATTTCTACATTTCTGGCTTTTATCAGTCAAGATGGGGTGCAGAGTATAAATGAGAAAAAAATGAACTTTTTTGAATTTACCAAATGGCTGCAATGAAACAAAGAGTGAAAAATTTAAAGGGGTCTGAATACTTTCCGAACCCACTGTAACAAGATGGGGGACATTTTGTTGTACTATAATGTTTACTTTCCTAGACAAACAATTGTGGGCTGCTAATTGAAAATATTTAAGAATTTATTTAGGGATTTTCTTTTCTTTTCCTGGAGAGCCCCTTAGTTTTGTTTGGCCTTTATGATGTGTAGACAAACTTCACAATACAACCTATTAGTACGCCATTAGTATGCTATTAATACAATTGAAATGTAAAGTCGATTTGCTTGTTCCTAACCGATTACTGCAGATAATGGATCATAGTACAAGGCAGGTACCCATGTGTGTTGTATGAACCCTTATAGGATATATTTCAATGCTACATTACAAATACTCCATTCTTATCTTGTACTACTTTATAAAAACATGTTAGAGTAGATTGCTACATCTATAACAGCAAATATCTTATCGAAGTCTCAGGAGCTACAAAGGAAATCAGTGTCTGGATGTTTACAATATAGCTTAGAGCTTAAGAAGTCTTTTGAGGTTCTGAAAGATTGTATTGAGCTGATCCTGAACCTGCAACTGTTAAAATTAATTCCTCAGATTGATTTTCTAAACAATTTTGCTGCACTGCAGGGTATTTAAGACCTTTAGTAACTACCCAGATCATCCTGAGGCAGCGATGAGTGCAGTTCATGGAAGAACTTCTCCTTGTGCAGTCATTTTGCCATCTGGTTTATGATACAAAAATAATTTTGCTTTCTTAAGTAATGTTCTCTATTTGATTCGTTATTTTGTGATGTGAGAATTAAACATCTGTGGAATAATTAATAGCACAGAATTAAGTGTTGTAGCATGATTAATATACTTAACATAATAAAAATCCTTCTTATCACAATACGTTCTACCATTCTCTTCCCTTCTATCCCTTCCTGCTATCATCTCAAACTTAATTCTTCCTTCTCTCCTTCCTTCCTTTTCTCCCTTCCCTTACTAGTTTTGGCCTTCTCTTCCCCACTCCACAGTAAGAGACTTTTGCACATTTTTTTACCAGCTGATTTCCAGCTAGTCGGCTGCCACTTACTTAGACAGGCCAACTAATATTCCACATGCCAAGTACGATTGTTAAAACGATTGTTCTGTGTACATAGAATATCCTGTTTATTGGCAGCACATGATATTTATGTTTATGTTTATTGGCAGCACATCACCTACTTATACAAAATATGGTGCTGCAAACACCGATTATTTTTATTCCAGCATAAAAATCACTGCACCTAACAAATGAACGTTCTGCTCGTTTATCGGATGATTACTGGCCTGTTTTGAAAACTTGATAGTCACGAATGAGCTTTGTTATAAGCGCTCATTCCCCAATTATTGACTAGTCTAAATGGACACCTAGGGAACTTCTCCAGAGACATGCCACCATGGACCATACCTTCCTATGTTAGCTATATTTTTTTCACAACATGTTTGCAGGTTTTTGCTGCCTCATCTAAGAGTAGCATGATGTATGCAAAGAGACCCTGATTCCAACGATGTATCACATAGATTACCGTACTGACACTATCAGAGTTGTTAGATTAAGCAATGCAGCAGAGCTGAGAAAGCAGTCCCCGTCCATACCAAGCTCCCTGTGTACATAGCTATAAACAGTGAGCTGACTATCACAGAAGGGACAGAGTCAGACTAATTAAACAACAGCACACAATCTGAAATGTGATACATCATTGAATATATTGTTTTAACACCTACCTCATGCTGTCCTCAGATTACATAGCAAAAACCTGCTGACAGATTCCTTTTAAAAGGTCCATCTTGCCTGTTAAAACTGTGATTATTTATCCTTAGGATAGATTATCAATATTAGAATAGAAAGGGGTCCTATTTTGGGCACCCCACCAATTTGTTGCTTTAAGCGAACCTGTCAGCAGGTACGAACACTGTCAGGTTGGCAGTGTTAAACTGATTAAAATGATACCTGGGGTGAGGAAATCCGTCTTGTGGTTCTTGTGTAATCAGTGTTAGAAGTTTTCAGTTAATGATATGCCCGTGCAGTGCTCTGGGGTGGGACTGTAGGCAGAGTCTTATCTTCCTGCTCTAGGCCAGAGAAACCAAGGAAAGACCTGCCCACAGGCCGCCCACAGCTCCGACCATAGGCCGCCCGAAGAACAAACATATTCCTCATCATAGAAGCAGACTGTTTGTGCTTCGGGGCGGCCTGTGGGCAGGTCTTTTGAATATTTTATTGTCAGTCCTTGAAGTGGAGTATATCTGTGAGACCATTGTGTTCAGCAGCGACCTGGGATTCACAGTTGCTTCCAGAGGTCTTCCCCATGCTGTTCTCTTTCCATTCTGCCCTTTTCCCTCCATTTTAACATCTTCACTGCCCCCCAGACCTCCTTGTAGGGTCTGCCAAAAAATGCTCAGATTTTCCATTGACTCCCATTATACTCGTTACTCGAAACGAGCATCCATGCATTAGGAATTGCTTGGTTTGAGTAATGAGCATTCAAGCATTTTATTGCTCACGCATCACTAATACATACCTATATCTATGTGCTTTGTCATATCCACTTTGATTCTTATCACTGCAGTCTAATATATACACCCACTACCACAGGGTGATATTTTCCATCAGCTATTATTAGCTATTACTTATTTATTTATTATTCTAAATTTCTTCACATCATTGTTTTATCTGGATGTGCGCCTGTTTTTCATCTCGTTATATGATTACCGCACTCCAACTGCTTGATGATAAAGTTTACATAATTTTTCATTACATTCTATATTAACCTATTTCTTCCATTTTCCTAGTGGCACCCCTAGCAACAAAGACAAAGTTAGTAGTAGTGTATTACTATTCAGACATGCATGTCACAGGTCCAAACTAAGAATACCGATGCAATGTCTAAACAAGTCTTTTGCATCATGTTCAGTAAACGTATTTTTATGGCTAATGTACTCAGGAGATTTGGGGTATTTAAATATGTATTGCATCCTACCTTTTAATTAAACTTTATGCTTAAGCTCAGTTCCTCCTGGAACCAGGCAGATAATTTAATAGGATTGCCACTAATACAATAAAAATGTTTATTCGTTCACATTGATTTATTTCTTCTATTCAGATCGTATAATTACAGAGTCACTAATTTATTAGAATCTACTTTCCCATCTATAAATATTAATTCCCTGGAAGTTATTAAATTGTTTTCATGTTCATTCACATTGATTAATATTAATTCATTTTAATTCATGAATATTCACACTTGCCATGCTAAGGGGCTATCCAGAGCTGTGAGCTCTCTCTTAATCCAGTAGTTATTATTTTTTATCTATTTTATTAATGAAAAACATTGTATTATTTGTCTGCTGATTGTATAAGCGAGATATCTACCTCAATTCCTCAATTACATCTGTTATGATTACACCACACTGTGAGTGACAGCTCAGTTCACCTATCTGATCAGGGGTCATGCTGAGCTGTCAGTACTGTGGTTTACAGCTTAGCTGCCCAATCTGTTTGGCCATGCAGAGTTCTCCAAGTGTCATCGATTCTGGGTGATTACCTGGCTATTTATGACCTTGTCAGTTTTAGCTTTAAGGTCAGTGATATGTTTGCTGTGTGCTCTGTATTCTGATATTCTGATCTTTGTTACCAGACCTTGGATTTGCCTTTTTGACTACCCATTTATATTGGGACTTTTTGCCTTCACATACTCTTACCTTAGTTTCCTGACCCTGGACTCTACCTTTGACTATCTGTTTATCTTTTCCCTTAGTCTATGACGTACCCTCCTGGCATTTGACCTGGGACTTAAGTGACTTCCTCATCTCACATCTTGTCCGCGAAAAGCGACTCAGCATCACATTAATTACAACTGTCCATTACATTTTTTGTCTTTTTTGACAGTATGGACCCAGTTCACATGCTTTTTGATCAGGTGGCGAATGTGACACAGATGATACATGATCTGGATAACTAAATAATTACTGAATCTTAAATCATCCCAATTGCAGTTGTGGGGTCAGGTAAGTAGTTTCATGACTTCTCCCTATAGCGCTCCACTGCCAGCTGCAGCTGCACTGTCTTATACCCTCTAACATGCAGTTAGTTTCTCACAAACCTGTAGTGGTCCTTCTGGAAACATTTTCAGAGGAGAAAAAACAGTTTAGATTGTTCAGGTAGAGCTGAAAGTTATTTTTTACCCTGCAACCTCAGTCTTTATGGAATGAGTCCCAATGGTAGGAATAATTATATCCCTCCTGCAGGGCCGGCTTCAGGATTTCATGGGCCCCAGGCAAAAGAGTCTCAGTGGGCCCTTTCGATGAGAACAAAGGAATGGCGCACAGCGTGAATGAAACAAATTACATATAACAAAAGGGGTGCATAACCAGTGGTCAAAAACTAAATGAAGATATAAGGAAAAAGAAACCACTGAAATGTATGCACACCACAACTCAGTAATCAAAAAATGAAAAAGCTTTATTGCACAACATTAAAACAAACAACAATTAAAAACAATGAAAGTCCCTGCATGGATCCCAACAAGCAATCGCTGGCCAATAATCAAACTCCAATAATCAAATGAACAGTGCATATCCCAAACAATGTGTCAAAATAACAATAAACGGGCATATACGCTAAGTCCACAGGAGAAAAAGTATATAATGCAAACCCTATACACGGTCATAATGAGGTGATAATAAAAGGTAAGATGCCCCCTATCACAAAATGATAATGATGGTATACCACCTCACAAACTGTGAATTCCAAAGGGCTCCCTAAATGGAAAGGCTCACGTGTGGACAGGCAAGGTCAGGGCTGTAAATGGACAGTGCGCCCGATGGCTTGAGTGATATCTACTGTAAATTCTCAAGTAGCTCAGAAACCAGACAGTATAGTCCTCCTTACAGTATTATGAGCACCACATAGCACTCCATACAGAATATATGAACCGTGCCATAGTCCATATATTGCTCTATACAGTATTATGAGCACCACATAGTGCTCCATGCAGAATAAGGAGCCCCATATATTGCTCCATACAGTATTATGGGCACCACACAGTGCTCCATACAGACTAATGAGCCTCATATATTGCTCTATAAAGAATAATGGACCGCAAATAATGCTCCACACAGTATAATGAACCCCATATATTGCTCCATGCAGAATAATGAGCCCCATATATTGCTCCATACAGTATAATGAGTCCCATATATTGCTCCAAACAGAATGGGCCCCATATAATGCTCCATATGTGGGACTCATATGATGCTTCATAGATAATGGGCCCCATATGATTCTCCAGTATATGATGGGCCCCATATAATGCTCCATATATAATGAGCCCCATATGATGCTCCTGTATATAATGGATTCCATATATTGCTTCAAACATAAAAAAATGAAATACCTTTCCTTGTTGGCCGCTGCTCTGCACTGGACTCCTCAGTGTTGGCATCTTCCAACTCTCTGCACTGTGACTTTTCAGAGCAGAGGGCGCAAACTAGTAACATCATCACACCCTCTGACCTGAAATGTCACAGAGTCAATCGACGTGGAAGACCTGGCTGTTTCATTTATCCCCCAGGCTCCAGAACGGTTTTCTTTGACGCCTTAGATGTAATTGTAACTCTATGACCATGGTTCCTCTATCACCATCAAGCATGGACGCCAGCATTCTCACCACCCCAACCATGCAGCATTGTCCCTTGGCATGCTTTCTGCTTATTTTCTGTACTGAGTCCCAGTGGGGCACAAAGGGAACTCACGCATGTTCTTCCCTGCTCTTAAATGGGCAGCACTCACATATAGTAAAATGCTCTCAGCCTTTATCTAAGATGCATTTAGTACACTTGTGCCCCTGCACTTGTGCCTTTGTAGCTCACACATCCACAAAACTTTACAGTAGGAATGGTGTTCCTTTCATCATAGGCCTTGTTTACCTCTCTCCAAATGTATCGTTTATGGTTGTGGCCAAAAAGTTCAATTTTTGTCTCATCACTCCAAATTACCTTGTTCCAGAAGTTTTGAGGCTTGTCTCTGTGCTGTTTTGCATATTGTAGGGAACATGCTTTGTGGCATTTGTGCAGTAATGGCTTTCTTCTGGCGACTTGACCATGCAGCCCATTTTTCTTCAAGTGCCTCCTTATTGTTTATCTTGAAACAGCCACACCGCTAGTTTTCAGAGAGTCCAGTATTTCAGCTGATGTTATTTGTGGGTTTTTCTTTTCACCCAGAACAATTTTCCTGGCATTTGTCACAGGTCACAGGTGAGGATGTTACCTTTAGTAGCCATTCAAACCCATTTGTGTCAACTTCTGTGCATGTTATCAGGCCAAAATCACCAGGGTATGTAAACTGTTGATCAGGGTCATTTGGATGTTTTGAGTTGTCATTATGATTTAAAAAGAGAAAACACAGTAGTTTGACAATAAATAGCTTCACCCAACCACTAACCATGAGTGGAGAAAAAGATTTGGTGTTAACATTCATATTCTCTGAAAAAAAGGCTAAGAAAGCAAAATATTCTGCCAGGGTATGTAAACTTTTGAGCACAACTGTAGCTTCTGCACATGACCAATATGAGGTAGGGGTGTGCTGGGCTGTCGGTATTGTGATTGACAGACCAGCTGCCCAATCTGGCAGTGCCTGCAGGGTTCTCCAATTGTCTCCCATTCTGGAAGATTACATGGCTATTTAGCGTGCTGGCTATTATCAGACCTTGTCAGTTGTAGCATTAAGCTAATTGGTGTGTTTGCTCTGTGCTCTGTATTCAAATATTATTATCTATATTGGTAGACCTTGGTTTTGCCTTTTTGACTACCTGTTTGTATTAGCCCTTTTTGCCTTGACCACTATGACCTTACTTTTCTGACCCTAGACTTTGACTCTCCATTTGTATTTTCCTTTTGTCTATGACATACCCTCCTGGCATTTGACCTCGGACTCCTTCACTTCCCACCTGACGGCTTGTCTGTGAGAAGTGACTTAGCATCATAACATTTCTCTAATGCCTATGACTCAAACAGGAGAACGACCTTCTAATAATTTACAGAGGGTGTGTCCTTTATCTATTAAATAACTTATTGATCTCTGGGGGTCTGACTGTGGGATCCTTCCTGTATGCTGCTTTCAGAATAAGCAAACTGGGTAACAAATGCTCTTCAAAGGAATTATTCCTTTTTATTCTCCCTTCTTTTGTAAAGTAGGGTCACTTTCACAAAGTAGGCTGATTGTAGTACTTTGGAAAAGAAAAAAATAGCTATCGACTGTGGATGATTATCAGAATTTGGCTGTCCAAAAACTTGGCAGACACATTAAGTTCTATTAAATCATCATAGAATTCATATTAGCTGGATGTTCATCGGTGTATTAATAATGAAATTCATCCAGCCAGAATCTGTTTCAAGGGCACAAGCAAAGTCTTGTGATAGATTGTTTAATGTTTCTCAGAAAATATGTAATGTAGACTAGATTTTCCATCCTGTATATCCCAAAATCTTTCCAATCTGGAAACATATGCACATATATAACATAGGAAAAGCACCACTACCTGGAAATGTGCTTCCTTCAAGATATAATTTGGTCCTGACAGACTCCTTTTAAGAAAATTTGGAAATCAACAAAGAAAAAAGTTTTGCATTCTATGCAGTATACCTGAGTGCACTTCACGGTTGACAAAATAATCTATCCTGCTGTTCGCTGTGCCAATGGCGCCACAAACTATTCCAGCAAAATCTACGTTCCAAAAGTGAAATCCTATCTTCTGAGCCTTGGCATATGAATAAGCAGCAGTTTCCAAAGACATATGGGGTATCACCATGTTCTGGAGAAATGGTTGATAGTGACTCAATCCTACAAGACTGTAAACTTGTAAAAGTCTGTAAAAGAAGTCCCAGAAGACTGGAGAAGAGCAAATGTTGTTCCTATCTTCAAAAAGGGGAAGAAGGTGGACCCAGGGAACTATAGGCCGGTGAGTCTGACAAATTATTAAAGAACATGTATGTAAGTACCTGGATAAGAATGAAGTGATTAAACAGAGTCAGCATGGGTTTGTAACTAATAAGTCATGTCAGACTAATTTAATTTCCTTCTATGACAGAATCACTGACTGGGTGGATGAGGGAAATGCTGTAGATATAGTATATCTTGACTTCAGCAAAGCATTTGACAAAGCATCTCACACAATCCTTATTGAAAAAATGACTAAGTATGGAATGGACAAGGCAACTGTTAGGTAGATTCATAACTGGCTTAGTGATAGGACCCAAAGAGTGGTAATAAATGGCTGCACATCCAGTTGGAAGAATGTATCAAGTGAGGTACCACAGGGCTCTGTCTTGGGCCTGTATTGTTCAACATCTTTATCAATGATTTAGATGAAGGAATTGAGGGTAAACTGATTAAATTTGCTGATGACACAAAGCTAGGAGGGATAGCTAATACTAGAGAAGAGAGAGAGCGGATTCAAAAAGATATAAATAAACTAGAGCAGTGGGCAGCAACTAACAGAATGGTTTTTAACAGGGAAAAATGCAAAGTACTACATCTGGGAAATAAAAATGAAAAAAGCGTATACAGAATGGGAGCAATAGGGCTAGGCAACAGCACATGTGAAAAAGACTTGGGTATACTAATAGATCACAGACTGAACATGAGTCAACAGTGTGATGCAGCAGCAAAAAAGGCAAATACAATTCTGGGATGTATTAACAGAAGCATACAGTCTAGATCACATGAAGTCATTATTGCCCTCTACTCCTCTTTGGTCAGACCTCATCTGGAATACTGTGTCCAGTTTTGGGCACCACATTTTAAAAAAGACATCAACAAACTGGAGCAAGTTCAGAGAAGAGCGACCAGAATAGTGTCCGGTCTGCAAACCATGTCCTATGAGGAACGGTTACAGGATTTGGGAATGCTCAGCTTGCAAAAAAGAAGACTGAGAGGAGACTTAATAGCTGTCTACAAATATCTCAAGGGCTGTCACATTGTAGAAGGATTATCTTTATTTTCATTTTCACAAGGAAAGACTAGAAGCAATGGGATGAAACTGAATGGGAGAAGACACAGATTAGATATTAGAAAAAACTTTTTGACAGAGTGATCAATGAGTGGAACAGGCTGCCACGAGAGGTGGTGAGTTCTCCTTCAATGGAAATCTTCAAACAGAGGCTGGACAGACATCTGTCAGGGAGGATTTAGTGAATCCTGCTTTGAGCAGGGGGTTGGACCAGATGACCCAGAAGGTCCCTTTCAACTCTACCATTCTATGATTCTATAACTCAACCACACCCCTCTTCAACTTTGTGGTGCCAAAATCTTAGTTTTTGGTGACTATTCTGTCAGGCACTATTCTGTGGAGCTTAGCTTACCAAAAAGCAGAGAGCCTTCAGTTTCATCTGTACAACTCTCCAAGAACACAAGTGGTGCTTTCAGCTACAACACGCCTCTACACAGGGAGAGACTTACCCAGATGTTTTTCTACAGTTCTTCTTTCACCTGAAAGATGCAACAGTGATATTTATGGATGTCCTTAATTGGGAGCTCCACTATCCAGGCAACCTTACCCCTAAGGTAAGCATCTTCTTGAAGAAACATCTCACTACATAAGCTGACATTTCAGAGATTTCCCCCCCTGAGGACTCCAAGACTCAGACAGCAGAAGACTGACTTGAAGGAATCCTGAATTGCCTTCATATTATGACATTAAAAAGGCCCATGATTCTGGACTTGTGAGTAACATTGTCTATCACATGCTGTCTTTTATGGAAAATGTGCCTGTCATAATGTGCACCATTCATTTAATGTGAATTAGCTTTTCCAAGATGGCGCTCAGACTTTGCTGTTTTTACCCTTCTCCTTTCTTTTCCTATTTCTCTGTCTCTTGTTCTCTTTCTTTCTTTTATTTCTCCTTTCCCTCTCTTTATTTAGGTGATTTATTATACCAGTTGTCATACGGGTATATCACTCAGCACTCTAATTAGATATGTCAGATGAGTCCTAATGTATCAAGGTTCATACAAGCCAGCAAAAAGTGATGTCCTATGCAAATTGTGTAAATTCTCTCACCCCTAAGCAAAAATTATGTAATGCTAAGGTAGGTACACTCATGGAAAGGAAGATGGAGTAAAACCCTGGAGTATTGTTGTGATGCGTAATGTTAGTAAATTGGCCTAGTAAAACAGGTTGGCAAAAGAAGGTGTCTTTTTACTTAAAGATTTTAAAAAATAAAATAACATCCCCTGGGGGTAAAAAAAAAAGTGATGAGCGAGAGTAAAATGCTGGGGGGATCATTATCGAGTGAGCAATTCATGATGCTCGGGTGCTCGCCCCGGGAGTAAGAGTATAATGGAAGTCAATGGGAAACTCGATCCCCCAGGCTTGGGTTTTTTAAAAATTGCTGAAAAAACAAGGGAAGGGCTGAAATGGGGGAACGCATGGGAAGACCAAACCCATTCCCCCCCTGGGAACATTGGCAAGTTTCTTTTTTTTAAACGGATTGAAAAAAAAGTATAAATTTGAATGAAAAAAGTTAAACTTCTTTCGGAAACCCTTGTTTTTCTAAGGGAAAAAAATGTTGCATTGGAAGTTCACACTTTTTTGGTTTTTTTCACTTTGCACCCAATGGGAAAAAAAAATTTCCCAGGAAAACGAAACCAAAAAGGAATTTTGAAAAAATTCCCTAAAATATTTTTGCCCCAATCATTAAAAAAAACCCCAAAAAACCGTGAAAACCCCTTTAAAAAAAATATTGGGGGGGGAAAACTTTTGATATTTTTTAAAACCTTTTTTCAATTAAGATTAATTTACCCTTTAAGCCCTTTGGGAAAAGATCAAACACCTTTTAGGGGAACGGTTTTGGGAACTGGGGGAAATTTTTTCCCAAAAATTTTTAAACCGAGGAAAAAGGACCGCTTTTTACGGGATTTTTGGGCGGTTTGCCCTTTTTGGGGACCCCAGGGTTTAGGACAGCAATTTTTTAAAAAAAGAGGTTGACACCGCTCAATCAAAAAGAAGGGGGAATGGCGGATTTAAATCAAAACCGCGGGAAAAACCGCAATTCATGGGGGTTTTTTTTTTTTTATTAATTTATTGTACGTAACTTGAATTTTTCCACAAAAATTGGCAGACCCAAAATAAAGGGGGCAAACCCCCAAAAAGTTCTCGGGCCCGTAAGTTCTTTTCCCCTTCCATTAAAAAAATAAGGTTACAAAAACTTTTTATTAGAAAATTTTTGTTATTTTTTATTTTCAACCAATTTTTTTGGGAAATAGTTTTTTAAACCATTAAAATTATTACCCCCAAAAAACAACCCAAACAACCCCAAAAAAATTTTTAAAAAAAAAAAAAAAATGCCCTTTGGGTTTTGCCAAACCACGACAGAAAGGTATTTAAAAACAATTTTAGGAAAAAAAAGCCAAAAAGTTTAAAACATGGAGAATTTTCTTTTTAAAATTTCACAAATTTTTTCCAAATTTTTAAAATTGTTGGTAGTGGAATGGGCTTCATTTACTTTTAAAACCAAGCCATACGCAAAAGGGTTTTTAAAATTTGGTTTTTTTAAAAAAGGATTAAAAAAAACAAAATTAAATCCGAAAAGGGTAACTTTTTTTTTTCCCCGGATTTAGGTTTGTTTAAATACTCAAAAAAGGTTTTTGAAAGGGAAAAAAAGTTCTTTTTTCTTTGGGAAAGCAGTGCTTAGTATTGGTTTTTATGTTTTAAGAAAATTCACATTACTTGCCCCTTACCAAAAAACCTTTTAAATCTTGCGGAAAAACCCATTTTTAAATTTTGAATCCTATTGTTTTTAATCAAAAAAAAAACACACAAAATTTTCTTTTGGGTGAAAGGGTTCTTAGATGTTTGTACAAAAATATATTTTTTATTTATATTTAATATAATATAAAAAAGTAAGACCAAAATTTGGGAACCCCTTCTAAAATTTAAAAATTTTTTTTGTAAATTTAAAGACTATGAAAATTGTACATTCAAATTTAAAAGGATCAAAACTATAATTAAAAACATGTGGAAATTTTTACTTAAAAAAAAAGTGTGAAACAACTGAAATTAGCTTATTTTAGGTTCTTCAAATAGCCACCTTTTGTTTTTTTATGCTTTGCACACTCTTGGCATTTTTAGAGCTTAAGAGGTAGTCCCCCGGAAGGGTTTTCACTTCAGGGTGTCCCCCGTCAGGTTTAATAAATGGTATTTCTTGCCTTAAAATGGGTTTTGGGGCCTTTAGTTTTTTGCAGAAGTTTGGTGGATCCCCAGCTGATAGCCCCAAAGAACGCTTTTTGAATTTTTTTAGGGAAAAAAAAAGACCCCAAAAAAGAAAAAGAGTGGATCATTTTTTAAGGGAAATAAGGGTCAGTAGCCCAAAAAAATTGGGAAAACTTTAAAGGCCCCCCCAAATGCAGTTGAAAAAACCATGAAGCCACAAAAAAACGGCTACATGGGACCGCCCCGGGGGAACCCTCAGAAGCAAGGGGGGAGCTTTGGGTTCCTTTTTGGGGCGGCCCCATGTGGAGTTTTTTTTGTACCCGGGAAAGGACTTGGGGAAAAAAATTTAAAGTTTTTTCCCCCTTTTTGGACTGACTAAAACCTTCTTTTTTTTAAAGTATGATGGCCCCCATTTTTTTTTTACTTAGTGTTTTTAAAACCTGACAGGGACCCCCGTGAAGTAAAAACCTTTCCGGGATCCTTGAAGGCTCAAGAGAAGGCAAAGTGGAAAGCAGTAAAAAGAAAAAAAGGGGCTTTTGTTTGGAGTGAGGAGAAATAGCAAAAAAGCCGAAGTGAATACCCCAAAGGGGTGGAAATTACTGGGTTGCAAAACCCCCAAACAACCCCCCACACAAAAGACCCCTGGAGCGTACCTAGGTTTTTCCTAAAAACCTTTTTAAAACCCCCGGGGAATAGCTCCTAAAGACAGAGAGTAAAGCTATCTCCCCGAAGCGAAACCCCCCAAAAAAATGGAACCCCAAAATGAAGGCGGTTGAAAAAAAAAAAACGAACACAGACAAAAAATAAAGGAGCAAAGCGGGGCCCAATATGTCTAGATAGAAAATTTGGAAAAAATTTGACTGCCCCAAAAAAAAACCCCACAAAAAAAAACCAAACTTTGTTAAAAAAAAACCCCAGATCTCCGTTCTTCACCTAAACCAAATCTTGGTGTATCACACAGAAAATTTGCAAAAAAAAAGGAAAACGGAAAAGCCAAAGGGGCAAACACGAAGGCAAAAAATGCAATCCGGCCCAAAAAAAGACCGGCTAAAAACCCCCTAAGGCAGCAACCCCCAAAAGGGGGAAACCAACCAGAGGGAAAAAAACAAGTCACTTTTCTGAATGAGAGCAGGAATGCAAGCTGAGCTCCAAGCAAGATCTGGAAGAACAATTGATTACCGGCAAGGCTGATGGGAGTTCAGGTCACTTCTTACAGACTAATCGGACCCAGCATAAAGCCATTCAGCAATTGGTTCATTACCCTCAGCAACCACCGGAGGGAGCCCCAGCTCCGAAGTCGCCTCCAACGTGCTCACAACAGTACCCCCCTTGAGAAGGGGTCACCGAACGCTCACTTGCACAACCAGGCCGATCAGGATGAGCTCGATGATAGGCACGGATAAGTCTCCTAGCATGGATGTCCGAAGCAAACACCCAAGAATTGTCTTCTTGACCATAACCTCTCCACTTAACCAAATACTGGAGTTCCATCTAGCAAAACGAGAATTCAATATTTTCTCAACCACATACTCCAAATTGCCCTCAATCAAAACAGGGTCGGGAGGTGCAGCCATAGGAACCACTGGCTCAACAAACCTCTTCAATAAGGACTTGTGGAACACATTATGGATCTTAAATGTCCCTGGAAGAAGCAAACGGAAGGAAACCGGATTAAGAATTTCCATGATCTTATAAGGTCCAATGAACCTTGGCTTAAATTTTGGAGACACAACCTTCATAGGGATATTTCTTGAGGACAACCAAACCAAGTCCACCACTTTAAAATGAGGAACATCAGTCCTATTCTGGTTGGCAAACCGCTGGGCCTTCTCCTGAGAGAGAGACAACCTCTCCACTTCCTGGTCCCAAATCTGCTGCATACGCTCCACAATAGAGTCAACCCCAGGACAGACGGAAGCCTCCGCCTGTCCTGAAGAAAATCGAGGGTGAAACCCAGAATTGCAGAAAAATGGAGACATCAAGGTGGCAGAGCTAGCCCTATTATTAAGAGTAAATTCAGCCAAAGGCAAAAAAGAGACCCAGTCATCTTGATCAGCAGACACAAAACATCTCAAATAAGTCTCCAAGGTTTGGTTTGTTCTCTCGGTTTGTCCATTGGTCTGAGGGTGAAATGCAGAGGAGAAAGATAACTGAACACCAAGTTTAGAACAAAATGTTCTCTAAAATCTGGAAACAAACTGGACTCCTCTGTCAGACACAATGTTCTCCGGAATGCCATGTAACCGAACCACGTGCTGAAAAAACAAAGGCACCAATTCGGAGGAGGAAGGCAACTTAGGTAATGGCACAAGATGTATCATCTTGGAAAACCTATCACAGATTACCCAGATAACGGTCATTCTCTGAGAGACAGGGAGGTCGGAATTAAAATCCATAGAGATATGGGTCCATGGCCTCTTGGGCACCGGTAATGGCATTAACAAACCACTAGAGCGAGAGCAAGGCTTGGAACGAGGGCAAGTCCCACAGGACTGCACAAAGTCCCTGACGTCACGAGACAAAGTAGGCCACCAAAAGGACCGACTCACCAAGTCTCTGGTACCAAAAATACAGGGATGACCAGCCAACGCGGAACAATGAATCTCAGACATCACACTCTTCTTCCACTAGTCTGGGACAAACAATTTCCCAACAGGGCAGCGTTCAGGTTTATCCTCCTGACACCCCTCCAGAACCAGTCTCAAATTGGGCGAGATGGCAGAAAGAACTACACCCTCTTTCAAAATAACAGCAGGATCAGTTAACTCAGGAGAATCCGCAAAGAAACTCCTCGAGAGGGCATCCGCCTTAACATTCTTAGTGCCCGATGAAAAGAAACCACAAAATTAAAACGTGTGAAAAACAAGGCCCACCTGGCCTGTCTAGGATTAAGTCGCTTGGCTGATTCGAGATAAACCAAGTTCTTATGGTCCGTGAGGACCACCACCTGATGTTTGGCTCCTTCCAGCCAATGTCTCCACTCTTCAAAGGCCCACTTCATTGCCAATAGCTCCCGATTACCCACGTCATAATTACGTTCAGTTGGAGAAAATTTTCGAGAGAAGAAGGCATAAGGGTTACTCTTAGAGGTCTCCGGATCCCTTTGGGACAAAACAGAACCTGCCCCAATCTCAGAAACATCAGCCTCAACCTGAAACGGTAAAGAAACATCAGGCTGCCGTAGAACAGGAGCAGAAATGAATCTCTGCTTAAGTTCCTGAAACGCAGAAACTGACTCAGGAGGCCAATTCACCACATCGGAACCCTTTTTGGTCAACTCAGTCAATGGTTTAACAATACCGGAGAAATTACCAATAAATTTACGATAAAAATTGGCAAAACCAAAAAATCTTTAAAGAGCCTTCAAAGTAGTAGGTTGAACCCAATCACAGATGGCCTGAACCTTGACCGGGTCCATTTCAATAACAGACGGAGACAAAATGAATCCCAGAAATGAAACCTTCTGTACGCCAAAAAGACACTTTGATTCCTTCACATACAGTGCATTCTCTCTCAAAATCTGGAACACAGTCCGAACATGTGTCACATGAGAGTCCCAGTCGTTGGAAAAAATCAAGATATCATCCAAATAAACGATCAGAAATTTATCCACAAAATCCCTGAAAATATCATTCATAAAGGATTGGAAGACGGAAGGGGCATTAGTAAGCCCAAAAGGCATCACTAGGTACTCAAAATGCCCCTCTGGGGTATTAAACGCTGTCTTCCATTCATCCCCGTGCTTAATATGAATAAGGTTATACGCCCCCCTGAGGTCAAGCATGGTAAACTCACACTTTTCACTCTGGAAGATAGGTCTGAAATAAAGGGTAACGGATATTGATATTTAACAGTGATTTTATTCAGGAGGCGATAGTCAATACACGGCCTCAATGAACCATCCTTTTTGGCCACAAAGAAAAAACCGGCACCCAAGGGTGAAGAGGATGGTCTGATATGACCCTTCTCCAAAGACTCCTTGATATAAGATCGCATAGCATCGTGTTCAGGTACAGATAAATTAAAAAGGCGACCTTTAGGAAATTTACCACCAGGCACTAACTCAATAGCGCAATCATAGCTTCTGTGAGGAGGTAAGGATACAGACTTACTCTCACTAAATACATCAGAAAAATCCGTCAAAAAGTCAGGGACATCCTGAGACTGGGGAGAGGCAGAAAAAACAGGAGTGTCAGTATTAACACATTGGCAGCCCCAACTGGTCACAGACACAGATTTCCAATCCAAAACAGGATTATGAGTCTGTAACCAAGGGAAACCTAGTACAATAATGACATGCAGATTATGCAACACCAGAAATTTGCAACTCTCCTGATGATCTGGTTCAACCCTCATTATCACCTGAGTAGAAAACTGGGGTTTATTCTCTGCCAAAGGGGTAGATTCAATGTCCAGCAAAGGAATAGACTTCCGCACAAAACCCACAACGTTTGGCAAAGTCAAAATCCATCAGGTTAATAGCTGCTCCTGAATCAACAAAAGCCTGAGCCGAAAATGTGGACAGGTAGCAAATCAGGGTAACAGTCAACAGAAATTTAGTCTGAACACTACCCAAGACAACTGAGCGCGCAAAACGTATTCCCCGCTTAGGGCAAACGGAAATAGCATGAGAAGCGTCACCACAGTAGAAACATAACCCATTGCGCTTTCGAAACTCATGACGCTGTGCCCCAGAAGTCACACCATCACACTGCATGGGCTCAGGAGCTGGCTCACAAGGCAACACTATCTCACGCATACCTCTGCGCTCACGCAAACGTCTGTCAATTTGAATGGCCATAGATATAGAATCATTGAGACCAGAGGGAACAGGGAATCCCACCATAACGTCCTTTACATTTTCTGACAGACCCTTCCGAAAAAGGGCTGCCAAAGCATAATCATTCCATTTGGTCAGGACTGCCCACTTTCGGAATTTCTGATAGTACAGCTCAGCGTCTTCACGACCCTGATTTAATGCCAACAAGGTCTTTTCAGCTTGATCAGTGACATTAGGTTCATCGTACAATAACCCCAGAGCCTGAAAAAATACATCAACATCATTCAAAACAGGATCCCCAGGTGTCAGGGAAAAAGCCCAATCCTGAGGGTCGCCGCGCAGCAGAGAGATGACAATTTGAACCTGCTGTGCTGTGTTCCCTGAGAACTTAGGCTTCAAGGCAAAAAACAACTTACAGTTATTTTTGAAATTCAGAAATTTAGACCGATCCCCCAAAAATAAATCTGGTATGGGGATTCTAGGTTCCACAACCGGCAACCAAGCAAGATAGGTGTCAATGCTCTGAACCTCAGCGGCAAGCCGCTCCACACGGCCAGACAACTGTGCAAACCCCATTGAAGACAAAGAAAAAATTCCTCCTCAGCACCCAGAGAAAAAGAGGGAAAAAAATGCAACAAACAGAAAAAAAAAAATTTCTGACAACTCCCTTTTTTTTTTCCTTTTTTACTATCTTTCCCTTCTGTTGAGTACCATATAATTTTCAGTGTGGCCGGTAATACAGTTATGTTTCGGTAGCTGAGGAGAAATAGCAAAAATAGCCGAAGTAGCTATAGACCAGAGAGGCTGGAAACTACTGGGTTGCAGAACCCTAAACTAACCGCCACACTAGAAGTAGCCGTGGAGCGTACCTACAGTGATCCTAGATGCCTCGTCACAGCCGGAGAGATAGATACACCTAAAGACAGAAAGATGAAAGCTATCTGCCCTGTAGCAGAACTCCCAAAGAAATAGGAAGCCCCCAAACATGTAATGGCGGTTAGACAAGAAGAAAATACGAACACAGACAGAAAATAGAATGAGCAAACGCTGGGGCCCAATACTGTCTAGATAGAAAAGTATAGGAAAGAATTCTGACTGCAACCCAAAAAACCCTGACAAAAATACCAACACTTCTGATTAATAAAAAACGTGAGATCACACGATCTCTTCCACCTAAATCAGATCTCTGGTGTAACACACAGCAATTCAGCAAATAAAAAGTGACACAGGAAAAGGGCAAAAGTGCAAACACGAACTGAGCACAAATGCAGAGCCAGGCCCCAAAAGGGACCAGGCTGAAGTCCACTGCAAGGCAGCAAACCAGCAAGGAAAATCCAGCCAGAGGAAAAAAAAAACAAGTCACTTATCTGAATGAGAGCAGGAATGCAAGCTGACCTCCAAGCAAGACCTGGAAGAACAATTGATTACCGGCAAGGCTGATGGGAGTTCAGGTCACTTATATCAGACCAATCGGTTCATTACCCTCAGCAACCACCGGAGGGAGCCCCAGCTCCGAAGTCGCCTCCAACGTGCTCACAACAGGTGGCTACTTTGAAGAACCTAGAATATAAAACATATTTTCAGTTGTTTCACACTTTTTTGTTAAGTATATAATTCCACATGTGTTAATTCATAGTTTTGATCCCTTCAGTGTGAATGTACAATTTTCATAGTCATGAAAATACAGAAAAATCTTTGAGAAGGTGTGTCCAAACTTTTGGTCAGTGCTGTACATATATTGTAAGGCGGCTAAAGGCCGTGTAGTCGATGTGAGGTATGTGTCACAGAGATGGCTGCTCTCTGTGATATAACCCGGAGTATTTTTTTTAGTGCACGTAAGCACTAAGAGGTTCATTTGGCGCACCTGGGATTGGGTTGAGGGAACTATGAGAGATGGTTACCTATCTCCTCCATATATCTCTGAACTTGTCTCCCAATATCTTCCCTCACGTAATCTCCGGTCCTCCCAAGACGTCCTTCTCTCCTCCACACTTATTCGCTCCTCACCTAATTGCCTCCAAGATTTCTCCCGAATATCCCCCATCCTCTGGAATTCTGTGCCCCAACACGTCAGACTATCGTCCACATTCAGATCCTTCAGATGGAACCTGAAAACACACCTCTTCAAGAAAGCTTAGAGCCTGCAATGACCCCGCTGCCTCCTCACCACTATGGGAGCTACCGCCTCACCAACACCGGAACTGCTGCAACCCCCAACCTACTGTCTCCTTCCCCATCATCCTGTAGAATGTAAGCCCACAAAGGCAGGATCCTCTCGCCTCTGTCATTGTTAGTTTGCTTACTGTAAGTGTTATCTGTAATTTATGTGTAACCCCTCATGTACAGCACCATGGAATCAATGGTGCTATATAAATAATAATAATGGGCGGGTCTGGCTACCCACATACCTCACCTCTGTGTATGGTTACAGCATATATAATGGAGGCTGTTGTTTGGCACATGGTCTGTGACCAGAAACATGGAGGCCTCCAATGTGTGTGTGCTAAGACACTGACCTGAGCAGGCGGACCCGCAGTGCTATATGAACTGCTTGTTTTGTCTGTTTCAATTTTGTGCCACAGAAGGCCATCTTTTCTTTGCTTAAAGTTAAGCAGGTTTATGGAGCGAATAAACCTGACGGAACATTTTATGAAAACCGCTTCCTGAGTTAAACCTTACAAGTGGTGTTAGACGCACAGGCAGTGTTCCAGTAGAGACATGCAACTGCTACAGGAAGGATTGCATGTCCTGGGTTAAGTCTGTTGCAAGCCAGCAATCATCACCAGACAAAATGAAGGACCTGCTGAAACACCTGGTCCAGTCGCAGCAGCAACAGCAAGAGACCAACAGGCTGTTATTTCAGCAGATCCAATTGAGCCAGCAGCAGCAATGGCAGCAGATGCAGCTTCTGGCAACTGCCATCCAGGGCAGGACGAGCGCCCAGGTCCAGCTGATGATGCCCACGTCCAGAAGGCAGTAAGACAAGCTTTGCAGAAAATGACTCCGGGGGATGATGTTGAGGCATTTCTGACGGTGTTTGAAAGGGTCACCGAGAGGGATAAACTCCCACCAGAGCAGTGGGCAGAGGTACTAGCGCCATACTTGACGGGAGAACCCCAGAAGACGTACTATGATTTAGCTTTGCAGGACGCAAAAGAGTACAGCAAGCTAAAAACTGAGATTTTTGCACACTTGGGGTGACAATGACTTTCAGGGTGCAGTGGGTTCACTGCTGAGTGTATCACCAGGAAAAACCACCGTGCTCCCAAATGTTTGACCGGTTTGACCTGGTCCAGAAGTGGCTGCAGCTGAAGTCCTCTATACCTATGCAGATGGTAAAACGGGTGGTGATGGACCGGTTTGTGCACTGCCTGCCGAGGCCCATACAGACTTGGGTTGCCAAGGGTGATCCCTGGAATGCGGATGAACTGGTCGGACTGGTCAAGAGATACCAGGGGGTTGAAGATTCCGTGGGAAAGCAGCCCACTCCATACTTTGGGTCTCAACAGGGGGTGGAGGCCCTAAAGGGTGTGGGTGTCCAAGATCCAAAGGGGCAGGGGAGGTGGTGCCCAAGGTCCCTACAGGTGCTATTGTTTGCTGGAGGTGCCACGGCCCAGGCCATATAGCCGCCCGCTATACGCTGATCCCTGAGCAGATGGACTGCAGCATAGGATGCCGATGTTCATATTATGCGTATCTGGCCTGCACTGTGAACATAGGGACCCAACTCTGAAAGAAGCCTTCAATAATGTCACTGTCATTAATGGGGTTGCACAGGATCCAGGGGCTGACACAAGGTTTCCTTATTTTATGATGAGTGAGGAGTTGTATCGGGTCACGAAAATGAGGGAGGAGCTGGTGGAACAGCTAATAGTGTCGGGACCCTATAGACAGAAGGTGTTGGATATGGCCCATGCACACATCTTGGGGGGACATGTGGGATTGGAAAAAAACGTGAGAATGGATCGTGCAGATGTTCTATTGGCCCGTGTATTACCGGGAAATTGTAAAGCCATAGAAAAGGACAGTAGAGACTGGGATTGTCTTTTGCCATATCTGTTGTTCTCGATCAGTGAGGTACCACAGGCCTCTACAGGGTTTTCGCCATTCAAACTTCTGTATGGTCGATATCCGCGAGGTCTCCTGGATATAGTCAAGGAAACCTGGGAAGCCAAAGTCACGCCACACAGAAGCATCATCGAACACGTGGCACTGATGCAGCAGAGGATTGTGAAGGTGATGCCCATCGTAAAAGGACATCTCCTTCAGGCACTAGAAGTTCTAGGCAAAATGGCAAGGGCCGTATGAGGTGGTGGAGAAGTTTGGTGATATAAACTATAGGATTCATCAACCAGGAAGATGGAAACCATATCTGGTCTACCATGTGAACTTCATCAAGCCATGGCAAGACAGAGAGCCGGCTGAAACTCCGTGCTTGCTGGCCCAGCCAGAACGCGAGATTGGAGGTGTCACCATAGTGGAGACACTGTCGAAGGCCCAAAAACAGCAGTGCCGGGAATTGCTCTAGAAGAACAGGGACCTGTTCTTGGAATCGCTGGGGTGCACAAAGGTCACAGAACACGAAGTACTGACAGAGCCACATGTGCATGTATACGTGAAGCCTTATTGGATTCAGGAGGCCAGTCAAGAAGTGATCTCCAAGTAGGTAGAGCATATGTTGAAACTTGGGGTCATTGAGAAATCTAAGAGTGCTTGGATAAGCTCGATAGTCCTGGTCCCAAAGCTCGTTGGGGAATGGAGATTCTGCAATGATTATCAGAATTTGAATAAGGTCTCCAGGTTTGACGCATATCCCATGCCATGCGTCAATGAGCTGATTGAGAGACTTGGGCTCGCAAGGTACATAACCACCTTGGATTTGATGAAGGGATATTAGCAGATCCCCCTGGCACAGGGAGCCAAGGAGAAGACTGCATTTTCTACATGGGACGGATGATTCCAGTATGTCCAGATGCTACTTGGACTGCCGGAGGCCCTGGCGACCTTCCAGAGAGCTATTGATAGAATTCTTTCACCCCATAAGCAATACCCCACGGCATACCTGGATGATATTGTTGTCTTCTGCCTGGACTTGGAGAGTCATCTGGAAAAGGTCCAGGCGGTATTTGATGCTCTAAGGAAGGTGGGGTTTTCAATCAACCCGAAGAAATGTACTTTGGGAAAAGAAGAAGCAAATTTCCTGTGATATGTAGTGGGGAGAGGCGAGACAAAACCCAAATCAGTAAAGTAGAGGCAATCCAAACATGGCTGAGATCACTGTCAAAAAAGTAAGTTAGAGCCTTCCTGGGGATCATGGGATACTACATGAGGTTCATCCCGAACTTTGCCATGATGGCCGCACCCCTGACTGACCTCCTTAAAGGGATGAAATCAGTAATGATCAAATGGTCTGAAGAGGCAGAGACAGCATTTAAAAAAATGAAAGGAGCTCTGTGTAAACAGCCTGTTCTGGTGGCCCCCGACTTTAAAAAAGAGTTTATACTCCAAACAGACATCTCAGATGTCGGTTTGGGAGCAGTCCTTTCTCAGGAGATACACGGTGAGGAGCACTTTGTTCTCTACCTAAGCTTTCCTCATGTGAGAGAAAATATTCGGTCATAGAGAAGGAGTGCTTGGCTATAAAGTGGGCAATGGACACGTTATGGTACTATCTGTTAGGACGTCAGTTTAGATTGGTATCCGACCAAGCCCCACTCAGGTATATGAGGGAAACAAAGGGTAAAAATTAGTGATGAGCGAGTATACTCGTTGCTCAGGTTTTCCCGAGCATGCTCGGGTGATCTCCGAGTATTTGGAAGTGCTCGGAGACTTAGTTTCCGTTTCCGCAGCTGCATGATTTGCTGCCACTTGACAGCCTGAATACATGTGGGGATTCCTTAACAAACAGGCATTCCTCACATGTATTCAGGCTGTCCAGCAGCTAAAAATCATGCAGCTGTGGAAACAGAAACTAAATCTCTGAGCACTTCCAAATACTCAGAGACCACCCGAGCATGCTCGGGAAAACCCGACCAACGAGTATACTCGCTCATCATTAGTAATAATGCTGGGGGCACCCGCTGGCTCTTAGCCCTGCAAGATTTCAACTTCCATGTAGAACATAGAGCAGGGAAGCTACATGGTCATGCTGATGCCCACTCAAGAATCCCTTGTATGGTAATAGAAAGTGCCAAGCCCCACCGCTGTAGGCAGAGAGGGGAGGTATGTAAGAAGGCTAAGGACTGCATAGTCGATGGGAGGTATGTGTCACAGAGATGGCTGCTCTCTGTGATATAACCCGAAGTATTTTCTTTAGTGCACGTAAGAACTAAGAGGTTCATTTGGAGCACCTGGGACCGGGTTGCAGGTAGCTATGAGAGATGGGCGGGTTTGGCTACCCACATACCTCACATCTGGGTGTTGTTACAGCCTATATAATGGAGGCTGTTGTTTGGCACATGTTCTGTGACTGTAGACACGGAGGCCTCCAGTGTGTGTATGTGCTAAGACACTGATCTGAGCAGGCGGACCACAGTGCTATTTGAACTGTTTGTTTTGTCTGTTTCCATTTTGTGCCACAGAAGGCCATCTTTTGTTTGTTCATACTTAAGCAGGTTTATGGAGCCAATAAATCTGACAGAACATTTTATGAAAACCCCTTCCTGTGCTTACCTCAACCAGCAGCATAGTGAATAAAACTGTACTATATATATATATATAATATATATATATATATATATTATATATAGTCTGTATGTTCATGAGTGTGTAAAAAAAAATCTTCCGACTGTCTAATGTCATTAAATGCTGCCAAACCTTGCTTATATTGAATAAAGTAATGAGCATGATGACATACTGGAGAACTGTATATGTGTATTACATTTGTACATGTGATGATGTGTGATATATGTCAAGGTCACCAAGAATTATTAGTGTAAATTTTTTCTTGTAACATAAATTGCCAGGTTTCTATGTAGCTATATTCCTGTGTTATATGCTTTGTTGCAGGAGTAAGCTCATACATAATATATTTTCAGTGAGAGCTTTTTCTCGATGCCTGAAGATAAAAGTATATTTCTTTAGGTCCAGACTTTGGTTTATTTTACTTGTTGGCTGCTATACAAAAGCAGAGATTGAATCCCTAGCGAATGATGCTAGTAATAATCAAAAATAATTATATGGTCCAGTGGGACAGAAAGTTTTCTAGCATCCAAATAGGGCTGTATAAAAAGCTGTTCTACGGTAGAAAAAAGAGAGAATATAAGGTGGGGTGTAAGAATAATAAAAGTACAATACTTTATTAGAAATAATTTCAAAGACAAACAATATGTTAAAAAAGTGGCAATATAGTGCAAGGTGATGAGCCAAAGAAAGTAAGTGGCACCACCAAATGGCAGGCAAGAGCAAGGTGTAACGCTAATAGACAATGCAGTCAAAAATTGAAAATACACAAATAAGTACCAACATAAATGAAAATTGCTTCCAGAGGCTAAAAAAATCATAGTGTATTGACTATATTCCTATAACCCTCAAACTTACAGCTAAAGTGCCTGCAATACACATTGGATAGAATGCTGGAGCATAGATGTGAAGACTGTTGTGAACACCTTTAATTTGGCTTCTGAGTTTGGGCTCCCTCTGGAGGTTGCTTCTGGTAATGGAGCTGCTATGTCTGACAGAAGTCAATCAACT
The DNA here is from genome assembly GCA_033576555.1 of Oophaga sylvatica. Lineage (NCBI taxonomy): Eukaryota > Metazoa > Chordata > Amphibia > Anura > Dendrobatidae > Oophaga > Oophaga sylvatica. The sequence goes on from JARQOD010000005.1 coordinate 475,377,425, forward strand.
GAGGGGGATGATTGGAGATCAGGTGTTACTGACAGGGGAGATATAAGTGAGCAGCCTTCCCATAATGGTTGCCGGTGATTTGTTTTCTTCCTGAGCCTTTTGGAAGTCTGCTTGCTCCCTGCTGTGTCCTGCATCTTTCAGATAAGTTATTTTGCTGTTTAAATCTGTGGCTTTTGTTTACCTTTTGCTTTTCTCAGTTTTCTGCCTTGCTGGAGTTAGTTCAGCCGGGTTCCCTGCGGGGACCTGTGGTGGACTCGGTTTTCATTTGCCACAGCTTGTTTCAGTCTGTTCTTTGTTTCTAGTTCCCTGTTATTTCAGTATCTGTTGTTTTGCGTCCAGTTACACCAGAGTTCTGATTTAGCGGGGAGAGGGCGTGTGGCCTCAGGATTTTTGCATATCAGACGTGTTGGAGTTTTTCTTAGGGTTTTTGCTGGATTGCAGACAGTATCCTTTTCTGTCCTGTTCTATCTAAACAGTTTGGGCCCCAGTATTTGCTTACTCTATTTTCTGTCTGTGTTTGTGCCTCATCTGTCTCACCGACAATATATGTTTGGGGGCTATCTATTCCTTAGCATATTTTTCTTACTTGATTGTGCTGCCTCCATTGTTTTTGATAGATAGATAGATAGATAGATAGATAGATAGATAGATAGATAGATAGATGATAGATAGATAGATAGATACTTTATTTTATTATGCATGGGTCATTTTCCTCAACATATACAGTATCAATGCCCTCAAATATCCACAATTAATGTTGGGCTTGGAGCAAAAGAGATTAGTTTGATAAAATCTGTGATTTCAGACCAAAAATGCAATGATCAGTGCAGATTGCAAGTGCATATTTTGGTGCTCACAATGTCTGAAAAAAAATCAGAATCTTTCATCACTACATAATGTGTAGTTTAACCCCTTCGTGATCTATGACGAATAGGTACATCATAGGTTGGGACCCTGCATTCCATGCTGCCTCCGGCGCTGAGCCTGAATGTTCATCAGCTGACATGTGCCCCTAACAGCCGCGGGTGGAATCGCTATCCACCTGCGGCGGTTAAAATGTTAAATGCTGCTATCAATCTCCTATGCGCTGGAGATTCGCTCATTTCTAATTTGTATTTTTACAACTAAAGCAAGTAGTCAGCATAAAAACTGTATTTTTTTTCATCCACATCTTCTCCTTTTTGTTCTTGAAAGCCGCAGCTGTTTATATGATGGACAGACCCGTGTGTTTAGCTATGGATTACCAATCCACTACATTAAAGTTTCTCTAGCTGAATTATTATTAAAGGAGACGACAGTGTTTTCTGAGCGTCTTCTTTGTGAGTCCATTGTAAATATTCCTGGCATGCTGTAATCTCCTTGGACGAAAAGGATAGAATTTCTTTTGCCATGGTATTGATTTTGTTTGAGGCGGGAGTGAAGGAGGAAGTAGTTTTATTAATGTCAGGCACAGCTTTCGATAACTTTGACAAACAGTGCAATGCTTCAACAGCTCATGGGGATTGGAATTGTGCTCCCAAAGAAGGAAACTCTTTCCTATGCTGCAACCTGGGCAGTAATAACAAAGGGATGAATGAAAGCAATGTGTAGATGTATTGCTATTTGCTATATTTTTTTATGCCTCGTGTTTGTAGGCTCACAAAGCAGCTGATGCTGACACAGGAGGGAGCTGAGACTGTATACACTCTGACATTATGCACAATCTCATCCCTCTCCTGTGTATAGCGGCCTCCCGCTGCTGTGTGATGCTGTGTGCAGAGACACAGGAAAGGGATGAGAACGTACCTGCACGCACTGACACTATTTGCACGCACCAACACTGTATTTGCTCTTGGCCCCTGCAGCGTCAGTGCGAGCAGGTCTGAGGATCTAAATTAGGTAGTGTTCCAAAGCGAGTGTTGTCAATCATCAAAAAGTGCCCTACGCCCTTTTTCCACGTGAAGGGTAGGCTGAGGCAACCACATTTACATATAAAACCCCTGCTTTTAAAACGTAATTACTAAACTCTATAGTACAAGTATAATATTTATAAGGGCTAAGTGTCTTGTTTGAGTGTACTGTATAAATAATGTAATTTCAGTTTTGGGGGTAACAGACACCTTTTAAAAAAAATAATGATTAAGGATGCTACAGATCATCACATAAATATATATATATAATATATATATATATACAATATATATATATATATGTATATATATATATAATATATATATATATACAGTACAGACCAAAAGTTTGGACACACCATCTCATTCAAAGATTTTTCTGTATTTCATGACTATGAAAATTGTACATTCACACTGAAGGCATCAAAACTATGAATTAACACATGTGGAATTATATACTTAACAAAAAAGTGTGAAACAACTGAAAATATGTCTTATATTCTAGGTCTTCAAAGTAGCCACCTTTTGCTTTGATTACTGCTTTGCACACACTTGGCATTCTCTTGATAAGCTTCAAGAGGTAGTCACCGGAAATGGTTTTCACTTCAAAGGAGTGCACTGTCAGGTTTAATAAGTGGGATTTCTGGCCTTATAAATGGGGTTGGGACCATCAGTTGTGTTGTGCAGAAGTCTGGTGGATACACAGCTGATAGTCCTACTGAATAAACTGTTAGAATGTGTATTATGGTAAGAAAAAAGTCATAAAAAACAGCTCTTTTTGCATTGGATATTTCTGGTCGGTCAGCAGCATTGGAATGACACTTTGGAAAATTAAGACAGGTGTTTCCTAACATGTGAGTACGATTGAAATTTTTCTTTTACGTTTTTACGTTTTACAATTTAAATGTACTTTTGTACTTTAAAAGTTAAGTAAGTTTGTAAATCCATTGCATGACAGCCGCGATTATATTCTGGAACAGCATTTACAATTCTTTAGCCTTCTTAGCTTAAGTCTACCAATATTCCTTGGTGACAGAGCTTGTTCTGGTTATTTGTATTCTAGGGAAAAGCACCATCCGGTGTTCGAGAGCTGTTGCATTATAGATGTTCAGGCATGTGTCTGAGGACAAGCTTAATGATTGTGACGTAGGTCTGGACTATAATGTAGGCAGGACTTAACTTCTGCACCTCTGAATGAATGATGCAATGTATTTATAAAAATGTTTTCTATAAAGATTATATTTTTATATATTTTTATAAATTTTATGTATGATATATTTTTTTATATTATATTATATAAAATTGTATTTAAAGATAGACTTAATTTAATGTGTCATGCAAACATCACTATTAGAAGACAAAGGCCCTTATTCATCTAAGCAATTTTGCCAGAATTCTGCCATAAATTGCTTTGAAAGTTGAAGTTGCACAAAAATGTAACGACTTTTGTATTTTCACGTCATTTTCTCTCAAAATAGGTGGAGCTCTTGCAGGACTGGGGTGAGACGAGGGAGTGACACCACAGATTGTCTAATTCACGACACCAGAAATCTTAGGCTACTTTCACACATCAGTCTTTTTGTGTCAGCATAATCCGTCCTATGCCTGACAGGACGGATCCGGCGCTGATTTTTAAAAAAACTGATGCAACTGATCAGTTTTCTTGCCGGATCCGTCCTGACCTTTTCAACCCAGAAAGATAAAATTTCCATGTTGAAAATGCAGGTACCAATGTCCGGACCGAGGAGAGAGAGAGAGAGAGAGAGAGACCTTGGTTTCCGGATCAGTTTTTTGACGGATTTGTCAAAACACTGGTCCGGTTCCATAGATTTGCATTGTTTCCGGCCGCCTGAAGCGCCGATTCAGGCACTATCAGGCGGCTCCGTAAAAAAAAAAAAAAACGTTGCAGCCAGCGTCTTGTCCGGCCGCCGGAATGTACATTTCCGACGGATCCGGCCAAAAACGGATGCAACGCAATGACATCAGGCGCGATCCGGCGCTAATGATAGTTAATGGTAAAAAAACGCATCCGGTACCGGATGCGTTTTTTAAAAACACGCCGGATCGCGCCTGATGTCAAAAGACTGATGGTGAAAGTAGCCTTACTTTGAAATTGGAGTAAGGTTTGTGGTGAGATGCACAGAAGCGCATGTAAATACAATATATGTGTATGGCACTGTGCTTATGAGTGTGTGTATATACTATATCCATATAATACTGTATGAATACCATAATTATGAAAATGATGCTCCTTAATTGGACAGAGCACCAGTATCCAGACACACATTTACAGTGGTTAAGAATGGGGTGTGGAGGGGGTAATGAACTGGCACAGGTCTCTATAAGTAAAATGTTTTTTTCTGTATCAGCGGCTGTAAAAATATAGGGTTAATAGAAAAACGACTTGAACTCCAATAATTTAATATTCTTTCTAAATGCAAACTTTCAAATCTACTGGAGTGAAAATATTAGTTTCTCAATGGTTAGCTCTGGTGCTTTGCAGCACTGGGGTCCTGGGATCAAATCCCACCAAGGACAACATCTGCAATGAGTTTGTATGTTCTCCCCATGTTTGTGTGGGTTTCCTTTGGGTATTCTGGTTTCCTCCACATACTCATAAGGAATTTAGATTGTGAGCCCTAATGGGGACAGTGATGATAATGTCTGAAAAGTGCTGAGGAATATGATGGCGCTATATAAATAAGCATAATAATAATCTACCGTAATCAGTAACAGAACCTTTCAAGTATTGCACACTACCAAGAAATAAATATTGTTGCCTTTCCAGCATTGAGGTCCAATGTTCAAATCCCTCCAAGCACAACATGAAATTTATATGATTTCCCTATGTAGATTTTCTCCAGGTAGTTTTGTTGTTTCCCACATTTCACAAACATTTTGAATGGCTTCATGTAAAATTGGCCCATGATGTGTATTCCAAAGATAGGCAAATTAGATTGTAGGTCAGCCCTGATGTGTATGATGGCCATCACTGTGCTGCTTGGTGGAATATATTCCTACCATGCAAGAAAGAAGAAATAAATAATATATTAAATCAAACATTGACTCCATAACGGAAATATCTATCTGCATTAGGAAAATGATTTCACTGCATAAAAAATGTACAGTAATATCTTAATGCTAAAGGATTAAACTTTTGCTTGACTGGATAATAGTGGCTCGCAAGTGAAGCATGTACTGCAGTCATGGAGAAGATAGCATTTTCAGGTAACATGTTTCATTAAACCATAGATTAAAAGCAGTGATCCATCAAAAAGGCCCCGGTTTCCCTTTATTTGGACTTTATATTGGACATGCCTGCTGATCACAACCTCTTCTGCATTATTAAAATAGGAAAATCCTTTATGGGTCAAATATTCTAAGCTCTCTCAACTATATAGAGTATTTCTTCTGAATTCTGAAGACAATATAGCCAGTAATATGCTTTAATTATATACTTAGAGCCATAATGCCTCTTTCATCAGCAAGTCACATCTCAGCTTTGTAACAATGAGAAGATTAAAATGACATTAGATGAAATCGTTTCCTTAGATATGCAATTTCTTGCCGTTTACTCCACAGTGACCTTCCGAGAAGAGTCATGCATCGTTGGTTGGCTCAGCGAATAAAATACAACAGACTGACAGCCTTATAGAAGAACAAAAATATACCATGCATGTCATAAAGTCTCTTAAGAATGGCAGCAACAATTTTGGTGGCTTTTGTTTAAGGCTTTCTCTATTTAGTTATTTTACACCTTTATATAGCACCATTAAATCCACAGCACTTTACAGACATTATCATCACTGTCCCAGATGGGACTCACAACCTAGATTCCCTATCAGTATGCTTTTGGAATGTGGGAGGAAACCGGAAAACCTAGAGGAAACCCACGCAAACACGGGGAGAACATACAAACTCCTTGCAGATGTTGTCCTTGGTGGGATTTGAACCCAGGACCCCAGTACTGCAAGGCTGCAGTGTTAACCACTGAGCCATCGTGATTATTTTTCAGTATTGTAAACGTCTGATAATCTACACTGAATTGTATGACCAAATAACTTACCTAATTCTTTTTTGGATCTATTATATTAAATGTTAAAAAAAATGATTTTTTGATAAAAAAAAATTCTATAAAATTTTGGGCTAGTCCATATAATTTTTTCCCTGTACTGGAAAATAAAGAACAATATTGGTAATTTAATTTCTGCTTTATAGCAGTGATTGGAGTAGTGATTCCTCTTGTGCTGTGCACTGTGTGCACTTTCCAACCACTGCTGGCAGTGTCAGTAATGACAGTACTGGGCGGGTTTCTAAACGAATTAAATGCTAGGTTTTGAGGCCAATGGGCCCTTTCAGAGCTCTATTTAAATCCTTATTTTGATTTTGTCATTGTTAATGTATATGTTATACCACCTAGGCACACTATTAGATTCATCTCTTTTATTCTGACCAGACTTTATCCCTAACTTATCTCCAGTTTAAAGGGAATTTGACAGCAGATACAAACTGCCGTATACATGTACGCAGGAAGAGAGACCTGTCAATCAAGGGGAGCGGGTGGGGAAAAGTCACAGAGGACTTGTCTTTCCAACTTAGCCTCCCATACGGCTCATTACCCGGTTGCTTTTTTTTCTCTTAAATACCGCAGCGTTTCTGATTCAAACATACCTGGCTGATATCATACAATCAGTCAATTCACAGGCAGGATCAATCCTCTCTCATTTTCTCTTTAACCACTGGATGCCCTATGGGATTAACCCCTAAGTTGCTTAACTACTTCCTCTGCATAATGTTGCTGCCTGACCTCCATGAGTTGAACTCGTTTTACCTGTCTGTTTTTTTGCTCTTTTTTTGCCTCCATTTGTTGCTGCTGTGGTATTTCCCTTAATTTATGTAAACTATGGAGCAACCTGAGGGCCCTGCAACAAAAGTCAGATTACTGTATAGGGGGATAAAGGTGTAGATACAGGAGACCTCCATGGACTTGCTAAATGGAGTGGCAGAGTGCAAAATCTGCCCTTGAATTTTTTTTGTACATTGACAGAGGAGTAGCTTCAGAATTATGTATCAATGCAAAACCTACAAGATCTCATCTCACAGTGCTGTAGGCTCTCACCCACCCCCCTTACTGACTGTCATGAGATGTGATCTGGATTTTTTTTAACTTACTTTATTTAATCACAAAGTGCTATTAATTCCAAAGCACTTTACAGACATCAGCATCGATGGGGCTCTCAATCTAAATTCGTTATCAGTATGTCTTTGAGTGTGGGAGGAAATGGGAGTACTCAGAGAAAACCCACGCAAACACAGGGATAACATAGAAACTCTTTGCAGATGTTGTCCTTGGTGGGATTTGAACTGAGGATCCAAGCACTGCAAAGCTATGGAAGGAGATAGACAAGTGAGAAGACGCACACAGTTAAAGCATAGCAGTGTCTGCAAGTGAACACCTTAATCTGCTGGTCAGAGATGATAGAGAAAGGAAAAGCAGAAATAATTACATAGGCAGGAACTCAAGAGTGAACTTCATATTCCCTCGGAGTTTGGAGGAGATGCCTGGTCACATGACAGCCGTGGTTCAGTTAATAAATATGAAAGGCTGTGTGAGGGCCATAAAGGAGAGGACTTGACACCTGGACCTGTAGCAGGATGGTTGTGTGAGCAGCGGAGTTGACTTACAGCCACTATTATGAGAGACCAGGCCAGAGTAAAGTAATCGAGATATCAGACCCGAGTAAAGACCTGAGAAATTCCAGATCGGAGTGAACACCTGAGAGACACAAGACCTGAGAGAAACCAAACCCGAAAGAGACCAGCCCCAAGTGAAGTCCAGCGAGAGACAAAACCCAAGTGAAGTCCTGAGAGAGGCCAGACTCAAGTGAAGACTGGAGAGAGGCCAGACCCAAGTGAAGTCCTGAGAGAGGCCAGACCCAAGTGAAGTCCTGAGAGAGGCCAGACTCAAGTGAAGTCCTGAGAGAAGCCAGACTTAAGTGAAGTCCAGAGAGGGACCAGACCCAAGTAAAGTCCTGAGAGTGGCCAGACCCAAAAGAAGACCTGAGAGAGAGACCGGTGCTGGGAGAGCTGAGCTGAGTGAGCAGAGTCAGTGCTGAGATAGAGACAATGGAGGGAGAATGGAGGGACTTTTGTGTGGTCTGTTTCTTCCAGTGTAGATGTAGAGTACAAAGTGGGGTCTGGTGTGCCAAGTGTGCAAAATAACCCACCAATCTGGGGACTTGTGGCCAAGAGGGTAATATTGTCGACCTCCTGTTAGGGCCTGTTTGACATTCTGATTGCCTAGATAGTGATGACAGTGATGGGTCTGGAAGTGATAGTTATGCCCTTTTCACTAGGTTATTAAGATTAAGACCTCACTGACGATAACAACAGTTTTTTAATGGTGCTAATAGAACAATGGTGTGTCAGTAGCAGAGAGTCGATACCCTGTTCATCTGAATTACTGCATTTTCTTTGTAACATAACTTGTTTAATTTTTCACCATTTGTGTTATTTCCTGATATTGCGCTGAAGTCAGCCTTTCAATTGTCTTAATAGAATAGTTTGTTTAAATACCATTTCTCCTCATTGTCTGCACTGTCGCATCCGCCTACCTGATAATAGCTACAGTGCTAACCACTGAGCCATCGTGCTGCCTGCTTCTGATTGGTCTGCCTCATACAGGAAGAGAAGTACATGTTCTGAGAGATATGTGTACAACAATATGTATGCAAATTTTGTGGAAAAGAAAGCAGCCATTTACTGCCACACTGATTTGCCTTGAACGGGGGGAGGGGGAGGCATTGGCAAAATTCCAGCAGGGACTACCACATTAGGAGTTTTTGCCACTGTCCTACTGTATGCAAAAGACAGAAGGCATAGCATATTTTAAAGGGAATCTGTCAGCAGGTTTTTAATACTTAATCTGATAACAGCATAGCACAGGGCATTAACACTACAAGACTGCATCTTGCATGCCAAACCGTCAGGCTAATCTGTGTAACCCCGGCCCCACCACTGTTTATTGAATCAATATCATCTGAATTGATAACAAGATATAACCAAATAAGACAACATGGCTATATACCAAAAAACAGGCCCTACTTAAATACAAAAACGGATCCCCCTAACATGTCAAATCGTACAAAGACTTGGAGTCAATGGTCCACCAAATTAATTAATCAAAAGTTTATTACATTTTGTAAGACAGTGGAAAAAATATATACATATATGCTAAAAAGACAACAGCGAAGACTCAGTTGTTTGTAGCATTTAGTCCACTCAAATATAGTAGGCAGGGGCATAATAGATCCTAAATGCATATATTTACATAAAAGTGCAGATGTATATCATGTTATGTCACATCATAAATGTAGATAGCATAAAATAAGTGCAGATAATCTAGATATGACAAAGTTGTTAAGTCACTTTGCACTTAATTCATACATAAAGAATAACCATAACAACAATGGTAAAGTAATACATATGAACCTGACAAACAAACTATTTATGCTATCCCCATGGGACGACGTGAGTAATTGCTTTTGATTAATTTGGTGGACCATTGACTCCATGTCTTTTTAGCATTCCCCACCACTGATTAGCAAATTCTTAGCTCTGATACATCCACATTAGACAAAACAGGTATTCTATGAAAACTACACCGAGCAAGTGACACATCCATGGAATCAGGTTTTCTTGCCTCAAATTACTCTGTTCTTATTCATGGCGGAAAGTGTTGGCACCCATGAAATTGTTTCCAGAAAATGAAGTATTTCTCCCAGAAAATTATTGCTATTACACATGTTTTGTTATACACATGTTTATTTCCTTTGTGTGTATTTTAAAAACACCAAAAAAACACAGAATTGTTCTGGAACAATTTCAAGGTTGCCAACACTTTTGGCTGTGACTGTCCCAAAAACCTGCTGACAGATTCCCTTTAAGTCTTCGTCATACCACTTGGCAGTGTAAGGCTATTAGAAAAATCTTGTAACAATTTTAGCAGGAACAGCTTTGCAGAAATAGAATTACAGATATTAGAAGTAATCCTTAGTAGAAGTCAAACCTCTGTGCAAAAAATAGCTAATCTGCAAATTACTCGATGCATAATACACCCTGCTGTACATTTAATGTAAATCTCTCCTTTCAGAATGCAGAATATCCATCATTAATTCTTAACTGCTACTTGAATAAAGGAGTTGAGAGAATAAAAATATCAAGTAGGATTTTACTGTATCGTAAGATTGAGATATAAACAGAAAGTACTCGATTGGCACGCTTTGTTTCATAATGCTATATGAGTAATATGTACAACGTAGAGTATTATCTAAGTATGGAAAATGATTACTTATTGCACAGTAAAATTGTAAAAACATGTTAACCAGCCATCAGTTTGTATTATTTAAACCACTCATTCACATTTATATATTCATTAATGTAATGACTAACTTCTTAATTTATCTCGATAGCTGCTTAAGCTTTATTTTTCTAATTCTGAACTCCTAATCTTTTATATAGTGTAGGATTATTAAACACAAAAAGAAGCCCATTTAAATTAATGGGTGCTTTAACTCTTGAACTACGTTGTCACAAAAAAATGGTTAAAAAATAACCAAAAAGAGTATAACCCTTTAAAAATTATTTTATTAAATTCAATAAATATAAAAATTATTTCAATTCATAAATACTACTGGACATTAACCAAAGAATGGAGACACAAATTCATATGCCATTTCACGTTGTACACTGTGCATTATCAAGCTAGTTGGATTCAAGAAAACATAAAAACAGTGTCAGGGATTACATTCCCCATATATAGAACAATAGTCATATTAGGAATCCATACACTAAAACAAGCAAGATGGCAACCCTTACATAGATATAAACTTGGAAGGAATTTCCCCACCGCCCCAACGCACGTTTCATATCAAGACTTCATCAGGAGTGTAGGATGTAGCACTGAGGACATTGATGAGCTGCGGTGATCAAGTGAGAAAGTTGGCTTGTCTGTTGTGCAGTAAATGGTGACAAACAGAGAGGACAGGGGTGACATTGCTGGAATTATGGGTTTTAGCTGGTGAATAAATAGCCTTTTATAATTCTATCTCATAAATCCTTTGAGCAAATTTTGTTGAACCCTGGAAAACCTTTTTAAAAGGAATCTGTCACCAGGTTTTTGCTACCTCATCTGAGAGCAACATAATCTAGGAAAAGACCCTGATTCCAGCGATGTATCACTTAGTTTACTGGGTGTAGTTGTTGTGACACAAACAGAGTTTTTAGGTATATAACATGTAGTAGAGCTCAGAAAGCTAACCCCAACCACAGCACAGCTTTCTGTGTGCATTGTATATTGACAGTGAGTCACTTATCATAGGAAGGGGTGTGGTCAGACCAATTGGCATAAGAGAGCTAGTCTGGGCAGTAATAATGTCCTGATGATAAAACCTTCATTGCATGGAAACAACAGCACAAAGCCTAATAAATGACACATCCCTGAAATCTGTGCCTCAGCTGCTACATCATGCCGTCTTCAGATTACATGGCAAAACCTGCCAGATTTTGTTTAAGCTTCCCCAAGTAGCAGCTCCAGGCGCCGAAAAATGTGCCATCTAAAGTGTACCTGTCTTTTCAGGTGGCTATTCAGAATAAGATGCAGGGTGATGACTATATGAGGAAAATACAGTTACTGGCCATTATATGGTTTTAAACATGAGCAAATTGTTTTCAAAGGACCCTGTTCCAGTGGTCATGTCAGTTCTTCTTTACTGCCAAATGGAAGCCCTGCGATTCGCATCCTACCTGCTTGAATCCCCAGTGCCTTTTCCGTTTTCTAGGCCCAGAGTAACTTCAAGCACGTGTCATGCCTCAATGATCAAGTCTTACTAGACCAATAAATCAGAAGAGGTAGTGGAGGAACCTACAGAGTACAAAAAGAAGCAATGGGATCCACAATCTTCAAAAATTATCAAAATTTCTTAATTACAAAGTACATCAATAAAATAAAAACAGTTAACTGATATAGGTCACCGCAAAATAATACTGAACAGAGATACTGAAGCAGAGAAAAACTGTGCACCCTAAAATGGATGTTCAAACAAAAAAGTTTACTTCGCGTATATAGAGGTCTCATACAAAATGTCCATATGGTCCACACAGTATATCATATAAATAATATAAATCAATTGGTCAATCTACCATATAAGAAACACCTGTATAGTCCATATGGTATATACTATATAGATCAATCAGCCACCTAAATATAAGAACTAATGAATAAAAAAAAACATACAAAGGCAGGAAATGATTTTGGCTATAAAAGTCTACAAACTAATGTACACTACCTCAATACCATGGATATATCACAGATAATACATGTGTATAATACTCCATGTAAATAAATTATAAATTGTAATTATTACCTGTGACCATGATATAAGGAATATAGTGCTGCACACCAAATCAGAAGACGTGTAAAGGACAAGGCTGATCGATGGTTACTTCTGCATCCCTAAACACCCTATACAAATGATACAAATGTCCCTGTGTGTGTGCTGATGTGTACGCTGAGTGCATACGGCCAAGTATTGGAGCAGTGTGGGACCCTTTATTATCTTGAGTAATGAGCCAGACAGGATTAATAAAATAGACTCTTGTGCTTGTTCTTAACACTGTACACATGAGGTAATAGGTGGGACACTTTTTCTTTGCCATCTGTATTACACGACAGAGGCACACACATTTAGTTGCGGACGGTGACGCATAACTTGTGGAAATGTTACTGTAGCACAACAGGTTAAGTTGATGACCACCCCCTTCCCAGTACAGGGCCACACGGGTCAATGTGTTTCGCTATGACCACAGTACTCTAGCTGCACTCTTGTGAAACAATGTAAAGGAGCTCCTCCAGTTACCACCTTACTAAGTGCCCCAGCCCAGTTGATCCCATCTCCTGATGTCCTGTCTGGCTAACACTGAAAAACATGTGCTGTAGGTGCCTCAACCTGACTGCTAAGGAGGAAAATTGACGTCTCTGTTTCTAGATACTGCACAATCTTACTACCTTCTCTTGAGTCTGCTCTTCTTTTCGCATACCGAAAACGGCTCCAATGCAGAGAGCGGTCCTCCTTTTTCTCTAGCTCCACTCAAACTCTATAAAAAGCTAAAAACTAACTCTCATTCCCTACTTAATGCCTCTCCAACCCTGGCTGGCTCTGTAGTTCACCCCGTAACAGGAAAACACCTGTAATAGTTAACTTCTGTACCAGCAATATTTCAACTTTCAGGAGGATAAAACATATAAAGCAGCAAATCACATAAAATACAGATTCAAGTGTCTTCAGAGGGGGTGTTCCAAATCTTCTCCACCTTTACAGAGGCACTGGGCATTCTGACAGAAGGTTTTTTGAAGGGCTCGAGTCTCGTAACCACAAATTACTGATGTGGCCGCTTGACAAATGACTTATGAATCAATTTTAGCATCTCTGTATGTTTTGTAACCTGCATTGTATTATTGGTTTTCCCATGAGCAGGCTGTATAGCAACAACAGCATTGAACACATTATACAGTAGTACTGAGCAGTGTTGCTGCGAATTTACCCCTTGCATGAGAAAAAATAGTTACTAGAATGTAGTAGCATAATCTTTCTGTTTTGGGGATTTCTCTCTTTGCTTTTAACTATGAGCCTCTATCGTACTCCTCTTTCTATAAATTTCAACATACAGCTGTAATTTGTCACCTAAGTGAGCTCACAAACAATTTTGTATTGATCAGGACATATTTGAGCTATTTTTCAGTGAATGACAAGATTAGAAGATGGGGAGGAGCAGAAGTAGCACACAAGTGGAGAGAAATGGAAAATAAATATTACAAAGTTTCTTCTATTTGCTTGTTCTATTGATTTCTGCAAGGTTTTTGGAAACAACAGAGACAATTTACCAGTTATATTACTAGAAGTAAATAAATCTGGGCAGACCTTTTCAGATTAACATACGGTAATAAGATTATATTAAAGGTGCATATTAACTTTGAGATTTGAGGGCATACATCTAACTTGCTTCTTTGCTATCTACAATAGTTTATAAAAATAAAATCTTGAACATACTATTTTCATCTACATTTGGCTGTTTGACCTACTTACTGTACAGTCCCTAGATCCTCTATTCACACAGTGGTCAAACCCCAAGTCATTTTTCTTCTGGGACATAGACTCTAATCATGAAAGTGTAATGCTTCTTAGAAAATTTGTATTTTAGGCTTATACAGAACAGTTTCCACTTGATTTGTATTTTAGAACATGCTTAGCAATACAGATCAAGTCTTTTCTTTTGTCATTTTAAAGCATTTTCCGCCGTCTTTTGAATAAACTTCCATGGCTTTCATGGAGCGGATCATCCAGAGAGCAGTTTGAATATTGTGAACAAAGCGTGCGCAAAGCATTTTCTATTCTTGTTTAAAATGATTGTAATGAGTTCGGGCAGAGTCACCTTCATCTTTACTTCTGCAAATGGTTTTAAACTTTTACCATCTGTTGTTTCCAATCATTGTTCTCTGTAATGGTGATAAAAGATCTGTAAATTTTTCTCCTCTTCTCTATTAAGGCAGCACTCACTATAATGCGCTCTGCGGGTTATTTGAAGAGTGGTGATTAGAGCCTTCTCCACCTATGACAGTCTTGCCTTTTTCATCTGTAACACAATCTCGCAAGTCAATTACTGTATTATCGTCTATACTGTAGGTTCATCTTATTTTATCAGCTTTTGAGTATTGAAGGATAAAATGCAGATTACTTTCAGTATTTTTACAATTAAAACTAAGAATTCCTAATTTAAATGATTATTGGCAGTTAACTAAAATAATTTTGAAATGTAGATTTGAACCTGTTTGCGATCCTCATTGTCGAAATTCCAAAGACATTCCTAATAATGCTTATCCTCCATCCTGATCAGTGTTATCTCTAGAATTAGAAAATTAGTATTTGTAAAGAAGATTGATATTGCATCATGATATTATTACATCACCTTCATTGAAAGTCGTGTGATTTAGAACTCCCGAGGTCAATGCGAGACTATTACTTATCCCTTATGGTAAATGCCATAAAACAAAAAGGATAACAAAGATCAAAATTCCAGATTTGCCTTTGCAAAATACAAGTACTCATATGGCTAAGATGATTGAAAATAATTGTGGTATGGCTCTTGGAAGAAGAGGATGGAAAGCCATGACAGGGATAATGTTCATTGAATTATTCGTGCTGTGCCTTATCACATTTTCCTATACATAAGTAGATTTTTTCAACTCAGGATCTCATCTCAATAAAAGTAAAAAAAAACATATATATTTTTACAAGATTGTACACAACTCATTTTGGCCCAGTCATCACCTCTCTGCTGTCCAGAATCCCAGAGTGTCTCTCAGCCATATCCTCCTTCTTCTCCTCTCGCTTCCTCAAACTCAATGTGGACAAATGTGAACTCATCATCTTTCCTCCAGCTCACAGATATTCTTTACCTGACCTGTTTATCACAATAAATGACATCACGCTTTCCCCCGTACCGGAGGTCCGCTGCCTCTGAGTAACCCATGACTCAGCCCCGTCCTTCAAACCGCACATCCAAGCTCTTTCCACCTCCTGTCGCCTCCAGTTCAAAAATATTTCCAGAGGACCTGATTAATCTAGACTGCTGTTGTTCATATGGGTTTTAATGAGGTGGCATGCTGGATCAGATGCTCCTAATTTATGAAGAGGCATAAGCATATGCATCAGGAGTGTCGGACAAGCAGTGTATACCTCTTACTGCAGTTCCTCATGAATTTGATGAGAGGTGGTCGCCATAATCCTGTCTCACTCCAGCTCTGCTCATTTTGTCGGAGCTGACGAAACTCGTGTGAGAAAGCAAAAAGTTGCACATTTTTGTCGCAACTCCAAATTGCGCCTAAATTCATGACTTTTCAAAGTTTTTATTCTGGCTCTAAGGCTTTGATGCATAACATCCCTAGGCTATAGAATCTTAAAATGTGCCAGAATATATAAGTGGTGTATGCTGTTAGATAAATCTGTCTAATTTTAAGACTGTGTAGTCTATATTTACAGCACCTATTATTTGGCTTACTTTGTTCCAAAAACTTGTGACAAAATTTTGGTACATTGTTTAACGTTAGGCTATACCCTTTTTGGATAAACCATGTTCCTTTCAACAAGACAGCGCACCCTAACAGAGAAGGAGCAAAAAACTTCTAAAATATATATTATGTGGGGCAGCATGGTAGCCCAGTGGTTAGCATAGTAGCTTGGCAGTGCTGGAGTCTTGGGTTCAAATGCATGTTCTCCTCATTTTCACCCCAATTCTGGTGCATTTTGTTTTTAAATGGAACCTGTAAAGAGAAAATATGCTATTAACCTGCAGATTCGGGGTTAATCTGCAGGTGAATAGCGTTCTAAGGCTGCCCGTACTTAGAGCTTCACTGCCTGGATAAAATGAACTTTATTCCTCCCAGGAACATTCAGTGTTCAGTCACGAGGGTGGTGCCGGCACGGGTTCGGTCACAGCTAGTGATGAGCGAGTATGCTTGTTACTCAGGTTTTCCGTAGCATGCTCGGGTGTTCTCCGAGTATTTGAGCGTGCTCAGAGATTTAGTTTGTGTTACCGCAGCTGCATGATTTGTGGCTGCTAGACAGCCTGAATACATGTGGGGATTTCCTAACAAACAGGCAATTCCCACATTTATTCAGACTGTGAAGCAGCCGCAACTCATTCAGCTGCGGCGACACAAACTAAATCTCCGAGAATGCCCAAATACTCGGTGAACACCCGAGCATGCTCGGGAAAACCCTAGTAACAAGCATACTCGCTCATCACTAGTCACAGCTCTATGTATAAAGAGCAGCGGCTGTGACTGTGCACCCGTCACTGCCAGCTGATTCTAATGCTGAGCCTGCTGTCAGTCAGTGCCAGGGGCACGGTTACAGTCACAGCTCTCTGTACAAAGAGCGGTGACTGAACCAGCACTGGCCACAGCTCTATGTATGAAACCTGAAAACTGCTGGGAGGAATAAAGATAATTTCCTCCCAGCAGTCAGGCTGCCCAGCAGGCTCAGAATGCTATTAACATGAAAACTCTGCAAATGAGGAATCAGGTCGATCGTGTCTACAAGTGGCAAGCTGGTGGTTGTAATATGCGGTCTGACAAAGGTTTCACTCCTATGCTGCAATAATGTGTTAATAATAATAATAATCTTTATTTATATAGCTCCAATATATTCCGCAGCGCTTTAACAGTTTCAAAACACAAGTCATAAGTAACAACGTTAACAATACAATAATTAAAGCAAAATAAGACGACTCTGCTCGTGAGAGCTTACAATCTACAATGAGGTGGGGGAGATACAAAGTACAGGTGTGTATATACAATGGTGTATTTACAATGATGGTCCAGCCATCTTGAGGGAGTGAGGGATGGATGGAGATAGTGAATGGGCTACACACACACACTTACACATAGAATGACTTTGATTAGTGAACGTGATAGGCCGCTCTGAACAAATGTGTTTTGATGGAGCACCTGAAACTATGCAAATTGTGGATAGTCCTAATTTCTTGGGAAAAAGATAGCAATAACCATCACATATACCTATAAACCTAAATATTGGTGAAAAATCAACAAATATCGTTGTAATGGGTATATATGTATACGTAGGACAATACGGGAAAAACTGCAAAAGACATGCAAAAAAACCAAATGTGGCCGTCCAAAAATCCCATAAAATGATCTTTATTAAATACAATGTGTAAAATATCAAGAGATGTATGATACAGGCAGGGCTGATAAACATAGTGGTGTCAGCACATATAAGCCAAAAGGGACAGGGGCCCATCCTCCCACATATTACATCCCAGCATTACTAATACAATATACGCTGCAGTAAACACACAATAATCCACAATCATAGTGTTATTTACAAATATGCAGTGACATATCATAAAATTATTGCAATGTACCTGGCAGAGTGGGACACAACGGGTGGGTTCAAATTTAGGGAGGTTAGTAGACGGCAGGAGTAGAAGAAGTTCAGTTTTGGAGAGGTTGAGTTTCAGATACAGAGCGGACATGATGTTGGAGACTGCGGACAGACAGTCAGTGGCGTTCTGTAGAACAGTGGGGGTAAGGTCGGGGGATGACATGTATAGTTGAGTGTCATCAGCATAAAGATGGTACTGATAGCCAAATCTGCTGATGGTCTGTCCAATTGGGGCCATGTAGAAAGAGAGGAGAAGGGGGCCAAGGACTGAGCCCTGAGGTACCCCGACAGTGAGAGGAAGAGGAGATGACATGGAGCCAGAGAACAAAACACTGAAGCAGCGGTCAGAAAGATAGGAAGAGAACCAGGAGAGAGTAGTGTCCTTAATGCCTAGTGACTGGAGCCTAGACAGTAGGAGACGGTGGTCAACCGTGTCGAAAGCTGCAGAAAAGTCGAGAAGAATGAGAAGAGAGTGGTCACCGTTATGTTTTGCTGTCAGAAGGTCATTGGTCACTTTGATGAGTTTGATGAGTGCAGTTTCAGTTGAATGTAAGGGGCGGAAGCCGGACTGTGAATGCTCTAGGAGGGAGTGAGTGGAGAGTTAACGGGTAAGGCAGAAGTAGACTAGGAGCTCCAAAAGTTTAGAGATGAAGGGGAGATTGGAGACTGGTCTGTAGTTGTTTGTGCAGGAAGGGTCGAGAGCGGGTTTCTGTAGTAATGGAGTAACGATGGAGTGTTTGAAGGCGGATGGGAAAATGCCAGAGGAGAGGGAGAGATTGAAGATTGTAGTTGAGTTGTGACAACTGGAGAGCAAGACTGGAGGAGATGTGAGGGAATGGGGTCGATAGTGCATGTAGTCGGATGAGAGGAAGAGAGGAGTCTGGAGACTTCTTCTTCTGTGATGAGATCAAATATGGAAAGTGAGCCAGGGGAAATGCAGGGATGGATGGGAGTCAAAGCACTTGGTTGGGAGCAGATTTCCTGATGGATATTATCTATTTTTTCTATAAAGTGGGAGGCCAGGTCAACAGCACAAATGTCTGTGATAGGGGCTTGTGCTTTGGGCCTGAGAAGGGAGTGAAAAGTGTCAAAAAGTTTCTTGGGGTTGTTGGCTAGTGAAACGATCAGGATGGTGAAATAGGTCTGTTTGGCGAGGTGAAGGGCAGCGGTATAGGTTCTTAACATAAATTTGAAGTGGATGAAGTCTTCTGGTGTGTGGGTTTTTCTCCATGCGTTCAGCACACCTAGAGCATTGTTGGAGTAGTTGAGTTTGCAATGTGAGCCAGGGCTGTTTTACTGTGTTTGGAAGTTCTGAGGGTGAGCGGCGCTACTTGGTCAAGGGTGCTTCTAAGAGTGTTATTGTAGCGATGAATAGCCAGATCAGGACAGGAAAAAGAGGAGATTGGGGACAGTGATGAGTGTAGAGAATCTGAAAGTGTCTGAGGGTTAATGGCTTGTAGATTTCTAAATGTGTGGTAGGTAGGAGTGTGCTGAGGTGGGTGAGGATTTGTGAGCGTGAAGGAGAGAATGTTGTGGTCAGAGAGTGGAAGCGGTGAGTTATTTAGGTGGGAGATTGAACAGAGCCGGACAAGGGTGTTACTGTCCTTGTGTGTCTCAGAGGTTGAAAGCTGTGAGAGGCCTAGAGAAGTGGTTAGTGATAGAAGCTGGGATGCAGATGTGGAAGTGGGGCTGTTAAAGGGGATGTTGAAGTCTCCAAGGATAAGGGTTGGTAGTTCTGAAGACATGGAGTGCGGCAGCCTGGCTGAGAAGTGGTCAAGGAACTGGGTGGGCGAGCCTGGGGGCCGATATATGACGCTACTCTGAGGGAGAGGGGACAGAAGAGCCTGATGGTGTGGACCTCAAAAGAAGGGAAAGAGAGTGATGGAATTGGGGGGATGACCTCGAAAGTGCGTTGTGGGGACAGGAGTATGCCGACTCACCACCATGTCTGTTTGTGGGTCTCGGGGAATGGGAGAATTGTAAGCCACCATAGGAAATGGCTGCAGGGGAGACTGTGTCAGAATTCTGAATCCAGGTTTCAGTGAGGGCCAACAGATTAAGAGAGTTGTTCAGAAAGTAGTTGTGTAGGAAGGGAAGCTTGTTACATACAGACCGTGGATTCCAGAGGGCACAATTAAAAGAAGGAGATGAGGGAGTGCAAGTAATATTAATAAGATTATTATGGTTTCTATATGAGGTAGGGTAGGGGTTGAGGTTGGGGGATCGTGGACCAGGGTTGAATTGTGTTGAATTGATATCATAAGAAATTGGAGTCCTTAACAAATTAAGTGGAAAGGTAACAGTGGACACCTGCTTTGATTTCCATGTACCAAAATAGGTCGTATGAACGTGGTTTGTATTAGTGACACGGCTTTTTTAATTCCAGTAGGCACAACATTTGCCAAAAATAGTTTCTTTTATGTAAATTTAGAAAAACTATTATGTAGTCTATTGTTCCATTAACATAATTAAATTTGGCATTCTGATCAATTGAAGCCTGAGTATCATCCAGTCCATTAATTACTAACTTCAGTCACATTGTGAATCAGTCTTCATAGACATTCAGAGCAGAAAATACATATTCAGTGAGAAATTTTCAGAAAATTGAAGCTCTATTTTTCAGTTAATTTGTTGTCAAATTAATATGGAAATACCCAGGTCGCAATGACTACGGTCCATGGTTGTGTGAATTATAAACCACTGAGTGTAGGCTACTGATTAGAATGCAGTATGCATTATCAAGCATAATGACTAAATTACACCGACTTGTCTGATTATTCATTTTGGATGTCGCTGGCTTGCATTTCTGTTTTTCTTACATCGTTTATTTTTACTGCTTTTAGGAAAATAAAAGCCATTAGGCAAATGTGACCTGCATTTTCCTCTGCAACGGGAGCTACAGAAGCAAGGAAAACACACAAACTCAAAATATGGATGGTTTAATTGAACAGAACAGTGTGCTTATGCATAATAAAATCACAGAGGCCGGGAAAAGAAATGGCTTAATCAACACAAGAAATTTAATGGCAGAAAATAAGGAAGGAATGGTCTCGGTTTATCCAACTCCTCAGTATCAGAGTCACATTGTTGGAAGTATTTCTTCTCAGACTGGCATGGACAACATAAAAAATGACCCAGTTCATCAACTCTTGGATCCTAACATGCTACAGCAGACTGTGGAGTCTCATTATCGCCCCAATATCATTCTGTATTCTGAGAATGTCTTACGCTCATGGGGCGAGAATGTCAGCACTGAGTGTTGTGAAACCACCTTTATTGAAGATAGATCACCAACCAAAGACAGTCTTGACTACCCAGATAGCAAGTTCATTGACCTTTCCTCTGAAGATATCAAAATACATACTTTTCCTATGATGTAGAAGAGGAGGAAGAATTCCAAGAGTTAGAGGTTAGTTTAACCACTTCATATCAGATGAAAAATTGACAGTTTTACTGAAATAGATTCCACTAGGCTTGTCTTGAATCAGTTGAGTTATTTGTTAATAAGAAAAGAAAATAAGAGTTTACCTATTTTTGATTTACCTTTCATGACTGGTGACCACAGTGTTTTGGACTTTGATATCCAGGGAGACATTTGTAGGAATGCTGCATCTAACAATGATTTAAGAATATCTTACTGTTTTTTGTGGTCCTAGTATTTCACTTATTCTTTAAGGGGTTTTGTAAGAAAAAGGACCTCCAAATAGTTTACAATTATTGAGGTTCTGTGTTCAGGTAGGGGACTAAAAATATATTTTTATGAAAAATAAGTCCTCTTGTTATAGCAGTGCCAAACGTGTGCCAACGTATTGCACAACTCCGTACAGAGATTGTCTTCATTCACATCAGTCCTTGCCTAACAGTCTACTTTTTCCATATTTTAGAACCTCACACAAGGGTCTATTTCAACGGAAGCCAATTAACCAGTTAGTAATTTTTTACAGTTTGGAAGGAAATGCACACAAAACATTGGGGCAAATATAGAAACTGCCAGCAGATGTTGTAACCTGTTAGATTCCAACCCAGGACATCAGGCAGGTACATCAACACAAACCACCATGTTAGATTTTGCATCTAATGTACTAAAAACAAAGATCTAAGGGATAACGTTTCACTTTGTGCAGATAAACGAAAAAAAAAATTGGTTTGGTGCCGTGTTAGCCAGTAGAAAAAAAAACATATAGAGTGCCCTCAGTGGGAGAAGCAAAATAGGAATCTTGTGGGTATGATACCTTTTAATGGCTAACAAAATATAGTGAAAGATATTAGTCTCGAAAGCTTGCCCTGTAATATCTTTCACTATATTTTGTTAGCCATTAAAAGGTATCATACCCACAAGATTCCTATTTTGCTTCTCCCACTGAGAGCACTCTATATGTTTTACTTTGTGCAGAGTGACATGAAAGGCCTGGCATGCCAGTGAAATGCTCCCCTGTGAAATTTAAAAACAATTGTGCATTTAGATGTGGCCTGGGTAGAACAAGCTTGATATATGTGTGTACATGAAGAATAACATAATTTCTGGCCATTGTATTACTTGCATCTTGTATTTTCCATCAGTTTTTTTCTTCTGTGGGCTCTATTTTTAATTTTCATAGTTGTCTTAGAGCTAGTGGGTGGAGAGTAGCTACTGTAATCTCTCCCATAAACAGAATATACTCTCTAGCACACAAAGAGAAGCAGCTGCAGCATGTGCACTATGAATCTAGCACTGGAGTCAAAAAATTTGACAAATGATGCGGCACTATAGACCTAGGTATGCCTGGTCTCTCAGTTGTCTCTGAGCTAGTGGGTGTAGGTTAGCTGCTACAATCTCTCCCATAAATAGTACATACAGAGAGATTCTTGCTTTTCTTTCTCTGTAGCACACAAACAGAAGCAGCTGCAGCATGTGCACCATGAAACCAGCACTGGAGTCAAATAAATTTGCTTAATTATGTGGCACTATTGACCTAGGTATGCCTGGTCTCTCAGTGTGCCCAGTACTCCTTACTTCTCCTCACCTTCCCCTCTCTATAAAGTCCAATAAGCCCTGTAAACAGACACCTCAGTGATCTTCTGTCTATTTTAATGAAAGCTAAACAGAATGCCAGTTTACAGAAGGTCCAAGCTGTTTCTTAGACTGTATGATGAATTTAGGAGGCGGGGGGAGAGGAAGAAATGTCTCATGAGTGGAAAAATAAGCACATTTCTTTGATAAGATATAAAACAAAGTTTTCTTGTGATATTGAATTATCGCAGTGACCATGTAAATCTTTTATTTTCTTTTAAAATTTTACATTAATTTATCTTACATTCTTCATGCATGTGTTTGTTTTTTTATTTATTAGTAGTCTCACAATATTAAGTTTTTGCAATTGACCCATGTTAGCATACCACCAATTAGTAACAAAGAAAAATACTTCTGTCAGCCAATTAAATCGTTTACACACATGTAAAATGGCCTTGAAGAAGCACTCCCATCAAACTTTTTATCCTCTTAATATATTGCAGCCATCATATTATATAGCACTGTGTACTTACAATTGCTCATTTTGCCTTTCTACCCAGATATTTTTTTCTTTTCTCTGCTCTTGTCCCTGCATTTATGTTTCTCCTCTTCAACTCCTGACCAAGCTGACCTCTCCTCCCTCTATCATTGACTTTTCAGTCATTCATGACTCACATAGGGAATATTGACCTCCTATTTTTACACATAGAGCTTAGTAGGAATCAGCCTGTCAGTTGTTAATAGTGTGATGTCATAGACCTAATGGTAAAGAGGAGAATTAACTGGGTAGAAAGGCAAAATGAGCAATTGTAAGTACACAATGCTGTATAATATGATGCTTGCAGAGTATTAAGAGCACAAAACTTTGATGGGAGGAGGAATGCTTCTTTAAATTAGCTCTGAACAATTTTATACAGTCAATCAGTGCTAATTTTGAGTAGAAATCTGCCCATGTTAAGGAGCCCTAACTGACCTCTTCCCCCTGTGCCACAAAAAAAACCAATTTTTTAATCAGGCTTAAAATCCTTGCTCAAAACATGGTGATGTCTAACAAATTCTTCATAATTTGTCTAACCATATATACGGATGTAGCAATTGCTAAGGCAGCCACCATGATGAATGTTATTAATATAGGAAGCGACTTGGCTCATTCAGTCGCACTGTTGTAATTATCACATAGCATAGGCGCACCACTCTACTGATGCAATGTGATGTAGTAGTTGAGTTGGCAATTATGTATGGAAAGAATATCTATCTCTAATTCTATAGCATGATGTCCAAGACAGATACGCTGTATGGCAATAACATTGGGGAACATTGACTTTAGCATTGGGACACATCTTTTAACCATTGAATTTAGTTTTTTATTCAGTCCCATTACCACAGGTGTATAAAATCCAGTCCCTTGCCATGCAGTTTGCCTTTACTATCTTTAGTGAAAAAATTAGTTGCTTTAAAGAGCTCACTGAATTTGATCACTGTACTGAAATAGGATTTCACCGATGTAACAAGTCAGTTCATAAAACTTCTTACCTTCAAAATATTCGCTGCCTACTGTGGCACATAGTTTATAAAAGTCACCAATGCTCTGCTGACTTAATAACTTGCATCCTCCTCTGGCAATAACATCAACACACAAACTGTGCACCAAGATCTTCATGGCATGGTTTTTCATAACCGAACAGCTTCAGGCAAGGCTTACACCACCAAGCACAATGTCACAATGCCAAAACATCAGGGGGTGTTAAGCATGGTACCCAGGGCCGGCTCCAGGTTTTTTATGGGCCCTGGGCAAAAGAGTCTCAGTGGGCCCCTTTAACACAGACCACGATTCATGATGCACAGATACTGCAGAGAAATATGGGTATAGTAAAATGCCAAACACTTCACTTCTTCCATTACATGAGTGATATGTATTGTAAATTCTACAATAGCTCAAAAACCGCCAAATCCTCACAGCGCACAGTACAGACTGGACAGTACAGTCCTCCATACAATATTATGGGCACCACATAGTCCTCCATACAGTATTATGGACCAAATATAATGCTCCATAAAGAATATTGGACCCCATATAATGCTCCATACAGGATACTGGTCCCCATATAATGCTCCATACAAAATATGGAGCTCACCTCTGCTCTGTGCTGCGTTCTGCACTGTTACGGCTCAGGAAAGGGCGCTGTGGAAAGACTCCCCATTATCATCATTGCCTCCCCATCATCATCTTCATTGCCTCCCCATCATCATCATCATTGCCTACCCATCATCATCATCATTGCCTCCCCATAATCATCATTATCATTGCCTCCCCATCATCATCATCATTGTCTCCCCATCATCATCATCATTGCCTCCCCATCATCTCATTGCCTTCCCATTATCATCATCATCATTGCCTCCCCATTATCATCATTGTCTCCCCATCATCATCATTGCCTCCTCACCACCATCACTGCCTCCCCCACCACCATCACACATACAGCACCACACACAGACAGCACCGCAGCACTCGCTCACATACACACACAAAAAGCACTGCACTACACACACACACACACACACTGATACACACTGATACACACAGACACACACACCTCATCTGTCCGGCGCCTGCACTTACTCTCTGCCACAGCCAGCCGCTGAATGATGACATCATTCAGCGGCGCTGCTGTGAGAGGAAGCGCGGGCCCCTGCAGGTGCCCCCTGGAGCCCGGAGCTGCGGAGGCACGAGGAGAGGTAAGTATTGTGCTGGCTGCTGCCGGGGCCCTGAGCAAGCGAGGGGGCCCAGTGGCGGTGCTGGTACCACTCTCATCCGCTAACGGGCGCCGGGGTGCCCGAATGCGAGTGGGCCCCCCCGCCTGCTCAGGGCCCCGGCACTTGCCCGGGTAGGCTGGTGCTGACGCCGGCCCTGATGATACCACTGAATGTCAATATTACCTGCTAGACTGTATTGTGTCAACTGTAAAGTTTGGTAGATGAGTTTTAATACTATGAGGTTGATTTTCAAGGTTTAGTTTTTTTTAAAGTGCAGGGAAATCTTAATGCTTCAATATTCCAAGACATTTTGGACAATTTTATGCTTCTAATTTTGTGGAACACTTTCTAGTCCTACATGACTGTTCCACTGGCATAAAGCAAGGTCCATAAAGACATGTTTGGCTGAGTTAGGTGTTGAAAAACTTGTCTGGCGCACACAGATCCCTGATCTTAACTCCATTGAGTACCTTTAGGATGAAATAGAACATAGATTGTAATCCAGGTCCTCATGTCCAACATCAGTATCTGACCCCATAAATATTCTTTTGGAGAAAGGGGCAAAAATTCCCACAGACACACTGCAGAATCTTGTAGAAAGCCTTCCCGGGAAAATGGAAGCTGTGAGGCTATGTGCACACGTTCAGGATTTTTTGCGCTTTTTCCACGATTTTCCGCGGCAAAAACGCTTAAAAAATGCATGCAGTAAGCATCCTATTATTAGAATGCATTCTGCAATTTTTGTGCACATGGTATGTTTTTTTCCGCCCAAAAAACGCATTGCGGTAAAAAATGCAGCATGTTCATTAATTTTGTGGTAAATTTGCGTGTTTCCCGCTATATTATTGACCTAGAATGTTCAGGAAAAAATCGCGGTAAAAACGCATGCGGATTTCCTGGGAAAAAGTCCGGTTTTTCTCAGGAAATTTCTGCAAAGATTCCTGAACGTGTGCACATAGCCTTATAGCTTCAAAAGGAGGACCAACTCATGATGAAGCCTATAGATTTAGAATGGGATGTCACAAAGCTCCCATAAGTGCATGGTGTAGGTGCCCCAATACTTTTGTCCATGTAATGTAAATAATTTTTAGGTAATAAATATAATGCATTCTTATAGTGATGGACATTGCCCACATATATTGCTTACTTTGAGAGTTATTGTGGTGAAATTATGTAACGGTTCACTGCTCACTGGAAAAGAAAAAATAATCATTAATTAACAAATTAATCACATAAACAGTAAAAAAAATTTGTAGCATAATGAAATGTCACTTTCAGTTCTCATCATTCACCGCTTATATTTTGTCACACTTGTTTAACTTTAGTAATTTAGAAAGCCTGACTCTCACAGCGGATTCATTTCTAGAATGGAATAAGCAATATTTTACATGCCAGGCATCCTAATAACCCTGGAAAATTGCAAATAGTCACCTTTACCTTTTTATGTTATTTTGGTTTCTTTGCCAGTGAGTTATTATTAGACTAGGACTCATACAAGAACGCATTAGACTCCATCTTCTATGGTTGCATCAGGAAGTGAACCTCCCAGCAAATTCCCTGAATGTTTGCACATCCCACTTCAGATCCGGCAGGAAAATACTATTGGCCGGGGTCACACTTGCAACTGCAATGCGAGAAACTCTCTCCTCAATACCCGCACTGCCGCCGGCACTCGGACCGGAGCGTTCAGCTGCATAGAAATACATGCAGTCACACACTCCGGTACTGAGTGCTGGCGGCAGTGCCGGGTATTAAGGCAAGACACTCACGCGAGTTTCTCGCATCACACACGTAAGTGGGTCACCGGCCTAAAGGAGAGACTTTAAGAATTCTCACTCAATTCTCATATTTCTAAATTCTGCGGTAGAATCTGTATTCAGTGAACACAGATTGTTACATTACTGAGATAGGAGATGGCAATTGCTGATAAGGGGTATGAAGGAAGTAGCTCCAGTGAGTTACGGTTCTCCGGTGCTGAGAAAATGTGGTCATCTGACTGCAAGTATGTAATTTGAATACTCGCCGCCACATTCCGACTAGACTAGACTACACTTGCATTGAGCGAGGCTGTGTCCATCTAGTCGGTATGTGTCTGCAAGTCACATACTTGCGGTCAGTGTCAGACTGAGGTTCCAAGGAACCATTAGTAACCAAAACTCCAGGGTTCACTTTTCAGCTACATGCAAATGTGACCTTATCCTCAATCACAAATTTATATGACAATGAACTGGCTAAATTGTTACATGATTAAAATTCTGTCTTTGTCTGTACATAGTGATTCAAGTATATTGTGTCAAATACTGCTCCTATAGAAGGGTAGTGGCCCTTTCTTGCAAAGGAACCCACCGGGGGGTTTTCCTGTTCTCCCATGGGCCAGTCCAAGCCTACTTGTGGAAATGCGCTTGCCGCTCCCGATGCCGACACCAGAGAATCTTCACAACTCCTAGTGTGCACGATTTGAGGGTTCACAAGACTGCAATCACATAGAGTGACAGCAGACGTGCAGCCTAAGGCCGGACAACCCCTTTATGTCCCCCACCCTCCAATATTATTACAATTAATCTGCTGACCGTTTCCTAATCTACACAACAAAGATGAAAACTAAGAACAAAAATGCAGTAGGACTTCAGCCTACTATGTGTGCTCCATTATGAAAACAGGAATATTTCAGATTTTTTTTTTATGGATAGTCATAAATAACATAAAAAAACAAAAATAAAAAATGGCTCATTATGAAAGCCTACCTTTTACCTCTGATGCTTTTCACACCCCATTACCAACTTATATGTTTTCTCTTGAATAATAGCTCAAAGCCTATAAAAAAATAAGATTTCTTGCTGAATTTTTAATATTCATTGTAAATAAATAAAATATTATATGTTGTGCCTTTGTGGAAACTATAAAAATAAAACTTTATGATCCTAACAAGAAACTCTTGGGAATTTCATATCAGGATTAGGTAATATATGTAGAATTAGTCTGTAGCGCTACAATTAGTAGAGGGAATGAATAAACCATTTCAAGAGTTTGATCCAAAAAACGAGCAATTGTGTTTAAACCTGCAGGGAATCGGTGAATTAGACTTCTGTTTTACTGCCAGATATTAAAAAGTGAATCACAGTTTTCCTATTGTCATTTGTTGAAGTGTGACTTTTATGCTTTGGCTTCCAGGACTTGTGGAGCACAGTGGTGCTGATAAACGTCTTCTTTAAAATGAATAATCATTGCAGGAGGGAAAGCCTTAGGCAAGTCTTTTCCATTGTACTGCAAAATGAAAAGGCTTGACATAGAGGGTTTTTTTTAAGCATAGTACAATCAGCCGCAGTACATTGCTGGAACTATAGTACTAATCTGGAAACCAGTTATGACAGCCTCATTGAGCAAAGACTTTAGGAATTGGCATTAAAAAAGTTGTTTTAAGACTCAAAGAAAAGAGAAAATCTGTTAGATTAAACTGCCAAGAGTGTACAGGTGAAGAAGGAAAGAAGAAAACAGACTATAGGACAGTAAGAGCCGAGATAGGCTTGAGGCAGAAAATGAACTTGCACTGAATATAATTTGCTCTACATAAAATGTGCTGTATTAAACATTTGGTAGTCCATATTCGGATGGTATATATTTTAATTTCTTCTTTTGTGCACTGTATTCATTTTTCCTATTTCTGGTGTGGTAATTAATTTTTTTATTGTTTTTATTCTTCAGTTTTAATTCCAATGTAAATTTATTTTATTTCCTGTTTAACCATGTTTTATTTGTTACTTTTTTTATTATTTTTTTAACTTTATTTTGGTATTTTAAAGGATTATTCCAGTAAAACAAATTATCATCTGTAGGGCTTGCTA
Source organism: Oophaga sylvatica (assembly GCA_033576555.1). NCBI lineage: Eukaryota > Metazoa > Chordata > Amphibia > Anura > Dendrobatidae > Oophaga > Oophaga sylvatica. The sequence continues at coordinate 475,406,925 of JARQOD010000005.1, forward strand.
ACGTGAGCATATACTGTAACGAGTGCTATGCGATGTTTTATCGGATAGAGCTCGGATCAATATTATGCTTTGGGGCCGCATGTTTTTTTTTCTACAGACCGTAAAAAGTACAGCAATCATATGAGTGGCCTCAAAAATTGGATCATGAGCATCCATTCAAGACTAAGGGTGCGTGTAAAACATGGGACTGCGCTTGTATTTCATGTGAGTGCAGTCCAATTTACCCGGACACAGACAATATGCTACAATATTCAAAAAATCAATATGTAAATGTGGCCAACAATGTGCAACAATGTGCAAATGATAAAACCAAAATACATCAAAAGCGTGCGTCACTAAATATAGTGCAAGTGCCCAGTATGCAAAAACAAAGCTCAAAAATTGTGTATGGCATGTGGCATAAAAATGGAATACCTGGGAGCCAGGTGGCCACATTTACATTTTGATTTTTTGAATATTCTAGCACTCTCTCTTTTTTTGTATGCAATTTTGTTGGTGTCACATTTACACACTTATTTGGCAAGGCTGATCATTTGGTGTGTTATTACTTACCTGGTCATATTTTGAGCCCTATATTAGTGGACTCATTAGCCAGCTTGTATAATCTGTGGGGTTCTCGCACTTTAATTTTAACAACATTAAAATTATATATTTATATTTCTGTGTCATGTTATGTTATGCAAATTAATAAACTATTCATTTGTTGCACATCTTTCTAATTGTTGGTGTTATTAACTATTCTGATATCTCTGTTGGGTTGCTTTACCACACCATATCCTTTGTCTCTTTTTTCTTAAAAAAAATAAAGGAAACACTAAAATACCAAATCATAGATATCATTGAATGAAATATTCCAGTTGCAAATCTTTATTCATTACATAGTGGAATGCGTTGAGAACAATAAATTATAAAACTGATTAATGTAAATCAAAAGGAATATCCCATGGAGGTCTGGATTTGGAATGATACTCAAAATCAAAGTGGAAAATCAAATTACAGGATGATCCAACTTCAGTGGAAATGCCTCAAGACAAAGAAATGACGCTCAATAGTGTGTCTGGCCTCCACGTGCCTGTATAACCTTCCTACATTGCCTGGGCATGGTCCTGATGAGATGGCGGTTGTTCTCCTCAGGGATCTCCTCCCAGACCTGGATTAAAAGCATCAGTCAACTCCTGGACAGTCTGTATATTAAGTCAACTTCTGGATATAGGGAAGGATAAGAATGTACCAATCAAATGGGAATAAGACATTGAGGAAAGCATACACTCAAAAACAGCACGAAAAATTCTACAGTACCAACAACGATCTGTAATTCAGCACAGCTTCTCCAAGGAGCTAGGAAGAAAAGCTTTCACTGGCAAGGAAGAGGAGATCTGACCAGATTTCTTAGGGAGAGGAAATGACTAGGTCAGGAACAGCTGTGCTGCAAGTTCCTAACCATAACCAGCATAGAATGGGTCGATAACCTATTCAGCACCATGTATTCATGGTGGTATTCAGAAATGAAGGTGGTGCTGGAGCTAGTTCAGTCACTGCTCTGAGAATACAGAGCTGCCACTGTAATCATTCCCCCAGCTCTGCCTGGCAGTAATGTAGAGAGAGTGTCAGTCAAGGCCAGGGGCGCGGTTACAGCGGCCGCCCTGTATACTCAGAGCGGTGACTGAACTAGCGTCGCTCCTCCCCTATGACTGAAGACCTAATACTGGCGGGGAGAATAAATATCATTTTTTCCCACTGCTTTTGGCTATATGCAGGCACCGGGCAGCATCATAATGCTATTAACTAGAGATGAGCGGTGTTCGAATCGAACTGTTCGCCAATTTCAAATTCGAGCTGTTTTGTGCGGTGTTCGAGCATTTCGATGAACCCGAACGATTTGGAAAAAATCCAGCTGTTCCAGGCTATGTTCGATACTGTTCGTGCACCAAAATCGTAACTGGATTTTTTCTCAGTAATGCTGAAAATCAATGTTAATACACAGTTTGAGCGTACAGCGGGGCGGGGGAGGGGCATGGGATGGATCTCTGCAGAAATAATGAAGATCTCCATTTTTTTTCTCTTTCCTGCATTTCCAGTGGGCGGTGCAGTCTGTCAGCCTATCAGCAGCGCACACACGGAGCAAATTTTTTTCTTTTCACACAAGCAAGGGCATGTGTCATTGGCTGTGTATGTCACATGTCCTTGCCCTATAAGACCCAGCCATTTTCCCCGTCGCCACCATTTTCTCACTGCTGCAGCTCAGTGTTAGACGGCATTGCTGCTGCTGTGAGCGCTATCTTGTGCAGCAGCAAATTGGAAGCGAAATTTCACTTAAAGCGACAGAAAGGTTTAGGGAGTGGGACTAGTTCGTAATTGCAGCCCTTTTGAGGGCTAGGTTACAGCAGTTCCTAGCACTTTTAGCAGGCAGGTCTGAGCTCTTAATAAATAGACAGATAGGTTGGGAGTAGTGACTATTTGTAATTGCAGCCCTTTTGAGGGCTAGGTTACATCAGTTCCTAACACTTTTTGCCAGCTCCACCATCGTTCAAATAACTATGAATTTTTAGCTGCATCTTGCCTGTAAAATAATTGAGGGCATAGTAGCAGTGTGTGGTACTCATTCTATTAGGCCATCTATACTAAGCTCCATCAGCATTCAAATAACTATGAATTTTGAGCTGCATCTTGCCTGTAGAATAATTGTGGGCATAGTAGCAGTGTGTGGTACTCATTCTATTAGGCCATCTATACAAAGCTCCACCAGCGTTCAAATAATTACGAATTTGAGCTGCATCTTGCCTGTAAAATAATTGTGGGCATAGTAGCAGTGTGTGGTACTCATTCTATTAGGCCATCTATACAAAGCTCCACGAGCATTCAAATTCATAATAATTTTTTATCTGCATCTTGCCTGTAGAAGAATTGTGGGCATAGTAGCAGTGTGTGGTACTCATTCTATTAGGCCATCTATACAAAGCTCCACCAGCCTTCAAATAATTACGAATTTTGAGCTGCATCTTGCCTGGACAATAATTGTGGGCATAGTAGCAGTGTGTGGTACTCATTCTATTAGGCCATCTATACAAAGCTCCACCAGCGTTCAAATAATTACGAATTTTGAGCTGCATCTTGCCTGTAAAATAATTGTGGGCATAGTAGCAGTGTGTGGTACTCATTCTATTAGGCCATCTATACAAAGCTACACCAGCATTCAAATTCCTAATAATTTTTATCTGCATCTTGCCTGTAGAAGAATTGTGGGCATAGTAGCAGTGTGTGGTACTCATTCTATTAGGCCATCTATACAAAGCTCCACCAGCCTTCAAATAATTACGAATTTTGAGCTGCATCTTGCCTGGACAATAATTGTGGGCATAGTAGCAGTGTGTGGTACTCATTCTATTAGGCCATCTATACAAAGCTCCACCAGCGTTCAAATAAAAACTAATTTTTTGCTGCATCTTGCCTGGGCAATAATTGTGGGCATAGTAGCAGTGTGTGGTACTCATTCCATTAGGCCATCTATACAAAGCTCCACCAGCGTTCAAATAAAAACTAATTTTTTGCTGCATCTTGCCTGGACAATAATTGTGGGCATAGTAGCAGTGTATGGTACTCATTCTATTAGGCCATCTATACAAAGCTCCACCAGCGTTCAAATAATTACGAATTTTGAGCTGCATCTTGCCTGTAAAATAATTGTGGGCATAGTAGCAGTGTGTGGTACTCATTCTATTAGGCCATCTGTACAAAGCTCCACCAGCGTTCAAATAAAAACTAATTTTTTGCAACATCTTGCCTGGGCAATAATTGTGGGCATAGCAGCAGTGTGTGGTACTCATTCCATTAGGCCATCTATACAAAGCTCCACCAGCGTTCAAATTCCTAATAATTTTTATCTGCATCTTGCCTGTAGAATAATTGTGGGCATAGTAGCAGTGTGTGGTACTCATTCTATTAGGCCATCTATACAAAGTTCCGCCAGCGTTCAAATAAAAAATGAATTTTTAGCTGCATCTTGCCTGTAGAATAATTGTGGGTATAGTAGCAGTGTGTGGTACTCATTCTATTAGGCCATCTATACAAAGCTCCACCAACGATCAAATAAAAACGAATTTTTAGCTGCATCTTGCCTGTAGAATAATTGTGGGCATAGTAGCAGTGTGTGGTACTCATTCTATTAGGCCATCTATACAAAGCTACACCAGCATTCAAATTCCTAATAATTTTTATCTGCATCTTGCCTGTAGAAGAATTGTGGGCATAGCAGCAGTGTGTGGTACTCATTCTATTAGGCCATCTATACAAAGCTCCACCAGCGTTCAAATTCCTAATAATTTTTATCTGCATCTTGCCTGTAGAATAATTGTGGGCATAGTAGCAGTGTGTGTTACTCATTCTATTAGGCCATCTATGCAAAGCTCCACCAGCATTCAAATAAAAACTAATTTTTAGCTGCATCTTGCCTGAACAATAATTGTGGGCATAGTAGCAGTGTGTGGTACTTATTCTATTAGGCCATCTATACAAAGCTCCACCAGCATTCAAATAAAAACAAATTTTTAGCTGCATCTTGCCTGTAGAATAATTGTGGGCATAGTAGCAGTGTATGGTACTCATTCTATTAGGCCATCTATACAAAGCTCCACCAGCGTTGAAATTACTAATAATTTTTATCTGTATCTTGCCTGGACAATAATTTTGGGCAAAGTAGCAGTGTGTGGTACTCTTTCTATTAGGCCATCTACACTAAGCTCCACCACTTGTGTATCTAATAAAATTGTTTTACAGCTTCAAACCCAGCCAATCCTTTTGAGCTAGTACCACAAATTGGCCACTCAGCTCTGCTTGGTTTCCATCCATCGTTTTTTGTGCAAACAACTCCAGAGTTGTCAATTAGTTAACCACCAAAATGAGTGGCAAAAGGCCTGCTGCTGGTGGAAAGGGGAATAGGCGTGTTGGGAAGGAAAAAAAAGTGTCATGATCCCAGTGCAGGTTTGACCTGCACACCAGGGGTTAAGGTCTTAAGGCCAGTGCAGGTTTGACCTGCACACCAGGGGTTAATGTCTTAATCCCAGTGCAGGCTCTGAACTGCCCACCTGGGGTTTATTATTGTGGCCTCTCTTTGGTTCGGGGAGAGCTTCTTATAGCCCTAGGAAGCTCCAATCCCCGTCAGTTATACTTTTGCCCTTGGCTGAGTGTGTTGACTCCTGATTGCCTGTGCCTTGTGCCTGTGTTCTAGCTTGTTTGTATGGTTCTGACCCGGCTCTGTTTCCCGTTGTGATTTTGCCTCTTGATTCTGTACTGCGTATATGCTTTGGTTTTCTGACTCCTGCCACGTCCCTGACTATTCTTTATTAGCCTGCTCCTTGTGTACTGCATTGTCTCTCACGTTTACTGACCCCGGCTTGTCTTGGATTCCGTCTCTCTCTGGTGCCCCGTCCTTTCCCTGGAGTCCGGTGACCCCCTTTCCCTTCTCCAGGGTCCCTGTAGCTTCCTGCACTCATCCCCAGCTGCAGGATGCTAAGCTCCGCCCCTGGGGTCACATGACCACAGATCCTGGCAGTACACTCACCACCTGGTGTTCTGCTCACTCCAGCTCTGCTGTATTGCTATCATCTTGCCCAGCTCTCGGGCGCTGTGAGTACCGCTGTCACAGGCTGTCGGAGGCTCCGGGCTCCCACTGTCAGGGCTGCTGAAACCGCTGGTAAGTGCCCACCTAGCAGTTTCTCGTGATAAAAGGTTGTGTCCGTGGGGTAGGTGTTAAAGCAACAGTAACATCTGCAGAAAAAAAACCATCTTCCAGCCAAACTAAGATGTCTACTTCTTTTAGTGGACAATGTGATACGATCCCTTTCTTACGGCCACGCCCATCGCTACAAATTCCAGATGAGGCACAAAAACAGCAGGTGCTTCAACAGATATCAAGTGCTCCTTTAAGTCGGCTCTCCTCCACCTCAACTTCAACATCACAAATACTCCAGTCCTCAGAGGTGTCACCCCAATCGCACTTGCTTCCTCACATTCCCAAGTCTCCAGCTGCCCGTCTGAGTATGGGGTAGAAGAGATGGTTGAGTCTGCAGAGCAGTTTACTCATGCTATAGCCTGGGAATCAGAGGTCGTCTCCAGAGCTTCTGTGAATCCAGACGAGGAAATGATCTGCACTGATGCTCAGAATCTTTCTGAGTCGGATCCAGGACCAGATGAAGAAGTTTCTGAGCATATTGTAGACCCTCGTTCCCAAACTGTAACTCCTGTTGGTGGAGACAATGAGGAAGACGATGATGAGACTCAAATACCTGATTTCAGCGACAACTTGAGTTCTTTGTCAGGGCAGGAAGAGGTTGGCTCTAAGGACGACGGGTGTGAGAACACACAGGGTGATGATGGCGAGGTTGCAGATCCCACTTACTGTCAACCCACAGTCAGGCAGTCAATGAGGTCAGCAGAGGAGGTGGAGGAGGATTCTAGGGACGACGAGGTCAGGTTGCGCCTTCCTGGACAGAGACGTAGTAGTGGAAGCACGTCACCAACTGCATCCTCAACCACAACTCTGCCTCTGACCACAAGTCGTGGTGGCTCTTCAGGTCGCATGGGTTCTAAGCCTTGCATAGCCTGGGAATTTTTTCAGATCAATAAGGATGACCCAACTTGTGTTATCTGTAACATTTGTGACCAAAAGCTAAGTAGAGGCCAAAAAATCCATAGTTTGAGTACTTCATGCATGAACCGTCACATGGATATGAAGCATAAGTTGCAGTGGCAAGCTCACTGTGCTACAATGCGGCCTAGCTGACGGATTGCGATACAGGGCCATGATTTTGGCTATAAAAGGGTCCCCTTCCCCAAGCTTTTTAAGAGAATAATATATGGCGTGCTAGGAGACTCTATGGAATGCTTTCTCAGCATCCAACGAGAGTATCTAATTACAAATTTTTAACTGCATCCAGCCCAGACAATAATTTTGGGCTTAGTAGCAGTGTCTGCTAGTCAGCGGATCAACACCACCTGTAGTTTGGACACTTAATGTTTTCAAAGGAAATGCTTCGGGCCCACGGGACACTCAGTGAAGAACATCGGGGAGGCACCCCAAGGCACACGGGCTGTGACTGGCGGTAGGACGCCTTGTGCTGGACCGACAAGCTCGATCCTTATAAAATCTTTTTAACTGCAGCAGCTTTACTGGACGCTACTGGAGCTGGAACTCTTTTATTTTATATAAAAATCCAAAACAGAGCAGACATTACTAAACACCAAAACCAGACATTACAAGAATCAAAAACTTAGTAAATCAAACTACCCGATAAATTTACACACCAAATTAAGAACTTAAAACCAGCTTCAAGATTTTCCAACCTCGTCAAGTCCTTTCTCTTTCCTTCATTTTCCACCCTTTTTTGTTGGGCTCTCTCAGGTCTCTTGCAGCTTGTGCTTTCCAGCCTTCAGCCTTCAGGGACCCCCAGCAGGAACATCTTATAAAAGAAACATCACGAGAAAAAAAAAAAAAAATACCCCACTCATACACACTCATACACACACACGTTCCAACAATCTCACACCCCTTTCACTATTTACAAAATATACATTATTACATTAATAAACTTAAAACCTTTGGCCCTCTGCCTAACTAAAACACAGAAAATCTCAACACCATACAAAATACGTACAATACAACATATACAATATATACAATATATATACAATATCAACCTTATACCATAAACTACTTTTTACAAAATATTTACACATCAACTTACATTTTTCAAAATCCTAACTTACAAGGCCCAAGCTCAGTGCCTGCAAGCCCAATATCCATCTTCTTTACTAAACCAAAACAAAAGGCTAAATGTGCAGCACACTAGCCCACCACCAGGAAAATGGAGTCCTAAAAGGCCCTATCCCTAACCAACAACTCATACACCCTTTCCTTGTTCAACTAAGACTGTCCCTACGCCTGGCCCTGAAAATCTGTCCCTATCTATCCCTCCCTATCCCTATTCTAGCTAACTTAACATGGCTAACTCTTTATCTATCCCTCCAACTGTCCCTCCCTGTCCCTATCTGCCCCTATTCTCTCCCTCAATACCCACACCACCTTATGCTATCCTACCTTCATTCACGCGCAGACCAACTCTCCCTTGAGTGTGTTTTCAAAAGGAGAAGCCCCTCCAAAGCCAAGAGGCCCTCCTCACACCCAGCCTCTCGAACTCCAAAGAACGCACCTTCCCCAGGTCACCCAGAATGTTGCTAACCACCTCATCCCGGGGAGGGCTTTCTGTTGCGTCGACACTAAACACCGTGCATTCCACGTGTAAAACCTGACCACTATCGCTAACTAAAGAATAAAGTGCTACGCTCTTGGCCACCCAGGGATCTGAACGCCCCATAGACCCACTCGGCGTAGGAAAGGGACCACAGCCGCGGCCAACGTATGGAAGCACCCACCCTGTTGTAAACCTTTGCATTAAAGGGACACCGAAGGAGGAAGTGCTCCATGCTTTCCAGCACGTCGCCACACTCCTCACGGGGACAACCCCGATCATCGAAGTTCCTGTACTTTAGGTTGTCCGTACATACAGTCTCCCGTGAAAGCAGCGCCAGGCCAAGTCCCAAAACTTCGTGGGGATCCGCTTTGAATTTAAAAGCCCGAGCCCCACCTCCAGATCTCGGCCTGAGCAATCCCTGAGGACCAGGAGCTTCTGGAAATGGTTCAACAGAACCCTTCTGTCAAGGCATTGCCTCGACATGGTCCTGATTTCCCTCATTCCCAGACCCCACCGGTGGATTACCTTCAGAAACGGAGTAGCGTAAAGCGGGAGATGTCCGTGAGGTGTACGGAGATCCTTCACTTGCCCTCCTGTCTCCCATTCCTGGAAGAAGGGCCGAAAACCAACCCCTGCAGGAGAATACCCACGGAGGAGCCCTCTTCAGCCAGAGGTTGGAAATATTGGCTTTAAGAAAGGTGTTCACTAAGAACACTACTGGTTGACCATACCCAACTCACCTAGTCTCCTCGTACGGTACGTGACCTCCCTCTTGATTAGGTTGAGCCTATTCCCCATAACAGCTGGAAAAACAGGCTGTAAATCCGTGTCGAGAGAGGTTCTGGCAAGATGCAAACACTGCCCAGGTAAATTAACAAGGGAATCAGAAAGCCTTTAGCCAAGCTAACCCTTTCCCTCAGGGTTAAAGACCAACCCTTCCACTGGTCCACCTTGTTACACCCGGTCCCAGCGCTGGCCCTGCACTCGTTCTGCTCACTCACTGTTCCTCGGGCTGTCCCTCTGCGGCAGTCTGTGCGTGGGCTGGGGTCTCCTGTCCCATCTGTTCCCGGCGTCCTGTGTCCTCCTCCACTTCCTGGCACGTGCTGGCAGGCCTCCAGACAGTCTGCTTAGGACGGAGGCCGCGCCACTGCCTCTCTTAAAGGGGCAGCGTGCATCTTTGAAATTGCTAATTAACCAATGGCTGCGCACTCAGTACTATATTGGTCACTCACCATTAGGGGAGTGCCGGAGCAACGTGTTCTATCATTGCTACATCCGGTTCTGTTCCTGATCTGTCTGCGCTGCGTCTGCAGTCTCTGTGCTTCGCTTACACTGTTTGTCTCCTCAGATCATTGCTAACCTGTATCTGGATATCTGGACAATCTCGGCTATTACTGGCGCAAGTGTCATCCCGTTCCGCCATCAGCCATCCGTACCCGTGGACCGTGACAAGGTCACTGGAGCCAGCCTACTTCCATCCATTCTGGACCAGGGCCTTACCCTTCTCCGTCAAGAACCCTCCACGGACTCTGTATATACCTGTTTACCTTTGGTCCCTCTGGGACAGCTGCCACGTGTCCGGGGTCTAACTGGAGGTAGCACCTGTGTCCTCCGCGTATTCCATTCTGGTCCTGTTCGAGGGGGCTTACTACGGGTACCGGGGCTCACTAGTTACGCCCCCATCGGAGCCCCCGGACCGCGGTCTCGAGGTTCACATTAAAAAATAAATACGAATGTGAACTTCAACACCTCTGCCTCCGCTTCCATTCGTTACAGATTGCTCCGGCCATGGAACCCGCTGGATCCCAGAGACCTCCGACCATGGATCTGTGCCAGGAGGTGGCCGTTTAGGAGTTCAACAGGACAAGATCACGACTTATCTACGCAGCTTGTCTACCCGCATGGATTCCTTGGGTCCTCGTCTGCACCTGACTCTTCTATCAATACTCAGGTACCAGTTCCCATGGCAAGTAAAGGTCCCCGCCTGGCGGCTCCTACCCGTTTCCAGGGTGATCCTACTCTGTGTCGGGGTTTCCTCAATCAGTGCACTCTACACTTCGAAATCTTGGGGCATATGTTTGCTTCTGACCCAGCCAAGGTGGGCTTCATCATGTCACATCTGGGAGGAGAGGCCCTCGCCTGGCTAAACCCGCTATGGGAGAGAGGGGATCGCTGGTTAACGATCTTCAATCTTTCCTAGAGGCTTTTCGCAGGACGTTCGATGAACCTGGTCGCACCACTTCGACTGCATCAGCTCTGCTCCGCCTGCGCCAAGGTACTCTCATGGTAGCTCAGTATGTGTTAAATTCGCACCCTCTCGTCTGAATTATCGTGGAACAATGAGGCCCTGGTTGCTAACTTCTGGGAAGGCCTATACGGAAGAATCAAGGATGAGCTGGCAGGACGGGACAGCCTACCCTCTTGGAAGAGATAATATCCTTGGCAACCGAATTGACCTGCGTTTCCAGGAGCGCTCCATGGAGATCAAGCGGGACAAAAGGTCCTATCACTTGGACTCTAGTTTGTACAAACCAGGTACTTCGCCCTCCGCCTCTGAGGCCATGGAGGTGGACCATGTAAGTTTGGCCACCCGCTGCCGGGAGGCACGTCGCAGGAGGGAAGTTGTTACTACTGCGGTAGTTCTGAACATTTGATCCATTTCTGTCCCAAAAAGTCGGAAACTCCAGTGCCTAGGTCCGGTAGGAGGGGCCAACCTAGGTAGTGAACAGTCCTCTCCCTCTTTACGCATCTCAGTCCCGTGTCTTGTGGAGCAGTGAAATTCTCCGAACATTGTCTATTGGATTTGGAGCTGCAGGGAACTTCATCCAGCAGGCGGTTGTGGATCATTACCGCTTACCAGTCCAGCGCCTTCTGATCCGTTACAGGTGTCCGCCGTGGATGGCAAACCTGACCGAGCCCGTCCAGTTTCAAACCGAGTTTGTGGAACTCGGGTAGGTCTAATGCATACTGAACGAATGCGATTTTATGTATATCCCGGTTTATCCCATCCCTGCTTCTAGGTTTACCTTGGCTCCAGATGCATGAACCAGTCCTTAATTGGAAAACTGGAGAAGTTCTGCGTTGGGGAGATACCTGCATGAATCGTTGCTTAACCGGATTCAACCTGTTTCGCCTCCAGTCCCGCCTGATACCCTGCCAGGGTTGCCTTCTGCCTATTGGTCCTTCTCTGACGTCTTTGGGAAAAAGGAGGCTGAGAGACTACCTCCACACAGGTCGTATGACTGTCAGATAGAGCTTCTTCCAGGAGCATCCCCCCTCGCGGGAGAGTTTATCCCTTTCACAGGCAGAGACTCAGGCCATGTCGGATACATCAAGAGAATCTGGCTAGAGGATTTATCCGGAAGTCATCGTCACCGGCAGGAGCTGGATTCTTCTTTGTGAAGAAAAAGGATGGGTCCTTGCGGCCCTGCATTGACTATAGGGGTCTAAATCAAATCACGGTAAAAAACAGGTATCCATTACCTCTTTTTTTTAGAGCTGTTTGATCGTCTCGAGGGCAAGATCTTCCCCAAAATTTTGGACCTCAGAGGGGCCTACAACCTGATCCGAATCAGAGAGGGAGACGAATGGAAAAACAGCCTTCAACACCCGTGACGGCCACTATGAATACCTGGTAATGCCATTCGGCCTAAGCAATGCACCTGCGGTTTTTCAGGAATTTGTTAATGACATTTTCAGGGACTTGCTATATACTTGTGTCGTGGTTTTCCTGGACGATATTTTGATTTTTTCTGCTGACTTGACGTCACACGGAGGCAAGTACGCTGGTCTTACAAAGACTGAGAGAGAACAGGCTCTATGCCAAATATGAGACATGCCTCTTTGAGCAGTCTTCTTTGCCTTTCCTTGGGTACATTGTATCTTCCACAGGATTAAAGATGGATCGGAGAAGTTGTCTGCAGTCTCAAATGGCCTCGTCCGTTGGGCTAAAAGCCATACAAAGGTTCCTCGGATTCGCCAATTACTACCGGCAATTCATTCCACACTTTTCCACCCGAGTGGCTCCAATCACAGCCTTAAACCGGAAAGGTGTAAACTCTAAGGAATGGTCCTCCGGGGCAGAAGAGGCCTTTGTTTCTCTCAAAAAAGCCTTCGCTTCCGCACCTTTCTCCACCGTCCTAATTCAAGTGAGCAATTTTTTCTTGAAGTTGACGCTTCTTCCATGGGGTGCAGGGTATTCTGACCCAGAAGTGTCTTACCGGGCGGATGATCCGTGTGTTTTTTTTCCAAAGGTTTTTTCTCCTGCAGAAAGGAATTACTCTGTCGGTGATTGCGAACTGTTGCCATCAAATTGGTCTGCAAGAATGGAGGACATCTTCTTGAAGGAGCTCATCACCAGGTAATCATATTCACGACCATAAAAACCTTGCCTATCTCCAATCTGCTTTAAGATGAATCCTCGTCAGGCCCGTTGGGCATTATTTTTTGCTCGTTTCAATTTTGTACTTCATTTCCTCCAGCTGACAAGAACATCAAGGCAGACGCACTTCTAGAGCCTTCTTGCCTCCTGAAACTGGAGGAGGAACCTCAGCACATTATTGAACCTTCTAAGTTAGTCTCTGTTGCCTCTACTGATTGGCCCGGCTTCTCCTGGGAAGACTTTCGTGTCCGCCTTGATCGTAGTCGTGTTCTGCGCTGGGGTCATTCTTCTTAAGTTGGTGGCCATGCTGGTCAGAGAAAGACGCAGCAACTCATCTCCCGGTTATTACTGGTGGCCTACCATGGTCAAGGATATTCCAGGAGTTCGCCGCAGCATGTCCTTCATGTGCCCGTAACAAAAACTGTTAAACAATTTTACAGCGGCAGGCTTCTGCCTCTTCCGATTCCGTCCGCTCCCTGGCAGCACATCGCGATGGATTTCATCCGGATCTTCCCATCTCTTCTGGCTGCTCAGTGGTATGGGTTGTGGTGGACCGCTTTCTAAAATGGCTCACTTCGTTCCGCTATCTGGCCTCCCGTCTGCTCCAGAACTGGCCACTCACTTCATTCAGCACATCTTCCGTCTTCATGGATTTCCTCCACATCGTGTCCGACAGGGGCGTCCAGTTCACTCTAAGTTCTGGAGAGGACTCTGTAAAATGGTAAAAATTGAACTAGATTTTTCTTCTGCATATCATCCCAGTCTAATGGGCAAGTGGAGGGATCAATCAAATCCTGGCTGGAACCCGCGTCACTTCGTAACGCTCATCATAATGAAAAGGGTAGAATTACTGCCCTGGGCGGAATTCTCCTACAACAATAAGTAGTGAATCTTCTGGAAAGTCTCCCTTTCAGATTGTGTTTGGACTGAACCCGGAATTCCTCTTCCTGTTCGGGATTGTTGATGTTCCGGCAGTCGATACCTTGTCAAAGAATTTCTCGGACATTTGGAGAGAGACCAGGTCGGCTTTGGAGAAAGCTTCTCAACGTATGAAAAACGCATGCGGACAAAGACGTTTGGAGGCTCCCATCTTTCGTCCAGGAGAAAGGTATGGCTCTCCTCCCAGTACATCCGTCTGAAGTTACCATCGTACAAATTGGGTCCCGTTTCATTGGTCCCTTTGAAGTTTTGAGACAATCAACCCGGTCTCTTATAAACTGAAATTGCCTAATTCTTAAGAGTACCTAACTCCTTTCATGTTTCCCTCCTCAAACCCGTAGTGTTGGTTCCTTCTTTAAGGACCCCGGGGACCACTCCCGATCCGTCTCTGAGGATGATGTTTTGAGGTAAAACAATTCTTGGCCTCTAAGCGAGTAAGAGGTAGGATTTATTACTGGGGGACTGGAGGGTTTTGGTCCTGAGGAGGGTCTTGGGAGCCTAAAGAAACATCCAGGCTCCTCTTCTTCTTAAAGATTTCAGCAGGCTTGAAAAAGAGGGGGAGTAAAGAGGGAGATACTGTTACACCGGTCCAGCGCTGGCCCTGCACTCCGTTCTGCTCACTCACCTGTTCCTTGGGTGTCCCTCTGCGGCAGTCTGTGCATGGGCTGGGGTCTCCTGTCCCATCTGTTCCCGGCGTCCTGTGTCCTCCTCCCCTTCCTGGCACGCTGCTGGCAGGCCTCCAGACAGTCTGCTTAGGACGCGAGGCCGCGCCCACCCCCTCTCTTAAAGGGGCAGCGTGCATTTTTTTGAAATTGCTAATTAACCAATGGCTGCGCACTCAGTATATATCTGGTCACTCCACCATTAGGGGGTGCCGGAGCAACGTGTTCTATCATTGCTACATCCGGGTTTTTGTTCCTGATCTGTCTGTGTGCGTTGCAGTCTCTGTGCTTCGCTTACACTGTTTGTCTCCTCAGATCATTGCTAACCTATATCTGGATATCTGGACAATCTCGGCTACTACTGGCGCAAGTGTCATCCCGTTCCGCCATCAGCCATCCGTACCGGGACCGTGACAAGGTCACTGGAGCCAGCCTACTTCCATCCATTCTGGACCAGGACCTTACCCTTCTCCGTCAAGAACCCTCCACGGACTCTGTATATACCTGTTTACCTTTTTGGTCCCTCTGGGACAGCTGCCACGTGTCCGAGGTCTAACTGGAGGTAGCACTGTGTCCTCCGGGTATTCCATTCTGGTCCTGTTCGAGGGGCCTTACTACGGGTACCGGGGCTCACTAGTTACGCCCCCTTCGGAGCCCCCCGGACGCGGGTCTCGAGGTTCCACATTAAAAAATAAATACGAATGTGAACTTCAACACCTCTGCCTCCGCTTCCATTCGTTACACACCTTTTGGGCGGCAATCTTGAGTTCTGCCTCCCAATTTTGCTGGGGGTAGTCCCCGGGGCCAAATTCGATGCTAGAATTTTGCGGAGGCCTGGGACTCTGGAAGGTGCCCGGGAGATCAAAATAGGATCTCCCCCTCCCAGTCAGAGACTTCACACTTTTCCCGGTTGATCATGGACCCGGATGCCTCCGAGTAACGCACGACTCGGACATGGACCCAATCCGCCTCCCCTCTCGAGGATACGAAAAGAGAAACATCGTCAGCGTACGCCACCACCTCAAAGAAGAAGAGTCTTCTTGTATGTATATGGAGTTGGTGGACTTAGGTTTAGCACCTGTTCACACTGAATCTAAGTTTGCAGTGCGGTCAGTTTTTTGTGTATACCACCCTCAAAGGGGCCCAGAGCCCGCCTGGTCCATCCCGACTCCCACCAATGGTCCACGATCTACCCTCCTCAGGAAGGGATCGATCGCGAACGCGTATAAAAGTGGGTCAGAGGACAACCCTGATGGACCCCACAACCCACCTCAAAAGGGCACCCTGACCAACCGTTCACCGAGCGGGAAAGTCTCCGTCCCTTGGTACAAGATCTCTAACCAATATAAAAACCTCCCAGGCAGACCGTACCTCAAAAGGACAGACCAGAGGTACTCATGGTTAACCCGGTCAAAGGCTTTTGCTTGATCTAATGACAGTAGGTACCCTTCCAGCGACCTTCCCTACCCTGTTCCACTGCCTCTCGGACACGAGCACGGCACTAAAAGTGCTGCGGCCTGGAACAGTGCAGTGTGGGCCTCCGAAAGGAGCCGGGGTGCAAACTTGACCAGCCGATTAAACAACACCTTCGCCACAACCTTCCGGTCCATATTGAGAAGCGCTATGGACGCCAATTCTCAATACGGATGAGTCTTTACCCTTTGACAGAATAATCAGGGCTGACTCCTTATTGAAACCGGGAAGAGTACCGAGGGAAAGCACTCATTAAAACACCCCAGGTCAAGAGGGGGACCAAGGAGTCCCTAAAGGTTTATAGAACTCTGATGTTAAGCCTCCGGACTGGCGATTTTTGGGCGAAGCCCATCAATGGCCAGTCTCATTCCTCTTCCCTGATTGCTTCTGCCAAAACACCAGAGAGGGATCATTCCCTGGCTCAGGGATGTTTCAGCTAGGAAAGCCGAATTCATCCCAATCCAGATCCCTCTTTCCCAAGAGGTGTGAGTAAAAGGACCTGACCACCTCCAGGATCCCTGATTTGGATCTGTTCGGGACCCGTACTGTCGATCAGTCCTGTCACCATCTTACAATTCACTGAATCTTACAGTTCTGTAGGGGTCGGGTGAGCGGTACTTCCCGAAATCCCTCTCAAAAACCAAGATGTGTGCCTATCATATGACACCTCTTAAGCAAAGACTTCACTCTGGAGATTTCCTCCGGTCACCTCCAGTCGAGACGAGCTGCTCGAGTTTCCTCCCCAGAGCCTGTACAAGCGATGCCTGTTCAGGACTTCTGAGACCCGAGAGCTGGCGGGAGAACCCTGCCACCCGCTTTTTGAAGATCTCCACCACTCTGACTACTATACAGAGATCAAAAGCGGTTACCTGGCTTGAAGAAAATCTCGAAGGATTGTCTCACCTCCGCTTCTTCCAGCAGGGACGATTTCAGCTCCTCAGCCCTCTTCCCATCCGGGGAGTCTCTGCAACATTCAGAGAAAAGAAAATTAGACAGTGATCAGAGAAATCCACCTCAACGGGGACACAGCAGAAAAGATGGCGTCCTCCTTTAAAAAAAACCTGTCTATTCTAGAT
This sequence comes from Oophaga sylvatica, assembly GCA_033576555.1. Lineage (NCBI taxonomy): Eukaryota > Metazoa > Chordata > Amphibia > Anura > Dendrobatidae > Oophaga > Oophaga sylvatica. The sequence goes on from JARQOD010000005.1 coordinate 475,423,702, forward strand.
CTACAGCTACCCCTATGATAGGTGAAACCCGTGGCCTGGGGTGTGCCGGATGTGGACATCCACCAGGCGAGCTTCACTGCTATACTATTAAGCGCGACGCTGTTTAAGCCAGCGATCTCCAGGACCCCCCCCCGATCACGGACCTCGTAATGGTGTTGAAGTCCCCACCGAAGACCACTGTCGGCTTGAAAAAAGAAAGGGCTTAATTTTCAGGAAGGGGACATTTCTGGCCCCCACTTTGAATGTGGGCCGTGAGTTTATGAGCGCAGTCGCCCCCTTTGAAGACTCAAGGCCAGGCCTCCCCATTTCAAACTCGACACCCTTGCTTTCCCCCCTTGCAGTTTAAAAAGGCTGCCCCCCGCTAACCCCGGGCCGCAAGGATCGTAGAGGGCCCGCACCTCACCTCCCCTGCTTTATGTATGGCCCTGTCGTTCATTCATTCCCACTCACTCCTCTTCATACCACTTCGCCATTTTTAAACCCCCTGCACCACCTCAGCAAAAAGTCCTCAAAAAAAATTTACTCAACTATCATTTTTATCCTCCATTTTACTATAATTATTTACCTATTCACTTATTCACATTATTATTTAAAATGCCCTTTAACTTGCTATTCTTAAAACCTCCTGCTGGGGGCCCCCGGGTGGTTGCGGTGTTTTCCTCTTCCTCTGCCCAGGGGCCGCTGCCCCTTTGAAAGCCCCAGGCAGAGTGCACTCAGTCACTCTGCCTGGGGTCGGGGGGCAGAGCAGCTCCTGGCTCTCCCCCACCCAATTTTTTTTTTTTCCTTTCTTTGTGCATCCCAGGGAGGGACAGACCTTGCCCCCGCACCCTGCCCTCCACCACCCCCCCACCCGGGTTACCTGGGGCGCCGGAGCCCCCGCCCGTCAGATGACGGTAAGGGGCTGGGGGCCCTGAAAACTCCCCATCGGTTTTGGGGGTGCAGAACCCAGGGATGGGGGGGGGCAGAGGGCGGTGGCCCCTGAGGCCACCCCCCCCCCGGCCCCAGCCCCTCCCGGTGGGGGGCAGCCCTTGCGGGCCACGCCACCCGGAGACAGGGTGGGTGGGCAAGCCCCGCTGTGAGGCCAGCCCCCTTCCGTTAAGTCACCCTTGGGGGCT
>JARQOD010000005.1:475424916-475684860 GCA_033576555.1 Oophaga sylvatica
TATCTATCGGCCTAACCGACTGCTGCGCTCTGCAAACGACTTTCGACTAACCTCTGCACTAATACGTACCTCCCACTCCCGACTCCAAGACTTCTCCTGCTCTACGCCAATCCTCTGGAATGCTGTACCCAAGAAATTAGGACTATCCACAATTTGCATGGTTTCAGGCGCTCCCTCAAAACACATTTGTTCAGAGCGGCCTATCACATTCACTAATCAAAGTCATTCTATGTATTCTGTGTAAGTGTGTGTGTGTCTCTAGCCCATTCACTTCTCCATCCCTCAGTCCCTTAAGATGGCTGGAACATCATTGTAAATGCACCATTGTATATAAACACCTATACTTTGTATCTCCCCCATCTCATTGTACATTGTAAGCTGTCACGAGCAGGGGCGACTTATTTAGCTTAAATTATTGTATTGTTAACGTTGTTACTTATGACTTGTGTTCTGAAACTGCTAAACTGTAAAGCGCTGCGGAATATGATGGCGCTATATAAATAAATATTATTATTATTCCTCTGAGCTGCTCCCACCACCTTCCTGTTCTTCATGCCATGTTGGGTATTGGACCTCATCATCTCCACTACCCTCTTCCAACACCTGCTGTTGGGTGGTCTGGCCAGCACCATGCTCAACAGAAACTGGCACCTGGGTCTCATCATCATCATCAGATGCGTTCTGCGGTGTGCTGACCATCGGCACTGTCTCACCCGCCTCTTCAGATTCAGAGAGACACAGCTGTTGCGCATCACTGCATACTCCCTCTTCTTCACATTACAGAATGCTGCTTGGCTGGGCCCCTGTTTGCAAGCCAATAGATTCTGAGAACAGAAGCAGGACACTCAGCTGGCTCCTGTACAGAACTCTCTGACTGCCTGGGCAATTTGCCAGGCGGTGAAGAGACAGATGGTTTGCCCAACAGTGCTGTGGTCCTGAGAGGAGGTGGAAGCAATTGAAGTCGATGCATTGGCTGAGATCCAAACAACAACGGCTTCAATTTGTTCTTCCCGCAGCAGGGGGGTACTCCGAGCTCCTACAAAAGTGCGCATAAAGGAACGCTCACGGCCCGGGGAAAACTGGTGGATGCTGTGTCACTGGGGGCCGCAGCAGCCACAGAATCCCCAGTCCTCTCCCTGAAGAAACTCCACGACCACGTGCCTTACTCCCTGCCTTCTTCATCTTGGTAGATTGATAAAGAAAGTCTGAAAAGTTATAAGGCCTAAGTGTGGTTATTCCGCAGAGACTGCAGTGAACACTGCACACAACTGTTCAGTAGGTGTGAAAGGCCCCTTTGTGTACTTCTATAGTGTTTGCAACCAATGTATTGTATACGGATGGAAGCGCGTCACACTAATAGATTTTATTTATTTGTAATAGAGTGGAGCAGCAACAATTAGAGAAAAATTTCAAGGATGTGCCAGTGACACACGCTCAGCAGACTACAACCAGCAGTGGTTGAAGAACTAACTGGAGCGTGATCTGCACTCCAAAAAGGAAAACCTCAGACTACAGTGAACACTGCACACAACTGTTCACTACCCAACGCGTCTCAGCAGGAAGGCAGTCTGTGCGTCAAAACAAAGGCGCAAGCATACATCCACGTACCCTGTTTATAAAGCTATATAAAAAAAATTATGTAGTAGTGACGCACACTTTATTGAGGTACAGTATTACATCGCCATTCACCATCTGTGGCTATGCAGTGTCATCTATATATACCTTATCTATCCGTTGTCATGCTTGCAAGTCGACAGTCAGGCATAAATAGCAATTTTCACTATGCACTATGCATTTTTTTAAAGGTTATGTTTGTTAATAAACATGATTATTGCCACATATTATGAGTATTACATGATGGAAATTGTATAATTTTGTATAAACTGTTTTAGTGACATTATTCAGCAAATGTAACATTTTAGTAATGTCACAGATAACTTGTAATGCTGATGATGTTTTGAAGTCAGACATTCATTGTCTATACAATAAAAATGGTGTACATACTGTTACTTATCCATCATTAATGGATTCAGATATGTACTTGTATGCTTTTATGTACAACCGTATAGCAGATTCCTTAACTAATTTATTTTGTGGTTTGCATTGCTGTTCAACATGTTAATGTATGTGTTTATGTTTGTCAATTCTTTATTTATCTAGATATTAGTTTAAATGAAATCATCATCTTATGGTAGTAAAGGTTATCTTTCTCTTGTTTGAAGTATAGACATTTAAAATTGACAGGTAACAAGGAAATTACTTGATCTAGTATTTAAACATCCTCCTTGACCCTGGGCTCCAACACCGCCAGTTGTTGCTCGGAAGTGCTGTTAGCACAGTCAACACTTGCTCCTGTGTTACTGGGGTTCAGTAACGTCAGCTGGTCCTCGGTTGTGCCATTGGCTCTTTTCCTTCTGCTGCCCCTCCGGGTTCCAGTACCGTCAGCTGGTTCTCGCAGTGCCTTTGGCCTAGGTGCCTCCATCTTGGTATCCGAGTTCCAGCAACGTCTGCTGGTCCTTGGTAGTGCTTTGGAGCACAGGTACCTCCTGCTTAGTAACCGTGTCCCAGTAACGTCAGCTGGTCCTCGGTTGTGCCATTGGCTCTTTTCCTTCTGCTGCCCCTCCGGGTTCCAGTACCGTCAGCTGGTTCTCCACAGTGCCTTTGGCCTAGGTGCCTCCATCTCGGTATCCGAGTTCCAGCAACGTCTGCTGGTCCTTGGTAGTGCTTTGGAGCACAGGTACCTCCTGCTTAGTAACCGTGTCCCAGTAACGTCAGCTGGTCCTCGGTTGTGCCATTGGCTCTTTTCCTTCTGCTGCCCCTCCGGGTTCCAGTACCGTCAGCTGGTTCTCCACAGTGCCTTTGGCCTAGGTGCCTCCATCTCGTATCCGAGTTCCAGCAACGTCTGCTGGTCCTTGGTAGTGCTTTGGAGCACAGGTACCTCCTGCTTAGTAACCGTGGTCCCAGTAACGTCAGCTGGTCCTCGGTTGTGCCATTGGCTCTTTTCCTTCTGCTGCCCTCCGGGTTCCAGTACCGTCAGCTGGTTCTCCACAGTGCCTTTGGCCTAGGTGCCTCCATCTCGGTATCCGAGTTCCAGCAACGTCTGCTGGTCCTTGGTAGTGCTTTGGAGCACAGGTACCTCCTGCTTAGTAACCGTGTCCCAGTAACATCAGCTGGTACAAGATTGTGCTACAAATACAAGATACGGAACAAGAGACACAAGAACAATAAGCAGAAGATCTAAAAGCAGAAGAACATGAAGTATAAGACCAAAATGAAGAGCAAAATATATGCTCTAAATTCTAAGCAGAAGAAGACTAAGCAGTGTATGGGGGTGAGTCCGTTCCTCCTCGTGGTGCCCCTGGAAAATGCCTGCTGCTGCAGGCTAAACTGAACACGGACAAATACTGTTGTAATTTAAATCTTTTGTGACAGCAAGAACGGAAGGATGAAAAATTCATACTTTGACAGATTACAAGTACAGGATTCTCTGTCACAAATAAGAATATGATGAAGAAGATGAAGCAGAATATGAATAAGAATAATAGTTTAATAAGAAGAATATGAGTAATGTTAACAAAGATGAATAGCAAGAAGTTTAAGAAGAAGATAAAGAAGGTGAAGATGAAGAATAATTTGATGAAAAAGATGATGCTGCAGAAGATTATGAAGGAGAAAGTGTGTGAAAAGTTAAAAAGGTGAAGATGAAGAGCATGGAAGTTGTGTAATATACATATTTGCCAAAATATAAAAAACGTTAACATTGTCAATTTCTTCGTCAATCCGAACATCTTTAAAAAAAAAAATATTTATGCTATTCCATTTGATTGGGTTAAACATCTATGCCTTTAATGTCTCCTCAACCTTCCCCAATACATTCTACATTACTCTTTCTTGTTTTCCTTCATGTACAATTAACCAACAAGGCAAGAATGGGTTTTTTTTAATTTCGATATTTTGTTCCCATAGACTTACATGGGACTTCCGGTATCGATATCGGGTATCGCCGATATTTTAGTGATATCGGCGATACCATTCCGATTCCGATACTTTAGGATATCGGAAAGTATCGCTCAACTCTAGTAACAACATATTTTTACAGCGGATGGTTGACTTATGTTTTGAAATTCTATCTTTAATGGGCTGAGTTGTTTCCCCTATGTATAATAAGCCGCAGGGACATTTGATTAAATAGACGGCATAAGAAGAGTCACATGTTGCAAAATCTTTGATTTGGTATTTTTTACCCGAGTGTGGGTGGAGGAATGTGTCTCCTTTGATTACATTATTACATTGTGTACAATGTAAGCACGGGTATGTACCAGTTTTTGGTTTTTGAAGAAATCTTTGTACTTTGGTGCGTCCTTGTGTTCCTAGATCGGCTCTGACCAATGAATCCTTAATATTATGGGGACGTTTGTAGCAGGGTAAAAAGGGGTTGTTGAACTCTTTCACGTTTGGATATGCAGTTTTAAGAATGCCCCAATGTTTTCGTATGTGGTGATGCAATATGTGTACATACAGGTGGAATGTATGTACTAATGGTATACGGTTCTGCATTGATTTACGTGGCTCTGAGTAGGATTTTTAGCTTTATCTAGTAACATCGGTGGATATCCTCGTTCCTCAAACTTTGTGTGCATTTCACTTATCCTGCGATTGCTCACAACAGGATCTGAGACAATTTTCCGTACCCGATGGAATTGGGATCTAGGTATGGCTCTTTTTGTAGAAGGGGGGTGGAGACTGTCATAATGTAAAAGGCTATTTCTATCTGTGGGCTTTGTATATAGGTCTGTCGAAATGATCCCTGATGCATTTTTAATTACCAGGGTATCCAAGAAATTGACCCTTTCTAGACTGGAGGTGATGGTGAAAGATAATCCAGGCCAGGCTTGGTTAAGGACCTCAAAGAAATGATTTAAAGACTCAGCCGTACCAGTCCATATGCAAAAAATGTCATCTGTATACCTTTTCCAGATTAAGCTATAGGATTTGAACAAAGGATGTGGATAGACTACCTCCTCCTCAAAATGAGCCATGTAGCTGTTAGCATATGGAGGAGCTACGTTTGAGCCCATGGCTGTGCCTTTCGTTTGAAGATAAAATTTATCTTGAAACATGAAGAAGTTCTTGGTGAGAACTATTGTTAGAAGTTGAATACAAAGATCAATTATTTCTGGAGGTTTCTGAGAAGTTGTGAGTAGATGACGAGCACATGCAATACCTTCCTGATGAGGGATGTAAGTATATAAATCTCTCACATCAAAAGAGACTAGTATGGCTGTGTCTGGTATTGGGCCTAGATTATGGATGGTTTGTAAGAAATGTCTCGTGTCGAGTAAGTAAGATGGAGCCTGTCGTGTCAATGGTGTAAAGATTTTTTCCAAGAAAATGGAAAGCGGTGACAGTATGGATTTCGTGGAAGCTACTATTGGTCTTCCCGGTGGGTTGTCTAAACTTTTATGAATTTTGGGTAAGACATAAAATACCGGAGTTATGGGGTTTTTTTTGGTTAGAAACTCCTTAGTTTTTGAGTCAATGACCCGAGGGAAACATAGTTTGTCAAGGTTTCGTCAATCAATTTCCTTAGTTCACTGGTGGGATTAGTGCTAAGTTCAGTGTAGATTGTCTCATCATTTAACTGGCGTAGGACCTCTATTGTATATGCTGCCCTGTCCATGACAACAATGGCTCCCCCCTTATCTGCTGGTTTTATGATGATTTGATCATCATGACGGAGGGTCTGTAATGCTTGGAAGTCTAATGTGGACAGGTTGGGCTGATAATGAAGTTTCCCACTCTCTATGTCTTGTCTCAATTTATGAAAGGCTAGATCAATAAAGTTTACAAATGTTTCCACTGCATGTGAGCTCTGTGGAGGTCTATATGTGTTTCTGTTGCGTAAATCAAGGTCAGAAATGGAAAGTAACGGTTTCTGCATAGATGTATCAGCAGGTAGAGTATCAGGTACTGATGCAAAATGAACTGATAGTCTTAAACGACGATAGAACCGGTGTAAGTCCATATCCATTGTAAAGGTATCAAATTTATAAGAAGGGCAATAAGAAAGGCCCTTTTGTAATAAATTGTACTCTGTGATACTGAGTGTCCGAGATGAAATGTTAACTACCAACGGGTAATTACCTGCGAACGTGTGATCCGGGAGAGATCTGTGTCTCTTCTGTCCATGACCTCTGCGGGTCCTCTTCGTCTTGGATGACGTCTTGGTCCTAAAAAATGTCCTTGTCTGGATTGAGGATCACGCCTTTCAGATTCAGATTCTGAAGTAGAAGGGTCATTAGAAGAATGAAAATCAGATCTTGTGCTATAAGGTCTAGGGTTAGATTTATATTGCCATTGGTAAACCCGGTTGTTGTCATAATCATCAGTATCTCTTCTAAATTTCAGCCTCTTCCTATTTTCAGTATCACGTCTGTGTTGTTCAATATTATTTTTGATCCTATCTTTCATGTTAGTCAGTTCCTCTGATGTGCCTGCTGATGCCAATTGTGTTTCTATGTTTCCAATCCTTTCCTTGGTTAGAGTAATAGCACCCTGTAAATGTTCCGCCGTTAGGGTCATAATGTCCAGAGAACATTTGTTCAATATCTGTTCGAATTTCTGACAGTATTCAGGGGAATCACAGAATAAAGTCGGACGAAGAGTCACTCTCAGACCTTGTGGTATCATGTTGACACGAAGGTACTCTGACAGGGTGGCATAATGTAGTTCATAGCTGACTTGATGACGCAGTTCCCTCTCCAAATCCCTTCCTCTGGCCTCACAAGGGGGAGTTTTCAAGAAGTCGCTGGGGAGATGTAACTAAGGCTACTTTCACACTTGCATTTTATTGCGCAGCGCATCTTGCGCTATCGGACGCATGCGCAATGTTCCCCTATCTTTAACATGGCGGGCGCAGGGTCTAGCGCTTGCACGCGTTCATGTGCGTTTGTCGTGCGCTGCGCATTTTCCCGGTGTGCGCCCATACGCGCTAGACGCTACATGTTGCATTTTTTTTTCCGGTCAACCGCTTTAAAAAAAACGCGTGCGCACGTGTGCGCATGCTATGCACAAAAAATAACATTGCAGTCTATGGGGGCGCTGGCGTGCGCATGTCTTTGCGCTCGTCAGTGCTTTTGCACGCACGCGATTTTTCTGTAAATAATGGAGCCAGAGATGATGGATGGAGACAGAGATGATGGAGACAGACAGAGATGATGGAGACAGAGATGATGGATGGAGACAGAGATGATGGAGACAGACAGAGATGATGGAGACAGAGATGATGGATGGAGACAGAGATGATGGAGACAAAGATGATGGATGGAGACAGAGATGATGGAGACAGACAGAGATGATGGAGACAGAGATGATGGAGACAGAGATGATGGAGACAGACAGAGATGATGGAGACAGAGATGATGGAGACAGACAGAGATGATGGAGACAGAGATGATGGAGACAGAGATGATGGAGACAGACAGAGATGATGGAGACAGAGATGATGGATGGAGACAGAGATGATGGAGACAGACAGAGATGATGGAGACAGAGATGATGGATGGAGACAGAGATGATGGAGACAGACAGAGATGATGAAGACAGAGATGATGGAGACAGAGATGATAGAAATGTGACACATAGACAACGCATGCGCCAAAAAAACGCAAACGCATGAAATCGCAGACAAACGCTGCGTTTTTTGTCGAAATGCGCATGCTGATGCGACTAAAAATCGCAGCGTTTACAAGCGTTTGCATGCGTTTTTTTAATGCGCTTCATGTGCGCTAGAAACGCAGCACAAAAAAACGCAAGTGTGAAAGTAGCCTTAGACAAAATATTACTTCTCTCTTCAGGGTTATATGAGAAAACATTGGATGTCATAGTGACAGTGTGCTACACGCAAGGGTGAGTATAATATAGTAATATAGCGTGGCACTACTGTGGAAGGTGCTCAAGTAGGAACCCAACCCAGTGATAATGTAAAGAAGAACTTGGCACTCAACTTTATGAAAGGAAAGAAATTTATTGCAGTCAAAAACCAACGTTTCGGTCCCACTTGGACCTTCATCAAAGTACTGCATAAAATAAAATCGGGATACTATGATGTTGACAAAATTTAGAAAACAAATAGTGGTAACATAACCAGAGAGAAATCTAAAACAAAAAACGAACATAACATGGTCAATAGTCTAAGTATTGATGTAATGACATCATCAAGCAAAAAGGAAGGGAAAAGGAAGAAATAAACTTGCAAAAAATGAAAAAAGGCCTACCCAACTGCTTGATGAATGGTAATCTTATTAGTAGATTAAATTCTGTCCAGAATATTCTTTTAATGATCTATGGACTAACAAAGCATATATAAATTGAATAAAAAAAAAAAAAGAAAATAAAATTAAAATAAAATAAAGGAACAGCCTATACTGGAATACAAAATGGCATACCTATGGCATACTATATTATACTCAAGGGCAGCGTCTGGCTGTAGCAGCTCACCCCCAAAGGTACAGGAAGCTATAATGACAGATTCTGGCAGGAACAGTAGTGATATTGGCATGCATGGCTGTTTTGCAGACAGGCAGGTTCTGGTGGGCATGGCTGACACAAAGGAACAGGTAGTACCCACTTTAGATTGGAGGAACAGAAACAGCTTCAGGAAGAACTGGGTCACTGGCAGGTATGACTGTTATACAGGAATGGGTTGGAGTCTGTTCAGACTAAACATACAGGAACAGCTTCAGGAAGAGCTGGGTTACTGACAGGTACGACTGGAATACAGGAACACGTTGTTAGGGTCTGCGGAAAGCACCAAATATAAGATGTAGAGAGGTGCGTTCGCAGCCCGGGGTCCACCGTGCAGGTGGAGCCTGCTGCTAGTAAGATGGCACAAGAAGCAAACTCTTATCCCGCAGAGTCGCCAAAATAAACGCCATAACGCGCTGTGGCAATATGTGCGAACTCGGTTATTCCACAGAGCCGCTAGAAGGAGTGCTGCAGCGCTATATGGCGATGTGTGCGAACTCACTTAGCACCACTGAGTCGCAAAGTAAACACGCTAGGGTGCTGTCTAGTGTTGAAAGCGAACCCTGTTGCATCACAGAGCCGCTGAGACAAACTTCTGTGTCCTGTTAGGCACCCAGGTACACAGTTGACTGCTAAGCGAACATAGAACGTGATCATGCGCTAATGTCCTCGGGGAGTTACCCGCAATCTATGGCGTCTGAACGCCAGGCCCTGAATACGGCAATCAAACTCCTCACTGGTTATGCCGGTAATCTAGGGCATCTAAGACACCGACCCTGACCAGCTAGCATACCAAGCTCCTCACCGATTAGGTCGGTATTGTAATGGCGTATTTCAGCCGCCCTAACCACACACGCATGACCATACTGGCGCAAAGCATATAACGGTTGATACTAGCGCACGGCCGTGCGGTAAGGACAGCCTTTTATAGCAGCCACGAGAAAAAGACCTTCCAGGAAGGACCAATGTGAAGCTGCTTCAAAACATAAACAGCCACAGGACCTTCCTGAAGGACCAATAGGAGTGGCAGCTCTATCTGAGCATGTGACTCCTTGTTAAGGTCTGCGGAACGCACCAAATATATGAGGTAGAGAGGTGCGTTCGCAGCCCGGGGTCCACCGTGCAGGCGGAACCTGCTGCTAGTAAAATGGCGAAAGTAGCGAACTCTGTTATCCCGCAGAGTCGCTAAAATAAACGCCGTAGCGCGTTGTGGCAGTAAATGCGAACTCTGTTAATACCCAGAGCCGCTAACGGAAATGCCACAGCGCTATATGGCGATAGGTGCGAACTCACTTAGCTTCAGTGAACCGCAAAGTAAAACGCTAGGGCGCTGTCTAGCGTCGAAAGCAAACCCTGTTACGTCACAGGGCCGCTGAGGAAAAGTGCTGTGTCCTGTCAGGCTCTCAGGTACACAGTTAAGTGCTAAGCGTACATAACGCGTGATCATGTGCTAATGTCCTCGCGGGAGTCACCCGCAATCTATGGCGTCTGAACGCCAGACCCTAAATACGGCAATCAAAACTCCTCACCGTTACGCCGGTAATCTAGGGCATCTAGGACACCGACCCTGGCCAGCTACCATACCAAACTCCTCACCGATTAAGTCGGTATTCTAGTGGCTTATTTCAGCGGGTCCCTAACCACACATACGCATGATCACACTGGCGCATAGCATACAATGGTTGATATTAGCGCATAGCGGCTCAGCCAAGCTGTTACAAACACACGTAGCTACATGACCTTCCTGGCGGACTAATAGGAGCCGTTGCAGCACCTGAACATGTGACCCCTGATCTCCAATGAGAGATCTCACTCTGGGCATGCTCAGATGGGAAAACGCAGGACTTTGTCTCAAAGACGGCTGCTCCAGCACTGGCTATAATAGCAGATCCAGGAAAGGCAGCAGCAAGTCACTGCACAGTAGAGGAGTGGGCAAGACGCCTGGACCAACGTCTCTGCTGAGCAGGTTCCACTGCGGCCGGAGATGAATGGGAGACCGCAGCGGGATGAGTTCGAGACTCCCCTTGTGCAGCAGCGGGAACTCGAACCCTAACATTACCCCCCCCTCCCCTTCTCTGGGCCTCGCTGCGTTCAAAGGCAGCGATGAGCTGCGGAGCGTGAACATGCTCGGCAGGCTCCCAGGACCTATTCAGGCCCATAACCCCTCCAATCCACCAAATAAAATTTTTGCCTCGTACCACCTTGCACCCAACAATGGCATTCACCTCGTAGTCGTCCGAAGACGAACCCGACGTCCCGGCAGATGACTCAGGCAACCGGGAGATGACCACGGGTTTTAGGAGGGATACATGGAAGGTGTCGGAGATACCAAGGCGAGGCGGAAGGGCCAAACGGTAAACCACAGGGTTCACCTCCTCGAGAACCTTGAAGGGACCCAAATAGCGGGGTGCCAATTTAGTGGATTCCACCCGTAGCCTGATGTTTCGGGCGGAGAGCCACACTAGGTCGCCAGGAGAAAATGTCGGAGCCGGACGCCGATGAGCATCGGCAGAAGACCTCATCCTTTCCTTGGAAGCCTGAATGGCATCCTGGGTGCTGTCCTATATGTCCCGTGCTTCCACAGCCCAGTCTGCCACCCTGGAGTCAGCGGAAGCAACGGGCATGGGCACCGGTACCCGCGGATGCTGGCCGTAATTTAAAAGGAATGGGGTCTGTCCGGTGGAGTCAGCCACAGCATTGTTTAGCGCAAACTCCGCCCACAGAAGCAGAGATGCCCAGTCATCCTGCCTGGCAGAGACAAAATGTCGCAAGTAGGTGACCAAGGTCTGGTTGGCCCTCTCTACCAACCCATTCGTCTCGGGATGATATGCAGAGGAGAGGTTCAATTCAATGCAGAGTAGATGACACAACTCTCTCCAGAACCGAGACGCAAATTGGGGACCTCGATCGCTGACAATCTTGTCTGGCATATCGTGAAGACGGAAGATGTGTCTAATAAATAATGCTGCCAAGGCCCGTGCGGAAGGTAACCGTGGTAGCGGCACTAAGTGCACCATTTTGGAGAAGTGGTCGGTGATCACCCAAATGATAGTGCAACCCCGAGACTTGGGTAAGCCCACCACAAAGTCCATCCCGACCATCTCCCAGGGCCTGTCTGCCACCGGCAAAGGAAAAAGTAACCCAGCTGGCCGTTGTCGAGGGGACTTGTTCCTGGCGCAGGAGACACACGCCTGAACATACTCCCTGACGTCACGGACCATATGTGGCCACCAGTATGTCCTCGCCAATAGCTCAGTTGTCCTCTTTGCCCCAAAGTGTCCACCCACCCTGGACGAGTGTGCCCAAGAGAGTACCTCCGGTCGCAAATTAGTGGGCACAAAAGTCTTGCCCGGAGGCACAGACTCTAGCGAAACCGGGGCTACAGTTCTCAGGCTTTCTTCAGGGACAATAAGCCGAGGCTCCTCATCCTCCTCCTCTGATGACACTAAGGAGCGAGAGAGAGCGTCGGCCCGAACATTCTTCTCACCGGAGAGAAAATGGAGGGTGAAATGGAACCGAGAGAAGAATAGGCACCATCTGGCCTGGCGAGAATTTAGCCGCTGAGCCGTTTGCAAATATACCAAGTTCTTGTGGTCGGTGAAGACTTGGAAGGGAAAACGAGCTCCCTCCAGAAGATGTCTTCACTCTGAGAAGGCCAATTTCATAGCCAGCAACTCCCTGTCCCCGATGGAATAATTCCTCTCTGCTGGTGTAAAGGTCTTAGAAAAGAAGAAGCAGGGATGCTTCCAACCTTGAGCATCCTTTTGATATAGGACTGCTCCAGCACCAACAGAAGAGGCGTCCACCTCTAAAACAAACGGTTTATCAACATCAGGGCGATGTAATATGGGAGCACTGGCAAAATGCGACTTGATGGAAGAGAACACCTTGGAGACCTCCTCAGACCACAACTTGGGATTTGCTCCCTTCTTGGTGAGGGCTACCAAGGGAGCTACCAAAGTCGAGAAATGGGGAATGAACTGGCGATAATAATTAATGAACCCCATAAAGCGCTGCACCGCTTTAAGAGAATGGGGTTCTTGCCAGTCCATTACAGCCTGTAGTTTGGCAGGATCCATAGCCAATCCCTGGGCAGAGATGATATAGCCCAGAAAAGGTAAGGACTCCTGCTCAAACACACATTTCTCCAGCTTGGCATAGAGGGAGTTTGCCCGTAAGAGGTCGAAGACTTTGTTGACATCCCTCCGGTGAGAGTCTATATCTGGTGAAAAGATGAGAATATCATCCAGATAGACTACTACAGAGGTGGAGAGCATATCCCGGAAGATATCATTGACAAAGTCTTGGAAAACAGCGGGAGCATTACAGAGCCCGAAGGGCATCACCAGGTATTCGTAATGCCCATCCCTGGTATTAAAAGTTGTCTTCACTCGTCCCCCTCACGGATGCGAATTAGGTTATAGGCACCACGTAGATCAAGCTTGGTAAATTCTCTTGCTCCTCGGAGCCTATCAAAGAGCTCAGAGATTAGGGGCAGCGGGTACTTATTCTTGACGGTGATGGCGTTAAGACCCCTGTAGTCAATGCATGGACGTAATTCTCCGTTCTTCTTTTGCACAAAGAAGAACCCTGCCCCTGCTGGTGACATCGACTTCCTAATGAACCCTCTTGCCAGATTCTCCTGAATGTACTGGGACATGGCCTCCGTCTCAGGGAGCGAGAGGGGGTATACTCTCCCCCGAGGAGGTTCTGCTCCAGGCAAGAGATCAATAGGACAGTCGTAGGGGCGATGAGGTGGAAGAGTCTCCGCCGCCTTCTTGGAGAAAACGTCTGCATATGCCCAATAACACTGAGGAAGAGAAGTGAGATCTACGGGTATCTCTGTGGTGGTGACCTGAACGCACTCCCTGATACACCTGCTGTCATGTATATTGTACAGTTCCTATAGCGTTCTTGTGCTTGGGTGCGAGGAAAACACAGGAGATATGGGTTGAAATGAAATGACTTGTATTACTTCATACAAGCATGCAGAAAAGTTCACACAGTTTGCAGGAACAGCGACAGGAGACACAGCAGGCCAGAGTAACTTCAAGCTCTACAATAACTCTCCAAAGCAGGTTCAGGATCTCTTCTCTGTACCATAATCCCTGAAAACATGGATTCACCAAACAGCAGGTTTCCAGAGTTCAAAGTGTTCCAAGGTTCCTCAGTAGGAATAGCTGGAGTACAAGTCCAAGGCTTCCAGGAGTCAGGTCACAGACTGACTGAGGCTTGATTCAGGAGCACTGATTGTTCAGCTGAGGCTGCTTAAGAAGCAAGAGGGAAGAATCAGGGCGGGAACATGAAAACTGGAAACTCCATATTAAACTGAGGGCAAGAGCTGCAGAAAGACAGAAAGCAAAATGGCCGACGAAAAACTGAGTTTCAAGGAACATGTCAACAGAGACAAAGAACCTTACATTACTCCCCCCTTAGGGACAACCTCCGGATGACCTCAGACCAGGCTTTTCAGGGTACCTCTGATGAAACTGGCGGAGCAGGCGAGGAGCATTTACATTATTGACTGGTTCCCATGAGTTGTCCTCCACTGGGTAGCCCTGCCATTTAATCAAATATTGCAACTGATTTCTGTACAACCTGGAATCTAGAATCCTTTCCACCATAAATTCTTCCTGACCATCGACCAGCACTGGGTCAGGGCAAGGAGAAGAACGTCCAGGAAACGTATTGGGTGTTGCAGCCTTTAGTAGGGATACATGAAAGACAGGGTGGATTCTCATAGTTCTGGGCAGTTGAAGACAACAAGCAACAGCACTTATAATCTTATTGATCTTATAAGGTCCAATGTACTTATGTCCCAATTTAGACGATGGAATCTTTAATTTAAGATTTCTGGTTGACAGCCAGACCAAATCTCCTACCTTGAAAGCTGGTGCAGGTTTACGAAATTTATCTGCTGCTTTCTTGTACCTTTCCTGAGCCAATTCTAGATTTTCCTTTAGAAGATCCATATTCTTTTGTAAAGAAGAGATTCTTTCAGCCACTGCCGGCAAGGGCGTATCTATGGGAAATCGAGGAAGAATGTTAGGATGATAACCTAGATTGGAGTAAAAAGGAGACTGCTTAGTGGAGGCGCTCTGAGAGTTGTTATAAGAGAACTCAGCCAGTGGAAGTAGATCCACCCAATCATCCTGTAGGTGGCAGATAAAACAGCGGAGATACTGCTCCAGGGTCTGATTGGTTCGTTCTGTCTGTCCATTAGTCTGGGGATGAAAAGCAGAAGAAAGGTTTACTTTAATGTCCAATGCTGCACAGAAATTTTGCCAAAACCTTGAAGTGAATTGCACCCCTCGATCCGAAATGACCTCATCCGGTACTCCATGTAAGCGAAACACATTCTTAATCATCAAATCTGATGTCTGTTTTGCAGTGGGTAAGCCGACACAAGGATAAAATGAGCTGCCTTTGTTAGACGGTCAACCACCACTAGAATGGTGTTCTTCCCTTGAGAGGTTGGTAACTCCACAATGAAGTCCATAGAAATGGATCCCCACGGGCGGGACGGGGTGGGAAGAGGTTGCAACAGACCAGTTGGTGAGGAGCGAGGTGTTTTGCATCTTGCACAGACTTCACATGAAGTGACATAGTTTAAGACATCTTTCCTGTAAGTGGGCCACCAAAAGAAACGAGAAAGAAATTCTTGTGTCTTTAGAATTCCCTATGCCCGGCTATCTTGGAATCGTGGATGAGTTGCAATACTCTCAATCTGACTGTTTCAGGTATATACAGACGTTGTCCCTGAATCCACACACCATTCTTAAAGACAAGACTTACGTCCCTTGGGGGTTGAGCCAACAAAGAATCCGCATGGTATGCTTCCTTGATGTCCTTAAGTAGGTCTTGATTATGAATCACTCCAGGAATCTAGAGTCAGGAAGAATAGTCTTAGGAGGAGTAAGTGGACGTGTCTCTGCTGAATGAATCCTAGAGAGTGCATCAGCCTTTCCATTGCGCGATCCTGGTCTATAAGAAATGACAAAATTAAATTGGTTTAGGAAAAGATTCCAGCGAGCCTGGCGAGGAGTCAGGCACTTAGCCGACCTGATAAATTCAAGGTTACGATGGTCTGTCAGGACGACTATTTGCTGTGCAGCTCCCTGAAGAAGGTGTCTCCATTCCTTGAAGGCGGCAATAATGGCCAACAATTCTCTATTGCCCACATCGTAGTTCCTCTCAGCCGAAGACAACTGCTGGGAAAAGAAGGCACAGGGATGCAAGACATTCTTCTCACCTGTTCTCTGAGAGAGTATAGCTCCAACGGCACAGTCTGAAGCATCCACCTCTATTATGAAGGCAAGCTCGGGGTTGGGATGTACTAAGATAGGTGCGGTGGTAAATTTATCCTTTAAACAGGAAAATGCTTCCTGAGCTTGCGGGGTCCAGGAGAACCTAGACTGTTTCCGGGTAAGTTGGGTGATAGGTGACACTACCTCAGAAAATTCTTAATGAAACGTCTATAGAAGTTGGCAAACCCGATGAAACGCTGCACCTCCTTCACATTTCTAGGAATTGGCCAATCCTTGATGGCTTGGGTCTTGCTTCCATCCATACTAATCCCTTGCGTAGATAGTGCATACCCCAGAAATTGAATTTCGGTCCTATGGAATTCACATTTTTCAAGCTTGATGTAGAGATGTTTTGTCTTAGGCGTTCTAAGACCATTCTCACATGTCCATGATGTTCCTCTGTGGAGTTAGAAAAAATTAGAATATCATCCAGATAAATCACCACAAATGTATCTAGGAGATCCCTGAAGATATCATTCACGAAGTGTTGGAAAGTGGCTGGGGCGGTACTCAGACCAAAAGGCATAACTAGATATTCAAAGTGTCCATAGCGTGACCTGAAAGCAGTCTTCCATTCATCCCCAGGTCTAATACGGACCAAGTTATAGGCCCCACGGAGATCCAGTTTAGAGAAAATGTTTGGCATGCCGCACTCTCTCCAACAACTCAGGGATTAAAGGCAATGGATAACGGTTTCTAATAGTAACCTTATTGAGTTCCCTATAGTCTATGCAGGTCTCAGAGATCCATCTTTCTTCTTCACAAAGAAGATGGGGTGCACCTGCGGAGATGAAGAGGGGCGTATGAAGCCCTTGGCTAATTTTCGTCTATATAATCCTTCAAAGCTTTTAGCTCGGGCCCCGCTAGGGGGTAGATCTTACCAAAAGTATCTCGGCTCCGGCAATAATTCAATTGGACAATCATATGGACGGTGAGGAGGAAGCTAATCAGCGTTCTTCTTGTCACATAAATCCACATAGTCCTGGTATACAGCTGGTAGTTCAGGGACTGACATGGTTCCTTAGGAACAGAGCAAGCTGAAACTCCTTGACTCATCTGTTTCTCCGGAAAGTGTAATTCCTTGGTCTCCCAGTTAATCGTAGGATTCTGCGCCTGCAGCCATGGTAGCCCTAGAATGATGGGAAAGTGGGGAGAAGAGATAAGCAAAAAATACATTTTCTCCTGATGATCTTTACCCATAAGGACCCTCAAAGGCTCTGTTTCTTGATCCACTGGTCCAGAAGTCAGTAGAGAGCCATCCACAGTCTCCATCTGTACTGGAGTAGCCTTCTTCACTGAACGTATCCCCTGTTTCAGAGCAAAGGAGATATCCATAAAATTTCCACTTGCTCCTGAGTCGATCATAACAGAGCTAGACACCCAGACTGAGTCAACCCAGAGTTTGATGGAAAGGAAGCAATGAGAATTGTTTTTTACAACTCAGCTGGGACACCGCTGAGGAAACTTGAAAAATTGCAGCGTTTATACCGTCATCGTCCCAGAACTAACAGAGTTTAAGTCCGAGAAATCAAGATCTCTTGCAGCAGATCTCTCTGGAGCCTGAGGCTCGGACATGACAGAGCTCCTCTCGCAACACTCACAGTGAATGACTGCTGCAGTAGTCTTACGAGAACGGCTGGGGCAGTTTATAATGAAGTGCCCTGACTTACCACAGTAGAAACATAGATTTTCCTTTATACGATGTTCTTTGCGTGCATCACTAACCCGTCTTTGTAAAGAGTCCACCTGCATGGGTTCAGGTTCTGGTTCCCTTGTGATCCTACTCAAAGGTTCCTTAGCTGAGGAGGGAGGTAGTAAAAGGTTAGTGCGATATTTTCGAACCATCTCTCTTGTCTGCGTTCAGTCAGACGAGCATCAATACGGATACAATAGTTAATAAAGTCACCTAACGCAGTGGGAGGGTCGGCACGAGCAAGTTCATCCTTAATCAGTGGAGACAACCCTTTCCGAAAAATAGATTTTTTGCGGAAGTGTCCCAAGTGGTATCAAGAGCCCATCTCCTGAAATCCAGGGCATATTCGGCTACTGAACGCTTACCTTGGCGCAAAGTTAACATGGCTGCTTCAGCTGTTGCACCTCGATTGGGGTCATCAAACACCTGCCCCATGGCTGAAATAAAAGCATCAAGGTGATTCAAACAATCATCCTCAGTCTCAATCAGAGGGTTTGCCCACATCAAAGCCTTATTGGTAAGCAACATGATTATAGTAAGCACTTTGGATCGTTCAGTGGGAAATTGTGAAGCATGTGCAGAGAAAAATAAATTGCATTGATTAATAAATCCCCTGAATTTCTCACGTTCACCGCCAAAACGAAAAGGAGGTAATTTGGGGATCCCAGAACTTGGGGTTATGGCAGGAGCCTGGGCTCGTTCCTCTAGAGCCTCAATCCTGGCTCGCAATTCCTGGGTAGTCTGTCCAAACACTTGCAAATTATGATTAGTGAGGTCCTGTAGGCTTGCAAAACGGGTTTTTAAAGTCTGTACATCTGAAAGGATTGTATCAGTCACTCCGCAAAGTTCCTTTATGCGGGCCTCCATCTTCCAGATCTTTTAAGGCAGAGGTGCTGGAAGGAGAAGAGGAAAGGAAAAAAAAAAAACAATAGTGTTTACCTGTGGTAACACTCCAGAGTAAAATTTTAAGGGAATGCGCTCACCTGGAATGGTTGTGAGAAGTCACAACCACTGTCATCACATAAGGTATTAAACGGACATCTGATATCCACAGTCACAGCAGATACGGCTTTCCCAGACCCAGCAGACACTAAACATTGGCTCCTGAATCTTGTCATGTATAGTGTACAGTTCCTATAGCGTCTTGTGCTTGGGTGCGAGGAAAACACAGGAGACATAGGTTGAAATGAAATGACTTGTATTACTTCATACAAGCATGCAGAAAAGTTCACACAGTTTGCAGGAACAGCGACAGGAGACACAGCAGGCCAGAGTAACTTCAAGCTCTACAATAACTCTCCAAAGCAGGTTCAGGATCTCTTCTCTGTACCGTAATTCCTCTGCAAACATGGATTCACCAAACAGCAGGTTTCCAGAGTTCAAAAGTGTTCCAAGGTTCCTCAGTAGGGAATAGCTGGAGTACAAGTCCAAGGCTTCCAGGAGTCAGGTCACAGACTGACTGAGGCTTGATTCAGGAGCACTGATTGTTCAGCTGAGGCTGCTTAAGAAGCAAGAGGGAAGAATCAGGGCGGGAACATGAAAACTGGAAACTCCATATTAACTGAGGGCAAGAGCTGCAGAAAGACAGAAAGCAAAATGGCCGACGGAAAACTGAGTTTCAAGGAACATGTCAACAGAGACAAAGAACCTTACACCTGCCTCTACATGAATCACCCCAACCCAGTATCCTCCCAGAGGACCACTCAATATGGGGAGAGTGGTAACGGAGCCAAGGTACTCCCAGCAACACCTCGTCTATTCCCTCGGGCAGGACAAGAAAAGAAATACTCTCCTGATGGGACGGGGACATAGATAAAGTGAGAGGGATCGTCTGGTGGGTGATTTGGGAGGGCAGAGTTGATCCATTCACTACTCGCACAGTCAACGGTTGGGCGAGCATCACCAGAGGTATAGTGTGGCGGAGAGCAAATGCAGAGGACATGAAATTCCCCTCGGCTCCGGAATCCACACAGAGCTCAGCGGAGAGCGTGGATGGACCTACTGTAATTGTCCCTTTAGAGGACAACTTGGTGGAAAATGCCGCAGTGTCTAGTGAACCTCCTCCCAAGGTCACTAGACGCAACCGTTTTCCCGACCGCTGTGGACATTTGTTGGCATAGTGTCCTAACTGCTGGCAGATGTTACAGACCACGGGTACTCGAGCGGCCCGGGACTTAGGTCCCGCTCGAGAAACCTCCATGGTCTCATGGGAGTCGGGCGCCTGGCTGGAAGATTCCAGAGGTCTGGCGAAGGTGGGAGCCAGCCGGAACCTCTGCCTACACTGGGACCGCTCCAACCTCCGCTCGTGAAAACGGAGGTCGATGCGGGTAGATATGGCGATAAGCTTCTCCAGTGTGGCGGGAATCTCCCTGGTAGCCAAAGCATCTTTAACATGATCAGCCAGTCCTCGCCAGTAGACTGGAATAAGTACTTTATCCGACCAGTCTAGCTCTGAGGCCAGAGTCCGAAACTGGACGGAAAACAGACTGACCAAAGACGAACCCTGTGCCAATGCCAGCAGTTGTAGCGCCGTATCGTGGGTGACCTGAGGTCCTAAAAAGACCTTTTTTAGAGCCTCCAGAAAACGAGGAGCACTCCGCACCACACGGTCGTCACGCTCCCACAGCGGGGTGGCCCACTCCAACGCTCTGCCTGACAGAAGCGAAATTATAAAGCCCACTTGTGCCCGATCCGTGGGGAAACGTGCAGCCATAAGCTCAAGTTGTATAGAGCACTGACTCACGAATCCCCGACATTGCTTGCTGTCACCAGCAAACTTGTCTGGAAGCGGGAGGTGGGATATTGTGGGGGCAGAGGTGGCGGTGGACACACTGGCTGCAGCCACGCTAGCAGCCTGAACAGCGACTGCGGTAACATCCACAGCTGAGGTTGTGCACTCAAGAGCCGCCAACCTACCCTCCAGCTGCTGGATGTCCCGTAGTAGACGCTGGTCATCCGCCATTTTACCAGCCAGACCCTGGCGCTAATATTATGTTAAGGTCTGCGGAACGCACCAAATACATGAGGTAGAGAGGTGCGTTCGCAGCCCGGGGTCCACCGTGCAGGCGGAACCTGCTGCTAGTAAAATGGCGAAAGTAGCGAACTCTGTTATCCCGCAGAGTCGCTAAAATAAACGCCGTAGCGCGTTGTGGCAGTAAATGCGAACTCTGTTAATACCCAGAGCCGCTAACGGAAATGCCACAGCGCTATATGGCGATAGGTGCGAACTCACTTAGCTTCAGTGAACCGCAAAGTAAAACGCTAGGGCGCTGTCTAGCGTCGAAAGCAAACCCTGTTACGTCACAGGGCCGCTGAGGAAAAGTGCTGTGTCCTGTCAGGCTCTCAGGTACACAGTTAAGTGCTAAGCGTACATAACGCGTGATCATATGCTAATGTCCTCGCGGGAGTCACCCGCAATCTATGGCGTCTGAACGCCAGACCCTGAATACGGCAATCAAAACTCCTCACCGGTTACGCCGGTAATCTAGGGCATCTAGGACACCGACCCTGGCCAGCTACCATACCAAACTCCTCACCGATTAAGTCGGTATTCTAGTGGCTTATTTCAGCCGGGTCCCTAACCACACATACGCATGATCACACTGGCCATAGCATACAATGGTTGATATTAGCGCATGGCGGCTCAGCCATGCTACCCTTTTATAGCAACAGCTACAGGACCTTCCAGGAACAAGGACCAATGAAGCTGTTACAAACACACGTAGCTACATGACCTTCCTGGCGGACCAATAGGAGCCGCTGCAGCACCTGAACATGTGACCCCTGATCTCCAATGAGAGATCTCACTCTGGGCATGCTCAGATGGGAAAACGCAGGACTTTGTCTCAAAGACGGCTGCTCCAGCACTGGCTATAATAGCAGATCCAGGAAAGGCAGCAGCAAGTCACTGCACAGTAGAGGAGTGGGCAAGACGCCTGGACCGACGTCTCTGCTGAGCAGGCTCCACTGCGGCCGGAGATGAATGGGAGACCGCAGCGGGACGAGTTCGAGACTCCCCTTGTGCAGCAGCGGGAACTCGAACCCTCACACCCCTGATCTCCAATGGGAGATCTTGCACTGGGCATGCTCAGATGAAGCAACAAAGGACTTAGTCCTAAAGACGTCTGCTCGCCGCTGACCAGTACTGGCTACAATAGCAGAACCTGGAGAGGCAGCAGCAAGTCTCTGCACAGTATTAGACCGGGCGAGACGCTGGGACCGACGTCTTTGCTGAGCAGGCTCCACTGCGGCCGGAGATGGATGGGGGACCATAGCGGGACTGATTCGAGACTCCCCTTGTGCAGCAGCGGGAACTCAAACCCTAACACACGTAGAACCCAGTTCAGACTGGACAGATAAGGAACCGCCTGTGCAGACAGGAAGGGAACTGCAGTTACAAACAGGAAGGGAAGATGAGAGGAGAAAGCAGTGAAGTGCAGATGCGGACAAGCAAGGAACTGCAGATGCAGACAAGCAGGGAACTGCATATGTGGACAAGCAGGGAGCCGAAAATACGGACAAGCAGGAAACAGCAGGTGCAACTGGAATACAGGAACTGGTAGGAGCCTATATCAGACAGGAAGAGCTTCAGGAAAAGCTTGGTCACTGGCAGGTACTACTGGAATACAGGAACAGATGGAACCCAGTTCAGACTAAACAGACAAGAAACCACAGATACGGATAGGAAGGAACCACAGGTGTGGACAGGAAGGGAATTACATGTGAGAATAGGAAGGAATCTACAGGTTAGGACAGAAAGGGAACAGCAGGTGCAGACAAAAAGGGAACCACAAAGGTAAACACGCAGGGAACTGCAGATGTGGACAAGCAGGGAACCACTGATGCGGTCAAGCAGGGAACCACAGATGCGGACAAGCAGGGAACTACAGATACGGACAAGCAGGGAACCGCACATGTGGACAGGCAGGCAGGGAACTGCAGGTGAGGACAGGAAGGAAACCGCAGGTGTGGACAGGAAGGAAACCGCAAGTTAGGACAGGAAGGAAACCGTAGGTGCAGACAAAAAGGGAATTGCATATGCGGACAAGCAGGGAACCGCAGATTTAGACAAGCAGGGAACCTCAGATGTGGACAAGCCGGAAACTGCAGATGCGGATAAGCAAGAAACTGCAGAAGCGGACAGGCAGGGAACCGCAAATACGAACAGGTACGGAGACGCAGGTTGCCACAGGAGAGACAGGACTCGGTTAAAATGGAAGAGACAGGGTTAGCTTAGCACAGAACAATTACAAGGACAAATACATGCAGGACAAACAGGACTAATATCACAAGAAGAAATACAGGGACCAGTACACACAAGACAGACAGGGTCAAGATCACAGGGGGTAGTTACAATGAAGTAGCAAGTGTACACACAAATCGCCAATGTTGCATAGCGACTACAGATTAGAGAAAGGTACTAATTCAGGCTCAGCTGGCTTAGGAAAGCTACAGGTTAAAACATCAGGTTTAAGTAAAGGTACAAAGTGAGACACAGAAGGTCCAGACTTAGATACAGACAGGTTCAGGAATAGGTGCTAATACAGACAAGAACAGACCAGGTATAGGTTTGGTATACAGGTCTGGGCACACAGACCCAGGAACACAAGAACAGGCAAGATCAAATACTGATGTGGGTTTCAAAGTAAAGGCCTGGGCATACAGACCCAGGGAAACTGGTTCAGACAAGATCAGAAGCAGGACAGGATCTTGCAACTCAGTAGTTGCACACACTAAAATAAATTTTTGCTCAGGCATCTCCCAAGAGGTGGGGTGCCTTAAGTACCAAGTACCACCCAGAAATAGGCCACGGACATATTAGAATTTGCACATTCTTTCTTTAAGGATCAAGAAGTGCATGCCCGGGCATCTTAAACATGCAGCCAGGAAACATGCATAGCAAGCAGAAAACCAGGAGGTCAGTGCACACAGCAAACAGAGGAGAAGGAGCTCACTGCACGGCCTGGGGTGGTGAGCACATCAGTGTCCATGCATGGTGTGGGATAGGAAGCCATGCAGGGACACAGGCAGCGGTGTTCCTAGTAAATTTGTGTCGCAATATTTGCAATTCAGAATTTACAATGTACTTTAATTTAATGTTGTCAGTGTTAGATCACCAAAGATTCTTTAGTGAACTAAGTTTACTTGTTTACTTCCAAAAAACTGTGCAACATGGACTGCCACAAACACACCTTCCCAGAACATGTTCATGGGTATGGCTGTAAGGAGTTATTCCACTTCTTCTCCCTTAATCTTGCTTCAACTCTGATGAGGTAGCCAATTCAGTATCAATCACATGCCAATGCAGTCCACACAATCTAGACTTACACACGTGGTCAAAATTGTTGGTACCCATAGTTTAATGACAGAAAAACCCACAATGGTGATAGAAATAACTTGAATTTGACAAAAGTAATAATAAATAAAAAATCTATGAAAATGAACAAATGAAAGTCAGACATTGTTTTTCAGCCATGCTTCCACAGAATTAAAAAAAAGTAAAACTGATGATAGGCTTGGACAGAAATGATGGTACCCCTGAAAATAATGTGACAAAAGGGACATGTTAAATCAAGGTGTGTCCACTAATTAGCATCACAGGTGTCTACAATCTTGGAATCAGTGAGTGAGCCTGTATAGAGGGCTACAGATACTCACTGTGCTGTCTGGTGACATGGTGGGCATCACATTCAACATGGACCAGAGGAAGCGAAGGAAAGTGTTGTCTCAGGAGATTAGAAAGAAAATTATAGACAAACATGTTAAAGGTAAAAGTTATAAGACCATCTCCAAGCAGCTTGATGTTCCTGTGACTACAGTTGCACATATTATTCAGAAATGTAAGCTCCATGGGACTGTAGCCAGCCTCTCTGGACGTGGCTACAGGAGGAAAATTGATGACAAATCAAAGAGACGGATAATACGAATGGTAACAAAAGAGCCCAGAAAAACTTCTAAACAGATTAAAGGTGAACTTCAAGCTCAAGGAACATCAGTGTCAGATCACACCATCCGTCATTGTATGAGCCAAAGTGGACTTCATGTTAGACTAAGAAGGACACCATTGTTGAAAAAAATCCTGAAAAAGCCAGACTGAAATTTGCCCAAATACATGTTGACACTGTCCCTACTGTGAAACATGGAGGACGCTCTGTTATGATCTGGGGCTGCTTTGGTGCATCTGACACAAGGTGTCTAGAATCTGTGCAGGGTACAATGAAATCTCAAGACTATCAAGGGATTCTAGAGAGAAATGTGAATCCCAGTGTCAAAAAGCTTGGTCTCAGTCACAGGTCATGGGTCTTGCAACAGGATTATGATTCAAAACACACAGCTAAAAATACTCAAGAATGGCTAAGAGGGAAACAATGGACTATTCTGAAGGGGCCTTCTATGAGCCCTGACCTAAATTCTATTGAGCATCTTTGGAAAGAGCTGACACATGCCATCTGAAAAAGACAACCTTCAAACACAAGACAACTGGAGCAGTTTGCTCTTGAGGAGTGGGCCAAAATACCTGTCGAGAGGTGCAGAAGTCCCATTGACGAGGAATCATTTGATTGCAGTGATTGCCTTAAAAGGTTGTGCAACAAAATATTAAGTTAAGGGTACCATCATTTGTGTCCAGGCCTATTTCATGAGTTTTATTTTTTTTTAAATTCTGTGGAAGCATCATTGAAAAGAAATGTCTAACTTTCATTTGTTTATTTTCAGAGATTTTTGATTTATTTATTATTTATTTATTTTGTCAGATTCAAGTTATTTCTGTCACCATTTTCTGTCATTAAACGAGGGGTACCAACAATTTTGACCACATTTGTATCTTACTGCAACTACCTACCAAATTCTGGGCTGATAGATAGCCTTCAAACATGCACGCTGCTCTAGAGCATTCAAAACTTTAAGGCACTTTGAAAAAAAGATTTGAATTTTTTAGCACATATAGGGAGGACCAAACTTAGTAAGTTATGAATTTAAAATATGCAGTGCTTACAAAAATATAAAACAAGACAAAATAAGATAGAGAGTAGAGTTGAGCGATACTTTCCGATATCCTAAAGTATCGGAATCGGAATGGTATCGCCGATACCATTAAAATATCGGCGATACCCGATACCGATACCGGAAGTCCCATGTAAGTCTATGGGAACAAAATATCGCAACTAAAAAAACCTCTTTCTTTCCTTGTAAACACTAAATATACACACATAGAATACATATATATATATATATATATATATATATACATGTCATTGTGACATATATATACATATATGTATAGTTTATACACTTCTACATAGTAAAATATCCTCTGATTCAATTGCCGGGTAAAGCCGGCTTCAGTGAAAAGACAGAAGCACCCGACATGAAATGACACTTGGTGTACATAGGGTTAACCATGTCTTTTCATGTCGTTTGCTATCTGATTTGCACAAACAATTAAATCAGTCTATGTGTGCAAAATTTCACACCTGTAGGGGTTAATTAAAGGTGTAAATTCGTTGTAAAAAAAACGGACTTTTTTGCTACGAATTTACACCTTTAATTAACCCCTACAGGTGTGAAATTTTGCACACATAGACTGATGTAATTGTTTGTGCAAATCAGATAGCAAACAACATGAAAAGACATGGTTAACCCTATGTACACCAAGTGTCAAATGACACTTGGTGTACATAGGGTTAACCATGTCTTTTCATTCGTTTGCTATCTGATTTGCACAAACAATTAAATCAGTCTATGTGTGCAAAATTTCACACCTGTAGGGGTTAATTAAAGATGTAAATTCGTTGTAAAAAAAACGGACTTTTTTGCTACGAATTTACACCTTTAATTAACCCCTACAGGTGTGAAATTTTGCACACATAGACTGATTTAATTGTTTGTGCAAATCAGATAGCAAACGACATGAAAAGACATGGTTAACCCTATGTACACCAAGTGTCATTTCATGTCGGGTTCTGCATTTTCACAAAAGCCGGCAATTGAATTAGCGGCTATTATACTATGTAGAAGTGTATGAACTATAAATATAAATATATATATATATATGTGTCACAAATTCAATGACATGTATATATATATATGAGGTGTAAAATTGCTGAAAAAAAATGCTGGGCTCCCGCCCTATTTTCGCAACCAGACAGACAAAGCCAGTGAGTGGGGGCAGATAATAATAGCCCAGAGAGGGACCATTATTTTTGGCCCCCCCCGGCTACTTAACATCTGCCCCCAGACACCCCAGAAAGGGCAAATCTCTAATTAGATTTGCCCTTTCTGGCACTTTGCCCGTCTATTCCCATTGCCCTGTAGCGGTGGCGAATGGGTTAATAAGGGGTTAAAATGACCTTGCAATTGAAAGGTCACTTTAAGCCAGGTTAATAATTGAGAGCTGTCAATTAGACAACTATCAATTATTAATCCTATTGTATGAAAGAAAAATCAAACACACACACTTTAATAAAAAAAGAAGTTTAATGAAATAATCACACAGTTTTTGACCATTTTTATTTACCTGCTAAAACCATTTCCTGTAATAAAAATAAAATAATAAAGCAAAATTATTCTTACCAATCCGATGCACAGTCAGGTCCCACGGTGTAATCCTTCAGAAAGGGTTAATGTTTACTGCAGGGACCGCAGCTAATGCTGCAGCCTCACAGTAAACCCCCAAATGAATGAGTTCCTCTCCTGGCTGACAGGAGAGGAAGTGGAAAGCTTAATTGATTGCTTTCCACTTTCACTTCAGGTCAGCCAGGGACACCATCAGTGACGTCAGAGGGAACTGATTAACAAAAATAGGGATTCCCTTCGAAAAAAAATGGCATGGGGTCCCCCCTATTTTTGTTAACCAGCCAGATGAAGCAGACCGCTGAGGCCTGGTTTTTCAGGCTGGTAAGGATCCAATATCCATGGACCTTGCAAGCCTGATAATACCAGGCCACAGCAGTCTGCTTAGCTTGGCTGGTTAACAAAAATAGGGGATCCCCTCAAAAAAAAAACGGCGTAGGGGTCCCCCTATTTTTGTTAACCAGCCAAGTAAAATGCAGACTGCTGCGGCCTGGTATTAAAAGACTGTCAAGGCCCATGGATTTTGGCCCTCAACAGCCTGATAATACCAGGCTACAGCAGCCCCACATTTGGCGCATCAAAAGATGTGCCAATTGTGGCACTTTACCCGGCTCTTCCCACTGCCCTGTAGCGGTGGCAAGTGGGGTAATAAGGGGTTAATGTCACCGTTGATACTTGCAAAACCGAAATACCAATAATAAATCCTATATCCAAAGTTTTTAAATGTGTAAAAAAAAAGACACAGCAAGAAAAAAGTCTTTTAATGAAATAAAAGAGACAACACAGTTTTCATTTTTTTATTACTCTCTCATTCCTGCGACGCCATCGATCTCCTGTAAAAAAATAAAAAAAACAAACCAACAGTATACCACCTGTCCGACGCAGTCCATAACGACAGTCCCACGACGATCCAGCTCTGCTACATCGCAATGACAGGCAGAGCCTGTCATTGCAACGCAGCACAGCTGATTACCTGCTTCCCCGGCGGTGACGTCATCGGACTGACTGCTTTACGGCCGGGATTACCCAGCAGTCACTGCAGTTATCGCGAGAAACTGCATGTGACCGCCGGGGAGAAGAGGATGGCAGCCATGAAGCAGTCCAGGACGTGACCGCCGGAGATCTTCTGCCAGGTAAGTGCCGCTGACTCCTGACAGACCCGACAGACGGACACTGACAGTGACAGTGACATCCCGATTCCGGTATCCGATATGACGAAAATATCGGAACTCGGAATCGGAATTCCGATACAGCCAATATCGGCCGATACCCGATATTTGCAGTATCGGAATGCTCAACCCTAATAGAGAGTAAGTATAACCTTAACCCCTTCATGACCCAGCCTATTTTGACCTTAAAGACCTGGCCATTTTTTGCAATTCTGACCAGTGTCCCTTTATGAGGTAATAACTCAGGAATGCTTCAACGGATCCTAGTGATTCTGAGATTGTTTTTTTCATGACATATTGGGCTTCATGTTAGTGGTAAATTAAGGTCGATAATTTTTGCGTTTATTTGTGAAAAAAAACGAAATTCGGCAAAAATTTAGAAAATTTAGCAATTTTCAAATTTTGAATTTTTATTCTGTTAAACCAGAGGATTATGTGACACAAAATAGTTAAAAAATAGCATTTCCCACATGTTTACTTTACATCGGCACAATTTTGGAAACAAAATTTTTTTTTTGTTAGAAAGTTATAAGGGTTAAAAGTTGACCAGCGATTTCTCATTTTTACAACAAAATTTACAAGACCATATTTTTTAGGGACCACCTCACATTTGAAGTCACTTTGAGGGGTCTATATGGCAGAAAATACCCAAAAGTGACACCATTCTAAAAACTGCACCCCTCAAGCTACTCAAAACACAAAAACTACATTCAAGAACATTACTAACCCTTCAGGTGCTTCATAGGAACTAAAGCAACGTCGAAGGAAGAAATAGACATGTTAATTTTTCCAGCAAAAATTTTCTTTTAGCATCAATTTTTTCATTTTTACATGGGCAAAAGGATAAAGTGGATCCTTAAATTTGTTGGGCATTTCTCCTGAGTACACTGATACCTCATATGTGATCATAAACCACTGTTTGGGCGCACGGCAGGGCCCAGAAGGGAAGGAGCGCCATTTGACGTTTTGAATGGAAAATTAGCTCCAATCCTTTAGTGGACACCATGATGCGTTTGGAGAGCCCCTGTGCGCCTAAACAGTGAAAAACCCCCACAAGTGACACCATTTTGAAAACTAGACCCCTTAAGGAACTTATCTAGATGTGTTGTGAGCACTCTGAACCCCCAAGTGCTTTACACAAGTTTATAACGCAGAGCAGTGAAAATAAAAAAATCATTTTTTCCTCAAAAATGATTTTTTAGCCCGCTATTTTTTATTTTCACAAGGGTAACAGGAGAAATTGGACCACAAAAGTTGTTGTGCAATTTGTCCTGAGTACACTGATACCCCATATGTGGGGGAAACCACTGTTTTGGCACATGGGAGAGTTCAGAAGGGAAGGAGCGCCATTTTGGAATGCAGACTTTATGGAATGTTCTGCGGGCGTCATGTTGCACTTGCAGAGCCCCTGATGTGCCTAAACAGTATAAACCCCCCACAAATGACCCCATTTTGGAAACTAGACCCCCTAAGGAACTTATCAATACTGTGTTCCAAATTATTATGCAAAAATTGTTTAGGAGTGATAAGGTAAGAATTTTTTTGTTTGTCAGTTAAACCTGTGCTAATTAGTTTGGCAGGTGTGTCCAATGAAAGGCAAGACTACTTAAGAAGGCTGTCCCACATTATTAAGCAGCCTACATTTTCTGCCAAAATGGGAAAGAAAAAGCATGTGTCAGCTGCTGAGAAGCAACAAATTGTGGAGTGTTTAGGTCAAGGCATGACTACAATCAACATTGCCAAGACACTTCATCGTGATCATCACACAATCAAGAAGTATGTAGCTGATTCACAGTACACACGTGTGCGTGCTGATAAGGGAAAATTGAGGACTCTTTCCTACAGGCAATTACGTCAGATTAAAAGAGCAGGGCAAAAAAGCCTTGTCATAGCAGCAGACAAGTTTTTGAAGCTGCTGGTGCCTCCAACGTACCCCGAACAACAAGATGCAGGGTCCTTAGAGGTTTGCAGCTGTGCGTAAGCCATCCTGTGGACCGCCTCTATTAACTGCACACAAGCAGGAACGGCTCCAGTGGGCCAAACAATACATGAAGACTGACTTCAAAAATGTTTTGTTCACCGATGAGTGCCATGCAACGCTCGATGGTCCAGATGGATGGAGTGGAGGATGCCTGGTTGATGGACACCCCATGCAAACATGGTACGGCGCCAACAAGGAGGAGGTAGAGTAATGTTTTGGGCTGGAATCATGGGAGAGAGATTGTCGGCCCCTTTAGGATCCCTGAAGGGTAAAGATGAACTCCATAGTGTATGTTGAGTTTCTCAAACAGCACTTCCTGCCATGGTTCAAGAAGAAGAACCGTGCATTCTGCAGCAAGATCATTTTCATGCATGATAATGCACCGTCTCATGCTGCACATAACACATCTGCATCTCTGGCTGCTATGGGCATAAAAGGGGACAAACTTATGGTGTGGCCCCCATGCTCCCCTGACTCAACCCCATTGAGAACCTCTGGAGCATCATCAAAAGGAGTGTCTATGATGGTGGGAGGCAGTTCACATCTAAGCAACAGCTCTGGGAGGGTATTCTGTCCTCATGCAAAACAATTGAAGCAGAAACCATCCTAAACCTGCTAAATTCAATGGACGAGAGAGTTCATAAGCTCCTTTCGAACAAGGGGTCCTATGTGCAAATGTAACATCACCTAGAATAAAGTTTTGAGTTGAAAACTGTTTGATTTCAGTTTGTAATAACCTGCTAATGCTTATAATTTAAATGACCATTTTTTTTTTCTTTATTAAAATGAAAAGGTAGAAAACTCTGCTGTGCATAATAATTTGGAACATGCATTTTGAGTGCAGTTTGAGTGTTTTATTTTTTAAAAAATATACTGTTATCATAGGCAGTTTGTACAAAAACCTTTCAATTGTACTCTAATAGTTATTTGACTGGAAAATTACAATGACTGCAATTCATATAAGTAATTTGGGAAAATCTGAGAAAATATTTGCATAATAATTTGGAACACAGTGTAGATGCATAGTGAGCACTTTGAACCGCCAGGTGCTTCACAGAAGTTTATAACGCAGAGCCGTGAAAAAAAAAATCTTTTTTTTCCTCAAAAAATGATTTTTTTAGCCCCCTATTTTTTATTTTCACAATGGTTACAGGAGAAATTGGACCCCAAAAGTTGTTGTCCAGTTTGTCCTGAGTATGCTGGTACCCCATATGTGGGGGAACCACTGTTCGGGCACAAGTCGGCGCTCGGAAGGGAAGCAGTGACGTTTTGATATGCCAACTTTGATGGAATGGTCTGCTGGCGTCATGTTACATTTGCAGAGCCCCTGATGTGCCTAAACTGTAGAAACTCCCCACAAGTGACCCCATTTTGGAAACTAGACTCCCCAAGGAACTTATCTAGATGTGTGGTGAGCACTTTGAACCCCCAAGGGCTTCACAGAAGTTTATAACACCTGGGAGTGAAAATAAAAAAATCATATTTTTCCACAAACATGATATTTTAGTCCCCAATTTTTTATTTTTCCAAGGGTATTAGGAGAAATTAAACTCCAAAAGTTGTGCAATTTGTCCTCAGTACGCTGATACCCCATATGTGCAAGAAAACTACTGTATGGGCACACGTCGGGGCTCGGAAGGGAAGTAGTGACATTTTGAAATGCCGACTTGATGGAATGGTCTGCCGGCTTCATGTCATATTCGCAGAGCCCCTGATGTGCCTAAAATGTGGAAACCCCCCCAAGTGACCACATTTTGGAAACTAGACCACCCAAGGAACTTATCTAGATGTGTAGTGAGCACTTTGAACCCCCAAGTGCTTCACAGAAAATTATAACCCAGAGCCATGAAAATAAAAAATAATTTTTTTCCTCAAAAAATGATTTTTTTAGCCAGAAATTTTTTATTTTCACAAGGGTAACAGGAGAAATTGGACCCCAAAAGTTGTTGTCCTGTTTGTCCTGAGTACGCTGGTACCCCATATGTGTGGGGGAAACCACTGTTTGGGCACACGTCGGGGCTCGGAAGGGAAGTAGTGACGTTTTGATGTGCCGACTTGATGGAATGGTCTGTGGGGTCATGTTACGTTTGCAGAGCCTATGATGTGCCTAAACAGTAGAACCCCCCACAAGTGACCCCATTTTGGAAACTAGATTCTCCAAGGAACTCATCTAGATGTGTGGTGAGCACTTTGAATCTCCAAGTGCTTCACCGAAGTTTAGAACGCAGAGCCGTGAAAATAAAAAATCATTTTTTCCACCAAAACAATTTTTTTAGTCCCCAATTTTTTATTTTCCCAAGGGTAACAGGAGTAATTAGACCCCAAAGTTGATGTGCAATTTTTCCTGAGTACGAGGATATCCCATATGTGGGTGTAAACCACTGTTTGGGCATACGTCAGGGCTCGGAATGGAGGGAGCACTGTTGGACTTTTTGAACGAAAAAATTGGCTGGAATAAATGATGGCACCATGTCGCGTTTGGAGACCCCCTGATGTGCCTAAATAGTGGAACTCCTTAATTCTAACTCCAACCCTAACCCCAACACATCCCTAACCACAACCCTAACTCCAACACACCCCTAACCACAACCCTAACTCCAACACACCCCTAAACCCAATCCCAACCCTAACCATAACCCTAACCCAAACACACCCCTAACCCTAATCCCAACCCTAACCATAACCCTAACCACAAGCCTAACCCTAATCCCAACCCTAACCCTAATCCCAACTCTAATCCTAACCACAAGCCTAACCCTAATCCCAACCCTAACCCTAATTCCAACCCTTACCCTAGTTCTTGCCCTAACCCTAGTTCTTACCCTAAACCTATTTCTAACCCTAACCCTAATTCTATCCCTAACCCTAATGCTAACCCTAACCCTAGTTCTAACCCTAACCCTAATGCTAACCCTAATGGAAAAATGAAAAATATTTTCTTTATTTTATTATTTGTCCGTACCTATGGGGGTGATAAAGGGGAATTTATTAACTTTTTTATTTTGATCACTGTGAGAGTTTATCACAGTGATCAAAATAAAAGAATGGAATCCGCAGACCGGCGGGTGCACTGCGCATGCACCCGCCATTTTGCAAGATGGCGGCACCCATGAAGCATCCTGGAGAAACACCGGGACCGACCCGGGGACATCGGTGGACCAAGGGAGGTGAGGGGGGGATCGGAAGGCAGGGGGAGCAGAGGGAAGGGGAGCAGATAGTGACGGCGGCGACCTATCGCAGCCATCAATTTGGTGGCGGAGGCCGATCGCCCCGTCACTCGGTGTAGGGGAGTCGATCTCGGTCTTCAGCCATGGCAGATGATATTGCAGCATCGGCCATGGCTGGATTGTAATATTTCACCAAATTTATTTGGTGAAATATTACAAATCGCTCTGATTGGCTGTTTCACTTTCAACAGCCAATCAGAGTGATCGTAGCCACGGGGGGGGTTAAGCCACCCCACTGTGGTGAAGCACAGAGGTCTTGTGCCTGCGGGTCAGGTGACCTTTCGTGACCCCGGTCACCCGACCAGCAGGAACGCGATCCTTCCATGACGCCACATAGGCGTCACAGTTCGGGAAGGCACCGACTTTCATGAAGCCTACGTGGCGTCACAGGTCACGAAGGGGTTAAAATTAAATCTGAACTTATGAAAATATTTTTATTATCCTAGTCATGATGTATACTCTCGGGTCTTAGCACAGGTTTTTAAAGCGGCCCTCAGTCAAATAGGCCAAAATAGTGCCTCTTCAGAAATGGTCTACATCACTTAATCAGAGCTCAGAGGGAAACATATTTGCAATATTCAAGTATCCCCACTTAGAAAAAAAAAATTGTGCACTCAACAAAATTACATAAAAATTCAATTTTATTAATGATAGGGAAAGACACAGCCCCACATAAACACTATAGCTAGCCAAAAGAGCATTCTATAAAGGGGGCAGACATAATTAATGTAACTACAGGACATCAACAAAAGAAGAGAGAAAATCCAGAATAAATACAGCTAAAGAGTCTTGTGCATTAATGCACAAACCTGACATCAGCACTGTGGATATACACTTCTATTAAAACAAACACAAGTTTAAAACCCTAAAAATGTTACAAAAGTGTTTTGTGTAATAGGAGTCAAAATATCTCAGGCAGCTAAATAAAATACCTAAAAAAAAGCACTGATATCCAATATAAATAAAATGAATAAATATCACCCATTCAACAAAAGGAATTAGAGGAATCAAAGCATGCAGTCAAATAAGCTCTACTGCAAGTGGCCCAAGTGTTTCGCATAAAGTTGCTTGTTCTTCAGGGAAAATACTTTGCTAGTGAGTGAATGGACCAGGCTCGCTCTGGCCCAAAAGGGAACAGGGTAATCCCCGGTGGGCCCCTGTGCAGATTTGGGCCCCCAACCCCACTGTATAAGCAGTACTTGGCATAATGCACTTGATTCACTCTGTAAAAATATATATATCTCCAGAAATATAAAATGCACTAAATAAAATTAAATGTAAAATATAGATGATAATTAAAATAATAAGTGCTTATATCACCAGAAAAGACAATTGGATGGTGGACCATCCGAAAATGTGAATAAAGAAACCCAGGAAATGGAAGGGAATAACCCAGATGAAAGGATAAAGAAACGACCAAAATATATCAAAATAATGCCTTTATTTGTACAAAGAAATGGCTGACAAATTTGCAATAAAACCATGTAAAAATATTAATACAAAATACAGTAATAAACTAAAAAGACAAACCAGACACACCACAAGCTGTGAGTTGAAAGATGTATCTACACAACAATAAAATAATAACACTTACAAAGACAATCAAAGTTGTGTATACATATGCCCTTTGTAATGACCAGGTGTATGCACAGATGGTATATATGGCAAAATAATAATATATTATATTATTGTTATACAATATGTGGCACAAAGATAAATGTGAGCTAAAAACACCCACACCGCAATAAATGTTTAATGCCCAATGTGAAAAAATGTGTGTATATGCATAAACCACACATATACAAAGCAAAATATACGAAAATGAACTGAGCTAATGGTGTTAATAAAGTGGATCACAACAAAACACAGAAAAATTTATACTAATATATAATGGTTGCTGGTGCCCTAAAAATACACAATGAATCAATGAAATGATCTTAATCTGAACACAGCAAACAAAAAGTGCTAATAATTGTGCAAAAACGTTGTGCCACGTATTTAGAATGAACTACTACCTGGGAGCATCAACAGCGTGGTGTGCTGGAAGAGAAAAGAAGCGCCCCCAGTTTATTACTGTATTTTGTATTAATATTTTTACATGGTTTTATTGCAAATTTGTCAGCCATTTCTTTGTACAAATAAAGGCATTATTTTGATATATTTTGGTCGTTTCTTTATCCTTTCATCTGGGTTATTCCCTTCCATTTACTGGGTTTCTTGATTCACTCTGTTCAGAAAAAAGCAACATCATCACTCATTAACCAAACTACCCAGTTTATTGTTATATACAGATATAGGTACATTTGTGAACAAGGGTCATGTAATATTTGTATGCAGGTGAAAAGTTGGCCCCCCAAAGTCAATATTACTGGTGGGCTGTTGTGAATGTGCTAGAAATGAATTCTGAGCAGAAGCTCCCTCTGGTGGTTACAAACAGTACTGAACTATCCAATGAAGATTGTGAAGATTGGCGATCAGGTGTTACTGACTGGTCTTATATAAGGGAGGTTCCCTCCCATTAGGGTTGCCGGTGATCAATTGTTCTGGTCTCATCTTTGATTCCTGTTCACTTTGTAGCCTGCTGTTTCGTGCCTGCATCTTCTGCTTACAGATAAGACTTTTTCTTCTTTTTGTTTTTTGTGCTTGCTTTTTGCATTTTGTCCTGCACTTCTGTGGGGGTCTGCCGGCTCCCCTCCGGGGGCTTGTGCTCCTCTCAGTTTAGTTCAGCCACTGTTGTTTGTTCATTTGCCTTTTCCAGTTTTTTCAGTGGCTGCTGTTTAGTTTTTGTTACACCAGAGAACTAATTTAGGTGGTAGAGGTCGTGTGATCTCAGGTGTTTTTGTAATTAGTAGTGTTGGTACTTTTCAGGGTTTTTTGGGGTTGCAGTAAGTGTCCTTCCTTTCCTTTTCTATTTAGGAAGTTTGGGCCCCAGCGTTTGCTCATATTATTTTCTATCTGTGTCTGTATTTCTTCTTGTCTAACCTCCATTACATGTTTGGGGGCTTTCTATGTTCTTTGGGGATCTGCTCCGGGGCAGATAGTTTTCCTCTTTCTGTCTTTAGGTGTCGTTAGCTTCTTAGGCTGTGACGAGGCGTCTAGGACCAACGTAGGTACGCTCCACGGCTACCTTTAGTTGTGGTGGTTAGTCAGGGTACTGCAATCCCATAGATTCCAACCTCTCTGGTGTATTTCCTTTTTCTTTGCTTGCTCTCCTCAGCTACCAAATCACAACAGTATCACCGGCCCAAAAACTGATATTTGTATGGTACTCACAGAAGGGAAAAATAGTGTTAAAGAAAGAAGATTGTCAGAGTTGTCAGAGATTTATTTTTCCCTCTGTATCTCTGGGTGCTGAGGAGGATTTTTTTTTTTTTCTCTCAATGGAGTTTGCACAGTTGTCTGGCCGTGTGGATCAGCTTGCCACTGAAGTTGGAGTATTGCTATCTATCTTGCTAGGTTGCCGGTTGTGGAACCTAGGATCCCCATGCCAGATTTATTTTTGGGGGATCGAGCTAAATTTCTGAATTTCAAAAATAACTGTAAGTTGTTTTTTGCCTTGAAATCTAAGTCCTCAGGGAACGCAGCACAGCAGGTTCAAATTGTCATCTCTCTCCTGCGCGGCGATCCTCAGGATTGGGCTTTTTCCCTGACACCTGGGGATCCTGTTTTGAGTAATGTTGATGCATTTTTTCAGGCTCTGGGGTTATTGTACGATGAGCCTAATGTCACTGATCAAGCTGAAAAAGCCTTGTTGGCATTAAATCAGGGGCTTGAGGACGCTGAGTTATACTGTCAGAGATTCCAAAGGTGGGCAGTCCTGACCAAATGGAATGACGATGCTTTGGCAGCCCTTTTTCGGAAGGGTCTGTCAGAGAATGTAAAGGATGTTATGGTGGGATTCCCTGTCCCCTCTGGTCTCAATGATTCTATGTCATTAGCGATTCAAATTGACAGACGTTTGCGTGAGCGTAGAGGTATGTGTGGAATAGTGTTGCCTTGTGAACCAGCTTCTGAACCCATGCAGTGTGATAGAGTGGTTTCTGGGGCACAGCGTCATGAGTTTCGAAAACGCAATGGGTTATGTTTCTACTGTGGTGACGCTTCTCATGCTATTTCAGTCTGCCCTAAGCGGGGAAGACGTTTTGCACGCTCAGTTGTCTTGGGTAGTGTTCAGACTAAATTTCTGTTGACTGTTACCCTGATTTGCTCCCTGTCCACATTTTCTGCTCAGGCTTTCGTTGATTCGGGAGCAGCTATTAACCTGATGGATTTTGATTTTGCTAAACGTTGTGGGTTTCCCTTGATACCCCTACGGAAGTCTATATACCTACTGGGGATCGATTCTACCCCTTTGGCTAAGAATAAACCTCAGTTCTCTACTCAGGTGATAATGAGGGTTGAACCTGATCATCAGGAAAGTTGCAAATTTTTGGTGCTGTATAATCTGCATGACATTATCATACTGGGTTTCCCTTGGTTACAGTCTCATAATCCTGTTTTGGATTGGAAATCTGTGTCTGTAACCAGTTGGGGCTGCCAATGTGTTTATACCAACACTCCTGTTTTTTCTGCCTCCCCCAGGCTCAGGATGTTCCTGACTTTTTGACAGATTTTTCTGATGTGTTTAGCGAAAGAAAATCTGCATCCTTGCCCCCCCATAGGAGCTATGACTGCACTATTGAATAGTGCCTGGTAGTAAATTCCCTAAAGGTCGCCTTTTTAACTTGTCTGTACCTGAACATGACGCTATGCGGTCTTATATCAAGGAGTCATTGGAGAAGGGTCATATCAGACCATCCTCTTCACCCTTGGGTGCCGGTTTTTTCTTTGTGGCCAAAAAGGATGGTTCATTAAGGCCGTGTATTGATTATCGTCTCTTGAACAATATCACTGTGAAATATCAATATCCGTTACCCTTGATTT
The DNA here is from genome assembly GCA_033576555.1 of Oophaga sylvatica. Lineage (NCBI taxonomy): Eukaryota > Metazoa > Chordata > Amphibia > Anura > Dendrobatidae > Oophaga > Oophaga sylvatica. Next base: position 475,463,313 of record JARQOD010000005.1, read on the forward strand.
CTGACCTGTTTTCCAGGGTGAAAAGTGCTACTTGGTTTACCAAGCTTGACCTCAGGGGGGCATATAACCTTATTCGCATTAAGCAAGGGGATGAATGGAAGATGGCATTTAATACCCCAGAGGGGCATTTTGAGTACCTAGTGATGCCCTTTGGGCTCACTAATGCTCCTTCTGTCTTCCAGTCCTTCATGAATGACATTTTCAGGGATTTTGTGGATAAATTTCTGATTGTTTATTTGGATGATATCTTTATTTTTTCCAATGACTGGGACTCTCATGTGAAACATGTTCGGACTGTGTTCCAGATTTTGAGAGAGAATGCTCTGTATGTGAAGGGATCAAAGTGTCTTTTTGGCGTACAGAGGATCTCATTTCTGGGATTCATTTTGTCCCCATCTGTTATTGAAATGGACCCGGTCAAGGTTCAGGCCATCTGTGATTGGGTCCAACCTACTTCTTTAAAGACTCTTCAAAGATTCTTGGGTTTTGCCAATTTTTATCGTAAATATTTTGGTAATTTCTCTGTTATTGTTAAACCATTGACTGATTTGACCAAAAAGGGTTCTGATGTGGTGAATTGGCCTCCTGAGGCAGTCTCTGCGTTTCAGGAACTTAAGCAGAGATTCACTTCTGCTCCTGTTCTACGGCAGCCTGATGTTTCTCTGCCATTTCAGGTGGAGGTTGATGCCTCTGAAATTGGGGCAGGTGCCGTTTTGTCCCAAAGAGATCCAGAGACCTCTAAAAGTAACCCTTGTGCCTTTTTCTCTCGAAAATTTTCTCCAACTGAACGTAATTATGACGTGGGTAATCGGGAGTTATTGGCCATGAAGTGGGCTTTTGAAGAGTGGAGACATTGGCTGGAGGGAGCCAAACATCAGGTGGTGGTCCTCACGGACCATAAGAATCTGGTTTATCTGGAATCAGCCAAGCGACTTAATCCTAGACAGGCCAGGTGGGCCTTGTTTTTCACACGTTTTAATTTTGTGGTTTCCTTTCTTCCTGGCACTAAGAATGTTAAGGCGGATGCCCTCTCGAGGAGTTTCCTTGCGGACTCTCATGAGTTATCTGATCCTGCTGTTATTTTGAAAGAGGGTGTAGTTCTTTCCGCCATCTCGCCCAATTTGAGACTGGCTCTGGAAGGGTGTCAGGAGGATAAACCCGAGCGCTGCCCTATTGGGAAATTGTTTGTCCCAGACCGATGGAAAAAGAGTGTGATGTCTGAGATTCATTGTTCCGCGTTGGCCGGTCATCCCGGAATTTTTGGTACCAGAGACTTGGTTAGTCGGTCCTTTTGGTGGCCTACTTTGTCTCGTGACGTCAGGGAATTTGTGCAGTCCTGCGGGACTTGCTCTCGCTCCAAGCCTTGCTCTCGCTCTAGTGGTTTGTTGATGCCATTGCCTGTGCCCAAGAGACCATGGACCCATATCTCTATGGATTTCATTTCCGACCTCCCTGTTTCTCAGAGAATGACCGTTATCTGGGTGATTTGTGATAGGTTTTCCAAAATGATACATCTTGTGCCATTACCTAAGTTGCCTTCCTCCTCTGAATTGGTGCCTTTGTTCCTTCAGCACGTGGTTCGGTTACACGGCATTCCTGAGAACATCGTGTCTGACAGAGGAGTCCAGTTTGTTTCCAGATTTTGGAGGACTTTTTGTTCTAAACTTGGTGTTCAATTGTCTTTCTCCTCGGCTTTTCATCCTCAGACCAATGGACAAACTGAGAGAACAAACCAGACATTGGAGACTTATCTGAGATGCTTTGTGTCTGCTGATCAGGATGACTGGGTCTCTTTTTTGCCTTTGGCTGAGTTTGCTCTTAATAATAGGGCTAGCTCTGCCACTTTGATGTCCCCAATTTTCTGCAATTTTGGGTTTCACCCTCGATTTTCTTCAGGACAGACGGAGGCTTCTGTCTGTCCAGGTGTTGAATCTGTTGTGGAGCGTATGCAGCAGATTTGGGACCAGGTAGTGGAGAGGTTGTCCCTCTCTCAGGAGAGGGCCCAGCGGTTTGCCAACCGGCATAGGACTGATGGTCCTCGGTTTGAAAGTGGGGGACTTGGTCTGGTTGTCCTCAAGAAATATCCCTATGAGAGTTGCATCTCCTAAGTTTAAGCCTAGGTTCATTGGACCTTATAAGATCATGAAGATTCTTAATCCTGTTTCCTTTCGTTTACTTCTTCCAGGGACATTTAAGATCCATAACGTGTTCCACAAGTTCTTATTGAAGAGGTTTGTCGAGCCAGTGGTTCCTATGGCTGTGCCTCCTGACCCTGTTTTGGTTGAGGGCAATCTGGAGTATGTGGTTGAGAAAATATTGAATTCTCGTTTTTCTAGACGGAGACTCCAGTATTTGGTTAAGTGGAGAGGTTATCGTCAGGAGGACAATTCTTGGGTGTTTGCTTCGGACATCCATGCTAGGAGACTCATCCGTGCGTATCACAGAGCTCATCCTGACCGACCTGGTTGCTCAAATGAGGGTTCGGTGACCCCTCCTCAAGGGGGGGTACTGTTGTGAATGTGCTAGAAATGAATTCTGAGCAGAAGCTCCCTCTGGTGGTTACAAACAGTACTGAACTATCCAATGAAGATTGTGAAGATTGGCGATCAGGTGTTACTGACTGGTCTTATATAAGGGAGGTTCCCTCCCATCAGGGTTGCCGGTGATCAATTGTTCTGGTCTCATCTTTGATTCCTGTTCACTTTGTAGCCTGCTGTTTCTTGCCTGCATCTTCTGCTTACAGATAAGACTTTTTCTTCTTTTTGTTTTTTGTGCTTGCTTTTTGCATTTTGTCCTGCACTTCTGTGGGGGTCTGCCGGCTCCCCTCCATGGGCTTGTGCTCCTCTCAGTTTAGTTCAGCCACTGTTGTTTGTTCATTTGCCTTTTCCAGTTTTTTCAGTGGCTGCTGTTTAGTTTTTGTTACACCAGAGAACTAATTTAGGTGGTAGAGGTCGTGTGATCTCAGGTGTTTTTGTAATTAGTAGTGTTGGTACTTTTCAGGGTTTTTTGGGGTTGCAGTAAGTGTCCTTCCTTTCCTTTTCTATTTAGGAAGTTTGGGCCCCAGCGTTTGCTCATATTATTTTCTATCTGTGTCTGTATTTCTTCTTGTCTAACCGCCATTACATGTTTGGGGGCTTTCTATGTTCTTTGGGGATCTGCTCCGGGGCAGATAGTTTTCCTCTTTCTGTCTTTAGGTGTAGTTAGCTTCTTAGGCTGTGACGAGGCGTCTAGGACCAACGTAGGTACGCTCCACGGCTACCTTTAGTTGTGGTGGTTAGTCAGGGTACTGCAATCCCATAGATTCCAACCTCTCTGGTATATTTCCTTTTTTTACTTGCTCTCCTCAGCTACCAAATCATAACAGTGGGCCCTCGGCATCCCAGTCCGACACTGGATTGGACAGTAAAGTAATAATAAGAATGAACTAAAATTATCAAAGAATTCTTTGCCTTTTAATTCAGTTTTAATATCAGTTCTTTCCAGTTTGCATAAACAGTTGCTCATTTGATTAGCTTTTGAAGTTTGTATAGATATATTCACTCTATCACTTTGTTCAGTGCATTTTATTACATTTTGTTAAGGACTCCAATTTCTCACACGTTGCAATTACCATCACAACCACGAACTGACCACATTCTGAGACATATAGTATAAACATTCCCCAACAGAGTGTCACAAAAGTTTGCAAGACCACTTGGTTCTCGTCGCTGTCACTAAGGTTCACTGCACTCACTGTAGGTACAGTTCAAATTTCTCAAATTTCAGTATGATGGACCATCTCCGTTAGTAGTTAGCACAATTTTTACGGGGTAAAGTAGTGAGTGAATCACCCTGTAGAATGTCCTCAAAAATTGTTTTATAGCTGGTTACCTCATGCTATTGATCTTGGGATATGTCAAGTCTAGTGAAAGAGCCAAGAACAAACCAGACCTACAGTACATGTTAACCTCTTTTTAAATACGTAAATTCAGTCACAAATGTAATTTGGGAGAAAGGCTGGTAGTTCATATACTCACTGTGCTAGACGTTGGAAGGTGCCTCACTCACACCAGTAGGTACATAAAATAAATCAGATTGAATAACAGTATATCTAAATAATATTTTTTGTAGTTATCTCAGTTTGTATCATGGAGGAGAACGAGTCCATCAATCAGCAGGAGACACGTCACGGTAAAGGAGACTGGCCTACTGAAATTTAAATTTGTCCTGTTTATCTATGTATGTATTGCTTTGTAAGGAAGGGGAATAAAATCTAATCTTATACCTAAAGAAATAAAAACTTGTGCACTGTCCATGATGTTGGACATCAACTTTAATTTAATGGTAACAAATTTAACAAATTAAGTTTTGCTGATTGTTATGCTAATAAGAAAATTTGAGGAGGTGTAGCATATAAATAATTCACTTACCTATTAGCTTTGTTTTTTTCTGAAAAGTATTATAGTATTATCACAAAGCTTTTGTTCATTTTTCCACCACTTGAACCACCTCTTAAAAAATTCAAAGAGATAAAACCACATCTTAGCAGTTTGCAGAACACGGTATAATGTTTATTTATAAGGCTTACTATTTTTGAAAGAATCCAAACTGCACCACTAAGGGCCAGGGAGACAGCAGAATGTCAAAAAAGGTTTCTTGAAAACATAGAGTTTAGCATTTCCCAAACCTCAATGGGCTCATCCAGTTTATGCACCAATGTGGATAAAGTAACTTCTGACAGAAACAATTCACCAAACCATCAATCACTGCAAAGTAGCAGATTTTATTTGTAAGTCAAATCCTTATGTGAGGGTCAGAGTGACAACACAGAGAAAAGGTGACATGGCTGACTGATGGAAAGCATCACAAAGGAACAAGAAGCTTTATTTTCTTATTTCAAGTGAAATGATGTTGCCTTTACAAAGCCCATAGAGTCCCTATACTGAGGATTTGAAGCTGGGAATTAGCCATCTGAAACAGTACACTATGCTTGATTAATGTGACTTTGCCTCAGCCCCATCCCTGAAGGTTCTAACTTTAAAATACTATATGATCTTTATATTCGTGCTTTGTGAACCCAAGTTTCATGGTTCATGAGTAAAGTTGATCAAAATTTAATCTCCTGATGTAAAAAATGTGCCAAGCTCCCGAACAGGCATAGAACTTACCTATTGCTCTTCCCAACTCAGCAACATCCCTTGCTGCAGTAATATATTACAAGAACCTTGTTTTATGTTGTCTAACTTCTAGTAAGGTGGAAAACAGATGTTTCGAGCTCACTAAGGATTCAATATCTTTGCTAGAACCTATTCTTCCACCGTTATAATGATACAATTGAACTAACTTATTTAGAAAACATGTGTTGTGCATAGAGGTATGAGCTTTAACTAATAAGTTTACAAATTTCTAGTTGTAATTGCAGTGATATTTAAGAAAGAGAGCAGTATATATTCTTTTATTGTTTGCAATTTATTGTTTGTGTAAATATTTGCTCCTGAAATCTTACTAGAGAATTGTACATAGAACATTACTTAATAGATTACTTTAATTTGATTTTATTTGCCGTGTATACTCACGTATAAGCCAAATTTTCAGCCCATTTTTTAAGTCTGAAAGTCCCCCTCTCGGCTATTACGTGAGTCACATACACCAGGGGGTCAGCGGGGGAGGGGGGCGGGGGTGTCAGATCATGCTCACCCCCCTGGAGCGTCTCTGCAGCCCCCTGCTTCTCCGACGATCTCAGGCTCCTTCCTTCAGCGGTCACGTGGTCTATGGAGCATCATATGGGGGCATAATCTATGGAGCATATGGGGGCATAATCTAAGGAGCATCATATGGGGGCATAATCTATGGAGCATCATATGGGGTATAATCTATGGAGCATCATATGGGAGCATAATCTATGGAGCATCATATGGGGGCATAATTATGGACCATCATATGGGGGCATGTTGTGATTTGGTAGCTGAGGAGAGCAAGCAAAAACGGCAATACACCAGAGAGGTTGGAATCTACTGGATTGCAGTACCCTGACTAACCACCACAACTAAAGGCAGCCGTGGAGCCTACCTATGTTGGTCCTAGACGCCTCGTCACAGCCTGAGAGGTTAACTACACCTAAAGATAGAAAGAGGAAAGCTGTCTGCCCCGGAGCAGATCCCCAAAGAACATAGGAAGCCCACAAACATGTAATGGCGGTTAGACAAGATGAAATACAGACACAGACAGAAAATAGTATGAGCAAACGTTGGGGCCCAATCTTCCTAGACAGAAAAGGATAGGAAGGACACACTGCAATCCCAAAAAACCCTAAAAAGTACCAACTCTATTAATTGCAAAAACACCTGAGATCACACGACCTCCACCACCTAAATTAGTTCTCTGGTGTAACAAAACTAAGCCGCAGCCACTGAAAAAAAACTGGAAAAGGCAAAAGAACAAACAACAGTGGCTCAGACAAACTGAGAGGAGCACAAGCCCCCGGAGGGGACCTGGCTGACCTCCACAAAAGTACAGGAAACAATGCAAAAAGCAAGCACAAAAATAAAAACAGAAAATTTCTTATCTGAGAGCAGGAGAAGAGGCAAGACTCAGCAAGCTTCCAAGTGAACCAGGAACCACAGTTGAGACAAGAACAATTGATCACTGGCAACCCTGATGGGAGGGAACCTCCCTTATATAGGACCAGTCTGTAACTCCTGATTGCCAATCTTCACTAAATGGTTCAGCACTGTCTGCAACCACCAGAGGGATCTTCTGCTCAGAACTCATTTCTAACACATTCACAACAGTACCCCCCCTTGAGGAGGGGTCACCGAACCCTCACTTGGGCAACCAGATCGGTCAGGATGAGCTCTCTGATACGCACGGATCAGTCTCCTAGCATGGATGTCCGAAGCAAACACCCAAGAATTGTCCTCCTGACCATAACCTCTCAATACTGGAGTTTCCGTCTAGAAAAACGAGAATCCAATATTTTCTCAACCACATACTCCAGATTGCCCTCAACCAAAACAGGGTCAGGAGGCGCAGCCATAGGAACCACTGGCTAGACAAACCTCTTCAATAAGGACTTGTGGAACACGTTATGGATCTTAAATGTCCCTGGAAGAAGTAAACGAAAGGAAACAGGATTAAGAATCTCCATGATCTTATAAGGTCAAATGAACTTAGGCTTAAACTTAGGAGATGCAACTCTCATAGGGATATTTCTTGAGGACAACCAGACCAAGTCCCCCACTTCAAACCGAGGACCATCAGTCCTATGCCGGTTGGCAAACCGCTGGGCCCTCTCCTGAGAGAGGGACAACCTCTCCACTACCTGGTCCCAAATCTGCTGCATACGCTCCACAACAGAGTCAACACCTGGACAGACAGAAGCCTCCGTCTGTCCTGAAGAAAATCGAGGGTGAAACCCAAAATTCCAGAAAAATGGAGACATCAAAGTGGCAGAGCTAGCCCTATTATTAAGAGCAAACTCAGCCAAAGGCAAAAAAGAGACCCAGTCATCTTGATCAGCAGACACAAAGCATCTCAGATAAGTCTCCAATGTCTGGTTTGTTCTCTCAGTTTGTCCATTGGTCTGAGGATGAAAAGCCGAGGAGAAAGACAATTGAACACCAAGTTTAGAACAAAAAGTCCTCCAAAATCTGGAAAAAAACTGGATTCCTCTGTCAGACACAATGTTGTCAGGAATGCCGTGTAACCAAACCACATGCTGAAGAAACAAAGGCACCAATTCGGAGGAGGAAGGCAACTTAAGTAATGGCACAAGATGTATCATTTTGGAAAACCTATCACAAATCACCCAGATAACGGTCATTCTCTGAGAAACAGGGAGGTCGGAAATTAAATCCATAGAGATATGGGTCCATGGTCTCTTGGGCACAGGCAATGGCATCAACAAACCACTAGAGCGAGAGCAAGGCTTGGAGCGAGAGCAAGTCCCGCAGGACTGCACAAATTCCCTGACGTCACGAGACAAAGTAGGCCACCAAAAGGACCGACTAACCAAGTCTCTGGTACCAAAAATTCCGGGATGACCGGCCAACGCGGAACAATGAATCTCAGACATCACACTCTTTTCCACCGGTCTGGGACAAACAATTTCCCAATAGGGCAACGCTCGGGTTTATCCTCCTGACACCCTTCCAGAGCCAGTCTCAAATTGGGCGAGATGGCGGAAAGAACTACACCCTCTTTCAAAATAACAGCAGGATCAGATAACTCAGGAGAGTCCGCAAGGAAACTCCTCGAGAGGGCATCTGCCTTAACATTCTTAGTGCCAGGAAGAAATGAAACCACAAGATTAAAACGTGTGAAAAACAAGGCCCACCTGGCCTGTCTAGGATTAAGTCGCTTGGCTGACTCCAGATAAACCAGATTCTTATGGTCCATGAGGACCACCACCTGATGTTTGGCTCCCTCCAGCCAATGTCTCCACTCTTCAAAAGCCCACTTCATGGCAAATAACTCCCGATTACCCACGTCATAATTACGTTCAGTTGGAGAAAATTTTCGAGAGAAAAAGGCACAAGGGTTACTTTTAGAGGTCTCGGATCTCTTTGGGACAAAACGGCACCTGCCCCAATTTCAGAGGCATCAACCTCCACCTGAAATGGCAGAGAAACATCAGGCTGCCGTAGAACAGGAGCAGAAGTGAATCTCTGCTTAAGTTCCTGAAACGCAGAGACTGCCTCAGGAGGCCAATTCACCACATCAGAACCCTTTTTGGTCAAATCAGTCAATGGTTTAACAATAACAGAGAAATTACCAATAAATTTACGATAAAAATTGGCAAAACCCAAGAATCTCTGAAGAGCCTTTAATGAAGTAGGTTGGCCTCAATCACAGATGGCCTGAACCTTGACCGGATTCATTTCAATAACAGATGGAGACAAAATGAATCCCAGAAATGAGATCCTCTGTACGCCAAAAAGACACTTTGATCCCTTCACATACAGAGCATTCTCTCCCAAAATCTGGAACACAGTCAGAACATGTTTCACATGAGAGTCCCAGTCATTGGAAAAAATCAAGATATCATCCAAATAAACAATCAGAAATTTATCCACAAAATCCCTGAAAATGTCATTCATGAAGGACTGGAAGACGGTGTTAGGGTTCGATTTCCCGCTGCTGCACAAGGGGAGTCTCGAACCCGTCCCGCTGCGGTCTCCCATTCATCTCCGGCCGCAGTGGAGCCTGCTCAGCAAGACGTCGGTCCAAGCATCTTGCCCACTCCACTACTGTGCAGTGACTTGCTGCTGCCTTTCCTGGATCTGCTATTATAGCCAGTGCTGGAGCAGACGTCTTTGGGACAAAGTCCTGCGTTTTCCCTTCTGAGCATGCCCAGAGTGAGATCTCTCATTGGAGATCAGGGGTCACATGTTCAGGTGCTGCAGCGGCTCCTATTGGTCCGCCAGAAAGGTCATGTAGCTACATGTGTTTGTAACAGTTTCTCATTGGTCCTTGTTCCTGGAAGGTCCTGTAGCTGTTGCTATAAAAGGGTAGCATGGCTGGGCCGCCATGCGCTAATATCAACCATTGTATGCTATGCGCCAGTGTGGTCATGTGTATGTGTGGATAGGGACCCGGCTGAAATAAGCCACTAGAATACCGACTTAATCGGTGAGGAGTTTGGTATGGTAGCTGGTCAGGGTCGGTGTCCTAGATGCCCTAGATTACCGGCATAACCGGTGAGGAGTTTTGATTGCCGTATTCAGGGTCTGGCGTTCAGACGCCATAGATTGCGGGTGACTCCCGCGAGGACATTAGCACATGATCACGCTTTATGTACGCTTAGCACTTAACTGTGTACCTGAGAGCCTTACAGGACACAGTGCTTTTTCTCAGCGGCCCTGTGACGTAACAGGGTTCGCTTTCAACGCTAGTCAGCGCCCTAGCGTGTTTTCTTTGCCACTCAGTTGTGTCTAGTGAGTGCGCACACATCGCCATATAGTGCTGCGGCTCTCCTTCTAGCGCTCTGTGGAGTAACAGAGTTCGCACTCATTGCCACAGCGCATTACGGCGTTTAAGTTGGCGACTCTGCGGGATAACAGAGTTTGCTTCTCGCGCCATTTTTACTAGCAGCAGGCTCCGCTTGCACGGTGGACCCCGGGCTGCGAACGCACCTTTCTACATTATATATTTGGTGTGTTCCGCAGACCCTTAACATAATATTAGCGCCAGGGTCTGGCTAGTAAAATGGCGGATGAACAGCGATTACAGCTGTACATCCAGCAGCTGGAGGGTAGGTTGGCGGCTCTTGAGCGCACAACCTCAGCTGTGGATGTTACCGCAGTCGCTGTTCAGGCTGCTAGTGTAGCTGCAGCCAGTTTGTCCTCTGCCACCTCTGTCCCTACATTGTCCCACCTCCCGCTTCCAGACAAGTTTGCTGGTGACAGCAAGTAATGTCTGGGATTCGTAAGTCAGTGCTCCATACACCTCGAGCTTCTGGCTGCATGTTTCCCCACGGATCGGGCACAAGTGGGCTTTGTGATAGCTCTTCTGTCGGGCAGAGCGTTGGAGTGGGCAACGCCGCTGTGGGAGCGCGACGACCGTGTGGTGCAGAGCGCTTCTCGTTTTCTGGAGGCTCTGAAAAAGGTTTTTCTAGGACCTCAGGTCACCCACGATGCGGCGCTCAAACTGCTGGCAAGTACCCAGGGTTCGGCTTTGGTCAGCCATTTTGCTGTCCAATTTCGGACTCTGGCCTCGGAATTAGAGTGGCCAGATAAAGTCCTCATTCCCGTGTTCTGGAGAGGACTGGCGGGTCATGTGAAAGACGCCTTGGCTACCAGGGAGATTCCTGCCACACTGGAGAAGCTTATCGCTATTTCCACCCGCGTCGACCTCCGTTTCCACGAGCGGAGGCTGGAACGTGTCCAGTGTAAGCAGAGGGTCCAGTTGGCTCCTACCTTCACCAACCCTCTAGAGTCGCCTGTTCAGGCGCCCGACCTACAGGAGGTTGCTCCTGCAGGATCTAAATCTCGGGTCACTCGTCCATTCCCGATTTGTTATATTTGCCAGCAGCAGGGACATTTTGCCAACCGATGTCCACAGCGGCTGAATAAGCGGTCGCGCCCAGTAACCGTAGGAACAGGGTCACTGGACGCCATGAGTTTTGCCCCTAAAGTGCTCCTCAAGGGGATAATTACCCACGGTTCTACCACCCTACCCGTCAAGCTGTGTGTGGATTCTGGGGCAGAGGGAAATTTTATGTCATCCTCCTTTGCTTCTCGCCACACCATGCCTTTGGTGTTGCTGGCTGAACCAGTATCGGTTCGGGTGTTGAACTGAGCAATTCTGCCCTCACAAATCACCCATCAGTCTGTCCCACTCACCTTGTCTATGTCTCCTTCCCATCAGGAGAATATATCATTTTTTATCCTCCCTGAGGGTATAGATGAGGTTTTGTTGGGATTACCCTGGCTCCGCCACCACTCTCCCCATATTGAGTGGGCTTCAGGGAGAATTCTGGGTTGGGGTAATTTATGTAAAGGCAGATGCATTAGGGACAGCGTGCAGGTCAACACCACTGAGATACCCATAGACCTCTCTCCTCTTCCCAAGGTCTATTGGTCTTATGCCGACGTTTTCTCAAAGAAGGCTGCGGAGACTCTTCCGCCTCATCGCCCCTATGACTGTCCTATCGACCTCTTGCCTGGAGCTGAGCCTCCTAGAGGAAGGGTCTATCCCCTCTCTCTTCCTGAGACAGAGGCCATGTCCCAATATATTCAGGAGAACTTGGCAAGGGGATTCATTAGGAAGTCGGTGTCACCAGCGGGAGCGGGGTTCTTCTTTGTGCAGAAGAAGAACGGAGAACTACGTCCGTGCATTGATTATAGTGGTCTCAACGCTATCACCGTGAAAAATAAGTATCCTTTGCCGCTAATCTCTGAGCTTTTTGACAGGCTTCGGGGAGCAAGGGTATTTACTAAGCTAGACCTGCGGGGTGCGTATAACCTGATTCGCATCCGTGAGGGGGACGAGTGGAAGACGGCATTTAACACCAGGGATGGGCATTATGAATATCTGGTAATGCCCTTTGGGCTCTGTTAATGCTCCAGCTGTCTTCCAAGACTTTGTGAACGACATCTTCCGGGATATGTTGACCACCTCGGTGGTAGTCTATCTGGATGACATTCTCATCTTTTCTCCAGATATGGCCTCCCACAGGAGAGATGTCTGCAAGGTCTTCGACCTCTTGCGAGCAAATTCCCTATATGCGAAGTTGGAGAAGTGCATGTTTGAGCAGGAGTCTCTACCTTTTCTGGGCTATATCATTTCCACCCAGGGATTGGCTATGGATCCTACAAAACTACAGGCTGTGATGGATTGGCAAGAACCCACTCCCTTAAGGCGGTGCAGCGCTTTATGGGGTTCATTAACTACTATCGCCAATTCATTCCCCACTTCTCCACTTTGGTAGCTCCCTTGGTAGCCCTCACCAAGAAGGGAGCTAATCCCAAGTTGTGGTCAGAGGAGGTCACCAAGGCATTCTCCTCCATCAAGTCGCATTTCGCCAGTGCTCCCATCTTACATCGCCCCGATGTCGATAAACCGTTTATCTTAGAGGTGGATGCCTCTTCTGTTGGTGCTGGAGCAGTCCTTTTTCAAAAGGATGCCCAGGGTCGGAAGCATCCCTGCTTCTTCTTTTCCAAAACCTTTACACCAGCAGAGAGGAATTATTCCATCGGGGACAGGGAGTTACTGGCTATGAAGTTGGCCTTCTCCGAGGGGCGACATCTTCTGGAGGGGGCTCGCTTCCCTTCCAAGTGTTCACAGACCACAAGAACTTGGTGTATTTGCAGACAGCCCAGCGGCTAAATTCCCGTCAGGCCAGATGGTCCTTGTTTTTCTCCCGGTTCCATTTCACCCTCCATTTCCTCTCCGGTGAGAAGAACATTCGTGCAGATGCTCTATCCCGCTCCGTGGTGTCCTCTGAGGAGGTGGAGGAGGAGCCTCGGCTGATTGTCCCCACAGAAAGCCTAAGAACGGTGGCTCCGGTTTCGCTTGAGTCTGTGCCTCCGGGCAAGACTTTTGTGCCCACCAATTTGCGACCGGAAGTACTCTCTTGGGCACATTCGTCCAGGGTGGGTGGACATTTTGGGACCAAAAGGACTTCTGAGTTGCTGGCGAGGACATACTGGTGGCCGCAGATGGTCCGTGACGTCAGGGAATACGTTCAGGCGTGCGTCTCCTGCGCCAAGAATAAGTCCCCTCGACAACGGCCAGCTGGTTACTTTTTCCTTTACCGGTGGCAGACAGGCCTTGGGAGATGGTCGGGATGGATTTTGTGGTGGGCTTACCCAAGTCTCGGGGCTGCACCATCATCTGGGTGATAACCGACCACTTCTCCAAAATGGTGCACTTAGTGCTGTTACCACGGTTACCGTCTGCACGGGCCTTGGCAGCATTATTCATTAGGCATATTTTCCGCCTACATGGTATGCCAGACAAAATTGTCAGTGATCGAGGTCCCCAGTTTGCGTCTCGGTTCTGGAGAGAGCTGTGTCGTCTACTCAGCATTGTGTTGAATCTCTCCTCTGCATACCATCCCGAGACGAATGGGTTGGTAGAGAGGGCCAACCAGACCTTGGTCACATACTTGCGACATTTTGTCTCTGCCAGGCAGGATGACTGGGCATCTTTGCTACCGTGGGCTGAGTTCGCTCTAAATAATGCTGTGGCTGACTCCACCGGACAGACCCCATTCCTCCTGAACTACGGTCAGCATCCGCGGGTACCAGTGCCTATGCCCGTGTCTTCCACCGATTCCAGGGTGGCAGACTGGGCTGTGGAGGCACGGGACATTTGGGACCGCACTCAGGATGCCATTCAGGCCTCCAAAGAGAGGATGAGGTCTTCGGCCGATGCCCATCGGCGCCCCGCTCCTACATTTGCTCCGGGTGACCTAGTGTGGCTTTCTGCCCGAAACATCAGGCTACGGGTAGAGTCCACCAAGTTGGCACCTCGCTTTTTGGGCCCCTTTAAAGTTCTTGAGCAGGTGAACCCGGTGGTTTACCGCCTAGCCCTTCCGCCTCGCCTTGGCATCACTGACACCTTTCACGTGTCCCTCTTGAAACCCGTGGCCATTTCCCGGTTTTCCGAGTCATCTGCTGGGACGTCGGGTTCATCTACCGATGATCATGAGGTGAACGCCATTGTTGGGTGCAAGGTGGTACGAGGTAAAAAATTTTTTTTGGTGGATTGGAGGGGTTATGGGCCTGAGGATAGATCCTGGGAGCCTGCCGAGCATGTTCACGCTCCGCAGCTCATTGCTGCCTTTGAGCGCAGCGAGGCCCAAAGAAGGGGTGGCCCTAGGAGGGGGGGTAATGTTAGGGTTCGATTTCCCGCTGCTGCACAGGGGAGTCTCGAACCTGTCCCGCTGCGGTCTCCCATTTATCTCCGGCCGCAGTGAAGCCTGCTCAGCAGAGACCTCGGTCCAAGCGTCTTGCCCACTCCACTACTGTGCAGTGACTTGCTGCTGCCTTTCCTGGATCTGCTATTATAGCCAGTGCTGGAGCAGACTCTTTGGGACAAAGTCCTGCGTTTTCTCTTCTAGCATGCCCAGAGTGAGATCTCTCATTGGAGATCAGGGGTCACATGTTCAGGTGCTGCTGCGGCTCCTATTGGTCCGCCAGGAAGGTCATGTAGCTACATGTGTTTGTAACAGTTTCTCATTGGTCCTTGTTCCTGGAAGGTCCTGTAGCTGTTGCTATAAAAGGGTAGCACGGCTGGGCCCCATGCGCTAATATCAACCATTGTATGCTATGCACCAGTGTGGTCATGTGTATGTGTGGATAGGGACCCGGCTGAAATAAGCCACTAGAATACCGACTTAATCGGTGAGGAGTTTGGTATGGTAGCTGCTCAGGGTCGGTGTCCTAGATGCCCTAGATTACCGGCATAACCGGTGAGGAGTTTTGATTGCCGTATTCAGGGTCTGGCGTTCAGACGCCATAGATTGCGGGTGACTCCCGCGAGGACATTAGCACATGATCACTAGTGTTGAGCGATACGATAATGCAAATATCGGCTATCGGCCGATATTAGCTCTATCTGCCTTTCGATAATTCGTTTCGATATTTTCGTCTTATCGAATACCGGAATCGGATTTGTCACTGTCACTGTGAGTGTCCGTCGGTCGGGTCTGTCAGGAGTCAGCGGCACTTACCTGGCAGAAGATCTCCGGCGGTCACGGCCTGGACTGCTTGATGGCCGCCATTATCTTCTCCCTGGCGGTCACATGCAGTTTTTCGCGATAACTGCAGTGACTGCAGGGTAATCCCGGCCGTAAAGCAGTCAGTCCGATGACGTCACCGCCGGGGAAGCAGGTAATCAGCTGTGCTGCGCCGGGATGACAGGCTCTGCCTGTCATTCTGATGTAGCAGAGCTGGATCGTCGTGGGACACTCGTTACTATGGACTGCGTCGGTCAGGTGGTATACTTTTTTTTTTTTTTTTTTTCATTTTTTTTACAGGAGATCGATGGCGTCGCAGCAGGATGAGACAGTAATAAAAGAAATGAAAACTGTGTTTTTTTTTTTTTATTAAATTAAAAAAATTTTTTTGGAACATTCACCCGTCCGGGTACATAAACAATTTAACTATTTATTTACATACAGGGACCCTGTCCGGGTTATTTAGAATTCTTTGGCTGGCCTCTTCCAGGTACCACCTGGTACTCTTCTGGTGCTTGCCAAACATCCGAGGCACCAAGGACCACCAGGACCTGATGACGTCGTGTGGCCTGTACAGTCAAGTCGTGACCCGCTATCTGGGTCTGTGTGGCCACCTCTTTCATCTCTCTCCGGGTCTGGAGCCCTATGTCACGGACTGTACGAACCCCAGGGGGCCTAACAGGCGCCGGGTATGGGCCAACTATACTTATCATGTCCATAGCTGGGGCTGCTGAGGAAACCACTGAGGGAGGCTGGGGAGATTTACGGCGTGGGGTGGGCACTTTTGCAGAGGCCTGGATGTGGGAGGCTGAAGGCTTCGAGGGTCTCACAGGTTCCTGACACACTGGGGAGTAGGGGTCGCACCTGGTAACATTTAGGGCGTACCACCCATTGTAACCCCAGTGTCGGGTGTAAGTCACCAAGTCTCCTGGCAACAGGTCCCTCCCCGGGTGTCCTTCTGGGAGGTGAGCCTCCACGTCCCGCCGGGTCACAAAGACTTCTAAATAAATTCCAGGCTCCTTGATGAAGCCCCACCCACCTTTCAATTTAAAGTTCCGTACTGCACCCTTACGCCGCGGCTCACTCAGGGTTCCTTTGTTCTTTCTCATCCGGTCCTTATCTGCCCGGTCCTTCTCCAGGTGACGTTGGCGAAGTTTTAGGGTTTCTCGCTGCTCCCTTTGTCTCTCTGCTTCCTTCTCCCAACGTCTCCACTCTTCCTCCTGACGCCGATTGTAATTCTCCACCAGTTGCTCCATGTCTCCACCACTCCACTGCAGCTTACAGTGTCCGGTTTGCGGCAGCTCTCCTGTCGCCCCCCAGTCCTGGCGGCGCTCCCCTGCGGAGGAAGAAGACGGCTCTAAATCAGATGACAGTCGGGGCTCCGGTACAGGCAGGTAGTGCTCTGGTGCCTGCGGCCTCCTCCATGAGGACGGGTGTCGCTTCTTCTGTCTCAGCGACCGGGGCAGACAGCGGGATTTGGGGTGCTGCTGACGGTGCTGCGGTTTTTGCAGGAACGGGTGCCTCCACTGCGACAACGTCAACCGGATCACATTGCAAGGGCTCCTCTACTATAACGGGTGCCTCACCTTCCCGGTACAGACACTTCAGGTAAGAGGGATTGGCGCCGCTCCAAGTTTATTTTTAGGGCACGCCAGCTGGCTTCCATCCTGGCGACATCCTCCCGGTGCCGGGCCAGGCCTTCAGGGTATCCTCCGCTTCTTGCAGCATAGGAGGGTTTACAGGCCGGGTGCCCAACGGTGATTCCGTGGCGATCGGGTCGCTTCCGTGGGGGGAGAGCTCTGACTGCTCCATCCCTTCCCACTTCTGCTCGTCGTGTCCATTAGCCATCTCTGCCAAGTCACATGTGTCATATCTGGAGAGGGCCCCTCTTTTGTAGGGAGGCGGGACCTTCTCACACTGAGGAGGATGAGGAGGCGGAACTCCAGAGCTGTGGGGCACGATGTTACATTGCAGTACCATTTACAGTGGGCGGCCATCGTTTTCACGCCACTGAGTGAGTGACACCCACGAAGAGCATGCCCTTCTTCTTCACCAGTGCCTCGTCGTGACGCAGATATGGCGGAAAAATGGCAAATACATTCTCTGATGATTTTAGCAATTCTCAAGCACAAAACCAGTGCAATTCAGGCACACAGGACTCGCTTATAGCGAGCTACAGAATCCTGTTCGTGACTCCCAAGTTGAGTCGCACAGAGCCAGAGGTTTTCGGGGTACTCGGCACCGAGCCCGTCGACTTCTATGGGGTATGTCACGTCTTTACCCGGCAATTGAATTAGAGTCGATTTTACTATGTAGAAGTGTATAAACTATAAATATATGTATATATATATGTCACAATGACATGTATATATATATATATATATGTATTCTATGTGTGTATATTTTGTGTTTACAATGAAAGAAAGGGTTTTTTTTTGTTGCGATATTTTGTTCCCATAGACTTACATGGGACTTCCGGTATCGAAATCGGATATCGACGATATTTAGTGCTATCGGCGATACAATTTCGATACGAATTTTTAGATATCGAGCAATATCGCTCAACACTAATGATCACGCTTTATGTACGCTTAGCACTTAACTGTGTACCTGAGAGCCTTACAGGACACAGTGCTTTTTCTCAGCGGCCCTGTGACGTAACAGGGTTCGCTTTCAACGCTAGTCAGCGCCCTAGCGTGTTTTCTTTGCCACTCAGTTGTGTCTAGTGAGTGCGCACACATCGCCATATAGCGCTGCGGCTCTCCTTCTAGCAGCTCTGTGGAGTAACAGAGTTCGCACTCATTGCCACAGCGCATTACGGCGTTTATGTTGGCGACTCTGCGGGATAACAGAGTTTGCTTCTCGCACCATTTTTACTAGCAGCAGGCTCCGCTTGCACGGTGGACCCCGGGCTGCGAACGCACCTTTCTACATTATATATTTGGTGTGTTCCGCAGACCCTTAACAGACGGAAGGAGCATTAGTGAGCCCAAAGGGCATCACTAGGTACTCAAAATGCCCCTCTGGGGTATTAAACGCCATCTTCCATTCATCCTGCTTAATGCGAATAAGGTTATACGCCCCCTGAGGTCAAGCTTGGTAAACCAAGTAGCACTTTTCACCTGGAAAACAGGTCAGAAATCAAGGGTAACGGATATTGATATTTCACAGTGATATTGTTCAAGAGACGATAATCAATACACGGCCTTAATGAACCATCCTTTTTGGCCACAAAGAAAAACCGGCACCCAAGGGTGAAGAGGATGGTCTGATATGACCCTTCTCCAATGACTCCTTGATATAAGACCACATAGCGTCATGTTCACGTACAGACAAGTTAAAAAGGCGACCTTTAGGGAATTTACTACCAGGCACTAATTCAATAGCGCAGTCATAGCTCCTATGGGGGGCAAGGATGCAGATTTACTTTCGCTAAACACATCAGAAAAATCAGTCAAAAAGTCAGGAACATCCTGAGCCTGGGGAGAGGCAGAAAAAACAGGAGTGTGGCATTAACACATTGGCAGCCCCAACTGGTCACAGACACAGATTTCCAATCCAAAACAGGATTATGAGACTGTAACCAAGGGAAACCCAGTACAATAATGTCATGCAGATTATACAGCACCAAAAATTTGCATCTCTCCTGATGATCAGGTTCAACCCTCATTATCACCTGAGTAGAGAACTGGGGTTTATTCTCAGCCAAAGGGGTAGAATCGATCCCCAGTAGGGGAATAGACTTCCGTAGGGGTATCAAGGGAAACCCACAACGTTTAGCAAAATCAAAATCCATCAGGTTAATAGCTGCTCCCGAATCAACAAAAGCCTGAGAAGAAAATGTGGACAGGGAGCAAATCAGGGTAACAGTCAACAGAAATTTAGTCTGAACACTACCCAAGACAACTGAGCGTGCAAAACGTCTTCCCCGCTTAGGGCAGACTGAAATAGCATGAGAGGCGTCACCACAGTAGAAACATAACCCATTGCGTTTTCGAAACTCATGACGCTGTCCCCCAGAAGCCACTCTATCACACTGAATGGACTCAGAAGCTGGTTCACAAGGCAACACTATTCCACGCATACCTCTACGCTCACGCAAACGTCTGTCAATTTGAATCGCTAATGACATAGAATCATTGAGACCAGAGGGAGCAGGGAAACCCACCATAACATCTTTTACATTCTCTGACAGACCCTTCCGAGAAAGGGCTGCCAAAGCTTCATCATTCCATTTGGTCAGGACTGCCCACTTTCGGAATTTCTGACAGTACAACTCAGCGTCCTCAAGCCCCTGATTTAATGCCAACAAGGTTTTTTCAGCTTGATCAGTGACATTAGGTTCATCGTACAATAACCCCAGAGGCAGAAAAAATGCATCAACATTACTCAAAACAGGGTCCCCAGGTGTCAGGGAAAAAGCCCAATCCTGAGGATCGCCGCGCAGGAGAGAGATGACAATTTGAACCTGCTGTGCTGCGTTCCCTGAGGACTTGGGTTTTAAGGCAAAAAACAACCTACAGTTATTTTTGAAATTCAGAAATTTAGCTCGATCCCCCTAAAAGAAATCTGGCATGGGGATCCTAGGTTCCACAACCGGCAACCCTGCAAGATAGGTAGCAATACTCCGAACTTCAGTGGCAAGCTGATCCACACGGCCAGACAACTGTGCAAACTCCATTGAGAGAAAAAAAAATCCTCCTCAGCACCCAGAGAAAAGAGGGAAATGCAACAAACAGAGAAAAAAAAAATTTCTGACAACTTCCTTTTTTCTTTTTCCTTTTACTATTTTTCCCTTCTGTTGAGTACCATATAATTTTCAGTGATACTGTTGTGATTTGGTAGCTGAGGAGAGCAAGCAAAAACGGCAATACACCAGAGAGGTTGGAATCTACTGGATTGCAGTACCCTGACTAACCACCACAACTAAAGGCAGCCGTGGAGCGTACCTACGTTGGTCCTAGACGCCTCGTCACAGCCTGAAAGGTTAACTACACCTAAAGATAGAAAGAGGAAAGCTTTCTGCCCGGAGCAGATCTCCAAAGAACATAGTAAGCCCCCAAACATGTAATGGCGGTTAGACAAGAGGAAATACAGACACAGACAGAAAATAGTATGAGCAAACGTTGGGGTCCAATCTTCCTAGACAGAAAAGGATAGGAAGGACACTTACTGCAATCCCAAAAAACCCTAAAAAGTACCAACTCTACTAATTGCAAAAACACCTGAGATCACACGACCTCTACCACCTAAATTAGTTCTCTGGTGTAACAAAACTAAGCCGCAGCCACTGAAAAAAAAACTGGAAAAGGCAAAAGAACAAACAACAGTGGCTCAGACAAACTGAGAGGAGCACAAGCCCCCGGAGGGGACCTGGCTGACCTCCACAAAAGTGCAGGAAACAATGCAAAAAGCAAGCACAAAAATAAAAACAGAAAATTTCTTATCTGAGAGCAGGAGAAGAGGCAAGACTCAGCAAGCTTCCAAGTGAACCAGGAATCACAGTGTGAGACAAGAACAATTGATCACCGGCAACCCTGATGGGAGGGAACCTCCCTTATATAGGACCAGTCTGTAACTCCTGATTGCCAATCTTCACTAAATGGTTCAGCACTGTCTGCAACCACCAGAGGGAGCTTCTGCTCAGAACTCATTTCTAACACATTCACAACAGGGGCATAATTTATGGAACATCTTATGGGGGCATAATCTATGGAACATCTTATGGGGGCATAATCTATGGAGCATCATATGGGGGCATAATCTATGGAGCATCTTATGGAGCATAATCTATGGAACATCTTATGGGGCATAATCTAAGGAGCATCTTATGGGGCATAATCTATGGAGCATCTTATGGGGGCATAATCTATGGAACATCTTATGGGAGCATAATCTATGGAGCATCTTATGGGGGCATAATCTATGGAGCATTTTATGGGGGCATAATCTAGGGAGCATCATATGGGGGCATAATCTATGGAGCATCTTATGGGGGCATAATCTATGGAGCATCATAAGGGGCATAAAATATATGGAGCATCTTATGGGGCATAATCTATGGAGCATTTTATGGGGCCATAACCTTTATGGAGCAGCATATGGGGCATATTATTCTATGGAGCATCTTATGGGGCCATTATTAACCTTTATGCAGCGTTAGATGGGGAGTATTTTGTATGGAGCATTTTATGGGGCATCATGAACTGTATGGAGCATTATATGGGGCTTCTGATTCAATATGGATATTCAAAAACCTTTAACCTACTGATGTCTCAATTAATTTTACTTTTATTGGTATCTATTTTTATTTTTGAAAATTTACCAGTAGCTGTTGCATTTTCCATCCCTAGGCTTATACACGAGTCAATAACTTTTCCCAGTTTGTGTGGCAAAATTAGGGGTGTCGGCTTATACATGAGTATATACGGTACTTACTATCTGAAATACTAGAAAAGGGCAAGTGTAGGTTACTTCTTTTTAAGACAGTCCCTACTCTGATTATGGCATAGCAAATCCAGACTTGCAAAATACAACTGCAGCACCCCAGTCTCACTTATAAAGGAGAAGAAAAGGTAGCACACTGTAGCGCTATAGCTTGCAAACACGAAATATGAAAAATATGAAAAATGAATTGCATCATTACCTTAGAAATATGAAAAATTGAGAAGTCTTAGCGCATAAGATGGCCAAATTATGTGAGCCTGATAGCCACGTCAAGGCTCTTCTCGTATATCAGGTCCTAACTAATGCCTATCCTCGCTTTAGAAAAGTCTGTCTGCATGGGAACCTATGAATCCTCTTTTCAGACTAAAATCTACATCTCTGTGGAGGGGTGATGAACGTGTTGTAATTAAAAGGCCTGTGACCACCAGGTGGAGTGCTCAGGCAGAAGGTAAATGAATACATATCAAAAAACTGACCGGCACATCCAAACATAGATTCAGTGTGAACAGGTGCTAAACCTAGAGTCACCAACTCATATACATACAAGAAGAAAAGGTAGCACACTGTAGCGCTATAGCTTGCAAACACGAAATATGAAAAATATGAAAAATGAATTGCATCATTACCTTAGAAATATGAAAAATTGAGAAGTCTTAGCGCATAAGATGGCCAAATTATGTGAGCCTGATAGCCACGTCAAGGCTCTTCTCGTATATCAGGTCCTAACTAATGCCTATCCTCGCTTTAGAAAAGTCTGTCTGCATGGGAACCTATCAATCCTCTTTTCAGACTAAAATCTACATCTCTGTGGAGAGGTGATGAACCTCTTGTAATTAAAAGGCCTGTGACCACCAGGTGGAGTGCTCAGGCAGAAGGTAAATGAATACATATCAAAAAACTGACCGGCACATCCAAACATAGATTCAGTGTGAACAGGTGCTAAACCTAGAGTCACCAACTCATATACATACAAGAAGAAAAGGCAGCACACTGTAGCGCTATAGCTTGCAAACACGAAATATGAAAAATATGAAAAATGAATTGCATCATTACCTTAAAAATATGAAAAATTGAGAAGTCTTAGCGCATAAGATGGCCAAATTATGTGAGCCTGATAGCCACGTCAAGGCTCTTCTCGTATATCAGGTCCTAACTAATGCCTATCCTCGCTTTAGAAAAGTCTGTCTGCATGGGAACCTATGAATCCTCTTTTCAGACTAAAATCTACATCTCTGTGGAGGGGTGATGAACCTGTTGTAATTACATGTAATGTAATGTATTACAACAGGTTCATCACCCTCCACAGAGATGTAGATTTTAGTCTGAAAAGAGGATTCATAGGTTCCCATGCAGACAGACTTTTCTAAAGCGAGGATAGGCATTAGTTAGGACCTGATATACGAGAAGAGCCTTGACGTGGCTATCAGGCTCACATAATTTGGCCATCTTATGCGCTAAGACTTCTCAATTTTTCATATTTCTAAGGTAATGATGCAATTCATTTTTCATATTTTTCATATTTCGTGTTTGCAAGCTATAGCGCTACAGTGTGCTACCTTTTCTTCTTGTATGTATATGAGTTGGTGACTCTAGGTTTAGCACCTGTTCACACTGAATCTATGTTTGGATGTGCCGGTCAGTTTTTTGATATGTATTCATTTACCTTCTGCCTGAGCACTCCACCTGGTGGTCACAGGCCTTTTAATTACAAGAGGTTCATCACCCCTCCACAGAGATGTAGATTTAGTCTGAAAAGAGGATTCATAGGTTCCCATGCAGACAGACTTTTCTAAAGCGAGGATAGGCATTAGTTAGGACCTGATATACGAGAAGAGCCTTGATGTGGCTATCAGGCTCACATAATTTGGCCATCTTATGCGCTAAGACTTCTCAATTTTTCATATTTCTAAGGTAATGATGCAATTCATTTTTCATATTTTTCATATTTCGTGTTTGCAAGCTATAGCGCTACAGTGTGCTACCTTTTCCTCTTGTATGTATATGAGTTGGTGACTCTAGGTTTAGCACCTGTTCACACTGAATCTATGTTTGGATGTGCCGGTCAGTTTTTTGATATGTAATCACTTATAAAGGAGAACATTAAAGGGAACCTAAAAAGAGATTCATGCTGCCCGATCTACTGTCTGCTTGAATTGGACACTGGGTGGATAATTCTGTTGTGTAAGTTTTATTCTGAAACACTGCATCTTTTCATTGTAAAGTTTTTGAAAAGCTGCCAAGGGACCACACATCTTAGATGACTAGTCCAGACAGGTCTTCAGCTGCTTCTTCCTGCCCCTCTTCTCTAGCCTAACAGATTTCTCCCAATGGTGTCTAATATTCATGCTGCATGTGATTCCGTCATTATGAATTTCTTGTCATGTTTAGTAATATTAAAATTATAAAAATGATGTAAGTATATCAGTATTGCAGTGTTCTTACATGCAAGAATAGCTTCACCTGTGTTTCAATAAAGATTACCCTGACCCTTCATCATCACCCTTCAACTCTATAGCTAAATATTTCTTAATATGTCATGCAGTTCCATACGTTTATAAATTTGCACTATACAAATTTATTTAAAAATATAACTAAAGTTTAGCCCCCTTACCCCCAAGGGTGGTTTGCATGTTAATGACAATGACAATTTTTACAATTCTGACCACTGTCCCTTTATGAGCTAATAACTCTTCCATGGATCCCAGTGATTCTGACATTGTTTTCTCGTGACATATTGTACTTCATGATAGTGGTTACATTTATTTGATATGACTAGCATTTATTTGTGAAAAAAGCAGAAATTTGGTGAAAATTTAGCAATTTTCGAACTTTGAATTTTCATGCCCTTGAATCAGGGAGATATGTCACACAAAATACTTAATAAGTAACATTTCCAACATGTCTACTTTACATCAGCACAATTTTGGAAACAAAATTTTTTTTGTTAGGAAATTATAAGGGTTACAAATTAAACAGCGATTTCTCATTTTTACATCATTTTTTTTTAGGGACCACATCACATTTGAAGTCACTTTGAAGGGTCTATATGATAGAAAATACCCAAAAGTGACACCATTCTAAAAACTGCTCCCCTGAAGGTGCTCAAAACCACATTCAAGAAGTTTATTAACCCATCAGGTGCTTCACAGAAATTTTTGAAATGTTTAAAAAAAATGAACATTTAACTTTTTTTCATAAAAAATGTACTTCAGATCCAATTTTTTTCAGATCCAAGGTAACAGGAGAAATTGGACCCCAAAAGTTGTTGTACAATTTGTCCTGAGTATGCTGATACCCCATATATGCAAGAAAACCACTGTTTGGGCACTGTTGGGCACTGTTTGGGCGCATGGCAGAGCTCGGAAGGGAAGGAGCGCTGTTTGACTTTTCAATGCAAAATTGGCTGGAATTGAGATTGGACGCCATGTCGAGTTTGGAGAGCCCCTGATGTGCCTAAACAGTGGAAACCCCTCACAAGTGACCCCATTTTGGAAACTAGACCCCCTAAGGAACTTATCTAGATGTGTGGTGAGCACTTTGAACCCCCAAGTGCTTCACAGAAGTTTATAACGTAGAGCCATAAAAATAAAAAATCATATTTTTTCACAAAAATGATTTTTTGCCACCAATTTTTTATTTTCCAAAGGGTAACAGGAGAAATTGGACCCCAAAAGATTTTGTGCAATTTGTCCTGAGTATGCTGATTCCCGATATGTGGGAGTAAACCACTGTTTGGGCGCATGGAAGAGCTCGGAAGGGAAGGAGCGCCGTTTGACTTTCTCAAGCAGAATTGGCTGGAATTGAGATCAGATGCCATGTCACATTTGGAGAGCTCCTGATGTGCCTTAACAGTGGAAACCCCCCAATTCTAACTCCAACCCTATCCCGAACACACCCCTAACCCTAATTCCAACCCTCACCATAACCACAAACCTAACCCTAACACACCCCTAACCCTAATCCCAACCCTAACCCTAATCCCAAACATAACCGTAATCCAAACCCTAACCCCAACTCTAGCAACAAACCCTAACCTTAACTTTAGCCCCAACCCTTACCCTAACTTTATCCCCAACCCTAACCCTAACTTTAGCCCTAACCCTAATCCTAACTTTAGCCCTAACCCTAACACTAATGGGAAAATGGAAATAAATACTTTTTTATTTTATTATTTTTCACCCTAACTAAGTGGGTGATAAAAGGGGGTTTGATTTACTATTTATAGCGGGTTTTTATAGTGGATTTTTATGTTTGTCAGCTGTATGTACCAGAGCCAATTGGGTTATGGCAGCATTCTAGTCTCCCATGTAGACTATTGAAGCATGCCAAAAGGAAAAAAAATCTTTTTAAAAAATACAAAAGTT
Source organism: Oophaga sylvatica (assembly GCA_033576555.1). NCBI lineage: Eukaryota > Metazoa > Chordata > Amphibia > Anura > Dendrobatidae > Oophaga > Oophaga sylvatica. The sequence goes on from JARQOD010000005.1 coordinate 475,489,287, forward strand.
CAAATCACCCCCCTTTCGCCCCATTCAAAATAAAACAATTAAAAAAATCAACCATACACATATTTGGTATCGTTGCGTTCAGAATCGCCCGATCCATCAAAATATTAAAAAAAAACCCGCTCGCTAAACGGCGTAACGTGAAAAAAAATCAGAAATACGTTTTTTTTGTCACCGCAACATTGCATTAAAATGCAGTAATGAGCGATCAAAAAGATCGTATCTGCACCAAAGTAGTATCATTAAAAACATCAGCTCAGCATGCAAAAAATAAGCCCTCACCCAACCCGAGATCTTGAAAAATGGAGACGCTACGGGTATCAGAAAATGGAGCAATTTATTTTTTAACAAACTTTGGAATTTTTTTTTCACCAAATAAATAAAAAAAGAACCTAGACATGTTTGGTGACTATAAAGTCGTAATGAACTGGAAAATCATAATGACTGGTCAGTTTTAGCATTTAGTGAACATGGTAAAAAAAAACAACTGTGGGATTGCACTTTTTATGAAATTTCAGTATACATAATAGTGTCGTTCAAAAGTACAACTCGTCCTGTAAAAAACAAGCCCTCACATGGCCATTTTGACCAAAAAATAAAAAAGTTATGGCTCTGGGAAGAAGGGGAGCAAAAAATGAAAATGCTAAACGAAAAATACCTCTGGTCATTAAGGGTTTATTGTCTGCTCTAAGTGACTGTAAATTAGGCAAAATTGTACATAATTTGAGCAGTTGGCAGTATATTAGCAGTGACCCTATTTGTGTTAATATGTGCAAAGTACATTACAGGACAATGAATGACATTACCTGAACAATGACCGGCCACTGTCTGAAATATGTGTCTGGGCAATTGAAATTGGAGAATGCTATATGGGCTTTCCGACAATGTTTGCACTATTTACTTTAGTTTGTATGGTAATATTACAGAAGGGGCGGGCAGACCATTTGGGCAACCTTGGCAGCTGCACAGAGGCCCATGAATTAAGTGGACTGACTTCTGCCTCCAAAGCAGTTAGAATTGTGCATTATGATGAGCTATTGGACTGGAAAGGGCCCATATGTTGTCTGGGTCCACCCCTGTTTTACAGTATCTGCACTATAAACAGTCTTAACTAAAGCAAAGGCATTGTCTGCAAATTTTGGGACATGCCTGATGTACTTATATAAACTATGATTATTGTCTAGCTCATATAGGAGCATATGTCCATTCTGCGGAAAGGTCTGAGAGGCAAGAATGACAAATTTGACGCAGGTGATTATGGGAAAGCTTCTAAAGCTAATATAATACCCTAATATATTGTAATGTTTTCATACCTCCCATTCCTGTAAACATTTATATTATTTTATTTATTAGGTTATAAGCAATTTATTCTTATACCGTGAATGATAGTGTTTTCAAACTTTCCCACCCATTTACAATGGAAAAAAAGCTGACATATTTATTGTTTTACTGGACTTGCCAAAAACCATGTTACTGAGCTATCAATCATTACTTTCCTTCCACTCTAGGCAGTTTGGCACCATAGAAGACAGCTACTCTATGCCACAACTTCGTTAAGCAAAGTGCTGATTGACAGGCACTTAGTTTGATTGCTTTCCTATTGCTAAGCCACAGTTTGCTAGTTCAGCTTCCTGACTCATCACACATTTCAGATTTCACTGAATAGCCTTCTCATCTCTTTTGGCACCTTTCTGTTTCAGCTGCATTTTGTAAATGCTTCTAAAAAAATACAGAATATCCACCTAAAAATATAGTTTTAAAATGCAAACTTATCCCCTCATTTAAGTACTCCAGTCTCAAAGTCTACACTGTTCTATGCTTTGTCTCAATCTAAATACCTATATATTCGCATACAATTCCAATATGTTTGGACAAACAAATTCATATAGTCTACTACAGATGCAGTTCCTTAAAATATCTCAACACATGGCGTATAAGACAGCAGTAGAAAGCATATCATTGCTTGGCTATATATAGATTTTTTGAATATTGTAATTAGCACACTTGTTAAACATGGTGTGCGCACAATAGAAAATTTATTAATTCCCATTCTTAAAGGGAATCTTTCAACAATCTTTTTTAAACTAATTTAGGAGCAGCAGAATATAGGGGCAGACACCCTTATGCTAAGGATGAGTCACTGGACTGCTTACTGTAGTTTTTTATAAAATTATTGCTTCATCAGCGGGAGATTTTCACTATAGGACTGGTAAATCTGCTGCGAGGTAGTCCAACCACTCCCACACCACTGATTGGCACCTTTCTGCTTGTGCACAGTGTACACAGAAAGCTGCCAGTCAGTGGTGTGGGCGGGGCTATACACCTTAGCAATACGCCTCTGAAGAACGCAAGCTGCCGCTTGACTTGGCAGGCCAGGACCAGATAGAATAGAGATGAATGAGGGAGACTACAGTCCAAAAATAAACTATTCTTTCCTTATCAACTTGATGAGAAGTATATATATCTGATAGCAGGCAAACACTTAAAAAATGCTTCTTCTGCACAGTACAAAGGCAGGAAGTTTACGTTTACACTTGTTACATAACTCCAGCAAACCATTATAGGAACATCCATATTCCTCTGTGAGAACCACAACAGTCGAGGTTTGTCTTTACAGCCTCTCACAGCTAGTCTCAACTCCCAGTTGATTTGTGAGGTCCTCACTGGCTGAGGTACGTTGGTATGACTCCTCACTTCTTCTCACTCATACGATGAGGCCACATGCTCCTTGCTGTGTCACTGCATCTTCAGTTCCCTGTAGGAGAACTCTTGTCCCAGCCTGGCCATCTTTTCTTGTTTGACCCTCAGGCCTGTTTACACTCTAGATTCTTATCTTCTATAGATAAATGTTTTCTTAAGGCAAGGAATCCTTCCTCCAGCTTAAGGTACTGCCACACTAAACAATCCCGCTAGCGATCACGATAACGACGCATACTAATGCGATCGCTAGCGGGATTGTTTCTATATCGCTAAGTGCGGCCACATTTAGCGATATAGTTAACGACGCTATCGCCGTTAGCGATCTTCTTAACGACTTTAGCGGTACAAAAGTACCGCTAAATCGCTAAGAAAAGGTGCCACACAGCGATTAGATACTTACCCAGCGGGAGCGCCAGCGATGAAAATAGGGTCCGGACGATTCCAGCGACGAGCGAGATCACAGCAGGAAGCTCGTCGCTGGCAGATGCCGCACTGAACAACATCGCTAACGGGATCGCTAAATAGTGACGTTTTTTAGCGATCCCGTTAGCGATATTGTTCAGTGTGGCATACCCTTTAGTCCTTTCTTTAGACCCCCATGCTTGAGTTCATCACTCTTGCTGCCACTTATAGTTAACCCTGTCTGCAGGTAACCCATTGTCATAGAAAACAAACTACAGTAGATAAAACAATAATTAAAACATGGAAATGCATTACTTAACCATGAGATCTTTAAGGGGAGTGTTGGCAGCTGTTCCTTTCCTTTACATGTACACATGCTCTTCAGCTGAGCGTTTTATCAGTTATATTCAGCATTTGCTAATTGAGCAAAAAAAGAAAGTCTACATGATTTGGCCAACTAGGGAGATGTTTGGGGCTGTCTACTGTGATCATTCCATGAACCCATCTGTTTTTTTTTTAAACCGAACTCCTATCAGGCACTTAAAGTATTTGCATGAAGACCATACAACATCCTTATATTCTGAATTGCTTATTTCCCACAGCGCATCACAATTGGCATATTATGCGTCTACGTTTCATGTCTGTATACTTCCTTAATACATTTGCTATTTGTTGTTTATGTCCTCGTAGAGCGACTATTCAAGTGACACAGAAAGTGAAGATAACTTCTTAATGATGCCACCTCGAGACCATCTTGGCCTCAGCGTATTTTCCATGCTGTGCTGCTTCTGGCCCTTGGGAATTGCTGCCTTTTACTTGTCACATGAGGTAAGTTTGAACCCTATGACAATCGTTAACACATACCTGTCAAATACTCTAAGTAATGAATCTCTGCATTGTACACATCTCCCAGAAATTCTTCTTTCTTGCTCGACAAATTAGCACTATGTGTCCTTTTTTACAGAGTAGATTTCTAAAGAATAAACTATTCATGCATAAACCATTATGACCATGATTATAAGCCAGTATGTTGGCGGCATGAGAAGGTTTGCCTTGTTTTTTTTTTGAGCACTTTGTAATAGGCTTGTTAAATTACATACATTTTCTGTATTTGTAGTTCTCGGAAATATCACTTAAATTGTTTATGTCTTTTGAATAGCTTTAGAATAATTGCATTGAATAGTGTGGTAATTGCTGATAAGTTTCTAACTAGTTTAGTTTGTAAGGTGGTTGTTCTTGTAAGATGGAAAGCCATTATCTCTCAACAGCTATATATACATTTTTTTCATGGAGCTATTAAATGACAAGAAATGATCGTCAATATATGGACAAGGTCACTGTTCGTCATACTTGATGTTCAGGAATTAAAGGAATAAAATAAAACTTTCCCGGGTGAGAAAAGAAAATAAACTCAGCTGGCACCCACCTACAGGAGATCAAGTGCAAGTCGCACCATGGTGTGCAAAGAGACAGGAAGTGGTGGAGTCACTGTTCCACCAGCTGCTGGATCTCTGCGTCCTTTCATTAGCTGTCATGATCAGGAGACTTAGGCAGCGTGGAAAATAGTTTGCCTGTGCTGTAGGTTTAAATCTGGTAAATCATCGTACCATAGTTTTTAACCAAGAAAATAATCCACAGGGTATTTTTTTTTATTTTTCAGAGCTCTACTCACTTCATTTTATCACGTATGAAAAAGGATGTTACCATTCACCAGTGATGGAATTATCTGTTGTTGTTGACAAATCCAGAGTGTAATAAGTCTTTAGAAGAAAAGATCTGATTTAGACATATATATTTTATACTTGAGCCAAAACTTATGAGTACTAAGCATTCTTGTCAAACATTGGCTCCTCTGCAGCTTGTAGAACCAAGGCTGGTCAAAGGACAATTCCTAAAGGCACAGTGGCTTTAGAAAAGTAGAAAAGTCACCAGTCGAAGCTAAAATTGTGGCATCTTAGATATAATGCATCGTAATGTTTTTCCGTTTCACTGTGTCCCTGATCTGTCTTTGGAAATTATATTCAACCTGGCAGCTTCTAAAAGTTCTCAGTGTAATGTGTATGAATAATACACCGTGTTCCAAATTATTATGCAAATTTTATTTTTCTCTGATTTTCCTAAGTGGTCGGTGCAAATGACAGTCAGTCTAATAAAAGTCATCACCCGTTAGAGTATACATCAAATTTTATGAAGAAACCCCACAATGATAACAGTATAATCTCCAAAATGAATAAAAACTTAAAATGCACGGTTCCAAATTATTAGGCACAGTAGAATTTCTAAACATTTGATCTGTTTTAAAGAACTGAAAATGCTCATTTGTGGAATTTGCAGCATTAGGAGGTCACATTCACTGAACAAAAAAGCTATTTAACTCCAAAACATCCTAACAGGCCAAGTTACATGTTGACATAGGAACCTGTCATGTGTGCATTGCCACGAAGATCGTCGCGGTTGCACATTCTGACTTCTCACAGCTGAGTTGCTGTTTCTTTGTGTTTGGCAGTTAGGGAGTTAATTCTGTCTGTGCTCAGTTCTGGGACTGGGTGCAGTTTCTCCCGGCTGCAATTAATTATTGTTGATTGGTTTCCTTTAAATCTCTGGTTGTCTGTGTTGGGAGTTGCCAGTGAAATTCTTCATGCAGACCACAGATAGGATTGTATCTGTATAGACTTAAGTTAAAGAGCTCCTTAGTTGTTTTAAGCTCACCTTGCTTAGAGTTTAATATCCCAGATCATTTATGTTCCTTCTGTGTTTGAGTGTGTATGCAAGTCTGTGTTTTCTCCAGTCTGTCTAATATGTCTAATCTGTGTATTTAGCAGAGATCAGCCCGTATTCCTTTGGTGGTAATCAGTATCCTTCTTAGGACTGATTACAGGGTTCAGGGACTGATAGGAGACAGGGTTAGGCTGGAGACTTGGACCTCTGAACCATTATCAGTACCTCCAAGGTGAGGGATTAGTTAGGACCCCAGTTTAGGGTCAGGTTAGACCCCCGGTCCTCCTCTTTCCTGTGACAGTGTATCAAGTCCTCAAGATTAACCCTGAGTTCAACGGATATCGTGTCAGGTAAATCTATTCTATATTTACATGCTGATGTTGCTAATCTATATGTTGTATAGAGTGTTGTTCTTTTAAGAATAGTTTACTGACATCGTACACATATCATAAGACCGCGTGACATTTTCACTGGCCAATAAAATTATTCCCAGTTGCCATGGATCCAGTAGCCCAGCTGGCTCTGCAGTTGCAGGGATTATCCATGGAGCTGACGGACATTAAGTCCAAAGTTTTGTCTCCCTCGGAGCAAACCAGATTTGAACCTAAAGTAGCTCTCCCGGACAGGTTCACTGGTGGGCGAGACAAATTTTTTACCTTCAGGGAAGCATGTAAATTGTATTTTCGGCTTCGGCCTCGATCATCAGGGAGTGAAGAGCAGAGAGTGGGAATTGTTATTTCGCTCCTACAAGGGGACCCTCAATCCTGGGCCTTCTCCCTTCCTCCGGGATCCCCGGCTCTACAGTCAGTAGATCGATTTTTTACTGCCCTGGGTTTGGTATATGATGACCCAGATCGGGTCTCTCTTGCTGAGACAAAATTACGTAAGATACAGCAGGGAGATCGTCCGGCGGAGGAATTTGCTTCTGAGTTCCGTAGATGGGCCACAGATACTCAGTGGAATGACCCAGCTCTTAGAAGCCAGTTTTGTCATGGGCTTTCTGACAAATTAAAGGACGTTTTGGCTCAGTATGATTCTCCTCCATCACTGAGGCTGCTATGGCCCTAGCTATCCGTACTGATAGACGGCTCCGGAGAGGTGCGAGGTAACTCCGCCCCCTGTTGTTACTCCACCTACTACTAAAGTCCCTTATGTTGAGGTTCCCCTTGTCTGTTCGGAGGAGCCTATGCAGTTGGGAGGGACATCATTTCGTAGGAGGGGATTGGCGGTACGCCGCAGGACTAGAAGGTGTTTCTTCTGCGGGAAAGAGGGACATTTTGTTGGGGGATGTCCATCCCGTGCCTTGTTGAGCAAAAAGTCGCCGGAAAACTGTTAATCCCAGGTTGTGTGGTGGACGACAACCTGGGAGTATGTATTTCGTCCGCTAGTTCTTCTCAGTTTCCTTGTACCAGTGGAGGTGGTGGTTGGTACGAGAGTGGAGAGATTTTCTGTTCTTCTTGATAGTGGGTCCGGGGCTAATCTGGTTGACGCTCAGTTTGCTCAGGCTCAAGGTATGCATCTGAGTGTATTGGTCAAACCGATCCCTATATTCTCCATTGACGCCAGGCCTCTCGGCCAAGGTAGCTTTGTTCATAAGGTTCATAACATTGACCTTCGGGTAGGGGCAATACATAGGGAACTATTATCTTGTTATGTGTTGGAGGTCTACCTACTCCTATTGTGTTGGGACTTCCTTGGTTGGTTAAACATAACCCTGTGATTAATTGGCAGTCCAGAGATATAAGCCAATGGGGGGAGTTTTGCAAAAGTAACTGCATGAACACAGTCATCAGTGCGGTCGTGCCTAGTACTTTGCCTCCTTTTTTGGAGGACTTTGGGGATGTGTTCTCTGAGGAGGGGTGTCAGGAGTTGCCTCCTCATCGCGTGTATGACTGCTCTATTAATTTACTTCCTGATGCTAAGTTACCTAAAGCTAGGTTATATAACCTTTCTGGTCCTGAGAGGCAGGCTATGAAAGATTATATTTCGGAGAGTCTGGCCAAAGGGCATATTAGACCTTCATCTTCCCCAGTGGCCGCGGGGTTCTTCTTTGTGAAGAAAAAAGATGGAGGCCTACGCCCTTGCTTGGATTTCCGCGAACTTAATCGGATTACTGTTCGAGATCCGTATCCACTCCCTCTGATTCCTGATCTCTTCAATCAAATTGTTGGCGCCAAATGGTTCTCTAAATTGGATCTCAGGGGGGCGTATAATCTGATTAGGATAAAAGAGGGGGATGAGTGGAAAACGGCGTTTAACACGCCGGAGGGACATTATGAGAACCTTGTCATGCCTTTTGGTCTGACTACTGCACCAGCAGTGTTCCAACATTTTGTTAATGACATTTTTCGTCATCTGGTGGGGCTGTTTGTGGTCGTATATTTGGATGACATTTTAATTTACTCACCAGATCTTGTGTCTCACCAGGAGCATGTGAGACAGGTGTTGCAGATCTTGCGAGACAATAAACTATACGCCAAACTGGAAAAGTGTGTATTCGCCGTACAGGAACTTCAGTTTTTGGGTTTCTTGGTGTCAGCCTCCGGTTTCCGTATGGACCCTGAAAAGGTGAGAGCAGTGCTTGAATGGGATCAGCCAGAGGATCTTAAGGCTCTGCAGCGTTTTCTGGGGTTTGCTAACTACTACCGGAAATTTATTTGTAATTTCTCATCTGTTGTCAAACCTCTCACTGACATGACAAGAAAAGGGACGGATTTTTCTAAATGGTCGGACAAAGCTTGCCAAGCTTTTTCCTCTTTGAAAAAATGTTTTGCTTCGGCACCCGTTCTCATCCAACCAGATGCATCTCAGCCGTTCATTGTGGAGGTGGATGCGTCTGACGTAGGGGTGGGTGCTATATTGTCCCAGGTCCGTCCCCTGGTAAATGGCATCCGTGCGCTTTCTTTTCTAAAAAATTGTCGTCCGCCGAAAGGAATTATGATATCGGCAATAGGGAACTTTTGGCCATTAAGTTGGCTTTTGAAGAATGGCGTCACTTTTTGGAGGGGGCAGTCCACCCGGTCACCGTCATTACTGATCACAAGAACCTGCTGTATTTGGAATCTGCTAAGCGTCTGAATTCCAGACAAGCTCGATGGTCGTTGTTTTTTACCAGGTTTAATTTTGTTGTCACTTATCGCCCTGGATCTAAGAATGTTAAGGCGGATGCCTTGTCTCGCAGTTTCCCAGGGGCCGGGAAAATGGATGACCCGATTCCTATCCTTCAGGAGGGGGTGGTAGTGTCGGCTGTATGTTCTGAGCTTGAGGAGGAGGTGTTAGAGGCTCAGGGGGACGCCCCTGCAGGACCTCCAGGGAGACTGTTTGTCCCAAATCAGTTGAGACAAAAGGTTATTGAGGCACATCATAATTCTGCTTTAGCAGGACATCCAGGGAGTAAGGCTACTTTAGATCTCCTTTCTCGCCGGTTTTGGTGGCCTAACGTTAATAAAGATGTTTTAACTTTTGTCGCGTCCTGTGGGGTTTGTGCTCGCTCTAAGACCCCTCATACCCGTCCGTCTGGGACCCTCTTACCCTTGAAACTTCCGGAGCGTCCATGGACTCATTTGTCTATGGACTTCATCACGGACCTTCCTCAGTCGTCAGGGAAGACTGTCATACTGGTGGTTGTTGACAGGTTCAGTAAGATGGCACATTTCATTGCTCTTCCTGCCCTCCCTAATGCTAAAACTCTGGCGCAGGTGTTCATTGGGGAGATTGTGAGACTTCATGGGTTGCCTTCTGATGTGGTGTCAGATAGGGGGTCTCAGTTTGTGTCCAAGTTTTGGAGGGCATTTTGTTTACGTCGGGGGATGCAATTGTCATTTTCCTCGGCTTTTCATCCGCAGACCAATGGTCAGACAGAGCGTCTGAATCAAAGCCTAGAGACTTATCTTCGGTGTTTTGTCTCAGAGAACCAGGAGGACTGGTCTTCTTTCTTGCCTCTGGCAGAGTTCGCTCTTAACAACAGGCGGAGCGAGTCCACTGGTAAGTCCCCGTTTTTTGGGGCATATGGTTTTCATCCCCAGTTTTGTACATTCAATGGGGGGGTCCCTTCTGGGGTTCCTGAGGAGGAGCGTTTCTCGTCGTCACTTGCTTCAGTGTGGAGAGGTGTATTGAATAATCTGAGTGCTATGGGGAACCGTTATAAACGTATGGCTGATAGGAGGAGAGTTTCTGGTCCAGATCTTAATGTGAACGATCTGGTATGGTTGTCTACCAGGAATATAAAACTTAAAGTTCCCTCCTGGAAGCTGGGCCCCAGATTCATCGGGCCGTACAGGATCAGTTCCATAATTAATCCTGTGGCATTTCGTCTGGACCTCCCTCCTACGTTTAAAATCCACAATGTGTTCCACAAGTCATTACTTAAGAGGTACGTGGCACCAGTCATACCATCACCTCTACCTCCTCCTCCAGTGGTGGTCAATGGTAACTTGGAGTTTCAAGTGTCAAAGATCATTGACTCACGTCTGAATCGCCGGTCCCTTCAGTACTTGGTGCATTGGAAGGGGTATGGTCCAGAGGAGAGGACGTGGGTTCCTGCGTCTGACATTAACGCAGATCGTTTGGTGCGGACCTTCCACAGAACTCACCCGGGCAAACCTGGCCCTGAGGGTCCGGAGGCCCCTCGTAGAAGGGGGGTACTGTCATGTGTGCATTGCCACGAAGATCGTCGCGGTTGCACATTCTGACTTCTCACAGCTGAGTTGCTGTTTCTTTGTGTTTGGCAGTTAGGGAGTTAATTCTGTCTGTGCTCAGTTCTGGGACTGGGTGCAGTTTCTCCCGGCTGCAATTAATTATTTGTTGATTGGTTTCCTTTAAATCTCTGGTTGTCTGTGTTGGAGTTGCCAGTGAAATTCTTCATGCAGACCACAGATAGGATTGTATCTGTATAGACTTAAGTTAAAGAGCTCCTTAGTTGTTTTAAGCTCACCTTGCTTAGAGTTTAATATCCCAGATCATTTATGTTCCTTCTGTGTTTGAGTGTGTATGCAAGTCTGTGTTTTCTCCAGTCTGTCTAATATGTCTAATCTGTGTATTTAGCAGAGATCAGCCCGTATTCCTTTGGTGGTAATCAGTATCCTTCTTAGGACTGATTACAGGGTTCAGGGACTGATAGGAGACAGGGTTAGGCTGGAGACTTGGACCTCTGAACCATTATCAGTACCTCCAAGGTGAGGATTAGTTAGGACCCCAGTTTAGGGTCAGTTAGACCCCCGGTCCTCCTCTTTCCTGTGACAGTGTATCAAGTCCTCAAGATTAACCCTGAGTTCAACGGATATCGTGTCAGGTAAATCTATTCTATATTTACATGCTGATGTTGCTAATCTATATGTTGTATAGAGTGTTGTTCTTTTAAGAATAGTTTACTGACATCGTACACATATCATAAGACCGCGTGACAGAACCTTTCTTTGATATCACCTTCACAATTCTTGCATCCATTGAACTTGTGAGTTTTTGGAGAGTTTCTGCTTGTATTTCTTTGCATGAAGTCAGAATAGCCTCCCGGAGCTGCTGTTTTGATATGAACTGCCTCCTACCCTCATAGATCTTTTGCTTGATGATACTCCAAAGGTTCTCTATAGGGTTGAGTTCAGGGGAAGATGGTGGCCACACTTGAGTTTATCTCCTTTTATTCCCATAGCAGCCAATGACTCAGAGGTATTCTTTGCAGCATGAGATGGTGCATTGTCATGCATGAAGATGATTTTGCTCCTGAAGGCACGTTTCGTCTTTTTATACCATGGAAGAAAGTTGTCAGTCAGAAACTCTATATACTTTGCAGAGGTCATTTTCACACCTTCAGGAACTTTAAAGGGCCTGACCAGCTGTTTCTCCATGATTCCGGCCCAAAACATGACTCCTCCACCTCCTTGCTGACGTCGCAGCCTTGTTGGGACATGGTGGCCATCCACCAACCATCCACTACTCCATCCATTTGGACCATCCAGGTTGCTCGACACTCATCAGTAAACAAAATTGATTGAAAATTAGTCTTCATGTATGTCTGGGCCCACTGCAACCGTTTCTGCTTGTGAGCACTGTTTAGGGGTGGCCAAATAGTAGGTTTATGCACCACAGCAAGCCTTTGAAGGATCCTACACCTTGAGGTTCGAGGGACTCCAGAGGCACCAGCAGCTTCAAATATCTGTTTGCTGGTTTGTAATGGCTTTTTAGCAGCTGCTCTCTTAATCCGATGAACTTGCCTGGCAGAAACCTCTTCTTTCTGCCTTTATTATCACGAACACGTCTGTGCTCAGAATCAGCCACAAATCTCTTAACAGTATGATGATCACGCTTAAGTTTTCAGGAAATATCTAATGTTTTCATCCCTTGACCAAGGCATTGCACTATTTGATGCTTTTCAGCAGCAGAGAGATCCTTTTTCTTTCCCATGTTACTTAAAAACTCTGGCCTGCTTAATAGTGTGAAACATCCAGTTTTCCTTTTATTTGGCTCACATGGCAAATTAATTATCACAGGTATCTGAGATTGATTTCAGTGATCCAAAGAACCCTGAGACACAATACCATCAATGGGTTTCATTTAAAAAAAAAAAAAAAACGCTATGACATTTAAAACCAATTTGCATAATAATTTGGAACATAGTGTATAATATATGACTTTCACCTGAGAAAGTTAGTGACACTAAATAAATATAAAACTTTGTTATATTCTATAGCTGAATAGGTTTCTAAATGTTAAATTGTAATAAAAGCTGTACATTAATATCTTCCTTAATACAGCTGATCGTTACTCTATTTTATTTAATCTCTTACTTTATAGCCTTGTTTGAATTTCATTGTCCCACATTTATTAGAATTTTTGAATAATTATCTCACGTTAGGTCAAGAAACAGTGGTGATATCCAGATCATTTCTTCTTCAGCGAGTAAAGTACATTTTTTATATATCATTATCTTACTATTATTTAACTTTCCATTTACTTATTGTAAAACTGGTGGGTGTGGACTCACTGCACAATGGGCCATGCTTACCAAGGAGGGGCATAACTTAATGACTATCGGGTGTTCGCTAGAGCCTCTAATGGTAAAGATAGGCGTAGCCGTCAGTAGTCACCAGGTACCATTCCAAGGCTGTCCCCGGGTCTGCAACATCGGAGGGTCAGAGGTACTGTTACGTGGTACAGATGGTAAGGAACGTAGAGGTCAGACTGGACAAGTACACAAGCCGGGTCAATAACGGGAGGAAACAAACATACAAGCAGAAAACTGGACACCAGCTGAGCAAACTCACAAGGAACCAACGTTCGGGCCAGGAATGGTGGGAGGAGATGCCAGGTATAGAGTCTGCTGACATGGGATAGGCCAGGGAATTTAATCTCTGCAGGCACAGCAGGGTTAAATTACTGTAGAGACTGGCCCCGAACCCCTAAGGAAAAGTAGAATCCACCAATAGATCCATCAGCGCTGAAAGAGGTAAAACTCAGTGAGCAATGTGATGACCACAGTAAATAGGGCAGCACTGAGAAGTCATGCAGTCTCCCACCGTGACCCTTAAAGAGGTATTCTAAAGATGTCTATTGAGCAACTCAGAGATATGCAGTCTCCTTACTTCCTGATTTCTGAAAGATGGTTACTCCTTTTCCAGTGACTGTTCTGGAGAGAAGCAGAGCTGTAGTATTAGTAACCTATAAAGCTCAATACAAGGTATTTTGTAATTCATTGAGCCATTGAGAGTGGTTAGGTCCAGATATGGTCAACTAGTGAGGGAAAGAAGACAAAGGTGACTAGGAGTTATCTAACCCTCAATTACAGTTCCTTCCTTGTCATGGAGATTGGCATCCTAAAAATGTAAATGTGGCCACCCTGCTCAACGAGGACTGTCCCTAAATGACCATCACTTTTGACTGCTAGCGTCGTTTCATCATAAGGAAGTATATAGTGCTAACAAGTGACCAAGTCAAGTCACGCACAAGTGACAGAGACAGTTATAGGGTAAATGCAAATATACATAGAAATATGGCCTGATCACTTAGCTCATTTGTTGCAGTATTTTCCAAACATGTTTCCCCTTCTAGTTAATCCAGGGTTTCATCAGGGGTATGGTTAGAAGGGGTGTATAAATTTGTGCACCAGCTCTCCAGCCCTTTGTTCAAGTAGATGCATTGGTCTGCATACATATATTGGATGAGGTGGGCTTTAACTACAAACTATCTTGTAATACTTTGTTTAAATCTCTGAAATATGTGATTCAGACGGAACCCACTATGGAAGATTCCCTGTAATGAAACAGATGGAGACACTGTTGACGCCGTCTGGCCTATGATCTGATGGCATCCGTCTTTTTGAACGTGCATAAAAGTATGGCCAGGTTATAGTTTTGTGCACTTCTTAAAAGAAGTACACCACTGAACAGAGGCCAGACAGCTTTCAGAGTAATGCTGTTGCCTCATTATAGAGATTTGATCCATGAGGGGTTTCATCTGAGTCACATCATTCAGAGATTTAGAATGAAACCCAGATGCAAATGCTGAGTGTAGAGGATAAATGTGATCCAAAATGTTCTGTAAAATATTCCCAATAAAAGCTTCAACTCAATCCGCAAAAAAACAGGTCCCCAATCAGGTCTGCCACCTATCGATGGAAATATAGGGGCTTCCACGTTACTGGAAGCACAAAGGCTCTGGAAAAGCACTATGCCCCCTCCCCCCCCCAAAAAAAAAAAAGTAATCCAGTGAAATTACCAAATCCAAATGCCACATTTATCGTCCACATGTTTGGCATTTTTGTAGCCGTGAGAGTATGCTTTATTTACTGGTACATATCTACAGAAGCACAAGCTGGGCACAATGTATGGGCACTACAACGTACTGGGCACTACAATGACTGATTTGTAATTTTCACTAAGCAATATCCATTACTGCTTGTTTTTGAAAAACATCCATGCAGTCAAAATCATCACTACACCTGTAGATAAATTCCCAGAGGGGCATCATTTAGAAAATGGGGTCACTTAAGGGGGGATTCTGCTCTTCTGGCACTTGAGAGGTATGTATATGGAGTGAGCAAACTATTCTAGGAAAATCTGAGCTCCAAGAGCCAAATAGTGCTCCATCCCTCCAGAGTCTTGCCATGTAGGTAAGCAGTACTATACAGCTATAAGTGAGGTATTTTCACATTTAGCAGAAATTGTGTGACAAATTTTGGTGTCATTTTAATCAATTTCCCAGTGTAAAAATCTAAAATCTGGGACTAAAACAACATATTTGTGGTAAAAATGTAATTTTTCTTCACTTCCCAATGTTATGAAATTCTGTGACACACCTGTGGTGTCATTATGATCACTGCATCCTTAGATGAATTAATTGAGAGTTGTAGTTTGTAAAATGGGGTCACTTATGGGGATTCTGCTGTTCTGGCACCTCAGAGTCTCTTCCAGTGGGTCATGTCTCTCACATAGCATGCAAAATATGCATTGTAATATGGCAATCCTTCCCTTCTGAGCTTTGCACTGTGCCTGAAAGCTAGTTTCAAATTTCATGTGGGTATTGACGCACTCAGTAGAAATTGCACAACATACTGAGGTCTGTTTTTTCCTATTAGCTCTGATAAAAATTAAAAATTTGGAGCTAAAAAACATTTTGGTGGTAAAAATGTAATAATTCTTTCTTCACCAAACAATGGTATAAAATTCTGTGGAGCACATGTGGTGTCAACATGCTCACTGCACCACTAGATGAATTGTTTGTAAAATGGGATCACATGGTGAGTTCCACTGTTCTGGTACCTCAGGGGCTCTACCAATGTGACACGGCAACCTCAAACCATTCTAGCAAAATCTGAACTCCAATATGGCGCTTCTTCCCTTCTACGCTTTGCACTCTTCTCAAAAGAAGAGTTGAGCGAATTTGATCAGTTCCATGCTTATTCGTCAAGCTATAGCTCTTGTCAAATAAGCTGCAGAGGGAACCTGGATACATGGAGCGCATCGGCTGATCAGCTGTCCGGCGCTGTAGCTGCATCTGTCGCGATTGTGTCACTGTCACAGCACATGTATGGACATGTGTGTTGGGTTCTCCATGTATGTGCTGTGACTGTGACACAGCTGCGACATGCAGCTGCGGCGCCGGACAGCTGATCAGCCGGCGCACTCCATGTATCTGGGTTCCCTCTGCAGCTTATACAGCAAGTGCTATAGCTTGCTGAATAAAAAACACAAAAAAGCACAGTAAAACCAAAAATACTCTGTTGGAAAAAGAATAATAGTATACAGGTACTATACATCTGACCAGGTTTTTAAATACATCAGATAGGGACTGCATACATTAGTTAGGGACTACTCTGATACGGGTATACCTTGACGATTTGGTAGAGTAGCTTAATATACATTTTTTGCAAAAAAACGTATTAACCAAATACCCTTATTTTTTCACTTTTTTTTTACTGGCACTTGCCGTTTACTATTATTCTTTTTGCAACAGAGTATTTTTGGTTTTACTGTGCTTTTTTGTGTTTTCAGTCTTCTGGTGGTGTGAACAGTGTCTCTACAGGCCTGTTCACTGTGTGCAGGTCTCATGTGTCTTTTATTATACTTGCAGAATAAGCAGGGACCTGATCAAATTCGCTCAACTCTACTCAAAAGTAGTCTTTTTCCACTTATGGGGTATTGTATACTTGGGAGAAATTGAGTAAAAACCTTGTACGATTCATTTTTTCCTATCATCCCTTTTGAAAAATAAAAACTTGGGGACAAAGCAACATTTAGTGGAAAAAAATGTTAATTTTCCATCAACTCAGCCCACTCTTATACAATTTTTTTAATCGCTTGAGAGTTATAAATGCTCAATACATCCCTGTTAGGGTTCGAGTTCCCGCTGCTGCACAAGGGGAGTCTCGAACCAGTCCCGCTGCGGTCCCCCATCCATCTCCAGCCACAGTGGAGCCTGCTCAGCAAAGACGTCGGTCCCAGCGTCTCACCCGGTCTAATACTCCTAGAGGAAGGGTTTATCCCCTCTCTCTTCCTGAGACAGAGGCCATGTCCCAATATATTCAGGAGAACTTGGCAAGGGGATTCATTAGGAAATCGGTGTCACAAGCGGGAGCGGGTTTCTTCTTTGTGCAG
This sequence comes from Oophaga sylvatica, assembly GCA_033576555.1. Lineage (NCBI taxonomy): Eukaryota > Metazoa > Chordata > Amphibia > Anura > Dendrobatidae > Oophaga > Oophaga sylvatica. The sequence continues at coordinate 475,506,191 of JARQOD010000005.1, forward strand.
AAGAAGAATGGAGAATTACGTCCATGCATTGATTATATGGGTCTCAACGCTATCACCGTGAAAAATAAGTTTCCTTTGCCGCTAATCTCTGAGCTCTTTGACAGGCTTCGGGGAACAAGGGTATTTACTAAGCTAGACCTGCGGGGTGCGTATAACCTGATTCGCATCCGTGAGGGGGACGAATGGTAGACGGCATTTAACACTAGGGATGGGCATTACGAATATCTGGTAATGCCCTTTGGGCTCTGTAATGCCCCAGCTGTCTTCCAAGACTTTGTGAACGACATCTTACGGGATATGTTGACCACCTCGGTGGTAGTCTATCTGGATGACATTCTCATCTTTTCTCCAGATATGGCCTCCCACCGGAGAGATGTCTGTAAGGTCTTCGACCTCTTGCGAGCAAATTCCCTATATGTGAAGTTGGAGAAGTGCCTGTTTGAGTAGGAGTCTCTACCTTTCCTGGGCTATATCATCTCCTCCCAGGGATTGGCTATGGATCCTGCCAAACTACAGGCTGTAATGGATTGGCAAGAGCCCCACTCCATTAAAGCGGTGCAGCGCTTTATGGGGTTCATCAACTACTATTGCCAATACATTCCCCACTTCTCTAGTTTGGTAGCTCTCTTGGTAGCCCTCACCAAGAAGGGAGCTAATCCCAAGTTATGGTCAGAGGAGGTCTCCAAAGCCTTTACTTCAGTTAAATCTCATTTTGCTAGCGCTCCCATCTTACATCGCCCCAATGTTGATAAGCCTTTTATATTGGAGGTAGATGCCTCATCCAAAAGGATGCTCAAGGTCAGAAGCATCCTTGCTTCTTCTTTTCCAAGACTTTCACACCAGCGGAGAGGAATTATTTCATTGGGGACAGGGAGTAACTAGCTATGAAGTTGGCCTTTTCTGAGTGGAGACATCTCCTGGAGGGGGCTCATTTTCCCTTCCAAGTTTTCACTGACCACAAAAACTTGGTTTATTTACAGACTGCCCAGCGGCTAAATTCTCGCCAGGCCAGATGGTCCTTGTTTTTCTCCTGGTTCCATTTAACCCTCCATTTCCTCTCCGGTGAGAAGAACATTCGTGCCGACGCTCTGTCTCGCTCCGTGGTGTCCTCTGAAGAGGTGGAGGAGGAGCCTTAAAGCCACAAAGAGCCTAAGAACGGTGGCCCCGGTTTCGCTTGAGTCTGTGCCTCCGGGCAAGACTTTTGTGCCCACCAATTTGCAACCGGAGGTACTCTCTTGGGCACATTCGTCCAGGGTGGGTGGACATTTTGGGACAAAGAGGACATCTGAGGTGCTGGCGAGGACATACTGGTGGCCACATATGGTCCGTGACGTCAGGGAATATGTTCAGGCGTGCGTCTCCTGCGCCAAGAATAAGTCCCCTCGTCAACGGCCAGCTGGGCTACTTTTCCCTCTACCGGTGGCAGACAGGCCTTGGGAGATAGTCGGGATGGATTTTGTGGTGGGTTTACCCAAGTCTCAGGGCTGCACCATCATCTGGGTGATAACCGTCCACTTCTCCAAAATGGCACACATTATTCATTAGGCATATTTTCCGCCTACACGGTATGCCAGACAAAATTGTCAATGATCGAGGTCCCCAGTTTGCGTCTCGGTTCTGGAGAGAGCTGTGTCGTTTACTCAGCATTGAGTTGAATCTCTCCTCTGCATACCATCCCGAGACGAATGGGTTGGTAGAGAGGACCAACCAGACCTTGGTCACATACTTGCGACATTTTGTCTCTGCCAGGCAGGATGACTGGGCATCCTTGCTACCGTGGGCTGAGTTCGCTCTAAATAATGCTGTGGCTGACTCCACCGGACAGACCCCATTCCTTCTGAACTACTATTAGCATCCTCGGGTACCAGTGCCCATGCCCGTGTCTTCCGCCGATTCCAGGGTGGCAGACTGGGCTGTGGAGGCACAGGACATTTGGGACCGCACCTAGGATGCCATTCAGGCCTCCAAAGAGAGGATGAGGTCTTCGGCCGATGCACATCGGCGCCCCGCTCCTACATTTGCTCCGGGTCACCTAGTGTGTCTCTCTGCCCAAAACATCAGGCTACGTGTAGAGTCCACCAAGTTGGCACGTCGCTTTTTGGGTCCCTTTAAAGTTCTTGAGCAGGTGAACTCGGTGGTTTACCGCCTAGCCCTTCTGCCTCGCCTTGGTATCACTGACACCTTTCACGTGTCCCTCCTGAAACCCGTGGCCATTTCCCGGTTTTCCGAGTCATCTGCCGGGACGTCGGGTTCATCTACCGACGATCATGAGGTGAATGCCATTGTTGGGTGCAAGGTGGTATGAGGCAAAAAATTTTATTTGGTGGATTGGAGGGGTTATGGGCCTGAGGATAGGTCCTGGGAGCCTGCCGAGCATGTTTACGCTCCGCAGCTCATTGCTGCATTTGAGCGCAGCGAGGCCCAAAGAAGGGGGCCCTAGGAGCGGGGGTAATGTTAGGGTTCTAGTTCCCGCTGCTGCACAAGGGGAGTCTCAAACCAGTCCCGCTGCGGTTCCCCATCCTTTGCCGGCCGCAGTGGAGCCTGCTCAGCAAAGACGTTGGTCCCAGCGTCTCACCCGGTCTAATACTGTGCAGAGACTTGCCGCTGCCTCTTCAGGTTCTGCTATTGTGGCCAGTACTGGTCAGTGGCGAGCAGACGTCTTTAGGTCTAAGTCCTTTGTTGCTCCATCTGAGCATGCCCAGGGCAAGATTTCCCATTGGAGATCAGAGGTCACATGCTCAGTCACAGCTGCCACTCCTATTGGTCCTTTAGGAAGGTCCTCTGGCTGTTGATGTTCTGAAGCAGCTTCCCATTGGTCCTTCCTGGAAGGTCTTTTTCTCGTGGCTGCTATAAAAGGCTGTCCTTACCGCACGGCCGTGCGCTAGGATCAATTGCATTATGTGCTTTGCGCCAGTGTGATCATGTATGCATGTGATTAGGGCTCGGCTGAAATAAGCCCCTAGAATACCGGCACCTCCGGTGAGGAGATTTGGGTGCATGTGGTTAGGGCTTGGCTGAAATAAGCCCCTAGAATACCGGCTTCTCCGATGAGGAGATTGCTTGATTGCGTTTCTGTCTGCATAATCACGGACTGATATCCGCACAGCAGTTATCTGTGTATCCCTGTGGGGTTAACAGGACACAGTACCTATCTCTGCGTCTTTACCTCAGCGACTCTGTGGTGTAACAGAGTTCTCTTATATCGCCATATAGCGCTGCGGCATTCCCGCTAGCGGCTCTGTGGATTTACAGAGTTCGCACTATCTGCCACAGTGCGCTACGGCGTTTATTTTAGTGACTCTGCGGGATAACAGAGTTCGCTACTTATGCCATCTTACTAGCAGCAGGCTCTGCCTGCACAGTGGACCCCGGGCTGCGAATGCACCTCTCTACATCTTATATTTGGTGCGTTCCGCAGGCCCTAACAATCCCTAAATTAATTCCTCAAGAGGTATAGTTTCCAAAATGTGGTCATTTGTGGGGTTTTCTGCTGTTTTGTATTGACAGGGGCTCTTCAAATGTGACATGGCATCCGCAATCTACAAGTATTCCAGCCAAAATTGCACTCCAAAATTCAATTAGTGCTCCTTCCCTTCTGATCCCTCTACACTGTGACATCCCTTAAGATATTTGTAGACATCTAGTTAATCTCCTCTTAGCCTTCTTTTTTGCAAGCTAAACATTCCCAGATCCTTTAACCGTTCCTTGTACGACATACTTTGCAGTCCGCTCACCATCCTGGTAGCTCTTCTTGGATTGGATTGGATTTTTGGGGAAATTCAGAGTAAATTAAATTAACTTAAATATCCAAATAGCCTCTTCAGAAAATACGAGAACTTCAACTCTAGTTCCACCTATTGGATGACGCAATCTGTTGTGAATAGGTGGAAATGAGTTCTGAGCAGAAGCTCCCTCTGGTGGTTACAAACGGTACTGGACTGTCCAGTGAAGATTGTGAGGATTGGGAATCAGGTGTTACTGACTGGTCTTATATAAGGGAGTCACCTTCCCATCAGGGTTGCCGGTGATCAATTGTTCTGGTCTCAATCCTTGATTCCTGTTTCCTTGGAAGCCTGCTGTGTTGTGACTGAATCTCCTGCTAACAGATAAGACATTTTCTTCTTTTTGTTTTTGTGCTTGATTTTTGCATTTTGTCCTGCACTTCTGTGGGGGCCTTCAGGGTCCCCTCTGGGGGCTTTTGCCTCTCAGTTCAGTTCAGCCACTGATGTTTGTACATTTACTTTTTCCAGTTTTCTCAGTGGCTGCTGTTTTGTTTTTGGTTACACCAGAGAACTAATTTAGGTGGTAGAGGTCGTGTGATCTCAGGTGTTTTTGAAATTAGTAGAGTTGGTGCTTTTCAGGGTTTTTTGGGATTGCAGTAAGTGCCCTTCCTATCCTTTTCTATTTAGTAAGTTTGGGCCCCAACGTTTGCTCATACTATTTTCTGTCTGTGTCAGTATTTCTTCTTGTCTAACCGCCATTACATGTTTGGGGGCTTTCTACGTTCTTTGGGGATCTGCTCCGGGGCAGATAGCTTTCCTCTTTCTATCTTTAGGTGTAGATAGTTTCTCAGGCTGTGACGAGGCGTCTAGGACCAACGTAGGAACGCTCCACGGCTGCCTCTAGTTGTGGTGGTTAGTCAGGGTACTGCAATCTCATAGTTTCCAACTGCTCTGGTGTATTTCCTTTTTGCCTGCTCTTCTAAGTTACCAAATCATAACAGTAACAGTATCACCGGCCTAAACTGAAAATTATATGGTACTCACAGAAGGGAAAAATATTGTGAAAGAAAAAAGTTGTCAGAGTTGTCAGAGATTTTTTTTTTTTTTTTTTCTGTTTGTTGCATTTTTTTTTCCCTCTGTAGCTCTGGGTGCTGAGGAGGATTTTTTTTTTCTCAATAGAGTTTGCACAGTTGTCTGGCCGTGTGGATCAGCTTGCCACTGAAGTTCGGAGTATTGCTACCTATCTTGCTAGGTTGCCTGTTGTGGAACCTAGGATTCCCATGCCAGATTTGTTTTTAGGGATCGAGCTAAGTTTCTGAATTTCAAAAATAACTGTAAATTGTTTTTTGCCTTAAAATCTAAGTCCTCAGGGAACGCAGCGCAGCAGGTTAGAATTGTCATCTCTCTCCTGCGCGGCGACCCTCAGGATTGGACTTTTTCCCTGACACCTGGGGATCCTGTTTTGAGTGATGTTGATGCGTTTTTTCAGGCTTTGGGGTTATTGTACGATGAGCCTAATGTCACTGATCAAGCTGAAAAAACTTTGTTGGCATTAAGTCAGGGGCTTGAGGACGCTGAGTTATACTGTCAGAGATTCCATAGGTGGGCAGTCCTGACCAAATGGAATGACGACGCTTTGGCAGCTCTTTTTCGGAAGGGACTGTCAGATGATGTAAAGGATGTTATGGTGGGATTCCCTGTTCCCTCTGGTCTCAATGATTTTATGTCTTAGCGATTCAAATTGACAGACGTTTGCGTGAGCGGAAAGGTATGTGTGGAATAATGTTGCCTTGTGAACCTGCTTCTGAATCCATGCAGTGTGATAGAGTGGTTTCTGGGGCACAGCGTCATGAATTTCAAAAGCGCAATGGGTTATGTTTCTACTGTGGTGATGCCTCTCATGCTATTTCTGTCTGCCCTAAGCGGGGAAGACGTTTTGCTCGCTCAGTTGTCTTGGGTAGTGTTCAGACTAAGTTTTTGTTAACTGTTACTCTGATATGCTCTCTGTCCTCATTTTCTGCTCAGGCTTTTGTTGATTCTGGAGCAGCTATTAACCTGATGGATTTTGATTTTGCTAAACGTTGTGGGTTTCCCTTGATACCCCTACGGAAGTCTATTCCCCTACTGGGGATCGATTCTACCCCTTTGGCTGAGAATAAACCTCAGTTCTCTACTCAGGTGATAATGAGGGTAGAACCTGATCATCAGGAGAGTTGCAAATTTTTGGTTCTGTATAATCTGCATGACATTATCGTACTGGTTTCCCTTGGTTACAGTCTCATAATCCTGTTTTGGATTGGAAATCTGTGTCTGTTACCAGTTGGGGCTGTCAATGTGTTAATACCAACACTCCTGTTTTTTCTGCCTCCCCCCAGGCTCAGGATGTTCCTGACTTTTTGATTGATTTTTCTGATGTATTTAGCGAAAGTAAATCTGCATCCTTACCTCCCCATAGGAGCTATGACTGCGCTATTGAATTAGTGCCTGGTAGTAAATTCCCTAAAGGTCGCCTTTTTAACTTGTCTGTACCTGAACATGACGCTATGCAGTCTTATATCAAGGAGTCATTGGAGAAGGGTCATATCAGACCATCCTCTTCACCCTTAGGTGCCGGTTTTTTCTTTGTGGCCAAAAAGGATGGTTCATTAAGGCCGTGTATTGATTATCGTCTCTTGAACAATATTACTGTGAAATATCAATATCCGTTACCCTTGATCTCTGATCTGTTTTCCAGGGTGAAAAACGCTACTTGGTTTACCAAGCTTGACCTCAGGGGGGCATATAACCTTATTCGCATTAAGCACGGGGATGAATGGAAGACTGCATTTAATACCCCTGAAGGGCATTTTGAGTACCTTGTGATGCCCTTTGGGCTCACTAATGCTCCTTCTGTCTTCCAGTCTTTCATGAATGACATTTTCAGGATTTTGTGGATAAATTTCTGATTGTTTACTTGGATGATATCTTGATTTTTTCCAATGCCTGGGACTCTCATGTAAAACATGTTTGGACTGTGTTCCAGATTTTGAGAGAGAATGCTCTGTATGTGAAGGGATCAAAGTGTCTTTTTGGCGTTCAGAGGATCTCATTTCGGGTTTCATTTTGTCCCCATCTGTTATTGAAATGGACCCGGTCAAAGTTCAGGCTATCTGTGATTGGGTCCAACCTACTTCTTTAAAGGCTTTTCAAAGATTCTTGGGTTTTGCCAATTTTTATCGTAAATTTATTGGTAATTTCTCTATTATTGTTAAACCATTAACTGATTTGACCAAGAAGGGTTCTGATGTGGTGAATTGGCCTCCTGAGGCAGTCTCTGCATTTCAGGAACTTAAGCAGAGATTCACTTCTGCTCCTGTTCTACGGCAGCCTGATGTTTCTCTACCATTTCAGGTGGAGGTTGATGCCTCTGAAATTGGGGCAGGTGCCGTTTTGTCCCAAAGAGATCCAGAGACCTCTAAAAGTAACCCTTGTGCCTTTTTCTCTCGAAAATTTTCTCCCACTGAACGTAATTATGACGTGGGTAATCGGGAGTTATTAGCCATGAAGTGGGCTTTTGAAGAGTGGAGACATTGGCTGGAGGGAGCCAAACATCAGGTGGTGGTCCTTACTGACCATAAGAATCTAGTTTATCTGGAAACTGCCAAGCGACTTAATCCTAGACAGGCCAGGTGGGCCTTGTTTTTCACACGTTTTAATTTTGTGGTTTCATTTCTTCCTGGCACTAAAAATGTTAAGGCGGATGCCCTCTCGAGGAGTTTCCTGGCGGACTCTCCTGAGTTATCTGACCCTTCTGTTATTTTGAAAGAGGGTGTAGTTCTTTCCGCCATCTCGCCCAATTTGAGACTGGCTCTGGAGGGGTGCCAGGAAGATAAGCCCGAGCGCTGCCCTGTTGGGAAATTGTTTGTCCCGGACCAGTGGAAAAAGAGTGTAATGTCTGAGATTCATTGTTCCGCGTTGGCCGGTCATCCCGGAATTTTTGGTACCAGGACTTGGTTGGTCGGTCCTTTTGGTGGCCTACCTTGTCTCGTGATGTCAGGGAGTTTGTGCAGTCCTGCGGGACTTGCTCTCGCTCCAAGCCTTGCTCTCGTTCTAGTGGTTTGTTGATGCCATTACCGGTGCCCAAGAGACCATGGACCCATATCTCTATGGATTTCATTTCCGACCTCCCTGTTTCTCAGAGAATGACCGTCATCTGGATGATTTGCGATAGGTTTTCCAAGATGATACATCTTGTGCCATTACCTAAGTTGCCTTCCTCCTCTGAATTGGTGCCTTTGTTCCTTCAGCACGTGATTCGTTTACACGGCATTCCTGAGAACATTGTGTCTGGCAGAGGAGTCCAGTTTGTTTCCAGGTTTTGGAGGACCTTTTGTTCTAAAATTGGTGTTCAATTGTCTTTCTCCTCAGTGTTTCATCCTCAGACCAATGGTCAAACTGAGAGAACAAACCAGACATTGGAGACTTATCTAAGATGCTTTGTGTCTGCTGATCAGGATGACTGGGTCTCTTTTTTGCCTTTGGCTGAGTTTGCTCTTAATAATAGGGCTAGCTCTGCCACTTTAATGTCTCCATTTTTCTGTAATTCTGGGTTTCACCCTCGATTTTCTTCTGGACAGACGGAGGCTTCTGTCTGCCCTGGTGTTGACTCTGTTGTGGAGCGTATGCAACAGATTTGGGACCAGGTAGTGGAGAGGTTGTCCCTCTCTCAGGAGAGGGCCCAGCGGTTTGCTAACCGGCATAGGACTGATGGTCCTCGGTTTAAAGTGGGGGACTTGGTCTGGTTGTCCTCAAGAAATATTCCTATGAGAGTGGCATCTCCTAAATTTAAGCCTAGGTTCATTGGACCTTATAAGATCATGGAGATTCTTAACCCTGTTTCTTTTCGTTTGCTTCTTCCAGGGACATTTAAGATCCATAACGTGTTCCACAAGTCCTTGTTGAAGAGGTTTGTTGAGCCAGTGGTTCCTACTACTGTGCCTCCTGACCCTGTTTTGGTTGAGGGCAATCTGGAGTATGTGGTTGAGAAAATATTGAATTCTCGTTTTTCTAGACGGAAACTCCAGTATTTGGTTAAATGGAGAGGTTATGGTCAGGAAGACAATTCTTGGGTGTTTGCTTCGGACATCCATGCTAGGAGACTCATCCGTGCGTATCATAGAACTCATCCTGACCGACCTGGTTGCTCAAATGAGGGTTCGTTGACCCCTCCTCAAGGGGGGGTACTGTTGTGAATAGGCTGGAAATGAGTTCTGAGCAGAATCTCCCTCTGGTGGTTACAAACGGTACTGGACTGTCCAGTGAAGATTGTGAGGATTGGGAATCAGGTATTACTGACTGGTCTTATATAAGGGAGTCACCTTCCCATCAGGGTTGCCGGTGATCAATTGTTCTGGTCTCAATCCTTGATTCCTGTTTCCTTGGAAGCCTGCTGTGTTGTGACTGAATCTCCTGCTAACAGATAAGACATTTTCTTCTTTTTGTTTTTGTGCTTGATTTTTGCATTTTGTCCTGCACTTCTGTGGGGGCCTTCAGGGTCCCCTCTGGGGGCTTTTGCCTCTCAGTTCAGTTCAGCCACTGATGTTTGTACATTTACTTTTTCCAGTTTTCTCAGTGGCTGCTGTTTTGTTTTTGGTTACACCAGAGAACTAATTTAGGTGGTAGAGGTCGTGTGATCTCAGGTGTTTTTGAAATTAGTAGAGTTGGTGCTTTCAGGTTTTTTGGGATTGCAGTAAGTGCCCTTCCTATCCTTTTCTATTTAGTAAGTTTGGGCCCCAACGTTTGCTCATACTATTTTCTGTCTGTGTCAGTATTTCTTCTTGTCTAACCGCCATTACATGTTTGGGGGCTTTCTATGTTCTTTGGGGATCTGCTCCGGGGCAGATAGCTTTCCTCTTTCTATCTTTAGGTGTAGATAGTTTCTCAGGCTGTGACGAGGCGTCTAGGACCAACGTAGGAACGCTCCACGGCTGCCTCTAGTTGTGGTGGTTAGTCAGGGTACTGCAATCTCATAGTTTCCAACTGCTCTGGTGTATTTCCTTTTTGCCTGCTCTCCTCAGTTACCAAATCATAACAGCAATCCTAAAAGAAATCCTAAAAGTTAATATTGACCCTTTAACTAGCCTTGTAACATGATTTAGGGTAAGATACCAAACCAGAAACGCCTTTTGTAGACACCTGTTTCAGAGCATTTGCCCAACATAATTTCAAAGCAGGAGGACTGGTTTGTCATGAATGGCCAATGACAGGGTCTAAACGTAAAGGTTTCTAGAACATCTCTACTATCTGAAGGATATGTGATAAATGTATGATCTGCGGTGGTGGTGACCCCCTACAACAAGGGAACCTAGTCACTGGCTGCTCTAATCTCATTGTGTCTATGGAAATAAGGGGACCCTTCCCCAATCAAACATTTATCACTTTTATTATTGTGGGATAACCATTTTAAAAATTCTCATAAATTCCATATATTGATCTATCCAATAAAAATTTCTTAAGAATATTGTGTCTTTTTTAAAGTATTAAGACAAGTCTAACTATCTATCGCACCAAAATTGGCAGAAAATTGGTGATGGGGTAGGGGAAGACAGGAGGGAGCGTTAGACTTGTGAAAACAACAAACCTATAACTACAATCTATAAAAACATGTAGTATAAAATTTCTAATTCACTGTATTGAAATGCGTAGATTTAATGCCCTTTATTGAATAAAAGAAGATACCGGAGATCATGAAGGCTTAGTAAAAGGTTATGATTGAATCAGATTAATGAATTATATTGTGTCTGTAGCCATTTCAGATGAGTGTATTATGATAAAGGACATATCAATGTTTGACAGAGCGGAGCTGCGTTTTATCTTGACATTTGTCTGGCTCAGAATGCAATGCATTAAGAGCAAAAAATCATTAATGCTCTAAAAACTCAATACAAGCAAATACCCATGAGTGACAAGGAGAAGAAGTTGCACATGTCATGGATGTGTACGGGATGGGAATACATGTGCAGCACTGAATTAGAAACATTGCAATGCACTCTGAATACTTTCTCGTTATTATAACAATCTCTTTATGCTGATATTTTTTTATTTGTTTATGACAATAGACATTTACTTATTGGGCGCTGATGCTTTATGAAAGAGCCAAGTGGTTTTCTAATTATATTAAGCACATACAGCTCTGCCACTATTCTGACATAAGTAATTTTGCAAAAAGTCTTACTAATTAAATGTGTTTCTGAGGTTGAAGACTAAAAACTTTCATTATATAGTCTGATCCTGAAATCATATTCCATATTTGCCAATGTTGTAAAGCCCAAAAGAGTGACAATGAAATGCTGCCCCCAAGAACAGCCAGGAACATGGCCAAAATTCCATAACCTGCATGTAGTACCTCTTTCTTCTCTCCTAGGTTTTTTATAACGTTAGGTAACTATGGATAACAAACTTCGATTTGTATTAAAGCTATATACACAAAAAAAGTAGACTTGTTAATCAAGATTATTTGCAACATTTCTTGGTATTTATTTATTTTAGATTAATTTCAGCAAGAAAAGAAATCTAGATAGCCTTCAAGATATTAATGAATATTGGGAAAAAATATATCTATGCATTTAAAATTCTACTTCCATATCTTTTATAAACATATGCAATTTCCTGTTTACACCGTATAATGGTATAGGACATTTATGGGCTATCCTCATACGATTAAATACGGTATTTGCCAACATTTCACATGCAAAATTTGGGACATTTAAGCCACATACCAAGACTGCCAGGGAACACCCTCAAAATACTCAGAAACGCCCCCAACATGCCCACGATTAGATATGGGTTTATTAGGCTCTTCTACTTTCAAGGTGTGGTATGGTGGACTGCCCTGGTAATATCAGCACTACTGGCAAATATGCCAAACATGGGGCTATGTGACACTTTCAAATTGTTTGACCAGTGACATTCAGTAGTAAGTAACAGTACTTGTGCAATAAAGACATGCCAAGGAGAACTAATGCGTACTTGCCAATAGTGTTGAGCGATAGTGCTCGATATCTAAAAATATCGTATCGAAATTGTATCGCCGATAGCACTAAATATCGTCGATATCCGATTTCGATACCGGAAGTCCAATGTAAGTCTATGGGAACAAAATATCGCAACTAAAAAAAAACCTTTATTTCCTTGTAAACACTAAATATACACACATAGAATACATATATATATATATATATATAACATGTCATTGTGACATATATATATACATATATTTATAGTTTATACACTTCTACATAGTAAAATAGACTCTGATTCAATTGCCGGGTAAAGCAGTGACATACCCCATAGAAGTCGACGGGCTCGGTGCCGAGTACCCCAAAAACCTCTGGCTCTGTGCGACTCAACTTGGGCGTCACGAACAGGATTCTGTAGCTCGCTATAAGCGAGTCCTGTGTGCCTGAATTGAACTGGTTTTGTGCTTGAGAATTGCTAAAATCATCAGAGAATGTATTTGCCATTTTTCCGCCATATCTGCGTCACGACGAGGCACTGGTGAAGAAGAAGGGCGTGCTCTTCATGGGTGTACACACTCACTCAGTGACGCGAAAACGATGGCTCTAAATGGTACTGCAATGTAAGATCGTGCCCACAGCTCTTCAGTTCCGCCTCCTCATCCTCCTCAGTGTGCGGAAACTACCACGAAGGTCCCGCCTCACTACAAAAGAGGGGCCCTCTCCAGATGCTAATGACACATGTGACTTGGCAGAGATGGCTAATGGACACGAGCAGAAGTGTGAAGGGATGGAGCAGTCAGAGCTCTCCCCCCACGGAAGCGACCCGATCGCCACGGAACCACCTTTGGGCACCCGGCCTGGAAACCCTCCTACGCTGCAAGAAGCGGAGGATACCCTAAGAGGCCTGGCCCGGCACCGGGAGGAGGTCGCCAGGATGGAAGCCAGCTGGCGTGTCCTAAAACTAAACTTGGAGCGGCGCCAATCCCTCTTACCTGAAGTGTCTGTACCGGAAGGTGAGGCACCCGTTCTAGTAGAGGAGTCCGTGCGGGCATCCCAGCCCTTGCAATGTGATCCGGTTGACGTTGTCGCAGTGGAGGCACCCGTTCCTGCAAAAACCTCTGCACCGGCAGCACCCCAGATCCCGCTGTCTGCCCCCGTCGCTGAGACAGAAGAAGCGACACCCGTCCTCATGGAGGAGGCCGCGCAGGCACCAGAGGTCTATCAGTCTGTACCGGAGCCCCGACTGTCATCTGTTCCAGAGCCGGCTGCTTCCTCCGCAGGTGAGCGCCGCCAGGACTGGGGGGCGCCAGGAGAGCTGCCGCAAACCGGACACTGTAAGCTGCAGTTTGATGGTGGAGACATGGAGCTGCTGGTGGAGAAGAATTTCAACCGGCGTCAGGAGGAAGAGTGGAGACGTTGGGAGAAGGAAGCAGAGCGACAAAGGGAGCAGCGAGAATCCCAAAAACTTCGCCAACGTCAGCTGGAGAAGGACCGGGCAGATAAGGACCGGATGAGAAAAGATAAAAGTACGGTGAGGGAGCCGCGGCGTAAGGGTGCAGTACGGAGCTTTAAATTGAAAGGTGGTTGGGGCTTCATCCAGGAGCCTGGACTTTATTTAGAAGTTTTTGTGAACCGGCGGGACGTGGAGGCTCACCTCCCAGAAGGACACCCGGGGAGGGACCTGTTGCCAGGAGACTTGGTGACTTACACCCGACACTGGGGTTACAATGGATGGTACGCCCTAAATGTTACCAGGTGCGACCCCTACTCCCCAGAGTGTCAGGAACCTGTGAGACCCTCGGAGCCTTCAGCCTCCCACATCCAGGCCTCTGCACAAGTGCCCACCCCACGCCGTAAATCTCCCCAGCCTCCCTCAGTGGTCTCCTCAGCAGCCCCAGCTATGGACATGATAACTATAGCTGGCCCGTACCCGGCGCCTGTTAGGCCCCCTGGGGTTCGTTCAGTCCGGGACATAGGGTTCCAGACCCGGAGGGAGATGAAAGAGGTGGCCACACAGACCCAGATAGCGGGTCACGACTTGACTGTACAGGCCACACGACGTCATCAGGTCCTGGTGGTCCTTGGTGCCTCGGATGTTTGGCAAGCATCAGAAGAGTACCAGGTGGTACCTGGAACACCCCTGCCAAAGAATTATAAATAACCCAGACAGGGTCACTGTATGTAAATAGTTAAATTGTTTATGTACCCGGACGGGTGAATGTTCATAAAAAAGTTTTTTTATTTAATAAAAAAAAAAAACACAGTTTTCATTACTTTTATTACAGTCTCATCCTGCGACGCCATCGATCTCCTGTAAAAAAATGAAAAAAAAAAAAAAAGTATACCACCTGACCGACGCAGTCCATAGTAACGAGTGTCCCACGACGATCCAGCTCTGCTACATCAGAATGACAGGCAGAGCCTGTCATCCCGGCGCAGCACAGCTGATTACCTGCTTCCCCGGCGGTGACGTCATCGGACTGACTGCTTTACGGCCGGGATTACCCAGCAGTCACTGCAGTTATCGCGAGAAACTGCATGTGACCGCCGGGGAAAGATGATGGCGGCCATGAAGCAGTCCAGGCCGTGACCGCCGGAGATCTTCTGCCAGGTAAGTGCCGCTGACTCCTGACAGACCCGACCGACGGACACTCACAGTGACAGTGACAAATCCAATTCCGGTATTCGATAAGACGAAAATATCGAAACGAATTATCGAAAGGCCGATAGAGCTAATATCGGCCGATAGCCGATATTTACATTATCGTATCGCTCAACACTACTTGCCAACAGTCCTCATTTAGTTGTGTCTGTCCTTCAAACTGGTTCTCAAAGAATGAGGGGCTTAATAATACTGTGGGAAAAAAGGCTATTTTGGGGAATTCCTGACCATGGCCTGATAGTCATTGTGGTAAGACTTGAATTTCTTACATTTTGGAAATGTTGATAAATATGCTAAAGGTCTTTTTTTGGGGGGCGGTTATTAACAACTATTTCACTTTGTATTTACAAAACTGCTGATCTATATGTGATGCTGTTACATTGTTAGTTAAGTTAACTGCAAATAACAAAAACACAGAGGAGACATGAAGAACAGTGTTAGAGGTGGCAGACATGATGCTGAAATGCTGTTGTAGATCAAGATACTGAAAATGAACTTCTTAATAAATAACTATTGACTTATTATGAACAGTCAGTTTTTTACATTTAATGTCTTGGAAGCTAAACATATTTACAAGAATAAGAATATGAGCAACTTCAACAAGGTGAGTTCTCAGTATATAGTAGATGGTCACTACCAAACATGGTCCAAGGGAAGACTACTTGAGAAATGCAACTGGATAGTGAAACTTCAAGGAACATTGTTTATTGGGAACAAAGGCTAATTCTTCAGGACTCACTCATGGAATATTTACTATAGCACAAACTCCTTAAAATGTTAATACTGACTATGATATAAAGGTCTCAGAAGACACAAGGCGCCATAGCTTGCTGGATACAGACTTCGTACCTGCACATTAATCAAAATGAACATTCCTGTCCACCATTAAAAGCAGCTACAACGAGCAAAGGAGCATCCGAACTGGACCAAGAAGAAACAGGAAAAGATAGTCCATGCTAGTAAATCACATTACTTCTTTATATCAGGATTAGTGTTGAGCGATACGGTACCGCAAGTATCGGGTATCGGCCGATATTAGCTCTATCGGACTTTCGATACTTAGTTCCGATATTTTCGTCTTATCGGATACCGGAATCGGATTTGTCACTGTCACTGTCAGTGTCCGTCGGTCGGGTCTGTCAGGAGTCAGCGGCACTTACCTGGCAGAAGATCTCCGGCGGTCACGTGCTGGACTGCTTGATGGCCGCCATCATCTTTCCCCGGCGGTCACATGCAGTTTCTCGCGATAACTGCAGTGACTGCTGGGTAATCCCGGCCGTAAAGCAGTCAGTCCGATGACGTCACCGCCGGGGAAGCAGGTAATCAGCTGTGCTGCGTCGAGATGACAGGCTCTGCCTGTCATTGCGATGTAGCAGAGCTGGATCGTCGTGGGACCCTCGTTACTATGGACTGCATCGGACAGGTGGTATACTGTTGGTTTTTTTTTTTTCTTTTTTTACAGGAGATCGATGGCGTCGCAGGAATGAGAGTATAATAAAAGAAATGAAAACTGTGTTGTCTTTTTTATTTCAATAAAATACTTTTTTCTTGCTGTGTCTTTTTTTTTATACATTTAGAAAACTTTGGGATTAATAATGGATCGGTGTCTTATTGACACCTCTCCATTATTAACCGGGCTTATTCTCACCGTGCAATCAACGGTGACATTAACCCCTTATTACCCCGCTTGCCACCGCTACAGGGCAGTGGGAAGAGCCGGGTAAAGTGCCACAATTGGCACATCTTTTGATGCGCCAAATGTGGGGCTGCTGTAGCCTGGTATTATCAGGCTGTTGAGGGCCAAAATCCATGGGCCTTGACAGTCTTTTAATACCAGGCCGCAGCAGTCTGCATTTTACTTGGCTGGTTAACAAAAATAGGGGGACCCCTACGCCGTTTTTTTTTTTTGAGGGGATCCCCTATTTTTGTTAACCAGCCAAGCTAAGCAGACTGCTGTGGCCTGGTATTATCAGGCTGGCAAGGTCCATGGATATTGGATCCTTACCAGCCTGAAAAACCAGGCCTCAGCAGTCTGCTTCATCTGGCTGGTTAACAAAAATAGGGGGGACCCCACGCCAAATTTTTTTCGAGGGGATCCCCTATTTTTGTTAATCAGCCAAGATATGCAGACTGCTGTGGCCTGGTATTATCAGGCTGGCAAGGTCCATGGATCTTGGCTCCTTAACAGCCTGAAAACTCAGGCCTCAGCGTCCTGCTCATCGTGGCTGTTAACAAAAATAGGGGGGACCACGCATTTTTCGGGGGATCCCCTATTTTGTTAACCAGCCAAGATATGCAGATGCTGTGGCCCTGGATTATCAGGCTGGCAACAGGGTCGACTGGGCACCGGACAGGAGAAACTCGTGGCCTCAGTCCTGCTGTGGCCCTGATTGAAAGAAAGGGTCGGGACAGAGGGGTGGGTGGCCCCGGGCCCAGCTTGAGTGGGCCCACCCGACTCGTACGTACATCTCGGCAGAGCAGGAGAATCGCTCTCCCTGCCCTCTGCCCGACCGCTATGGGTCTGAACAGGCGTGGGGCGGCGTGCCAGCATGGCCCCGACCCTCTCGGAGTCAGCTGTATCGACATCCAGCGATAAAGCTACCGCTGAGAGACCGAGCGAGCGCTCCTATCTCCCTAACCCTCTCAGCGATGACAGCGGCGCATAACTCACTGCGCGCCGTCAGACGCAGAGAGAACATGACAGCAAGGAGCCGGGAGGTGAGTTTTTTTTTTTTTTTTTTTTTAATGGGGGTGCAGTCGAGTCCTGGCTGGAGAAGTCGTCATGTCGGTGTGGGCCAGATGGAAAAGACATGAAAAGTGAACAATTCCATTAGAAAGAACATCAGCGGTAAGTCATTATCTGTACCTGTGCTGTAATCTATTATATGTTCTGTAGGACTGGTATTATTTAACACAGACCATATGGCGGTAATATCAATATTGGTCTTTTTATATAGAGATTATTTTGGCCAACAGCGCGGTCATTTGCTGAGGTTCTCTGATGATGGACCCACTCAGAAGTTTTGCCCCCACTAAACCAAAACCCTAGCTACGCCTATGACTCTCTCTCTAGTCTTTCTTTCTCGCTCTCTGTTCTTTCCTTCTCGTTCTCTGTTCTTTTTTCTCTCTGTTCTTTCTTTCTCTCTTTTCTTTCTTTCCTCTCTTTCTTTCTGTTTGTTCTTTCTCTCTCGCTGCTCTTTCTTTCTTTTCCTCAGTACCAGCCACTGTGCCCTCATTACCAGTCAGTGTGATCAGCAGTGCTAAATGGTTACGCTTGGGGCGAGGATATGGGTGTGATTAGCTGTGAAATGGGTGTTGTCGGGGCGTGGCCTAAAATTTTCAGCGGTGCACAACATGCGCCGCAGCCTTTAATCCTCTTTCCTGTCTTCCAAATTTGGGAGGTATGCTGTATGACCTCCCTACAACTTCTGGCCATGCTCCTGATGAGCGCGACGGATGGTCTCGTGAGGGATCTCCTCCCACACCTGGACTAAAGCATCCACCAACTCCTGGACAGTCTGTGGTGCAACGTGGCATGGCCTAAAATTTTCTGCAGCATGCACAGCGTGCCACAGCCTTTGTCCCTCTTTCCCTTATTCAAAGGTTGGGAAGTATGATGTTGGGCCGCAAGAATATATTTTCTCTGGTGGGCCCAAGGTACTCCAGTCCGACGCTGCTGGCAAGGTTCATGTATGTTGGCTCCTTAACAGCCTTAAATACCATGCTTCAGCAGCAGGGGCGTACATATAAATCATGGGGCCCCATAGCAAAAATCTGAATGTTCCCCACCCCCCCAAAAAAAAAACCCAGAGGCATTGTAAATGTAAAGTGCCAGCACAGTGAGGGAAGTTGAGTCGCACAGAGACAGGGGTTTTGGGGGTACTCGGCACCGATCACGTCGACTTCTATGGGGGATGTCACGAGTAGCACAGCTCGGTCCGTGACCTGGGCGATCACTGGAATGTGGGATATTTCCAGGGGATGATAGAATGTTCGTGTAGTTTGTCGTGACGCCACCTGTAGTACCTGGTCAGGGTGTCCAGCGCTGCTGTGCAGGTCCTCTGGAAGGGATGGTGTAGTGCAGGTAGGTGAAAAGTCTTCTACAGGTAACACGCTATCCTTCCAGGGCAGATAGATGTGAGATAGAGCAATGGTGCAAAGTGATGTAGCAGAGTGGACTATGCGACGTAGTAAGAAAGCAGGAAACACTTCAAGTTAAACGTTGCATAATAAAATTTTTAATAATAACATTACAAAAGTGCAAATGGCTTATATTATGTGACATGTTTTGTTACTGTTCATACCCTTGATATGTGTTATACATGTGTGTTAATAAATACATATTCAACAAAAGTGCAAATAGCATTAGTGCCGAAGTTCGTGGAGACTTCTTAGGACTACAACCCCACCGGGGTAACTTCACAGTGTCCTTTACTTGTGCTTGTGGAGGACCCGCTCCAAACCTCCAACTGTGGTCTTGGGTGGGCTGCAAGACTTTCCTTGAGCAGACCTCACTTTCGGCCACACCAAACGGGTTTTTAGTTTCTGAGGTAGTTGAAAATAGTGCACAGTAAAGTTTTTTGTAAAACCAAGATGGAGCACCGAAGTGCCAACTACTTACAGAAAAATTTGTGAGCCAGTACAGTTCATGGCTTCAAAGTTCAACATTTTCATTACAGTGAAACACCATTACCCAACCTGGGTATATTAAGGCAACAATAAACTTGTTCTTCTGAACATTCACCCGTCCGGGTACATCAAACCATTACCCAACCTGGGTATTTTAAGGCAATAAACTTCTTTTTATGAACATTCACCCGTCCGGGTACATAAATAATTTAACTATTTACATACAGAGACCCTGTCCGGGTTATTTAGACTTCTTTGGCTGGCCTCTTCCAGGTACCACCTGGTACTCTTCTGGAGCTTGCCAAACATCCGTGACAGGAGCGTCCACCCAGACCTGATGACGTCGTGTGGCCAGTACAGTGACGTCGTGACCCGCTATATGGGTCTGTGTGGCCACCTCTTTCATCTCCCTCCGGGTCTGGACCCCTATGTCCCGGACTGAAAGAACCCCAGGGGGCCTAACAGGCGCCGGGTACGGGCCAGCTATCATTATCATGTCCATAGCTGGGGCTGCTGAGGAGACCACTGAGGGAGGCTGGGGAGATTTACGGCGTGGGGTGGGCACTTGTGCAGAGGCCTGGTTGGGGGAGGCTGAAGGCTCTTAGGGTCTGTCAGTTTCCTGACACTCTGGGGAGTAGGGGTCGCACCTGGTAACATTTAGGGCGTACCATCCATTGTAACCCCAGTGTCGGGTGTAAGTCACCAAGTCTCCTAGCAACAGGTCCCTCCCCGGGTGTCCTTCTGGGAGGTGAGCCTCCACGTCCCGCCGGGTTACAAAAACTTCTAAATAAAGTCCAGGCTCCTGGATGAAGCCCCAACCACCTTTTAACTTAAAGTTCCGTACTGCACCCTTACGCCGCGACTCCCTCACCGTACTTTTATCCTTTCTCATAAGTGCCTTCTCTGCCAGGTCCTTCTCCAGGTGACGTTGCCGAAGCTTTTGGGATTCTCGCTGCTCCCTTTGTCGCTCTGCTTCCCACTCCCGACGTCTCCACTCTTCCTCCTGACGCCGGTTGTAATTCTCCTCCACCAGCATCTCCATGTCTCCACCATCAAACGCCAGCTTACGATGTACGGTTTGCGGCAGCTCTCCTGGCGCCCGCCAGTCCTGGCGGCGCTCACCTGCGGCGGAAGCAGCCGGCTCTGGAACAGATGACGGTCGGGGCTCCGGTACAGGCAGGTAGAGCTCTGGTGCCTGCGCGGCCTCCTCCATGAGGACGGGTGTCGCTTCTTCTGCCTCAGCGACGGGGGCAGACAGCGGGATCTGGGGTGCTGGTGCGGCGTTTTCTGCAGGAACGGGTGCCTCCACTGTGATACTGGCAACCGGTTCAGATTGCAAGGGCTGGGATGCCCGCACGGCCTCCTGTACTGGAACGGGTGCCTCCACTGAGATACTGGCAACCGGTTCAGATTGCAAGGGCTGGGATGCCAGCACGGCCTCCTCTACTGGAACGGGTGCCTCACCTTCCGGTACAGACATTTCAGGGGGTAAGAGGGATTGGCGCCGCTCCAATTGTAGTTTTAGGGCCCGCCAGCTCGCTTCCATCCTGGCGACCTCCTCCCGGTGCCGGGCCAGGTCTCTCAGGGTATCCTCCGCTTCTTCCAGCGTAGGAGGGTTTCCAGGCCGGGTGCCAAACGGTGGCTCCGTGGCGATCGGGTCGCTTCCGTGGGGGGAGAGCTCTGACTCCTCCATCCCTTCCCACTTCTGCTCACGTCCATTCGCCATCTCAGCAAAGTCACATGTGTCATTAGCATCAGGAGAGGTGACATCTTTTGTAGGGAGGCGGGACCTTCGCGTTCGTTTACGCCCACTGAGGAGGATTAGGAGGCGGAACTCCAGAGCTGTGGGGCACGATCTTACATTGCAGTAACATTTAGAGTGTGCGGACATCGTTTTCGCGCCACGGAGTGAGTGTACGCCCACGAGAGCACCCCCTTATTCTTCACCTGTGCCTCGTGGCGCAGATATAGTGAAAATATATCGTCGCACTACCGTGGTGGTGCACAAGTAGGTTTCCCAACCCGTGTATAGTAAGGTAGATAAACTTGGCACTCAACTTATAGATGATAATCCCAAATTTTTATTGCAGTCACAGAACAGATAGAAGACGTTTCGGTCCAATAATGGCCTTCCTCAGTCCGACTGCTTGTGGCAAAGGAGTAGTGTGAATGAAGGCAGCTTGCCTTAATAGAAAGACCCTCCTATAGTTAGTTCCTGGTATGCCCTTCTTATGAGGTAGTCTCTAGTCGAGATACAATCCTAACCGGGATCAGGTACTGTGGACACCGCATCAGAGGAGAGACCCGCGCCACTGCCTGACGCCTGAACTGTTATCAAGGAGCCACTGCGGCCCACAGTACCTGATCCCGGTTAGGATTGTATCTCGACTAGAGACTACCTCATAAGAAGGGCATACCAGGAACTAACTATAGGAGGGTCTTTCTATTAAGGCAAGCTGCCTTCATTCACACTACTCCTTTGCCACAAGCAGTCGGACTGAGGAAGGCCCTTATTGGACCGAAACGTCTTCTATCTGTTCTGTGACTGCAATAAAAATTTGGGATTATCATCTATAAGTTGAGTGCCAAGTTTATCTATCGTGGCGCAGATATGACGGAAAAATGGCAAATACAGTCTATGATGATTTTTGCAATTCTCAAGCAAAAAAACAGTTCAATTAAGGCACACAGGACTCGCTTATAGTGAGCTTCTGAATCCTGTTCGCTGGGTGCGATGCAACATCTCTGTGGCGACTGGACCCTCGGGTGCTTCTGTCTTTTCACAAATGCCGGCTTTACCCGGCAATTGAATCAGAGGCTATTTTACTATGTAGAAGTGAATAAACTATAAATATATGTATATATATATGTCACAATGACATGTATATATATATATATATATGTATTCTAAGTGTGTATATTTTGTGTTTACAAGGAAAGAAAGTGTTTTTTTAGTTGCAATATTTTGTTCCCATAGACTTACATGGGACTTCCGGTATCGGAATCGGATATCGCCGATAGTTAGTGATATCGGCGATACCATTCCGATCCGATATTTTTAGATATCGAGCAGTATCGCTCAACACTAATCAGGATGCACAGTGGAATAAAAAGCAAAGTGTCAGATGACCTGTAATGCTTGAGAAATATCATGCATTGGTACGCTCATTCATGTATTTGTTTGCTCCTCAATCGGGCATTCATTCTGTAAAGTTTGGTGATAAAGTTTGCCTTAGTGACCTCTTTATTCATGGATACATTTCTACAAGGTCATGTAGTATCTTTGTTGTGACTTAAGAGAAAATAGCCATGACCAGGAACTTGTAGCAGCACAAAAAACCCTGTAAAAATGGTAATAGTCAATTGGGTGGGAGCGGTGTACTGATAATGAATTTATAAAAAAGCAACAAAAATGTTTTTAACTACACTTTAATGTCTACAAGATGTTTATAAATATAACTTTGGGAGTTGGGTGGGGACTGTACAATTTTATGTTGTGTCATCTGAACATAATTTCATTAATGTTACTGTGCAGATCACTCCTGCCTCTGTTCCATTACATTTCCAATATAAGTGATTGAGTAGTCATGCTGGTAATTAATAACGTAGTAAAAAAAAAATAATGTAGTCAATTTTGTAGTCAAAATTTCAAAAGGAAACAAAGAAATCAAATCTTTTGAAATTTGAATTCGCCATGGTTTGGCAATTTTTTTTTTTAAAATATGATTTTTTTTAAATTTGCCTGAAATTACTTTAATTGCCCTGAAAACATATGTATGACGCTCGGAGGTCTACTAGGACTGCATCCAAACCCTTTAATCTCTTTAATGCAACTATAGAATTGGATGGTAATCCGGTTATAAGCAATAGCCCATTTAATAGCACAGAGCACTGACAGACTTTTCATGTTTGTTAAAATAGAAAAAAAGGTCCAAAAATTAGCACAGCTGTTTGTGACAAGGAAGCATACCATTTGACACTGATTTCAGATATATATTTTTCTGTCAAACTATTGTGCTGCTTTGCTTCTGCTTTCTAGTGCATTAAGAATGAAGAAAAATTGTGCAACTGAAATTCAAATGCAGCAGAAAAGATATCAGCTACACCATATCATTGATCAATCACACAGTCTGGCACTGCTGCTGGCACCTCTTCTACATCGCTCTCCCTCTGTCAATTGAATGTCTGTATTATTTACAGACTACTACTCTCTTCTCCTGTGCTGCAGTTAAATAATACATTACTGTCTGGAGTATTTGCCCAATGTTTTAGGGCTTTCTCTTCCTATCTGTGGTCCTCAGCTGTGACCTCTGATTCACTCTGTACTCTCACTATCCTAAAATCACCCTAAAATGGTTGTTGCATTCCCTGCATAGGTTTTTATACAATCTACAATAGTCCATCCTCTGTCTGTGCTATATTATGTGATCTGATAGCTGCAAGGCATTATGTGGAAGCCCACATGGTCACACTTGAGGTCATATCTGCCTGCTCTTGCTGATGCAATCTTCTGCAGTGTGTTAAAAGGCGTCGGGCATTTTTTGGCACAAATTGAATCACATTGATCTCATTTGCTGAGACCTGTAAATTTAAAACAAAGTTGAACTCCAATTCGATTAATCTTTAACAGCAAGTAAAAAACAAGTCTGTCAATTTCCTTTATCTCCGCTCGAGCTAACTTTTGCCTTATTCATTGCATTTTTCTATAAAGAACCTGTTTGTAGCTTTCAGCTTCAGGACCTACAGTTCTTAGCGCTCACATTTGACCAAACAGCAATAAGCTAAAATGAGTCTTGCAGATTGCCATTTCAGTAAAGCCTCAAAGAAGAAAACCTACAGCGTGTAAATAAATTACTCACAGCAATAAAGTGAACCATCCCAGTGGCATGCCAAGAAAGTCTAGAGGACACATTCAAGTCATGCTGCCTGAAGTGAATAGAAGAAACAGTTGACACTGGGGAGAAAGATGCCTAATAACTCTGTCGTCTCTTGTGTTTAGAAAGTTTTTTATGAGGATTATAAATCTGTCTTGAAAACCCATTCACTTACATGAGTTGTGGTACCACATACAAGCCTTATAAAAAGAAAACATTAAAACTCTTTCAATAACTGCTGTTGTTGTCATAAAATGTTTGGAGTAGTATAAAAATCCTAAATGGTTCAAAATTTTACTATTTTATAAAAAATCATGTAAGTAAATTAAAAGCAAAAATGGTATCTGGAGCTTCTAAATGTTGCAATGAATGTACAGAGATATAGCTATCTTAAAGGGATCTTTCTAGGTGCAGCGCAATACACTGGTATCGGAGCACTCCCACAGTATTTCCTATAAAAGAAGGTGGCCACGGTTGGTGCTCCTTTATTTTGTACGAGATTGCCTCTGCAGTGTAAAGCAATGTGGAACAATATTTAAGCAGAGTTGTATGCCATCTGTAAAAATGGCATTGAATATGTCTGTAACATTTGATTGTATTGTGGTTTGGGTACTGAGCAGAGTTGAGCGAATTTTTAAAAATTCGGGTCCTATTATGATTGGCGGTGAATATTATTTTTGCAATAATCGCCGAACACAGTCAAACGTCGTTGGCGTCAATAATATGTGTCGTCATCGAACATATATGTGTCATTGGCACAAATATGTTCAGAACCGATCATCAAACATAATTTCGGCACGAATAGGGAATCAATATGGCAAATTCTGATTCGGCGATCGATTCCGAACATATTCGCTCAACTCTAGTGCTGAGCTTCTACCGGAAAAAATAAATTTGTCAACAATAATGTTGTAGCTACTTTCCAGTTGCATTGCAGAAGCGTAGTGAACTTATGGTTATTTACATTAGCAAGATTATAATGAAAGATCGTTCCTAGGAACGTTTGGTTCACAAGTCTAAAAAGGCTGCCAATCACCAAATGAATAAGCAAAATGCTAGGTCTTCAGGTGAAATAATATTTTGTGCTGGACAAAGATCATCTTTCTCGGCAGCACATAATCCTGTGTAAACAGGACTTGTGCTGTTAAGACCAAAGGCAGCCTGCGTGCACTGAATAATCTGTTATAGGTCGTTCAGTGTACATCATTAAGCAGAGTCTGCCTTTTTAAGCAAGCCAGTAAATAGCCGCCGCTAGGCAAATATTTGCCGTTCGACAGTCGTTTAATACCACAAGTCGGGTAGTGTACACCCACATTAAGAGGTAGGTCTGTTATGATATTGTGAACGGAGTGCAGGACTATAATTCAGCCTGTTACTATCAGTACAAAATAAAATATATATACAGTACAGACCAAAAGTTTGGACACACCTTCTCATTCAAAGATTTTTCTGTATTTTCATGACTATGAAAATTGTACATTCACACTGAAGGCATCAAAACTATAAATTAACACGTGGAATTATATACTTAACAAAAAAGTGTGAAACAACTGAAAATATGTCTTATATTCTAGGTTCTTCAAAGTTGCCACATTTTGCTTTGATTACTGCTTTGCACACTCTTGGCATTCTCTTGAAGGGAAGGGAAATATTTTTTTTTGAGAATACAAAAGAAAATTCTCATAAATGCAGACATTCAGCCTTACAAAGTATGTATGCTGACAGCAATTTTCTTCTCTCCACATCTATTTTACTTGTCAACTTTTACATTTCAATATGCCATATCAATAAAGTGCATTTTTGCAGATGCTTATTTTTTGGACATGTACCTACCTTGCATTTTGTTTTACCTAATTTTTTGGAAGGAGTTTAATTTTATTCAACAAAAAAGGTTACGAAAAATGTAGACATTCAAGTGTGTAGGTCTGTTTTTGCACCACTTTTACAATAAATAAGAATTTTGAGCCACTAGAAGCTGCAGAAGCACTAGAATCACCACTTAAAGCAACTATCCAAACAGCCATATAACAAAACAAAGACCACAATTGACTTCCTTAGCCTTTGACTTCATATTAGTGGGGATTTTTTTTCATTATGCTCTTCTTATATAGCGTTATCATTTTACGCATCACTTTACATACATTATCATCGCTGTCCACAATGGGGAAGAAATGGGCATTATGTAGTATATGACAACTCACTTATCTCAGTCACAGCAGGAAGAGGTTACCTCTGATAGCGACACTGTCAGTTGTAGTCCATGTTCTGCAAAGAGCAGTCTGTCTGATCAAAAATGACTTAGGGTATGTTTACACCGGGAATTTTTTGCTGTGCTTTTTTATGCTTTTTTATGCTAATTTTCAGCTGCTTTTTACAGTACCAGCAAAGCCTATGAGATTTCAGCAATCTCATGCATACACATTGGTTTTTTGTGTCATCAGGATTTTGTGCTTTAATGCTAATTTTGAACATAGAGCATGTCACTTCTTTCAGCATTTTTGCAGCGTTTTTCACCAATTGGCTTGAATGGGTGTTGAAAAAAACACTGCAAAAATGGAGCAAAAATGCACCCAAAATGCAGGTATCATTATTTGCAGCATTTTTTTCTGCAGATAAGCCATGGACATTAGCATGGACAAAGAGACACAAAAAACGCACCAAAAACGCAACTTTCCTGCCAAGAAATCAGGTTTTGCTGCAGAAAAAAAGGAGCAAAAACGCCCAGTGTGAACTTACCCTAAGACTAATGGCTAATGTTAAAAAACAAGACAAGTCTGCCACTGCACTATGTTTTTAAATGATTACGACCGGTTACCATTGATTTCTATAATGATGGCACTTTGACATTACTAAGGTTGTGTTTGTCTTAAAAATCTTAAAAAAGGTTGGATAAAGTCTTAGGTGACCTCAAAGTAACTTGTTTTTTTAATGGAAATTCAATGGTTGACAATATTTCTGTTTGCTATACATTATTTTTTTATTTTCTCAACATGGTAAATTTGAAATTAAAAAAATTTGATTGCCTATAAACGTTACGCATAGGTCATGGAGTTTACAAAAACACACAGAATCCTTTAGAACTAGTAATTATTGTTATTTTTATACAATATGTCTTAATGAGTTTTAATATAATGAGGCATCAAAATTATCAATGTCTAAAAAATTAAACTGTTACTCCTTTACATGACTTCTGCAGTCACTTATTTTTCTGATCCAGATCTCTTGAGACCTCTACTTTATGGAACATCAGCAGTTGGAAGGATGAGAAATAAAGTTATTCTTCACATAAAAGATCATATTACGTTTGATGTCTTATTTTCCATTGTAACTGCATTTTTTGATTGCAACAAACTGGCATTTTTAGCTTTCCTATTGTAGTACACAACTTAGGCAGACAACAAAGTTCCACTTTTTCATATCAGAAAGAAGAAACAAGAAACCAGAAATAGAATACATAACACTAAAGAAGAAACATGACGAGCTACGTTACCTAGATATTTTATTATTATTATATGTTAAACTTTGGAGTTTCCAAAATTCTATAAGATAAAATGTACATAAAAAGATGAATAATAATATAATATTTTTATTGCTGAATTTATATTCTGCTAATGTTGACAATCTTAATGGCTTTTAAAGCAACGTTGTTTGAAGTGCTAGTTCTTTATCCTACTGTACATTGTCTATCAAGACACTGAAAAATCAGGACATGCTGCAAGATTTCAACTCAGAAGCCCCTGAACAATTTTTGCTGCAACTTGGATAAATTATATTTCTTAGGCTAAAGTCACACAAGCGTAAATTCTCTTATCTGAGAGAAAGAGGTTGATTGTGCAAATCACACTCTGATCAAACTCTTGTCAGAATTTGATGAGAGTGTGATCGTAGTGTGATCCAATTTTCTGTGATGAGGAGAAGATGGGGAAAAAAATGTCTCCATCTATTCCATTCTGTCAGTACATGAAAAACAGACTGTACACAGATGTCATCCGCGTACAGTCCGATGTTTTCCCTGGACTCATTTTCTTGCTTGACCAAGTGTAATCCAAATATTGGCTCAAACTCAGGCATGCACTGATTTTTTTCTTAGTACCGGACATGTGCATGGCCCCATAGAATAACAATGTGCATGAGCCCTAAGCTTGCTTAATTTGTCATCTCGGATATATCCACTGGGCCTAAATTGACGCCTTTTGGTCTCCATTACTAAAGTAGGGGCTTGATGTCACCTGACAGTACAAAGGTGACATTAACCCCCCAACTATCACCCCTGTTGCCACCACTACAGGGCCAGTGGGAAGGGTGAGGCTAAGTGCCAGAATTGACACATCTTATAGATGAGCCTTTTCTGGGGTGGCTGAGAGATGATTTTTTTAGCCTGGGAGGAGGTGGGCAAGATCCATGGCTCCTTCCTAGGCTATTAATATCAGCCCACAGCTTTGCTAGTTATTAATTATAGGGGGACCCTACATCATTCTTTTGGAGGGTCTCCCATTTTAATAGCCGGTAAAGGCTAAGTATACAGCTGTGAGCTGATATTAATAGCCTGGGAACCTCCATGGGTGCACGAGCCCTAAGGTTGCTTAATTTGTCATCTCGGATATATCCATTGGGCCTAAATGCTATATAAGTCTTTAGACCAAGTAATAGCACATAACCTTCCCATTCAGTCTACCAACTGATGGCAAGATTGGGTGGTGACATTTATCAGCTCTTACTCTGCATAGGAATTGTAAAGCCATTGTAAAGGTTTTCACTATGCTATAATATAATGTCAATTGAACATTTCTAACTAGATGATATTGAGGAACATAATTTAATTTTGGTGGTAAAAATAAGGCTTTCCAGAATGACCAGTTTCATAGTTAAATATAACCTATGTTAATAGTGTACCTCTAATTTTGCAACTTTTTGGTATGACATAAACATGTTATAATGTTTTGTCAAGATTAAACTCAGACATGTCTGAGGTAGGATCAGAATGCATGTCAAAATTGGAAGTACAGTAAGTACTACAGATAAGTGAATCAGTTTGATTTGTGAATTAAATTTGTGTGACATTTATATAGGAATATGTATATCTTTGTACTATGTGTTAGGGTTCGAGTTCCCGCTGCTGCACAAGGGGAGTCCCCCATTCATCTCTGTCCGCAGTGGAGCCTGCTCAGCTTAGATGTCGGTCCCAGCGTCTCACCCAGTCTAACAGTGTGCAGAGGATTACTGCTGCTCATCCAGGCTCTGCTATTGTGGCCAGTACTGGTTAGCGGCGAGCAGACGTCTTTAGGACAAAGTCCTTGTTTTCCCCTTCTGAGCATGCCCAGAGTGAGATCTCTCATTGGAGATCAGGGGTCACATGCTCAAGTACTGCAGCAGCTCCTATTGGTCCGCCAGGAAGGTCCTGTGACTACTGATGTTCTGGAACAAGTTTCATTGGTCCTTGTTTCTGGCAGGTCCTGTAGCTGTTACTATGTAAGGGTAGCATGGCTGGGCCGTCATGCGCTAGTATCAATCGTCATATGCTTTGCGCCAGTGTGGTCATGCGTGTGTGTGGTTAGGGCCCGGCTGAAATAAGCCCCTAGAATACCGACTTAATCGGTGAGGAGTTTGGTATGCTAGCTGGTCAGGGTCGGTGTCCTAGATGCCCTAGATTACCGGCATAACCGGTGAGGAGTTTGATTGCCGTATTCAGGGCCTGGCATTCAGATGCCATAGATTGCGGGTGTCTCCCGCGAGGACATTAGCGTTCTATGTTCGCTTAGCAGTCAACTGTGTACCTGGGTGCCTGACAGGACACAGAAGTTTGTCTCAGCGGCTCTGTGACGTAACAGGGTTCGCTTTCAACGCTAGACAGCGCCCTAGCATGTTTATTTTGCGACTCAGTGGTGTTAAGTGAGTTCGCACACATCGCCATATAGCGCTGCGGCACTCCTTCTAGCAGCTCTGTGGAATAACAGAGTTCGCACATATTGCCACAGCGCGTTACAGCGTTTATTTTGGCGACTCTGCGGGATAACAGAGTTCGCTTCTTGCGCCATTTTACTAGCAGCGGGCTCCGCCTGCACGGTGGACCCCGGGCTGTGAACACACCTCTTTACATAATATATTTGGTGCGTTCCGCAGACCCTAACACTATGTTAGCCAGTAGATAGAAGAATATTTAGAATTGAGAGTCCTCAGTGGTTGATTCCTTTTGATGCCTAACTGAAAAGATGGTAACAAATTGCAAGCTTTCGAGACTACTCAGGTCTCTTCATCAGGCAAAGACTAATACAAAATCTGAAGAATTACATATTTATACACAACACAGCACAGAAACAATGCAATAGGTAAGACAAGTGATGTGAAGCAGAACTGTCATTATGGGAGATAGCGATGAACATAAATATTGGAACAGTTCATAGATAGGGGGTGTGAAAGTTTTACTGTCCTCTGATTGGGGTCTGGTTCTGTGTTGTGTATATATATATATATATATATATATTTATGTTCATCTCTATCTCCGATAATGACAGCTCTGCTTCACGTCACTTGTCTTATCTATTGCATTATTTCTGTGCTGTGTTGTGCATAAATATGTGATTCTTCAGATTTTGTATTAGTCTTTGCCTGATGAAGAGACCTGAGTAGTTTGGAAAGCTTGCAATTTGTTACCATCTTTTCAGTTAGCCATTAAAAGGTATCAACCACTGAGGACTCTCAATTCTAAATATTTTGTGACATTTATAGGGATCTGTTAAAGCCTGCAAATTTCAGAAGATTACATTAGCCTGGGAAAGTTCCCATGACCTCAGCGTGGTTGAGGAGGCTTTCCCATAAATGCTTTGCCACTGTCACATCACATGGTAGAGCACAGCCAATTACGAGGTAATATAGCCTGAATGAAGGCAAAAGCAATAAATCCAGCAGTAGTTTGGTGATTTTGGATAATGAGAGGATGTCACAGCTCACGATTTAGCAACAGAGAGAAAGCCAAAAAACATTGAAGAAAGTGTGTGACCATACAGCTGTGAAGAAGATTAGTGTGTGAGGAAAAAACTATAATGCAGATTTTATTGGTAGGGAAAAAGAAATAGGGGACCTCAGAGTGTCATACTTATCTTGTTAGGGCTATTGATAGTTCTTAGAATGAATGTCTGCAGTCGCGTAATGTTTCCCCTGAATTCCCCTAGGACCACCCAGATTTCTCAATAAAAGAAAATTGAGAAAAGTGCACGAGTTTATTGGGCTAATGAGCTCAAGTATGCAGATTGCATAGATGTGGTTACATGACCAAAGAGGGAATTACTAGTGTGAGATATGTAATGACTGACAGGCTGCTCTCCTGACCTACATGTCTCACACTGGTAATGCCCCCTTTTTAAAAAAAAAATCTCTGGAGGCAGATTTTTAGGAGGATCAGTGTCCGGCCTATAGATCTTAACAGCTCCTTTATATATTTTTAAAAACGTGGATTTCTTGAGAACATGACAATGGATTGCAAAATGTCAAGGCATCATTTTATTCAGCTTTCTATGACCTACATGTCCATGTAGATGGCTTAAGAGGATTGAT
Source organism: Oophaga sylvatica (assembly GCA_033576555.1). Taxonomy (NCBI): domain Eukaryota; kingdom Metazoa; phylum Chordata; class Amphibia; order Anura; family Dendrobatidae; genus Oophaga; species Oophaga sylvatica. The sequence continues at coordinate 475,537,626 of JARQOD010000005.1, forward strand.
CCTATCGACAGATTCAGTTTAAACAGTAAAAAATGGACAGCACTCAAATTACACAGATCGCTTTTATGTAGTGTCTGTTTTTTCATGGATCCATTGATTTGAAAAGGCAAGTTTGATCCATGACTTGGATCAAAACAGAAATTTCAGGGTGTTTTTTTTATTGAGGGAGGAGCTTTCAAACACTTCATCTGAAAAAAACAAATAAGTATATGAACATTCCAATATACTGTGATGAGTATGTGTTCTAACCATGACAATAGAGTATGTATGTGGGAAAACAGAATTGTAAATGAGTCCTGTGGGGCAAGATTAGACCTATATGAGGAGAACTTATTACTGGATTTACCATTAGCAGTACATTTATGCCTATGGTATTGTAGTTAACTTTTTAGACTTGCACAGTTTGAAACACCTTATATACAACATGCACAGGGTTATAATTTCTTTTTTTCCCCCATAGTAAAACTTGAAATTTGAAGATGGACATGACTTGAAAAGTATTTACTGTCCGCTATAGAGTGATATCAATGGTTTATTATTACCCTAAACTTTTTAATTTAAATATGAAAAATAGTAAATATTTGGAATTAAGTTATCTTCCAGCAGGAGCCTAAACATACTGCCAGAGCTACAATGTAATGGTTTAAATTAAAGCATATTTCATGTGTGTGAATGGCTCATTCACAGTCCTGACATACTGTAAATCCCATTGACAATCTGTGGCAACACTTGAAAATTACTGTTCACAGATATCTTCATCCAATCTCACTGATCTACAGTAGAGCTAGTTTGCACAGAAGAATGGGCAAAAAATTCAGCCTGTAGATGTGCAAAGCTGATAGAGACATAGTGCAAACGACTTGCAGCAATAATGACAGTGAAAAGTGGTTCTACAAAGTAATAACTCAAGGGGGCTGAATACAAATGAACATTTAATCAAATGGTGATTATCCTTGCTTAGACTACAGCATCACTCATGCATGCTAGTCCGACTTGGCCCCTTTCTGTGATAAGAGTCTCACTGTCTATATAAAAAGTACATAGAGAGCCTGATGTGGGCAGGGTTAGCTTTCTCAGCTCTGCTGCATTGCTAAATCTAAAAACTCTAAACTGTCAGAACGGCTGCACCCAGTAATCGAAGTGATACATCTTTGTTTTAAGAGCATCTGCCTACATTATTCTGCTATCAAATGAGGTAGCAAAAACCTGCTGACAGATTCACTTTAAAGCACTGTATATGGGGTTTGTCTAGTTTCCATTTATGGTTTAGTTTTAGAATGTAAGAAAGTCTTAGATGCAGAAACTCTGCTTCCATTCTAAAATAAACAGCAAAAAAAGGTAGAACAGACAAGAAGAAAGAATTATTGCACATGTGAACATAGGCTAATTTAGTCAGTAATTTGAGTCAGGAATCTTGTCATCAGAATGTTAACTCTTGAGCTCATAGTTTTTTTACATTTGCATTGCCCATTTGTTCCGATCTATAAACACAAAAAAAAAGCACAGTAAAGCCAAAAAATACATGTCCACATTGGACATTACCTTTCTGAATCCTGCTCATACAGGTATTATACATATGACCAGGTTTTTAAATACATCAGATAGGAATTACATACATTAGTCAGGGACTACTCTAATACAGGTATACCTTGACATTTGGTAGAGCGGCTTAATATTCATTTTTTGCAAAAACGTGTTAACCAAATACCCTGTGTTTTTCCATCCTTTTATTATAATTTGCTGTTTACTGTTATTTTTTTGCAACAGAGTATTTTTTGGTTTTACTGTACTTTTATTTATTTATTTTATTTTTTGTGTTTTCAGTCTTCTGGTGGTGTGAACAATGTCCTTACAGGCTTGTTCGCTGTGTGCGTGGCTCATGTGTTTTTGTTTTAATCAATTGTTCCGATCTATAGTAGATGTGGTTTTTATCAATGAAAATAGTGTATTTTATCTCATTTCATCACGTGAAAAAGTGTAATATATTTTATGCATTGTAGCTAAACCAACTTTGCAGGGTTTGATTAGAGGCACCTGCATAGCTTGTTACTAGGATCAGGAAGGAGGTTCACTTGCAGTGTGCTGGGGAACTAAGCAGGGTGTAGATTCTGCCGAGAGCTGCAGAGAACTGTTCGTTGCAGACTAAACTCAGACAGTTGAAGTGATAGTCGCACATGTGAGAGACTGTGGTCTGTGTCTGGGAGAAGAGGTGAAAAGACCTCTTGATGGTGGCAGAACTTGAGAGACAGGTGGACGTTTATTTGATTAGTTGAGCCTGCATGTGCCTGTCTATGGACTGTTTATTTGGTTCCTTTAAGCCGGAGAAAGGCTGTTTATTTTCAGTTCTGCTGGAAGTTTATGCACTGTCAATAAACCTCCCTGTTTGACCCAGAAATACATGCCTGTCTGAATGGTACCAGCTGCCTGAAAGCGAGTAAATCCCTACAGAATGAATAAGTGTATCATGTGTCAAATTCGAGTCTTATACTATTTTTCTGCATTCTAACAATAGTGTTAAAATTCCACTCAATATTCTTTATTATTATATATAGGAAGAATCTACAATACAATATATCTCAAATATAATGGAAGCTTTAAAAAATATCCTCATGAAGCAAATACATGAGGCAGCGAATCTAAGAGAAGTCATTATTATGGGAGACTTAAAGTAGACTGATATAAATTGGGGAGCAGAAACCCACAGGTTCAGCAAAGGAAGCATGTTTTTCACAACAATGAAAGACAATACTTTTCACAACTGGTGCAGGACCCAAAGAGAAGTGGGTCACTTCTAGACCCAATATTAACCAATAGGCTAGACCACATATCCAGTATACAGGTTGGGGCTACCTTCGGAATAGTGATCACAAAATATTACGTTTTCACATATTCTTTAATATTATACATAGTAGAAGGGCTACAAGGATACTAATTTTCAGGAAGGTGAATTTTCAACAGTTGAGATATGATCTTAGTGCCATAAACTGGGACAGTGTCCTAAGTAATAAAAGTACACAAAGCAAATGGGACAATTTTATAAGCATTCTGAATAGAACCTGAGCACCAGGGCCAGACTGGCTATCTGGCAATTCTGGCAAATGCCAGAAGGGCCTGTCTGGTCATGGCCTGCTGCTTGTCTGCTACATTGTTAACATAATCGGTGTTCTCAAGACACCCATACTGTTGAGAGTTGTGACAAAGCACAAAGTCACTGACTCCATCACTTACCCCAACTGGCCACGGGTATCATTAGAAATATTGGTCTTGTAGTAAATCTTGCTTTCCTGCATCCAGGTTAATATTAGTAATATATCTCATCTGGTGCTTGGCGACAGTGACACCATGGGCCTGTAAAATTTCAATGCCAGAGCTGAAGTTCAGTCCGAGTCCAGTACCTGCTGAGCACAATATATAATCCATGGGAATAAACAAGCTAGAAATAGGAGGAAACTACTAAGGCTAAATAGAGCTGTAAGGGGTGCAATAAATGACGACAAAAAAAGCATTTAGAGAATTAAAGCAGGAGATTAGTGGCAAGGTATTTAAAAATTATAGAAAATAAATGAATTGTGTAAAAAGCAAATCAAGGCAGCAAAGACTAAGACAGAGACTCATTGTCAAAGAAAGTAAAAATATTCTTCAACTACATAAACAGTATGAAACTCAAAGAATGATAGTCTTGCCCCCCTCAAAAATAGTCTGGGTGAAGTGGTGGGAAAGACCAATCTCCTTTCTCTACAGTATTTCCATGAGAAAATCCCATGATAGATGACAAGGTTCAGGGATACTAGAAATTCTCCATTAACCCCTTTATTCCATCCAACGTACTATTCCGTCCATGTGACCCTGGACCTAATTCCCATGGACGGAATAGTACGTCATGGGTGATCAGCTGCGCTCCCGTGGGAAGCGCAGCTGATCGCGGCCGGGTGTCAGCTGTTTATCACAGCTGACACCCAGCACTATGTGTCAGGAGCGGTCATGGATCGCTCCCGGAACATTAACCCCTGGCACACCGCGATCAAACATGATCGCAGTGTACCGGGGTCACAGGGGAGGATCGCGCAGGGAGGGGGCTCCCTGCGCGCTCCCCTGAGACCCTCAGAGCAGCGCGATGTGTCGCACTGTTCCGAGGGTCCGTCCTCCCTCCAGTTCCCCGGATCCAAGATGGCGCCGGGGTCCTGCAGGGAGGCGGCTTCCTCAGTGCCTGCTGAGAGCAGGCGCTGAGGAAGCCTGCAGCGATGCCAGAGCGATCGCTGGTGTGACAGAGTGCTGTGCACACTGTCACACCAGCGATTTGCTAAAATACTGTGATGTCCCACCCTGGGACAAAGTAAAAAAGTAAAAAAAATAAAAATAAAAAGTGGTAAAAAAAATCATAAAAAAAAATATATATATTCCCCAATAAATTTGTTTCTTCCTGTAAATAAAAAAAAACAAAACAATAAAAGTACACATATTTGGTATCACCGCTTCCATAACGACCCCCCCTATAAAACTGTCCCACCAGTTAACCCCTTTAGTGAACCCCTTAAAAAAAAAAAACAAAGCAAAAAATCAGTGCTTTATCATCATACCGCCGAACAAAAAGTGGAATAACACGCGATCAAAAAGACCGATATAAATAATCATAGTACCGCTGAAAACGTCATCTTGTCCCGCAAAAAATGAGCCACCATACAGCATCATCAGCAAAAAAATAAAAAAGTTATAGCTCGCAGAATAAAGCGATGCAAAAATAATAATTTTTTATATAAGATTGTTTTTATTCTATAAAAGCGCCAAAACATAAAAAAATGATATAAATGAGGTATCGCCATAATCGTACTGACCCGAAGAATAAAACTGCTTTATCAATTTTACCACACGCGGAACGGTTATAAACGCCTCCCCCAAAAGAAATTCATGAATTGATGATTTTTGTTCATTCTAACCTCCCAAAAATCGAAATAAAAAGTGATCAAAAATGCCACGTGGTCATAAATGGTACCAATAAAAACGTCACCTCGTCCCTCAAAAAATAAGACCTCACATGACTCTGTGGGCCAAAATATGCAAAAATTATAGCTCTCAAAATGTGGTGATGCAAAAAACTACTTTTTGCAATATAAAGCGTCTTTTAGCGTGAGAGCTGCCAAACATAAAAACCCGCTATAAATAGTAAATAAAACCCCCCTTTATCACCCCCTTAGTTAGGGAAAAATAATAAAATTAAAAAAATGTATTTATTTCCATTTTCCCATTAGGGTTAGGGTTAGGGTTGCGGCTAAAGTTAGGGTTAGGGTTGGCGCTAACGTTAGGATTAGGGTTAAGGTTGGGATTAGGGTTAGGGGTGTGTTAGGGTTAGGTTTGTGGTTAGGGTTGGGAGTAGGGTTAGGGGTGTGTTGGGGTTAGGGATGGAGTTAGAATTGGGGGGTTTCTGCTGTTTAGGCACATCAGGGGCTCTCCAAATGTGACATGGCGTCTGATCTCAATTCCAGCCAATTCTGCATTGAAAAAGTCAAACGGTGCTCCTTCACTTCTGAGCTCTGCCATGCGCCCTAACAGTAGTTTACCCCAGCATATGGGGTATCAGTGTACTCTGGACCACAAGAGTTATTGTGCAATTTGTCCTATTTCTTCTGTTACCCTTGGGAAAATAAAAAACTGGGGGCGACAAAATCATTTTTGTAAAAAAAAAATGATTTTTTTGTTTTTACGGCTGTATGTTATAAATTTTCTGTGAAGTACTTGGGGCTTCATAGCGCTCACCACACTTCTAGATAAGTTCCTTCTGGGGTCTATTTTCCAAAATTGGGTCACTTGTGGGGGTTTCCACTGTTTAGGTGCATCAGGGGCTCTCCAAATGCGACATGATGCCCCCTGACCATTCCATCAAAGTCTGCAATCCAAAACGTCACTACTTCCCTTCCGAGCCCAGACGTGCACCCATACAGTAGTTTTCTCCCACATATTGGGTATCAGCGTACTCAGGACAAATTGGACAACAACTTTTGGGGTCCAATTTCTCCTGTTACCCTTGTGAAAATAAAATATTTGGGGTGAAAAAATCATTTTTGTAAAAAAAAAAAAGATTTTTTATTTTTACAGCTGTACGTTATAAACTTCTGTGAAGCACTTCGGGGTTCAAAGTGCTCACCACACTTCTAGATAAGTTCCTTGTGGGGTCTATTTTCCAAAATGGGGTCACTTGTGGGGGGTTTCCACTGTTTAGGCGCATCAGGGGCTCTCCAAATGCGACATGACGCCCCCAGACCATTCCATCAAAGATCAAAGTCTGCAATCCAAAACGTCACTACTTCCCTTCCGAGCCCAGACGTGCACCCATACAGTCGTTTTCTCACACATGTTGGGTATCAGCGTACTCAGGACAAATTTGTCACGCTGTCTAATGATATGAATACAATGTCAGTAAACTATTTATACAGGAACCACACTCAATACAACATATAGTTTAGCAACATCAGAATGTAAGTATAAAATAGATTTACCTGACACAATATCTGCAGAACTTAGGGTTAATCTTGAATGTCACGCTGTCTAATGATATGAATACAATGTCAGTAAACTATTTATACAGGAACCACACTCAATACAACATATAGTTTAGCAACATCAGAATGTAAGTATAAAATAGATTTACCTGACACAATATCTGCAGAACTTAGGGTTAATCTTGAGGACTAGATGTGCAGAAACTATATAGTTGAACTCAGGGTTAATCTTGAGGACTTGATGAGCTGTAACAGGAAAGAGGAGGACCGGGGTCTAACCTGACCCTACACTGGGGTCCTAACTAATCCCTTTCCTTGGAGGTACTGATAATGGTTCAGAGGTCCAAGTCTCCAGCCTAACCCTGTCTCCTGTCAGACCCTGAACCCTGTAATCAGTCCTAAGAAGGACCCTGATTACCACCAAAGGGATATGGGCTGATCTCAGCTAAATACACAGATTAGACATATAAGACAGACAGGATAGCACTCACTTGCATGCACACTCAAACACTGAAGGAACATAAATGGTCTGGGAAATAAACTCTAAACAAGTTGAGCTTAAAACAGCTAAGGAGCTCTCAACTAAAGTCTATACAGATTCATTCCTATCTGTGGACTGCATGAAGGATTTCACTGGCAACTCCCAAAGCAGACAACCAGGAATTTAAAGGAAACCAATCAACAAATAATCAATTGCAGCCGGGAGAAACTGCACCCAGTCCCAGCACCGAGCACAGACAGAATTAACTCCCTAGCTGCCAAACACAAAGAAACAGCAACTCAGCTGTGAGAAGTCAAAATGTGCAACCGCGACGATCTTCGTAGCAATGCACACATGACAGTACCCCCCCTTCTACGAGGGGCCTCCGGACCCTCAGGGCCAGGCCTGCCCGGGTGAGTTCTGTGGAAGGTCTGAACCAAACGATCTGCATTAACATCGGACGCAGGGACCCACGTCCTCTCCTCCGGACCATATCCCTTCCAATGCACCAAGTACTGAAGGGACCGGCGATTCAGACGAGAGTCAATGATTTTTGATACTTGAAATTCCAAGTTACCATTGACCAACACTGGAGGAGGAGGTAGAGGTGACGGTATGACTGGTGCCACATACCTTTTAAGTAATGACTTGTGGAACACATTATGAATTTTAAACGTAGAAGGGAGTTCCAGACGAAATGCCACAGGATTAATTATGGAACTGATCCTGTACGGCCCGATGAATCTGGGACCCAGTTTCCAGGAGGGCACTTTAAGTTTTATATTCCTGGTAGACAACCATACCAGATCGTTCACATTCAGATCTGGACCAGAAACTCTCCTCCTATCAGCCATACGTTTGTAACGGTTCCCCATCGTACTCAAATTATTCAATACACCTCGCCACACAGAAGCAAGTGACGACGAAAAACGCTCCTCCTCAGGAACCCCAGAAGGACCCCCCCCATTGAAAGTACAAAACTGGGGATGAAAACCATATGCCCCAAAAAACGGGGACTTACCAGTGGACTCGCTCCGCCTGTTGTTAAGAGCGAACTCTGCCAAAGGCAAGAAAGAAGACCAGTCCTCCTGGTTCTCCGATACAAAACACCGGAGATATGTCTCTAAACTCTGATTCAGACGCTCTGTCTGACCATTGGTCTGTGGATGAAAAGCCGAGGAAAACGACAATTGCATCCCCCGACGTAAACAAAATGCCCTCCAAAATTTGGACACAAACTGAGACCCCCTATCTGACACCACATCAGAAGGCAACCCATGAAGTCTCACGATCTCCCTAATGAACACCTGCGCCAGCGTTTTAGCATTAGGGAGTGCAGGAAGAGCAACGAAATGTGCCATCTTACTGAACCTGTCAACAACCACCAGTATGACAGTATTCCCAGACGACGGAGGAAGGTCCGTAATGAAGTCCATAGATAAATGGGTCCATGGACGCTCCGGAAGTTTCAAAGGTAAAAGGGTCCCAGACGGTCGGGTATGAGGAGTTTTAGAGCGAGCACAAACCCCACAGGACGTGACAAAAGTTATAACATCTTTATTAGTGTTAGGCCACCAAAATCGGCGAGAAAGAAGATCTAAAGTAGCCTTACTCCCTGGATGTCCTGCTAAAGCAGAATTATGATGTGCCTCAATAACCTTTTGTCTCAACTGATTCGGGACAAACAGTCTCCCTGGAGGTCCTGCAGGGGCGTCCCCCTGAGCCTCTAACACCTCCTCCTCAAGCTCAGAACATACAGCCGACACTACCACCCCCTCCTGAAGGATAGGAATTGGGTCGTCCGTTTTCCCGGCCCCTGGGAAACTGCGAGACAAGGCATCAGCCTTTACATTCTTAGACCCCGGACGATAAGTGACGACAAAATTAAACCTGGTAAAAAATAATGACCATCGAGCTTGTCTGGAATTCAGACGCTTAGCGGATTCTAAATACAGCAGGTTCTTGTGATCAGTAATAACGGTGACCGGGTGGACTGCCCCCTCCAAAAAGTGACGCCATTCTTCAAAAGCCAATTTAATGGCCAAAAGTTCCCTATTGCCGATATCATAATTCCTTTCGGCGGACGACAATTTCTTGGAAAAGAAAGCGCACGGATGCCATTTACCAGGGGACGGACCCTGGGACAATATAGCACCCACCCCTACGTCAGACGCGTCCACCTCTACAATGAACGGCTGAGATACATCTGGTTGGATGAGAACGGGTGCCGAAGCAAAACATCTTTTTAAAGAGGAAAAGGCTTGGCAAGCTTTGTCCGACCACCTAGAAAAATCCGTCCCTTTTCTCGTCATGTCAGTGAGAGGTTTGACGACAGACGAGAAATTACAAATAAATTTCCGGTAGTAATTAGCAAACCCCAAAAAACGCTGCAGAGCCTTAAGATCCCCTGGCTGATCCCATTCAAGCACTGCTCTCACCTTTTCAGGGTCCATCCGGAAACCGGAGGCTGACACCAAAAAACCCAAAAACTGAAGTTCCTGTACGGCAAACACACACTTCTCCAGTTTGGCGTATAGTTTATTGTCTCGCAAGATCTGCAACACCTGTCTCACATGCTCCTGGTGAGACACAAGATCTGGCGAGTAAATTAAGATGTCATCCAAATATACGACCACAAACACCCCCACAAGGTGACGAAAAATGTCATTAACAAAATGTTGGAATACTGCTGGAGCAGTAGTCAGACCAAAAGGCATGACCAGGTTTTCATAATGTCCCTCTGGCGTGTTAAACGCCGTTTTCCACTCATCCCCCTCTTTTATCCTAATCAGATTATACGCCCCCCTGAGATCTAATTTAGAGAACCATTTGGCGCCAACAATTTGATTGAAGAGATCAGGAATAAGAGGAGTGGATACGGATCTCGAACAGTAATCCGATTAAGTTCGCGGAAATCCAAGCAAGGGCGTAGGCCTCCATCTTTTTTCTTCACAAAGAAGAACCCCGCGGCCACAGGGAAGATGAAGGTCTAATATGCCCTTTGGCCAGACTTTCAGAAATATAATCTTTCATAGCCTGTCTTTCAGGACCAGAAAGATTATACAACCTAGCTTTAGGCAACTTAGCATCAGGAAGTAGATTAATAGAGCAGTCATACACGCGATGAGGAGGCAACTCCCGACACCCCTCCTCAGAAAAAACATCCCCAAAATCCTCCAAAAAAGGAGGCAATGTACTAGGTACGACCGCACTGATGACTGTGTTCATGCAGTTACTTTTGCAAAACTCACCCCATTGGCTTATCTCTCTGGACTGCCAATTAATCACAGGGTTATGTTTAACCAGCCAAGGAAGTCCCAACACAATGGGAGTAGGTAGACCCTCCAACACATAACAAGATAATTGTTCCCTATGTATTGCCCCTACCCGAAGGTCAATGTTATGAACCTCATGAACAAAGCTACCTTGGCCGAGAGGCCTGGCGTCAATGGAGAAAATAGGGATTGGTTTGACCAATACATTCAGATGCATACCTTGAGCCTGAGAAAACTGAGCGTCAACCAGATTAGCCCCGGAACCACTATCCAGAAGAACAGACAATTTCTTCACTCTAGTACCAACCACCACCTCCACTGGTACAAGGAACTGAGAAGAACCGGCGGATGAAATACATACTCCCAGGTTGTCGTCCACCAAACAACCTGGGATTATCAGTTTTCCGGCGACTTTTTACTTAACAAGACACGGGATGGACATTCTCCAACAAAATGTCCCTCTTTCCCGCAGAAAAAACACCTTCTAGTCCTGCGGCGTGCCGCCAATCCCCTACTACGAAAAGATGTCCCTCCCAACTGCATAGGCTCATCCGAACAGACAAGGGGAACCTCAACATAAGGGACTTTAGTAGTAGGTGGAGTAACAACAGGGAGTGGAGTTACCTCACCCCTCTCCCGAAGCCGTCTATCAGTACGGATAGCTAGGGCCATAGCAGCCTCCAGAGAAGGAGGAGACTCATACTGAGCCAAAACGTCTTTTAATTTGTCAGAAAGCCCATGACAAAACTGGCTCCTAAGAGCTGGGTCATTCCACTGAGTATCCGTGGCCCATCTACGAAACTCAGAAGCAAATTCCTCCGCCGGACGATCTCCCTGCTGTATTTTACGTAATTTGGTCTCAGCAAGAGAGACCCGATCTGGGTCATCATATACCAATCCCAGAGCAGTAAAAATTGATCTACAGACTGTAGAGCCGGGGATCCCGGAGGAAGGGAAAATGCCCAGGATTGAGGGTCCCCTTGAAGAAGTGAGATAACAATTCCCACTCTCTGCTCATCACTCCCTGATGATCGCGGCCGAAGCCGAAAATACAATTTACATGCCTCCCGGAAGGTAAAAAATTTGTCTCGCCCACCAGTGAACCTATCTGGAAGAGCTACTTTAGGTTCAACTCTGGTTTGCTCCAGGGGAGACAAAACTTTGGACTTAATGTCCGTCAGCTCCATGGATAATCCCTGCAACTGCAGAGCCAGCTGGGCTACTGGATCCATGGTAACTAGAGATAATTTTTTATGGCCAGTGAAAATGTCACGCTGTCTAATGATATGAATACAATGTCAGTAAACTATTTATACAGGAACCACACTCAATACAACATATAGTTTAGCAACATCAGAATGTAAGTATAAAATAGATTTACCTGACACAATATCTGCAGAACTTAGGGTTAATCTTGAATGTCACGCTGTCTAATGATATGAATACAATGTCAGTAAACTATTTATACAGGAACCACACTCAATACAACATATAGTTTAGCAACATCAGAATGTAAGTATAAAATAGATTTACCTGACACAATATCTGCAGAACTTAGGGTTAATCTTGAGGACTAGATGTGCAGAAACTATATAGTTGAACTCAGGGTTAATCTTGAGGACTTGATGAGCTGTAACAGGAAAGAGGAGGACCGGGGTCTAACCTGACCCTACACTGGGGTCCTAACTAATCCCTTTCCTTGGAGGTACTGATAATGGTTCAGAGGTCCAAGTCTCCAGCCTAACCCTGTCTCCTGTCAGACCCTGAACCCTGTAATCAGTCCTAAGAAGGACCCTGATTACCACCAAAGGGATATGGGCTGATCTCAGCTAAATACACAGATTAGACATATAAGACAGACAGGATAGCACTCACTTGCATACACACTCAAACACTGAAGGAACATAAATGGTCTGGGAAATAAACTCTAAACAAGTTGAGCTTAAAACAGCTAAGGAGCTCTCAACTAAAGTCTATACAGATTCATTCCTATCTGTGGACTGCATGAAGGATTTCACTGGCAACTCCCAAAGCAGACAACCAGGAATTTAAAGGAAACCAATCAACAAATAATCAATTGCAGCCGGGAGAAACTGCACCCAGTCCCAGCACCGAGCACAGACAGAATTAACTCCCTAGCTGCCAAACACAAAGAAACAGCAACTCAGCTGTGAGAAGTCAAAACGTGCAACCGCGACGATCTTCGTGGCAATGCACACATGACAAAATTGGACAACAACTTTTGGGGTCCAATTCTCCTGTTACCCTTGTGAAAATAAAATTTTGGGGGCGAAAAAATCATTTTTGTAAAAATAAAAGATTTTTTATTTTTACAGCTGTACGTTATAAACTTCTGTGAAGCACTTCGGGGTTCAAAGTGCTCAACACACTTCTAGATAAGTTCCTTGTGGGGTCTATTTTCCAAAATGGGGTCACTTGTGGGGGGTTTCCACTGTTTAGGCGCATCAGGGGCTCTCCAAATGCGACATGACGCCCCCAGACCATTCCATCAAAGTCTGCAATCCAAAACGTCACTACTTCCCTTCCGAGCCCAGACGTGCATCTATACAGTCGTTTTCTCACACATATTGGGTATCAGCGTACTCAGGACAAATTGGACAACAACTTTTGGGGTCTAATTTCTCCTGTTACCCTTGTGAAAATAAAATATTGGGGGTGAAAAAAATCATTTTTGTAAAAAAAAAAGGATTTTTTATTTTACGGCTGTACGTTATAAACTTCTGTGAAGCACTTTTGGGTTCAAAGTGCTCACCACACATCTAGATAAGTTCCTTGAGGGGTCTAGTTTCCAAAATGGTGTCATTTGTGGGGGGTTTCCACTGTTTAGGCAGATCAGGAGCTCTCCAAACACGACATGGCATACAGCCAATTCTGCGCTGAAAAGTCAAACGGCGCTCCTTCCCTTCCAAACTCTGCCATGCACCCAAACAGTGGTTTACCCCCACATATGGGGTATCAGCGTACTCAGGACAAATTGCACAATAACTTTTGGAGTCTTATTACCCTTGGGAAAATAAAAATTGGGGTGAAAAGATCAATTTTGTGGAAAAAATATGATTTTTTAATTTTACGGCTCTACGTTATAAACTTGTGTGAAGCATTTGGGGGTTCAAATTGCTCACCAAAGATCTAGATAAGTTCCTTAGGGGGTCTAGTTTCCCAAATGGGGTCACTTGTAGGGGGTTTCCACTGTTTAGGCACATCAGGGTCTCTCCAAATGCAACATGGCGTCCAATCTCAATTCCAGCCAATTTTGGTTGGAAAAAGTCAAATGGTGCTCCTTCCATTCCGAGCTCTGCCATGCGCCCAAACAGTGGTTCCCCCCCACATATGGGGTATCAGCGTACTCAGGACAAATTGGACAACAACTTTTGAGGTCCAATTTCTCCTGTTACCTATGGGAAAATAAAAAAATAGTGACTAAGAGATAATTTTTGTAGGAAAAAAATAGGATTTTTTATTTTCATGCCCGGGCATTATAAACTTGTGTGAAGCACTTGGGGGTTCAAATTGCTCACAAAAGATCTAGATAAGTTCCTTAGGGGTCTAGCTTCCAAAATGGGGTCACTTGTGGGGGGTTTCCACTGTTTAGGCTCATCTGGGGCACTACAAATGGAACATGACACCCATCAATGTTTGCATTCCAAAACGTTACTGCTTCCTTTCCAAGCCCTGCCGTGCGCCCAAACAGTTCCCCCCCACATATGGGGTATCAGCGTACTCAGGACAAATTGGACAACAACTTTTGGGGTCCAATTTCCTTGGGAAAAATCCAAAATTTGGGACTAAAAAATCATTTTTGTGGAAATTTTTTTTTTTTCACACCCAGGCATTATAAACTTTTGTGAAACACTTTGGGGTTCAAAGTGCTCACAACAGATCTAGATAAGTTCCTTAGGGGTCTAGTTTCCAAAATGGTGTCACTTGTGGGGGTTTCCACTGTTTAGGCGCATCAGGGGCTCTCCAAACACGACATGGCGTCCAATCTCAACTCCAGCCAATTTTAGTTTGAAAAAGTCAAACGTCGCTCCTTCCCTTATGAGCTCTGCTGTGCGCATAGACAGTGGTTTTCCCCCACATATGGGGTATTGGCGTACTCAGGAGAAATTGCACAACAACTTTATCTGCCTATTTTCTCCTTTTACCCTTGTGAAAATAAAAAAAAAGTTTGTAAAAGATCATTTTTGTGGCTAAAAAGTTAAATATTATTTTTTTCCTTCCACGTTGCTTCAGCTCCTGTGAAGCACCTGAAGGGTTATTAAACTTCTTGAATGTGGTTTTGAGTACCTTGAGGGGTGCAGTCTTTAGAATGCTGTCACTTTTGGGTATTTTCTGCTATATAGACCCGTCAAAGTGACTTCAAATGTGAGGTGGTCCCTAAAAAAATGGCTTTGTAAATTTTGTTGTAAAAATGAGAAATCACTGGTCAACTTTTAACCCTTATAATTTCCTAACAAAAAAAAATTTTAGTTCCAAAATTGTGCTGATGTAAAGTAGACATGTGGGAAATGTTATTTCTTAACTATTTTGTGTGACATATTTCTCTGTTTTAAGGGAAAAAAATTCAAAGTTTGAAAATTGCAAAATTTTCGAAATTTTCGCCATATTTGCGTTTTTTTCAAAAATAAACGCAAGGTATATCGAAGAAATTTTACCACTAACGTGAAGTACAATATGTCACGAGAAAACAATCTCATAATCACGAAGATACATTGAAGCGTTCCAGAGTTATAACCTCATAAAGAGACAGTGGTCAGAATTGTAAAAATTGGCCCGGTCATTAACGTCAGGGCCGGATTAACGTAGGGGCTGATGGAGCTGCAGCTCCAGGTCCCTTGTTAGAGATAGGCCCATCCCCCGGCCCAGCCAGCCGCTTGTTATCTAATGGCTCTCTGCTCTCCTCCCTTCCCTGTGCTGCTGACGTCAGCCTGGTGATGGAGGGGGAGGTGAGGAGCCAGGAGAGACTGTGTGCTGGAGGGGGAGAGAGGAAACCTGGTGCTGAAAGTACTATAGGAGAGGAGTCGGCAGCAGCACAGTGTTATCTCATTCACCCAATCCAGAAGCAGGATGTAAATGAAGGCAGAACATGTGACCACAGAGCAGCCAGTCACAGCTCACCTTTCACTTGTCCTCATCCATGCACTGTCTTCTTACAGCTTTGCCTATTGGCATCCTGCCCTGTGTTCAGTGTCACGTTGTAGTGACGGTCCCTGTCTGGAGGAGAGAGTTAGAGACAGGCAGGCAGAGGTGTGTGTGCTGTTACAAGAATCCCAGCCATATTACAGTGAAAGCAGATGGAGAATCCTGAAGTCTCTGCACAGGTTTGTGTTATAAAGTGTGTGGTTTCTGACAAATTCCATCAGTAGCATTGAATGGCCCATAGTATATATAATGCAGCATTGAGAGGCCCATTCTAGTATATAGCGCAGCATTGAATGGCCCATAGTATATATAGGGCAGCATTGAATGGCCCATAGTATATATAGCGCAGCATTTAGAGGCCCTCTCAATGATGCATTATATATACTATGGGCCATTCAATGCTGTGCTATATATACTATGGGCCATTCAATGCTGCGCTATATGGGCCCTCTCAATGCTGCGCTATATATACTATGGGCCATTCAATGCTGCACTATATGGGCCTCTCAATGCTGCATTATATATACTATGGGCCTCTCAATGCTGCGCAACTATGGGCCATTCAATGCTGCATTATATATACTATGGGCCATTCAATGCTGCATTATATATACTATGGGCCATGCAATGCTGCGCTATATATACTATGGGCCATTCAATGCTGCGCTATATATACTATGGGCCATTCAATGCTGCATTATATATACTATGGGCCATGCAATGCTGCGCTATATATACTATGGGCCATGCAATGCTGCGCTATATATACTATGGGCCATTCAATGCTGCATTATATATACTATGGGCCATGCAATGCTGCGCTATATATACTATGGGCCATTCAATGCTGCATTATATATACTATGGGCCATGCAATGCTGCGCTATATGGGCCTCTCAATGCTGCATTATATATACTATGGGCCATTCAATGCTGCATTATATATACTATGGGCCATGCAATGCTGCGCTATATATACTATGGGCCATGCAATGCTGCGCTATATATACTATGGGCCATTCAATGCTGCATTATATATACTATGGGCCATGCAATGCTGCGCTATATGGGCCTCTCAATGCTGCATTATATATACTATGGGCCATTCAATGCTGCGCTATATATACTATGGGCCATGCAATGCTGCGCTATATGGGCCTCTCAATGCTGCATTATATATACTATGGGCCATTCAATGCTGCGCTATATATACTATGGGCCATGCAATGCTGCGCTATATGGGCCTCTCAATGCTGCATTTATATACTATGGGCCATTCAATGCTGCGCTATATATACTATGGGCCATGCAATGCTGCATTATATATACTATATGGGCCATTCAATGCTGCATTATATATACTATGGGCCATTCAATGCTGCGCTATATATACTATGGGCCATGCAATGCTGCATTATATATACTATATGGGCCATTCAATGCTGCATTATATATACTATGGGCCATTCAATGCTGCGCTATATACTAGAATGGGCCTCTCAATGTCGCCCTATATTACTATGGGACATTCAATGCTGCGTTATATACTAGAATGGGCCTCTCAATGTTGCCCTATATTACTATGGGACATTCAATGCTGCACCATATACTAGAATGGGCCAGGAGCGTTTAAATGCCCTCTCTCTGTTATGTATTGAAAATAGATTGCTGAATGAGCTTAATCTTGATTCTGCAATTGAGGAATTTGCAAGCAAAAAAGCACGAAAAGTGAATGTGTAGTTTAATTTTCTTCTACCAGTTTGATTTATTTACGATAAAACACAGTTTAGCGTTCAGTGAATAACCCTGTTTATTTGCCTCATAAGTTACTATCAGCGTGATAACCATAACAGACTTTCTATATCCACCATATACTAGAATGGGCCTCTCAATGTTGCCATATATGTGTATGGGGCCTCTCTGACGCAATATTACTAATGTGGCTATGTATGGCAGTATTATTGAGATGGCTATGTGTGGCACTATAAGAGGGCTATGTGTGGCAGTATTAAGGGCCGTTTAGACTGTCCAAATTCTTGTCTGATCGGCCGGACTTTAATTATTTCCCAGGGTGCCCTGAGGCTGAGAAGGTTGAGAAAAACTGCTATAGGAGGACGTCAAACTGAGGTGTGAGTTGTGTGTTCCTGTGGAGCAGGTACTAATGTTATAATACATCTTGTGCTGCTGACATATATACAGACATGTTACTGCTATGTATAGCTGTGGTACTGGTATATAAGCAGGTACTAATGTTATACATAGATGTGCTGCTGACATATATACACACACAGTACTGGTATATATGGCTGGGATACTGGTATATAGGCAGGTACTAATGTTATAGATGGGCTGCTGACATACATACAGACACAGAACTGGTATATATAGCCGTGGTACTGGTATATACGCAGGTATTAATGTTATATGTAGATGTGCTGCTGACATATATACAGACAGGTGGCCAATCAGTGGCTACTGTCTGAAGTTCTGGCAAGGTGGCCGCCATCATGCTAGGAGTTCTGACAGTGACTGCTGCAGCGGATGATTGTCACACCTGTCCGGCGCATAATCTCATTACTTGGACCATTGCCATTAATATGGAGGTTGATTGGGGATTGTGATCCACCAGCTGCTTGTTAGTCCCTGGATTGTGGATTATTATCTGTATTTACCCACATAGTCAATGTCCGCACGTGTAGATTGTGCCTGGATTGTGGATTTTAATCTGTATTTATTTGCCTCATAAGTTACTATCAGCGTGCGTAATAACCATAACATACTTTATATCCACTGTATTTATATTAGGCATGTATCATATATTTATATTTACTTTGTTCTATAGCTTTATTTACAATAAAACACAGTTTAACGTTCAGTGAATAACCCTGCTTATTTGCCTCATAAGTTACTATCAGCGCGATAACCATAACAGACTTTCTACATCCACTGTATTTATATTAGGCATGTATCATATATTTACTTTGTTTATATCTTTTACGTTACATTTTTGGCCTTTGTGAATTGCCGTGTTTGGCCCCACCCCTTGCCCCGCCCCTTGCCCCGCCCCTTCAGCTCCAGGCCCATCATGTTCTTAATCCGGCCCTGATTAACGTGCAAACCACCCTTGGGGGTGAAGGGGTTAAATGTTACCTCATTAACCCAGCAAGAATTATGGTGCTGCCTCAAAATCACTAAAGTAGAAAAATCCTCAGGCCTGGATGGTATACACCTCCAAGTACTGCGTGAGTTGCAATAAATACTGTGATAGCCAGACAGTTATTTTTTAATATTCACAGATTCCATAATAACCCGTGTCTGTTCCACAGGACTGGCACACAGCAAATTTGGTGCCAATATTCAAAAAGAGGACAAAATCTGAGCTTTGAAATTATAGGCCAGTAAAATTAACCTCTACTGTGGGTAAAATCCTTGAGGGTTTCCTAGGAGTTGCAACCCTGAAGTATCTCAATAAGAATAACCTCATGACTCAGTATCAACATGCTCCTGCTCCTCTGCTCCTATGGAGAGGTAAGTTCCAGACTGGACCAGGGAAATGCAGTGGATGTTGTCTATATGGACTTTTCAAAAGTATTTGATACATTGCCACACAAAAGGTAGGTACAAAAAATGAGAATAATGGAACTAGGGGGAAATATGTGTAACTGGGTTAACAACTGGCTCAGTGATAGGAACTAAAGAGGAGTCACTCGGATTGGGTCACATTTAAAGGTAGGGTGACACAGGGGTCAGTATGGGGCCCTTTTCTTTTTAATGACCTTGCAGAGTGCATACAGAGGAGAATTTCAATTTTTGCAGATGACACTAAACTTTGCAGAGTAATATACACAGAGAAGAATCATTTACTATTGCAGAAGCATTTTTATAAGTTGAGTGCTTGGGTTTAGAAATGGCAATTGAAATTCAATGCAGATAAATGTATGGTCATGGACTTATGCAGAGGAAATAAACTGTACAATTATGTACTAAATTTGGTGATACCGGGTTAGCTTCCAGTTTCATAAGTTGACATGACATCACCGGACATCAGAAACAGCTGCAAGCTGGGGTTATGTGATGGGGATGAGCGGACAGCGATAGCGCTGCTCACAGGCACATTTGGAAATGCAAGGTATTTGAAGAAAGCCTTATTTCCAAGATTTAAATTGATCTGTCCACTACACGTTGTAGTGAACAACCTCTTCAAGGGAATGGGTGGACTGCAATATCAAGATAGGTTATTGAACTTGGAGTTATTCAGTTTGGAAAAACAAAGGCTTAGGGGCAATCTTATTACTATGTGATGGGGCATTGATCCAGAGAGCTAGTCTGATTACGATGTATAGTCGGGTAGGAATTTTTCTCCTAAGGCCGGGGACACACTCACCGTACTAAAATATGGACCGTATTTTACGGCCGCATTACGCCAAAATGTTGCAGGCACAACAATCCGTATTTCATGCGTTTTCAGGGTGCGGCTGCGTATTTAGCGCATGTAAGCATCCGTATGCAATCCGTATGGCATCCGTATAGCGTATTTTTCTCGCAGCCTTGCAAAATGGACATTTAACAGTTTTTAGGCCTGAAAATCATTCAAATCATCATCAGCAAGGCTATGTATTGCCTCTGCATCCGGTTGCAACCCCAATCTTGCCATTTTTGTGGTAGGCTTGTGTTGGAGGGCTGCTGCATGTTTGCCAACATGTCTGAGAGTCTGCAGTTCACCCCAAATGATAGAGTGTTGTACAACTGGGTTTTGTCCCGCCGCTTTGGCCAGCCTTACCGAGTGATCATTGATCCGCGCAGGAGGAGGCGAATGTGGGTGCATCCGCATTTGATGCAACGCCTCACTAAAGGCCATTTTCACCGCCTGTATGCATCTCTGTGGACTCATCCAGACAAGTTTTTTTCTGTTTTGTTGGATGACCATTCCCACCTTTGATGTTTTGTTGGAGATTGTGTGCCCTGGGATCACCTACCAGGATACCCGGATGCGCAAAGCTATCTCTGCAGAGGAGCGACTTCTCCTTACGCTACGGTATGTATTCCTCACCTACATACTGTCTGTTGATGATGTGTTTTCCCACAACTGCCCTTTAGCCTTATGTCTGTAGCTGAAATATCCTCAGAATATATCCAATATATCAAAGCACATACCTTCACTATGTATAGTGAAGACCATATGTTACCCATATGTTTGGTTCACAAGATTACACTACTGCAATTATGCAATAGACAGCATGTAAGCAAAATTAGCCAAAAATGCCCCTAAATTATAATAAATACTGAAAATAACAAACTTTCACTAGAACTAGTGAGCACCATATCTGACCCATATGGTTGGATTCTCAGACTAGACTAATGCAATTATGCATTAGTCAACAATTTGTAAAATGGATGGGGAAAAATAGCAAACATTGGTATAAATTATAAGACCAAATGAAATAATAAATTGACACCTAGGCCACATCCCACCAGCTAAGTACCATTAGTTGTATGTAGCCATTCATATGAGTGCAAATATGCTTTACACATCATTATGTTGAAATAAATGTTTACAAATAAGCAGACGTATTTTCAAGCATAAAACATAATGAACATAACTAAAGTAGAGAAGCCATACACAATAGCATATAGTTACCATATGTAGGCTAGATGCATGTAGATTGGTGCACATTTCTGTGACACAACAGGACTGTAAAGTAAATTTGAAAAAAGTACTAAATACTTTTAAATTCCTAAAATGTCAGTTCAAAAAATAATCAGAGTAGGTGATGTTGGCGGGTTCCCAGCATCTCTGTGTGGTTGGCTATGATGAGAAGCTTGAGCATCACCCTGTTGGGGTTGATTTTCAGGGCCCTGACCTAACATCTGGGCACGGTCAGGTTGCTATGTGGGCACATTGCCATACAGATAAGGTACATTATATTCTTGTGGAAGATGATAGCCACGAGATTCATACCCCCCAATATGTCCATGTTGAGCATATCCAGGTTGGGACCAGCCTCCAACACTGGATCTGCACAAGTGGCCATATTGGGAAGTTGGATTATAGCCTGCAATTTGACCCTGTTGTTGCCAAGGTTGGTTGGGTGGGGGAATGGGTTGAGGTGTAGACGCCCGTGCAGGAGGATCATCAGATCCTAATTGAGCATGCACATTTTGAGGTGGGGCAAGGCGCATAAGGTTACGGGGTGAGAGCTGCCACCTCTCAAGGAATTCAAACACCTCATATGGGGTATTTGTGGGTGTGCATGCGTCAATTAGGATCTGAATTGATCCTCGCACATGGAGCCTGACCTCTCGGGGTAGGGACGAAGGTAGCAGGCAAGGCTACGGGCATAGGCCTCCTCACCCTCCTCCACAGCTGCCCTGGAAAGGTAATTGAGTACCCCAGTGTCCACATGCCTATGTGTGTCTGACCCAGTGATGTCTCTCCGTCTTCTCCCACGGCGGGATATAGCAGCAGGCTGAGGGGAGCCCACAAGAGGTACAGTGGGGCTGCTGCTATTTGCTGCTTCCTCTACACTGGGCCCTGCTGCTGCAGCAGGTGGGTCAGGTACAGGTTGCGTTACAGATGCTTGGTCAGGTCCTGGTGGTTGTGATGCTTGGGGATGCTGCAGGGGGCTCAGAAGATTGGCCAGCCACCTCTTCACCTCCCCAAACCGGGTCAATATTTGTCACGGGTGTGTCGCCACGAAGATCGTCGCGATTACACAATTTGACTTCGCGCAGCTGAGTTTTTGGTGCTTGGTGTTTTTCGGCAGTGAGGGAGTTAATTCTCTCACTCTCTGTGCTAGACGAGGTCCGGCCTCGCCCAGCTGCAGTTAATTCTGCAGTAATGAGATTCCTTCAAATACCTGCCAGTCTGCTAGGAATGTGTCGGTGAAAGCATTCATGCAGACCAGCAGAGCGGATCGTGGTATTGTGAAGTCTGAAGTGAAGAGTACTTGGTGTGGTGTTTTCCCCTCCTCGCTTTATCATTTATCCCGTACCCGTTGGTGTTCCCTCTGTTTTCGTGGTGTGAGTTTTGTATGCAAGGTGGATTTCAGTTTACCCCTTGTACTGTCTCGTTCGTCTATTACTGTGTTTAGGCATATACCTTCCAGTCCCCTGTGTTGTGATCGGGGTCCTTCTCAGGACTAGATTACTGAAGGTCAGGGATTTGCAGGAGATAGGGTTACGCTGGCGGCCTGGACCTCTGTACCATCAACAGTACCTCCAGGTAGAGGGATTAGTCAGGACCCCAGCTTAGGGTCAGCATAGACCCCGGACCTCCTGTATGCAGTAACAGCGTGACAATAATGGCCTCTGAGTCTGAGCCAGTCTCCCTCTCAGTGAGGTTGGATTGGGTTCTGTGGGGAAATGAAAGGGGATTAGAACATGTAGGAGGGGTGATCCTAAACTGCATATGTGTTATGTGGTATGATATATGTACTTATGGTCTCAGCAGGGGCGGAACTATCGTGGAAGCAGGGGAAGCAGCTGCCATAGGGCCCGGGCTAGCAGGGGGCCTGTCCCTGCTGCAGCTGTTTCCCCTGTCCCCTGCGGCTGTGTTCCGCCGCCCATTGCCTGAGAGTCGGCGGTTCCCTGTGCTGGCTGTCATGCTGACAGCCGGCGCAGAGAAGCTGCTGCGTGCCGTCTCCCAGGAATCAATTGCACTGGTGTCTATACAGACGCCAGTACAATTGAAGCTCTGACCGCCGGGTCAGAGCGACGTCTGCAGCGTGATCATGTCATGTGATCACGCTGCTGACGTCACTCGTCGGCGGCGCCCAGAAGGGTGAACACTGGTGGTGAGTGTGCTCCACTGTGGAGCTGAAGATACCACCGAAGATTAACGGGGGCACATACTGTGTGAGTGATAACTCTGCATTCTTGGCTGCATTACTACTTGAGGGGCACATTACTACTGATGGGAGAATAAGAGGGCTTATTACTAGTTATGGGGGCATAATGTGCCTGCATTAATAGTTATGCGGGACATGGTTACTAGTAATGGTAGCATAAGGGGGCTGCATTGCTACCAGTCCATTATATTATATTGTGTTTCCATAATGTCTGCTTTAAATACAGCTCTGATTTGGGCAAAAAGCTGGCCGTTATGAGACTGAAGAGTATTTTTTGGGCCTAGAGAATTGCTGTGATTTGCTCCGCCCACTGCTATTGGCTCCGCCCACTATCAGAACCCCGCCCCCCCCGCCGCCCGTTTGGGAGAGGGGGCCCCGTTCAAAATTTTGCTGTGGGGCCCCGCCATTTCTAGTTACGCCACTGGGTCTCAGATACAGAATAGGTGCAAGAAAACCCAGCCTGTCAAAGTAAACATACTTTCATTTTCTGGGTGCTGCTGACCTGCTCTTGCTCCTCTGCTGGCGTTCCCGCCTGTATTGGTCGCGGATGCTTCTCAATCTTCTTATAACATCATCCACTGCAATGAGACATATAATGTAAGCAATTAGCTAGCTGCACAAACCAAAATTCTTTTACATACACCTAATATACTCATGGGGGACTAGTAGGATATGACTATGCTCAGTTTTTTGCACCCCAAATACAAAAACAAAAAATATTTATAACAAAATTCTGCGTTAGAAATACCCTGTGAGCGTTAAGAGGTTTGGACAAATATCAAGTCACTTACTTATTCGCTGCTGCTCCTCGCATGGGCTGTCGCCAAAGTGGGGAAACATTTGCCCACATATGCGCCTCCATGCCGCCTCTTTCCTTGTGCGGTCAGCATAATGCGCATCTCTTTGGTCCCATATTTCTGGCCTCTCCTGCACCAATACAATGAGCATTGATCCACTCCCGCCTGGACTACTGCAACGCTCTATTACTTGGCCTTCCCATTACTCGACTATCCCCTCTCCAGTCCATCCTTAATGCAGCAGCCAGGGTCATCCATCTGGCTAATCGGTACTCGGACGCGTCCACTCTTCGCCAGTCCTTACACTGGCTGCCCATTCATTATAGGATCCAATTCAAAGTACTTGTTCTCACCCACAAAGCTCTCCACAGTGCAGCACCCCCCTACATCTCCTCCCTCATTTCTATCTATCAGCCTAACCGACTGCTGCGCTCTGCAAACGACTTTCGACTAACCTCTGCACTAATCCGTACCTCCCACTCCCGACTCCAAGACTTCTCCCGCGCTGCGCCAATCCTCTGGAATGCTCTTCCCCAAGAAATTAGGACTATCCACAATTTGCATGGTTTCAGGCGCTCCCTCAAAACACATTTGTTCAGAGCAGCCTATCACATTCACTAATCAAAGTCATTCTATGTGTAAGTGTGTGTGTGTAGCCCATTCACTATCTCCATCCATCCCTCACTCCCTCAAGATGGCTGGACCATCATTGTAAATGCACCATTGTATATAAACACCTGTACTTTGTATCTCCCCCACCTCATTGTAGATTGCAAGCTCTCACGAGCAGAGTCGTCTTATTTTGCTTTAATTATTGTATTGTTAACGTTGTTACTAGAGTTAAGCGATACTTTCCGATATGCTAAAGTATCGGAATCGGAATGGTATCGCCGATATCACTAAAATATCGGCGATACCCGATACCGGAAGTCCCATGTAAGTCTATGGGAACAAAATATCGCAACTAAAAAAACCCCATTCTTTCCTTGTAAACACTAAATATACACACATAGAATACATATATATATATACATGTCATTGTGACATATATATATACATATATGTATAGTTTATACACTTCTACATAGTAAAATATCCTTTGATTCAATTGCCGGGTAAAGCCGGCTTCAGTGAAAAGACAGAAGCACCCGACATGAAATGACACTTGGTGTACATAGGGTTAAACATTTCTTTTCATGTCCTTTGCTATCTAATTTGCACAAACAATTAAATCAGACTATGTGTGCAAAATTTCACACCTCTAGGGGTTAATTAAAGGTGTAAATTCGTTGTAAAAAAAACGGACTTTTTTGCTACGAATTTACACCTTTAATTAACCCCTAGAGGTGTGAAATTTTGCACACATAGTCTGATTTAATTGTTTGTGCAAATTAGATAGCAAAGGACATGAAAAGACATGGTTAACCCTATGTACACCAAGTGTCATTTCATGTCGGGTTCTGCATTTTCACAAAAGCTGGCAATTGAATTAGCGGCTATTATACTATGTAGAAGTGTATGAACTACAAATATAAATATATATATATATGTGTCACAAATTCAATGACATGTATATATATATATGAGGTGTAAAATTGCTGAAAAAAAATGCGTGGGCTCCCGCCCTATTTTCGCAACCAGACAGACAAAGCCAGTGAGTGGGGGCAGATAATAATAGCCCAGAGAGGGACCATTATTTTTGCCCCCCCCCGGCTACTAACATCTGCCCCCAGACACCCAGGAAAGACAAATCTATAATTAGATTCGCCCTTTCTGGCACTTTGCCCGTCTATTCCCATTGCCCTGTAGCGGTGGCGAATGGGTTAATATGGGGTTAAAGCCACCTTGCTATTGAAAGGTGACCTTAAGCCAGGTTAATAATTGAGAGCTGTCAATTAGACAACTATCAATTATTAATCCTATTGCATGAAATAAAAATAAAACACACACACTTTAATTAAAAATCATTTTAATGAAATAAAGACACATGTTTTTGACCATCTTTTATTTTACTGCAAAAACCATTTCCTGTAATAAAAATAAAATAAAAAAGCAAAATTATTCTTACCTATCCCATGCACAGTCAGGTCCCACGGTGTAATCCTTCAGAAAGGGTTAATGTTTACTGCAGGGACCGCAGCTAATGCTGCAGCCTCACAGTAAACCCCAAATGAATGAGTTCCTCTCCTGCCTGACAGGAGAGTAAAGGCTGGGTGTCACATAACGATACACCAGCGATCCCGACAACGATATGCACTTGTCAGGATCGCTGGTGTATCGCTACATGATCGCTGCTGAGCTGCCAAACAGGCAGCTCAGGCAGCGATCTGGGACAGCGACACTGCGGGTAACATCGCTTAAGGGCCCGTCTCACATAGCGATATCGCTACCGAGATCGCTGCTGAGTCACTAGTTTTGTGACGCAGCAGCGAGCTCACCAGCGATATCGCTGTGTGTGACATTCAGCGACGATCAGCCCCCCTGCCGGGTATCGCTGATCATCGCAGAAATGTCAAGACCTTTTTTTGATCGCTGGTTTCCCTCTGACAGGCACGCATCGCTGCGTGTGACAGGCGGGAAACCAGCGATCAAAGGTCCTGACATTTCAGCGACGATCAGCGATACCCGGCAGGGGGGCTGATCGTCGCTGAATGTCACACACAGCGATATCGCTGGTGAGCTCGCTGCTGCGTCACAAAACTAGTGACTCAGCAGCAATCTCGGTAGCGATATCGCTATGTGAGACGGGCCCTTAAGTGGAAAGCTTAATTGATTGCTTTCCACTTTCACTTCAGGTCAGCCAGGGACACAATCAGTGACGTCAGAGGGAACTGATTAACAAAAATAGGGGTTCCCTTCGAAAAAAAAATGGCGTGGGGTCCCCCCTATTTTTGTTAACCAGCCAGATGAAGCAGACCGCTGAGGCCTGGATTTTCAGGCTGTTAAGGAGCCAAGATCCATGGACCTTGCCAGCCTGATAATACCAGGCCACAGCAGTCTGCATATCTTGGCTGATTAACAAAAATAGGGGATCCCCTCAAAAAAAATTAGCGTGGGGTCCCCCCTATTTTTGTTAACCAGCCAGATGAAGCAGACCGCTGAGGCCTGGTTTTTCAGGCTGGTAAGGATCCAATATCCATGGACCTTGCAAGCCTGATAATACCAGGCCACAGCAGTCTGCTTAGCTTGGCTGGTTAACAAAAATAGGGGATCCCCTCGAAAAAAAAACGGCGTGGGGATCCCCCCTATTTTTGTTAACCAGCCAAGTAAAATGCAGACTGCTGCGGCCTGGTATTAAAAGACTGTCAAGGCCCATGGATTTTGGCCCTCAACAGCCTGATAATACCAGGCTACAGCAGCCCCACATTTGGCGCATCAAAAGATGTGCCAATTGTGGCACTTTACCCGGCTCTTCCCACTTGCCCTGTAGCGGTGGCAAGTGGGGTAATAAGGGGTTAATGTCACCGTTGATTGCACGGTGACAATAAGCCCGGTTAATAATGGAGAGGTGTCAATAAGACACCGATCCATTATTAATCCCAAAGTTATTAAATGTGTAAAAAAAAGACAATGCAAGAAAAAAGTATTTTAATGAAATAAAAGAGACAACACAGTTTTCATTTCTTTTATTATACACTCATTCCTGCGACGCCATCGATCTCCTGTAAAAAAAGAAAAAAAACAAACCAACAGTATACCACCTGTCCGACGCAGTCCATAGTAACGATTGTCCCACGACGATCCAACTCTGCTACATCGCAATGACAGGCAGAGCCTGACATCGCGACGCAGCACAGCTGATTACCTGCTTCCCCGGCGGTGACGTCATCGGACTGACTGCTTTACGGCCGGGATTACCCAGCAGTCACTGCAGTTATCGCGAGAAACTGCATGTGACCGCCGGGGAGAAGAGGATGGCGGCCATGAAGCAGTCCAGGACGTGACCGCCGGAGATCTTCTGCCAGGTAAGTGCCGCTGACTCCTGACAGACCCGACAGACGGACACTGACAGTGACAGTGACATCCCGATTCCGGTATCCGATAAGACGAAAATATCGGAACTCGGAATCGGAATTCCGATACAGCTAATATCGGCCGATACCCGATATTTGCAGTATCGGAATGCTCAACACTAGTTGTTACTTATGACTTGTGTTTTGAAACTGTTAAACTGTAAAGCGCTGCGGAATATGATGGCGCTATATAAATAAAGATTATAATTATTATTATCTCCACATTGATGTGCGTAGGCATCATGGCCGACTCCGTGGAGGCATTCTTCCGGGATGTCTGGTGCTCTTTTTGAGCTAATTTGCATGTGTCAGCTTCCTCCTGCATGTGTTGCACCATTTCCTGTGAGCTGCAGAAGTTTTCCGTATTTCTCACAAGTCACACGCCTGCTCCGTGTGTAATCCGTTGTTTTCTCGCACCCATAAACTTTCATTGGTGTACAACGGGCGCAATACGCGTACAATCGCAGCATGCTGCGTGTGTCTCGCACCGTAAGATACGGCCGAGAAAAATATGCATGATCAGAGCTGCCCCATAGAGAAGTATTGGTCTGTGTGTAATGCGTGGTTTTCACGCCTCTCACTCATCTGTATTCCTACTTAGTGTGACACCGGCCTTATAATGTCTTCCTCTGAGAGTACCTTCATTAATCTTACCAACAGTGGAGAAAGGATTTTAAAGGGAATCCGTTAGCAGGTTTTTGTTATTTAATCTGAGAGCAGTATAATTTATGGTTAGAGAGCCTGATACTAACCAATGTATCTCTTAGGCCGGAGTCACGCTACCATAGAATACAGCCGAGTGCTATGACAAAACATCACATAGTACTCAGCCCAGTGTTAATCCATGAGGCAGATTACATCTACCATTATTTTCTCATGCTGAATCGGCATGTGAGAACAATCGCAGCATTCTGCGATTGGCACTGAGACTCGGACGAGTCTTGGCTCACTCGCACCATATAAGTCTATTGCTGCGAGTGACACAACGCACAGCACTCGGATATGATCTGAGTGCGATGCGATATACGGGACGCCGGCAGCAAAGGAGATGGAGAAATTACTTTCTACGTATCCTTTACAACTGTGCTCTGATCAGCTCTGTGCGAGAGGATCGAAGCACAGTAGCATGACACTCGGCTCCCGCAAACAGCAGAGCAGGAGCCGAGGTTCATTAGCATATCGCATCCAATGCTCTCTCATCGGATGTCATATGCTAGTGTGATTCCAGCCTTACCCTGTACCTTGCAGTTTTAATACAAGTTGTGTTTTATCAGCAGGAGATTATCACTGCAGGACAAGGTGTCACGTGCCAGGCAGTCCAGCTAATTTCAAATATATATCCAGAAACCACATCTATTGAGGCCAGGAACTAACTCGTATATGCTGTAGTATGATTCCCCCATAATCAAACAAAGAGTGCAAGTGTGGTGTACTCCCAATAGCACAGAAATAGAAAAAAGTGGAGTAACCATAAACCACAAAGGGAAAGTTAAAAGCAAACAATTTTATTTAAACATGATTAAATATCAAGAACATATATTGCAAAAGGTCAGAGAGGTAGCAAGGAGGAACAACCAAAACAAACAACAGAAGGGCAAACCATAAAAGCAGACAGGGTAATAAAACAACCAGTGTGGATAGCTATAATATGATACCCACTTCCTTAATACTCCTGAATCAAGGATGCAAAAAAGGGAAAAAAAAGTGCTAGTGCATAACTCTAAGGTGCTAGAAAAAATCACATGTGTATTAGAATCCTATGTGGAGCTGCACAAATAATACTGAATAATTCATAATAGGTCACACAGAAGTGCAGAATGCCACTTACCCTTGTCGTAATAGATTGGAGTGCCCCGCTTAACCCTGACGCGCGTTTCACCATGGCTTTCCCCTTGAGAACACCTCAACAACACCTCCCCTTGAGAAAGCAATGGCGAAACGTGGAAAAATGTAACTGTCCTTCCAGGAGCATTTGCATCAGAGTGCCTGTGTCTGCCTCCTCCTCTCGCCATAGAATTTTAAAACCAATTGTCATCTGCTATCTCAGCAATTGAAAGATCAGTCTAGGTCAGTGTTTCCCAAACTCCAGTCCTCACGGACCCCACGGGTCATGTTTTCAGGATTTCCTTTGTATTGAGCAGATGGTGGAAGTATCATCAAGGCATCAGGAATTCTCTCAACTGTGCAACACTATGGAAATCCTGAAAACATGATCCGTGGGGTCCGTGAGGACTTGAGTTTGGGAAACACTGGTCTAGGTGAAGAGAGAAGCAGATTTCTCTGATAATATATATTATAAAGTTGCTTTATTTTTATGTGCATTGTTGATTTACAAAATAAAAATGTAAAACAATGGTTATGCATTAAGATTACATCCACAAGCGTGAATGTTTTTTATTCGGATTTTATGTGATATATCAACACAAAGTAGCAAGTATTTGTGAAGTGTAAAGAAAATGATACATGGTTTTCTAATTATTTTAAAAATATAAATGTGAAAATTGTTAGATTACAGAAATCTCACGCCCATGCAGTTTGTTTTTACCTTGCAAATTTGAACAATCAAAGCATTTTCTCTGTTTTTTGTTTTGTTCAAATTTACAGCATATGAATTCTTACAGTTTTTTGCAGAGTCTTTCACCCATTCAAATGAATACAATAAAATTCCACTAAAAATGCATCAACAACTTGTTAACATGGGTATCTTAGGCTATGTTTACAGTATTTTTGCTATGTTTTGTATGCAAATCAAAAGCTGCTTTTTACTGTACCAACCACAGCAATGATATCTGAGCGATCTCATACTACACTATTATAAGATGTATAATTATGTGCTTAATTATAAGCCACTGGGCAAAACTGTCATTGAAGAAGACCTGGATGTTTGGGTGGATGATGAGCTCACATTTAGCGGCCAGTGTCAGGCAGCTGCTGCAAAGGCAAATAAAATAATGGGATGCATTAAAAGAGGCATGGATGCTCATGAGGAGAACGGGGTCTGGGGGGTAAGGTTTCTCCTTGTGGAGAGTGACATACCAGCTCTGGCGTGTCGAGGTAAGGAGGCTTATTTGCCGTGCAATGCTCCTCTGGGAAATTTTAATATGCAAATTGCCTCTTCAAACAAAGAGGACTTGTACTCTATAGCGCCACCTATTGGAAGTAGCGATCCTACAAGTCACAATCAACCCTTTAACGAGTCTTGTAATATGACTTAGGATAAAAGCCAAATCAGAATCTCCATTTGCAGACACGGTGTTTCGGACTGTTGGTCCTCGTCAGTGCAAAGTAGGAGAGATCTGATTTGGCTAGATGAGAGGCTCTGGACTGGGGTCTGGGGGGTAAGGTTTCTGATTTGGCTTTTATCCTAAGTCATATTACAAGACTCGTTAAAGGGTTGATTGTGACTTGTAGGATCGCTACTTCCAATAGATGGCGCTATAGAGTACAAGTCCTCTTTGTTTGAAGAGGCAATTTGCATATTAAAATTTCCCAGAGGAGCATTGCACGGCGAATAAGCCTCCTTACCTCAACACGCCAGAGCTGGTATGTCACTCTCCACAAGGAGAAACCTTACCCCTTAGACCCTAGTCCAGAGCCTCTCATCTAGCCAAATCAGATCTCTCCTACTTTGCACTGACGAGGACCAACAGTCCGAAACACTGTGTCTGCAAATGGAGATTCTGATTTGGCTTTTATCCTAAGTCATATTACAAGACTCGTTAAAGGGTTGATTGTGACTTGTAGGATCGCTACTTCCAATAGGTGGTGCTATAGAGTACAAGTCCTCTTTGTTTGAAGAGGCAATTTGCATATTAAAATTTCCCAGAGGAGCATTGCACAGCGAATAAGCCTCCTTACCTCGACACGCCAGAGCTGGTATGTCACTCTCCACAAGGAGTAACCTTACCCCTTAGACCTCAGTCCAGAGCCTCTCACCCAGCCAAATCAGATCTCTCCTACTTTGCACTGACGAGGACCAACAGTCCGAAACACCGTGTCTGCAAATGGAGATTCTGATTTGGCTTTTATCCTAAGTCATATTACAAGACTCGTTAAAGGGTTGATTGTGACTTGTAGGATCGCTACTTCCAATAGGTGGCGCTATACAGTACAAGTCCTCTTTGTTTGAAGAGGCAATTTGCACATGAGGAGAACATAATTTTACCTCTATACAAGTCACTAGTGCGACCACACTTAGAATACTGTGTGCAGTTCTGGTCTCCGGTGTATAAGAAAGACATAGCTGAACTGGAGCGGGTGCAGAGAAGAGCGACCAAGGTTATTAGAGAACTGGGGGGTCTGCAATACCAAGACAGGTTATTACACTTGGGGTTATTTAGTTTGGAAAAACGAAGGCTTAGGGGTGATCTTATTACAATGTATAAATATATGAGGGGACAGTACAAAGACCTTTCTAGTGATCTTTTTACTCTTAGACCTGTGACGGGGACAAGGGGGCATCCTCTACGTCTGGAGGAAAGAAGGTTTAGCTATAATCACAGACGCAGATTCTTTACTGTAAGAGCAGTGAGACTATGGAACTCTCTGCCGTCTAATGTTGTAACGAGTGATTCCTTACTAAAATTTAAGAAGGGACTGGATTAGTGATAAGCGAGTATACTCGTTGAAAACAGCTAAAATAAAAAATTCAGAAAAAATCACATACCATAAGATACGGCCTTCCCAAAACCCTGTCTGATGACAAATGCACATCTAGCAGAATGCAGTAGGCCTCCACTAATAAAGGCAAAGGGCAGCACAGGTACAAACTACTGATAAAAACAGCCTCCCCAGCACCTACCAGATTATGGAGGGGTTGGCCGCCTAGCAGAAAAAATTGCACATTGATATGGCTTGCATTGGACGCCAGTCACACAGGTAAGTGTGAGGCAAAGTGTCTGACTTGCAACCTATTAATGACGCCCTTGTATTAAGAGGCGGGCTGCTCAGCACAATAATATGCAACACACAGGGACAGACACCCTAATAAACTAAGCCAGCAAAACAAGGCCTAGCCGCATCCTGCAAAAAATGATATGATAAAAAGTACAAAAAATTAATGCAAGCCATATCAATGTGTAATTTTTTCTACTATGCAGCCAACCCCTCCATAATCTGGTAGGTGCTGCGGTGGCTGTTTTTATCAGTTGTTTGCACCTGTGCTGCCCTTTGCCTTATTAGTGGAGGCCTGCTGCATCCTGCTAGATGTGCATTTGTCATCAGACAGGGTTTTGGGAAGGCCGTATCTTATGGTATGTGATTTTTTCTGAATTTTTTATGTTAGCTGTTTTTGATGTTAGAGTAGTTACTTGCAAATATGGGGACCCTTGACATGGGTTGCAAGCTTATCTATCTTGGCCAAAATAGTAACCAATACCTCAATTAATGTATTTATTATATGCAATAATTTTATGCACTTTTTATCATATCATTTTTTGAAGGAAGCGGCTAGGCCTCTTTGCCTCTTTTTGTTGGCTTAGTTTATTAAGAAAATATTGACCACATCCGACAGGAAATTATCTCCCAATCACCTCATACCATGCACTGTCCTCCCTCCCCCACTGCATCCAGCTCACTCTCTGATTTTGAACCAGTCACAGAAGAAGTAATCAGGCTCCTTGCATCTTCCCGCCCTACCACTTGCATCAGTGACCCCATTCCGTCACATCTCCTCCAGTCTCTTTCCCCTGCTGTCAACACTCACCTAACAAAAATATTCAACCTCTCTCTCTCTTCCGGTATCTTTCCCTCCTCATTTAAGCATGCCATCATACATCCATTACTTAAAAAACCATCCCTCGACCAAAACTGTGCCGCTAACTATAAACCTATCTCTAATCTTCCCTTCATCTCTAAACTCCTGGAACGCCATGTCCACACCCGTCTTATCCGCTATCTCTCAGATACCTCTCTTCTCGACCCTCTGCAATCTGGTTTCCTCTCTTTACATTCTACTGAAACTGCGCTCACTAAAGTCTCTAACAATCTACTGACTGCTAAATTTAATGGTCACTACTCCATGCTAATTCTCTTGGATCTCTCCGCAGCATTTGACACTTTGGACCATCAGCTCCTCCTCACTATGCTACACTCCATCGGCCTCAAGGACACCGTTCTCTCCTTGTTCTCCTATCTATCTGACCATTCCTTCACTGTATCTTTTGCTGGTTCCTCCTCCTCTCATCTTCCCCTTACTGTTGGGGTTCCTCAAGGATCAGTCCTAGGCCCCCTCCTCTTCTCTTTTTACACCACCCCTATTGGACAAACAATCAGTAGATTTGGTTTCCAGTACTATCTCTATGCTGATGACACCCAATTATATACAGTACAGACCAAAAGTTTGGACACACCTCATTCAAAGATTTTTCTGTATTTTCATGACTTTGAAAATTGTACATTCACACTGAAGGCATCAAAACTATGAATTAACACATTTGGAATTATATACTTAACAAAAAAGTGTGAAACAACTGAAAATATGTCTTATATTCTAGGTTCTTCAAAGTAGCCACCATTTGCTTTGATTACTGTTTTGCCCACTCTTGGCATTCTCTTGATGAGCTTCAAGAGGTAGTCACCGGAAATGGTTTTCACTTCACAGGTGTGCCCTGTCAGGTTTAATAAGTGTGATTTCTTGCCTTATAAATGGGGTTGGGACCATCAGTTGTGTTGTGCAGAAGTCTGGTTTTATTTTGAATGTTGCAAAATGGGGGTGATTTGAACATGCTTCAATAGTCCCTTTAAGAAACTTAAAGCTGCAATCTTCTGATCGCTTATGCGATACTTAGAGGACTTCAACCCTGCTATGTGTAGTAAAAATCATCACCTGCATTAACAAGCAAGATCAGCAATGTCAAGCACGGGGATCTTCTGCAGACCTCTAGTTATCATGCCAACCCATTGGCGCCATGTGATCATGTGACAGGCGGGGTTGGTGACGCTCTTCCAGCGCAATCATGTTAAATGCTACTGTCAGAGATTGACAGCAAAATTTAACATGTTAACAGCTGTGTTTTGCTATTCCACCTGTGGCTGTTATTTACACATGACAGCTGATCAAATTAGCTGTCATGTGCCAGAACAGATGCAGGCTCAGTGCTGGAGCCCACATCAAAGGAAGATACAAGACTTATGAGGTACTTATACATCATAGTACTTAAAAAGTACTATGGTACTTAGAAAAACGTAATAGGGCAGTCAGAGAAAATTAAGGGGAGTCCCTTACAGAGGACCATTAATCAGCAAAAGTATAAATAAAAAAAAAAAAGTGCCTCTCTGCCTTGAAGACCGAAGTAATTTAAACAGAAACCTTTTAATTTGAGGTGGGCGGACCCCCTGGATATTGTGGTCCGGCGGGTTTGGCCGAACAGTTAAAAAAAATTTGGGTTCGTGTACCAGAACAGTACCTGGACCCTAACAAGGACCCCATTCACTTGAATGGGGTGCGCGAACATCCAGTGTTTGCCATGTTGTCATGTACATGACAGCGTGGCAAACACTGCTTCTGATCAGCTGTAAAGTCATTACTGCCGGTCAGACAGCCGCGGTTCCCACACTGTCAAATCACAGCTGTGATCGGAGGTATAAAGTTTACCTCTGGTCACTGGCGCAAACTGATGAGACTACTGCTCCCATCAGCCTACGTCTGCTGCTGCTAATAACAGCCAGAGCAGGAGTGGTTAATGGGAGTATTCATCAGCCGGCACTTGCACCCTAAATAAATAATTAAAAAAAAACCTGCTTTGGTTCCCCTGTATTTTTGATAATCATCCAGGCCAGATTGACAGCTGGGGGCTGCAACCCTCAGCTGTCAATGTTAGCAAGGCTGGTTATCAAGAATAGAGGGGTCCCTACGCTGTTTTTTTAATTATTTAAATAAATAATTTTAAAGAATGGTGTGGGTTCCCCCCATTTTTGACAACCAGCCTTGCTAAAGCAGACAGCTGGAAGCTAGTATTCTCAGGCTGGTAAGAGGCCATGGGTATTGACCCCCAGTGTAAAACTAGCCTACA
Source organism: Oophaga sylvatica (assembly GCA_033576555.1). NCBI lineage: Eukaryota > Metazoa > Chordata > Amphibia > Anura > Dendrobatidae > Oophaga > Oophaga sylvatica. Next base: position 475,573,708 of record JARQOD010000005.1, read on the forward strand.
GATGCCAAGAAAAGGCACATTTATTAGATGCGCCAATTCTGGCGCTTTGCCCTGCTCTTTCCACTTGCCCTGTAGCGGTGGCAAGTGGGTTTCATATTTGTGGGGTTGATGTCACTTTTGTTATGTCTTGTGATATCAAGCCTATGAATTAGTAAAGGAGAGGCGTTTATAAATTGTATTGTAAATAAAGACATAGCAAGTATAAAGTCTTTTATTTGAAATAAAAACAAAACACATTTTTCCTTTTTTTATTTATAAATAACACAGTTAAGCCTCGTCACACTAAGCGAGTTCGCTAGCGAGATCGCTGCTGAGTCACAAGTTTTGTGACGCAACAGCGACCTCAGCAGCGATCTCGCTATGTTTGACATGTACCAGCGATCAGGCCCCTGCTGTGAGATCGCTGGTCATGTCGGAAATGCCTGAACCTTTCTTTGGTCGTTGAGATCCCTCTGGGTAGCATGCATCGGTGTGTTTGACACCTTTTACCAACGATCTCGCTAGCGACTCAGCACTGAGACACATAGGAGACACATCGTTACACAGGTCGCTACGGGTCGCCGATCGTTGCTGCATCATTGGGAAGATCTGACTGTTTGGCATCTCACCAGCGACCAAATAGCGACGCAGCAACAATGCAACGATCATTGCCAGGTCGTATCGTTGTCGGGATCGCTGCTGTGTCGCTGAGTGTGACGGTACCCTTATACTCACATAATGTCCATTCCATTAAATTTCTTATCTTCTGTAAGAAAAGAAAAATAAAAAAACAACAATATCCCTCACCTGTCGGTGATTCTGTCCCATGCTTTAATCCATGTCTAGGGGATATGACAAATATCGACTGTCCAGGCTGAGAAGCACTGCTGACTGAACTGCTGCAAGAGGTTACCTTTGGTCACAGAGGCTGCGTTCCCAGCCAGGCTGAACTGCGGTGACCTCCATCCGGTGAGAGATGAGTTCACCGCAGTTCAAATTTGCCGCAGTGAAATTCTCCCATTGAACTGCGGAGAATTCAACTCTCCCTCTGGTGGGCGGTGAGTTCACCACAGTTCAAATTCACCTCAGTGAAATTCTCCCAGTGAAATCATATGACTGATTTTACAGCTCATCAGAAGCAGTGTTTGCTGTGCTGTCATGCACATGACAGGATGACAAACACCCAATGTTCGGGGGACCGAACCCGAACAGTAATACGGAATTCCTGGTGAAGTCCATGTTCAATGTCCGTGCCCACGCAGTAGGTGTTTGGTACAGACGCCGAACTTTACTGTTTGGGTTCATCCATCTTTACTTGTAAGGCCGGCGTCACACTGGCGAGTTTGATGCGAGTAAGTCGCACGACTTTCTCGCATCAACACCCGGCACGGCCGCCGCTCTCGGACCCGAATGTGAGGCTGCATAGAAATACATGCAGCCGCACACTCGGCTCTGAGAGCGGGCGGCCGTGCCAGGTGTTGATGCGAGAAAGTCGTGCGACTTACTCGCATCAAACTCGCCAGTGTGACGCCGGCCTAATGCTTCATGTCTCCTGTTGTGGCACTGCAGTAAAAAGGAGCACTTTTTGCCACATTCGACCAGAGATTACAGCTGATTGCCTAAAGTCTCAGCTGCAGGACAACCTGTGATCAGCGTGTTTTTCAGTGGACCTTTCAATGAAAAATAAAAAGAAAACCGCACTGGGGATTACCATTCTTCAGGTTTGAAGGCCATTCATCAGTGTTCTTCAAGAATTTCATCAATGCAAATTGTGAAATGACTGGAGTTTTTTCTAAAAGTAAACTATGATATAATGCAAATGTAACAATGAAAATGATATTGTATTCAGTTAATCATAGTGGAATGTGAATGTAACAATTGCTAAGTGATTGTTCTATTATTAATATGTAACTCCCACATGCATTTCTTTTTCTTTTCTGTCTTCCAGAAAGAAGATGGATCGGCAGAAAAAATGCTTTTACTGAAACAGGAAAAAGAAAATAACTTATTGATTGTGTAGAGCTAGCTCTGTTCATGATCAATGGGACTGCATGGTGGGATTTTGTTCATTATCCTAATGTGCGCATGACTTTTTTTTTATTAGCTTTGAATTGGGCCGTGATGTAAAAAGTAGTCAGTTGCGATTGTAAATGAAATCGCAGTCTCAGAATAGTGTTCTTTTGTTGACGTGTGCATCAACATCGACATCAGACAATGGCAAAATCCTCACATGTAAACCATATGCTCTGTTCTAATGTGGATTGTACTGGTATAGATACTAGAATGGTGTTTCACTGTAGATAATTCAACATTTGGGGTAAAGTAACATGGCATATCCTTTACTGAGTCATGTGAATGTCAAACTATTTTTCAAAAGATACACCATTACCGATGATGTATAATACACTAGTACTAGTCAAGTGCACATAGTAAGTGTTGGCCATTTTGTTAGCTTATTCAGTATTCCAGTACCAGAAGCACGTCAAGTCTAATATATGTCTAGAATCACCCATGCAGTGTGAATTGGGTTACTTTGAAGGTTTTTTTTACATACTCTTTGGGATCCAACCAACAAAATGACTGTCACTGCTATATGATTGAGGTTTGGTACTTTTTTTAACCAAGGAATAATGCTGTAAATAGGACGCTTCCATTTTTTACATGATGTAAAGTTTCATATTAGTTGTATGTACAGTTACACCTAAACTCAGAAAAACTGACTGTAGATATGGGAAAATAAACTTGCTTTAAGGATTAGCACATTTTACAAATAAGACCAAACCTGAACGTCCAATAGTACTTCCACTTTTAATTAAAAATGTATATTGCCATGTAGATGGAAATAAGCTAAAATTGATGGTTAGAGACCATCATAATATCATAATGTCAGCTGCAGTGGGTCCAGGTCAATATCAGTGCTTGTGCAGACGACCTATTTTCGGTCCGAGTACGATCCGACGAGACATCACATTGGATCAACACCGATGTTATTCTATGTGACCATCCACATGTCTGATTTTTGAAGCATGCAGAAGGTGCAGCATGCATGATTTGCATGTAATATTTGGATTGCACTCGGCCACGGAAATATTGGCCTGCACTTGTATGACAGCTGAGTGTGATGCGATTTTTACAGACTGACAGAATGGAAAAAATGGAGAAAAGGTTTCCATCTCCTCCATATCTGAGAAAATCCGATCACACTGTGATCACACTCTGATCAAACTCTGATTAGAGTATAATTAATATAATTTTAGTTTGATCATAATTTTATGATCTGAAGATGCCAAAATAGTAGTGCTGCTTTCTAGAGATCTAGATCTCATTTAATTTAGGGTAATAAGTGTTTAGTCAGCTGTAGAGTGCCTTTAGCTATGGAGGACATTAACATCGACAACCAATTAAGAAGTTATCCCAAAACTCCAACTTATCATCTGACCCCATGATCATTACTATCATATGTACCCTTTATGATCAGATTTGGAATCGTGCTTGTGCCGGAAATAGTGGAGCGCTCTACTTGCTAATTTTTGGCAGTCCAATAAAACATATATGAATTGGCAGTGCACATGGACAACACTTTTAACTTTCATGTACCAATCAATATACATTTATTGAGAAAGAACTTTAAAAATTCATTTAATTCATATTTAGGATTTAGGATTAAATTTCTAGAAAGACACACATTCTGTCTGTGTCCTACTGGGATTTGGTGCACATTTGTCCATTTGGTAGAATCTATTTACATAAGAGAGAAATGAGTCAATCAAAAACTGTAATACATTGCTGTAATAAATGTCAACATAATGTTGACATGAAATTGAATGACATTTTACTGAATTGGCTTACGGCTTGTGTGAGGGCAATCAGCATTATGCTTCTTACCAAAAAGCTGCAGGCTATAACTTCTCAAGGCTTCGCACTCTCAGTGAACTGCTGGTCCATTCTATACGATTTACAAACTCAAAAGATATGAATGACAATATGAAATGTGAATAAAATGACTTCTCATCTACCTCTTTGTACTGCTTCATTAATTTGTTGCATGTGTGGTTCTTTGCCTGATTTATGAAATATATGACCTGCACTGAAATATAAGAATAGCAGAAGTGCCAATGGAAAAAATGCAAACATAATGTCTTATTTACACTCAAATCACAAAAATTTAGGGTCAAAACTGTATCTACTACTTTATCAGTATTTTGCTACTTTACTTTAGCTGGATCAATATAGCAAGAATAAATTACACTGGAATTAGTTGACCTTATTTTGTGTTTCTCTTGTATATATGGCATAATTATATTTTAGGTCATAAATAGAAATGGGAGAATACATTCAAGTGGAATAGAATCCTATTCAAATTTTACAAAAATCTGCATTCTGAATAATATGAATTTTTTTGTAATTCGCTAAGCGCAAACTCAGCATAATGGCAGCCAGCTGCAACCATCATCTTGCTAAACAGTAGATGGCTGTCAAAAGTTTGAAAAGCAATAGAAATCAGAGCTCATTGCTCACCTGTCTGGCCACCCCTGTTTCTCTCTTCCTGCTGTCTAGTCCTCTGCTCCTCTGTCATATTGCCTGGTGTACACTCTTGGCTGGGGCTTCTGGTAGTGAGAAGGTCACAGGCTTCACTGCACATGCACAAGTTCCTATAAGTGGCTGGAAGTCCCAGCCTAGAGTGAACACCTGGTCAGAAATTCAATGTAATGGAGGCATGGAGGACCATACAATAGGCAGGGAGCAGAATGGTTACCATGAAAAGTTGCCCATATATATGGGTAATATATACGGTATATATATATATTTTTTTACTTTTTACCTCTCCAGCTGCCTGTACTGTATCCTGCCCACTGTCCCGTCCTCCATGCCTCCATCACACCACATCTCTGGCCCAAAGTTCACTCTAAGCCGAGACTCCCTGCTGCAACCAGGTCTTAGAGTTTATTGTTCATGTTTATTGTTCATGCTCCACAGCTTGCTCACAGCTGGAAGCCCTGGCCCAGAGTGAATACCGGGCTGGAAATGTGATGAAGTTATGGAGGTTCCATACAGTGGGCAGGGGGCCGTGGGATTGGCTGGAAAGTTGAGCAGTGAGGTGAGTATAATTAATTTTTTTTTTCACATCTTATATTTATTATGCTCTGGGGTTTCAATTATAAGGGACATTAATTATGTAGAATAACTTCATTGGAATGAATTTCCAGTAAAATCCATACGAACAGGCAAATTTAAATTTTGCCAGATCCACAGATATATGTTTAGGGGTGATGTAATGTAAATATATTTTATTTGATTATCAAGATGGCAAAGTTTGTTTTTGACAACTTCAGGTAACTGTATTGAAAAAGAAGCATCCTTTACTTTCTATATTCTATGTGTCAGTTCATATTGGTATATTTAGTGTAGCGGTAGAGTTGTATAACGTATATAAGTTTGCATATTCTATAGAACCTATTTACATTAAAGAATTATGTTTTTTGGGGGGGTTGAAAAATAGTTTTACATGTAGTAATTTATTTGGCATCGTGTCTTCATTTGTACAAGTAGATAAAGAAACTTGGCACTCAACTTATTATGAAGTTCTTTTGTCATTTGTAATGCAGCAGAAGCAGTAAATACAAAATGTTTTGGCCACAACAAAAGGCCTTCTTCAATTACATGCTGCCAAGTAGATATGTAGATATGTGGTAGCATTTGAAGAAAGGTTTGCGGTATCACGCATCCGGAAAACACCACTGTTATGGCATGGAGTACTTACCGGTGTAGCCGGTATAATTGGATGGCCTACAGGTACGGCGTGTCCACGTGTCCTGCAGCGACGCAACATGGTGTTTTACTTACAAATTCAAGGTAAAAAAGTTGAGCATTAATTGTTAAACAGCTGTCCAGGGTTTCCAAAAAACTGCTCTACACCCGTCGAAAGGTTATTTTTGTATTGCAGATCATTCACTTCAATAGAGCTGTGATACCGGACACAAACCATGAACAGGTGTGACAAAATTTGAGGATTAATTTCTATCACTTAAATTTAGATTTCAGCATACATGTGTGTAATCAAAATGAAAGGGTACACATGAACGTATCTAAGGAAAGTCCCATTGTCATGAGTTTCACTTTGTTGGCATTGGTATTTTAAAATAGATGAGGTGAACGATCCAGGTCCTTTAAAAATCTTCAAAAGATCTGGTTGCAGATTGAAACGCATTACTTTAACCCTTTATATTCACACTGGTATTGGAGTTTTTACAGCACCAATTTTCCTGATATGCATTAATAAAGTTTGAATATTTTTTAAGGCACTGGAACGCTCACCTCATCTATCTTTGTATGCACCTCGTCCCATCAAGACGGAGTTCCGTGCACCTGCGGGTTTGGTTGGTGAGCTAGTTGTGGTTTTTAGCACGTTACTTTCATTTACATTGGTATTTTACCTTGAAGTTTGCAAATTAGTGTCTCTTTAATGTTATTTATTGGTGGCTCCACTGTAATCGATGCCTGACTTAATAAGGGTAGGAATACGATCTTGACTCAATAAAGATATCAGCCAAACCAGATACATCTATCTGTAAACCTCTGCTTCTTGCATCTCAGAAATAAAAAGTAGGTTCTGATTGGCTGAGTGAGATGCATATGGCAGATATTGAGGGGAGCGTTTCTCCTTACAAAGTTCCAGGTGGTGTGGATAGTCTTACGGGCAATGCACTTTTCTAAAAAGTAGGCAAATTAGCTCTATTTTAGATAAAAGAAAGCATCCTTTCTAGTGCCACCTTTATGTAGTAACCCCATAAATCAATGTCTGGCCCATTAAAGTGCCTTAAAATATGGTTTTGTAAAACATGACAGTTTATTTAATTTCAGGTTTTATTTTTCTAAAAAATATAGAACCATAAAAATAAATCTAATTGTTTAAATTCTGCTTTTGGTACATGTTATAATTATATAGAAGGTGCTCTCATCTGATGCCACATCACACACCTGAATGAAACTAAAATACAGTGAATATATTCCGTCTGAAAATATATTTATGGCTGACATAACAGAAATTCTTGAGCAAGATTCTTGAATACCCAGTCAGCAGGGCGCAAAAGACAGGAATCTTCTTAGTAAATGACAATCTTCATTTATTAAAAATTATTAAAAATTATGGTTAAACAATGAATCCACAACGCGTTTCAACAGAGTGAGTCAGTCTTCCTCAGGTGGCCATTTTCTTTGCCGGAGAAGACTCGAGCAGCTGCGGGAGACATGGGGGACATCGGGAGGCATGGGGGACAGATCGGGGGTCCTGGGGACCCTATTTCTCTCCCCTCTGATGTGCGATCACATCAGAGGAAAGAGAAATGAAATGGAGAATCGCGGCTTTTTTTGCGGTTGCCATTATAGGATTAATAACGTCGATCGCAAAAGCGGGATCAGTAAAAGCGGACCCGAATCATGTTCTCTGGGGGTAGTCGAGACCCTGGAGAAAATCTGACTCTGGGGGGCGCTATACACTTTTTTGTGGTTTAAGTACCCTTAACTACCGCCGTTGAAAGGCGTATCGGTGGTCGTTAAGGGGTTAACTTGTACAATATATTTTTATATCCTTTAAAATGTGTTTGTTGGACAACCTGCAAAGATATGTGTTCTTGTCTAGAATACCTAAAGTAAACTTAAGACAGAGGCTGTCCATGCACCAGTTATGGGGAAAAACTGGGTCTGAACTGAAAAAGTAAGTAGATGTGTATGCAAAATGTAAATGCATATCAAACACATGACCATTAAACAGAGAAAACAAAAAACAAGAAACAAAAATCCTAAAATAAAACAAAATAAAAAATATATTGCAAAACATGCATGAAGTTGTAATAATAATAATAAGGGTATTTGGTAAACATAATTTTGATCAAAAGAATGTACAAGCCATCCCGCCACGTCAAGGCAACCCTTTGTGGGACAGTCCTACTCTAATATTAAAAACCTTTCCACTTGTCAAGTGACGTAAATGTGAACAAGGCAGAGGGACTGAACCCACCAGTTGAAGCATAGGCCAGACAGGATGGATTTTTCAGCTCAAAAGCAGGGCGGTCACACCCTTATATGCACAAGATGCACTGAGAACTAAATGAAAAACTGGGTCTGAACTGAAAAAGTAAGTAGATGTGTATGCAAAATGTAAATGCATATCAAACACATGACCATTAACCCCTTCACCCCAAGGGTGGTTTGCACGTTAATGACAGGGCCAATTTTTACAATTCTGACCACTGTCTCTTTATGAGGTTATAACTCTGGAACGCTTCAACGGATCTTCGCGATTCTAAGACTGTTTTCTCGTAACATATTGTACTTAATGTTAGTGGTAAAATTTCTTCGATATAACTTGCGTTTATTTTTGAAAAAAACGCAAATATGGCGAAAATTTTTTAAATTTTGCAATTTTCAAATTTTGAATTTTTATTCCCTTAAAACAGAGAAATATATCACACAAAATAGTTAAGAAATAACATTTCCCACATGTCTACTTTACATCAGCACAATTTTGGAACCAAAATTTTTTTTTGTTAGGAAGTTATAAGGGTTAAAAGTTGACCAGCGATTTCTCATTTTTACAACAAAATTTACAAAGCCATTTTTTTTAGGGACCACCTCACATTTGAAGTCACTTTGAGGGGTCTATATGGCAGAAAATACCCAAAAGTGACACCATTCTAAAAACTGAACCCCTCAAGGTACTCAAAACCACATTCAAGAAGTTTATTAACCCTTCAGGTGCTTCACAGTAACTAAAGCAACGTGGAAGGAAAAAATGAATATTTTACTTTTTAGCCACAAAAATGATCTTTTACAAACTTTTTTTTTATTTTCACAAGGGTAAAAGGAGAAAATGGACAGATAAGGTTGTTATGCAATTTCTCTTGAGTACGCCAATACCCCATATGTGGGGGAAAACCACTGTTTGGGCACACGGCAGAGCTCGTAAGGGAAGGAGCGACGTTTGACTTTTTCAAACTAAAATTGGCTGGAATTTAGATTGGATGCCATGTCGCGTTTGGAGAGCCCCTGATGCTCCTAAACAGTGGAAACCCCCCACAAGTGACACCATTTTGGAAACTAGACCCCCTAAGGTACTTATCTAGATCTGTTGTGAACACTTTGAACCCTCAAGTGTTTCACAAAAGTTTATAAAGCCTGGATGTGAAAAAAAAAAAATCAATTTTCCACAAAAATGATTTTTTAGTCCCAATATTTTGAATTTTCCCAAGGAAATTGGACCCCAAAAGTTGTTGTCAAATTTGTCCTGAGTACGCTGATACCCCATATGTGGGAGGGGGGAAACTGTTTGGGCGCACGGCAGGGCTTGGAAAGGAAGTAGTAACGTTTTGGAATGCAGACGTTAATGGGGGTCATGTTCCGTTTGCAGTGCCCCAGATGAGCCTAAACAGTGGAAATCCCCCACAAGTGACCCATTTTGGAAACTAGACCCCCTAAGGAACTTATCTAGATCTTTGGTGAGCACTTTGAACCCCCAAGTGCTTCACACAAGTTTATAATGCCCGGGCATGAAAATAAAAAATCCTATTTTTTTCCCACAAAAATTATCTTTTAGTCACTAATTTTTTATTTTCCCAAGGGTAACAGGAGAAATTTGACCACATAAGTTGTTGTACAATTTATCTTGAGTACGCTGATACCCCATATGTGGGGGGGAACCACTGTTTGGGCGCACGGCAGAGCTCGGAATGGAAGGAGCACCGTTTGACTTTTTCCAACCAAAATTGGCTGGAATTGAGTTTGGATGCCATGTTGCATTTGGAGAGCCCCTGATGTGCCTAAACAGTGGAAACCCCCCACAAATGACCCCATTTGGGAAACTAGACCCCCTAAGGAACTTATCTAGATTTTTGATGAGCAATTTGAACCCCCAAGTGCTTCACACAAGTTTATAACGTAGAGCCGTAAAATTTAAAAATCATATTTTTTCCACAAAAATGATCTTTTCACCCCAATTTTTATTTTTCCAAGGGTAACAAGACTCCAATAGTTATTGTGCAATTTGTCCTGAGTACGCTGATACCCCATATGTGGGGGTAAACCACTGTTTGGGTGCATGGCAGAGTTTGGAAGGGAAGGAGCGCCGTCTGACTTTTTCAACGCAGAATTGGCTGGACGCCATGTCGTGTTTGGAGAGCTCCTGATCTGCCTAAACAGTGGAAACCCCATAAATGACACCATTTTGGAAACTAGACCCCTCAAGGAACTTATCTAGATGTGTGGTGAGAACTTTGAACCCCCAGGTGTTTCACTAAAGTTTATAACGTACAGCCGTAAAATAAAAAATCTTTTTTTTTTTTTTACAAAAATGATTTTTTCGCCCCCAATATTTTATTTTCACAAGGGTAACAGAAGAAATTGGAACGCAAAAGTTGTTGTCCAATTTGTCCTGAGTACACTGATACCCAATATGTGGGCGAAAACTACTGTATGGGCACACGTCGGGGCTCGGAAGGGAAGTAGTGACGTTTTGGATTGCAGACTTTGATGGAATGGTCTGGGGGCTCATGTCACATTTGGAGAGCCCCTGATGCACCTAAACAGTGGAAACCCCCCACAAGTGACCCCATTTTGGAAAATAGACCCCACAAGGAACTTATCTAGATGTGTGGTGAGCACTTTGAACCCTGAAGTGCTTCACAGAAGTTTATAACGCACAGCCGTAAAAATAAAAAATCTTTTTTTTTTACAAAAATGATTTTTTCGCCCCCAACATTTTATTTTCACAAGGGTAACAGGAGAAATTGGACCCCAAAAGTTGAAGTCCAATTTGTCCTGAGTACGCTGATACCCAATATGTGGGAGAAAACTACTGTATGGGCGCACGTCAGGGCTCGGAAGGGAAGTAGTGACGTTTTGGATTGCAGACTTTGATGGAATGGTCTGGGTGCGTCATGTCGCATTTGGAGAGCCCCTGATGTGCCTAAACAGTGGAAACCCCCACAAGTGACCCCATTTTGGAAAATAGACCCCACAAGGAACTTATCTAGATGTGTGGTGAGCACTTTGAACCCCGAAGTGCTTCACAGAAGTTTATAACGCACAGTCGTAAAAATAAAAAATCTTTTTTTTTTTTTTGCAAAAATGATTTTTTCGCCCCAATATTTTATTTTTACAAGGGTAACAGGAGAAATTGGACCCCAAAAGTTGTTGCCCAATTTGTCCTGAGTACGCTGATACCCAATATGTGGGAGTAAACTACTGTATGGGTACACGTTGGGGCTCGGAAGGGAAGTAGTGACGTTTTGGATTGCAGACTTTGATGGAATGGTCTGGGGGCGTCATGTCGCATTTGGAGAGCCCCTGATGCGCCTAAACAGTGGAAATCCCCAACAAGTGACCCCATTTTGGAAAATAGACCCCACAAGGAACTTATCTAGGTGTGTGGTGAGCGCTATGAAGCCCCAAGTGCTTCACAGAAGTTTATAATGTACAGCCGTAAATACAAAAAAATAATTTTTTTTGTACAAAAATGATATTTTCGCCCCCAGTTTTTTATTTTCCCAAGGGTAACAGAAGAAATAGGACAAATTGCACAATAACTCTTGGGGTCCAGAGTACGCTGATACCCCATATGTGGGGATAAACTACTGTTTGGACGCATGGCAGAGCTCAGAAGTGAAGGAGCACCGTTTGACTTTTTCAACGCAGAATTGGCTGGAATTGAGATCAGACGCCATGTCACATTTGGAGAGCCCCTGATGTGCCTAAACAGCGGAAACCCCCCAATTCTAACTCCAACCCTAACCCCAACACACCCCTAACCCTACTCCCAACCCTAACCACAAACCTAACCCTAACACACCCCTAATCCCAACCCTAACCCTAATCCTAACTTTAGCGCCAACCCTAACCCTAACTTTAGCCGCAACCCTAACCCTAATGGGAAAATGGAAATAAATACATTTTTTTAATTTTATTATTTTTCCCTAACTAAGGGGGTGATAAAGGGGGGTTTGATTTACTATTTATAGCGGGTTTTTATGATTGGCAGCTGTCACGCTAAAAGACGCTTTTTATTGCAAAAATAGTTTTTTGCATCGCCACATTTTGAGAGCTATAATTTTTGCATATTTTGGCCCACAGATCATGTGAGGTCTTATTTTTTGCAGTACGAGTTGATGTTTTTATTTGTACCATTTTTGAGCAGGTGACATTTTTTGATCGCTTTTTATTTCGATTTTTGGGAGGTTAGAATGAACAAAAATCAGCAATTCATGAATTTCTTTTGGGGGAGGCGTTTTTATTGTTCCGCGTGTGGTAAAATTGATAAAGCAGTTTTATTCTTCGGGTCAGTACGATTATGGCGATACCTCATTTATATCATTTTTTTATGTTTTGGCGCTTTTATAGAATAAAAACAATTTTATATAAAAAATAATTATTTTGCATCGCTTTATTCTGCGAGCTATAACTTTTTTATTTTTTCGCTGATGATGCTGTATTGTGGCTCTTTTTTGCGGGACAAGATGACGTTTTCAGCGGTACCATGTTTATTTATATCGGTCTTTTTGATCGCGCGTTATTCCACTTTTTGTTCGGCGGTATGATGATAAAGCATTGATTTTTTGCTTCGTTTTTTTTTTTTTTAAGGGGTTTACTAAAGGGGTTAACTAGTGGGACAGTATTATAGGGGGGGTCGTTACGGACGCGGCGATACCAAATATGTGTACTTTTATTGTTTTGTTTTTTTTATTTACAGGAAGAAATGAATTTATTGGGGAATATATATATATTTTTTTATTTATTTTGGATTTTTTTTTATAACATGTTTATTTTTATTTTTTTAACTTTTTTACTTTGTCCCAGGGTGGGACATCACTGTATTTTATCAATCGCTGGTGTGACAGTGTGCACAGCACACTGTCACACCAGCGATCGCTCAGGCATAGCTGCAGGCTTCTCAGTGCCTGCTCTCAGCAGGCACTGAGGAAGCCGCCTCCCTCCAGGACCCCGGCGCCATCATGGATCCGGGTCCTGGGAGGGAGGAAGCCCTCAAAACAGCGCGATCACATCGCGCTGGTCTGAGGGTCTCAGGGGGGCGCGCAGGGAGCCCCCACCCTGCGCGATCCTCCCCTGTGTCCCCAGTACACCGCGATCATGTTTGATCGCGGTGTGCTAGGGGTTAATGTGCCGGGAGCGGTCCGTGACCGCTCCTGACACACAGTCACGGGTGTCAGCTGTGATAATCAGCTGACACCCGGCGGCGATTAGCTGCGCTCCCTCAGGAGCGCAGCTGATCGCCTATGACGTACTATCCCGTCCATGGGCAGAATGGCACGGGTTTTATGGACGGGATAGTACGTCTAATGTCAGAGAGGGGTTAAACAGAGAAAACAAAAAACAAGAAACAAAAATCCTAAAATAAAACAAAATAAAAAATATATTGCAAAACATGCATGAAGTTGTAATAATAATAATAAGGGTATTTGGTAAACATAATTTTGATCAAAAGAATGTACAAGCCATCCTGCCACGTCAAGGCAACCCTTTGAGGGACAGTCCTACTCTAATATTAAAAACCTTTCCACTTGTCAAGTGACGTAAATGTGAACAAGGCAGAGGGACTGAACCCACCAGTTGAAGCATAGGCCAGACAGGATGAATTTTTCAGCTCAAAAGCAGGGCGGTCACACCCTTATATGCACAAGATGCACTGAGAACTAAATGAAAAACATGGTCTGAACTGAAAAAGTAAGTAGATGTGTATGCAAAATGTAAATGCATATCAAACACATGACCATTAAACAGAGAAAAACAAAAAACAAGAAACAAAAATCCTAAAATAAAACAAAATAAAAAATATATTGCAAAACATGCATGAAGTTGTAATAATAATAATAAGGGTATTTGGTAAACATAATTTTGATCAAAAGAATGTACAAGCCATCCCGCCACGTCAAGGCAACCCTTTGTGGGACAGTCCTACTCTAATATTAAAAACCTTTCCACTTGTCAAGTGACGTAAATGTGAACAAGGCAGAGGGACTGAACCCACCAGTTGAAGCATAGGCCAGACAGGATGGATTTTTCAGCTCAAAAGCAGGGCGGTCACACCCTTATATGCTCAAGATGCACTAAGAACTAAATGAAAAACTGGGTCTGAACTGAAAAAGTAAGTGATGTGTATGCAAAATGTAAATGCATATCAAACACATGACCATTAAACAGAGAAAACAAAAAACAAGAAACAAAAATCCTAAAATAAAACAAAATAAAAAATATATTGCAAAACATGCATGAAGTTGTAATAATAATAATAATATAATACTCTAATATTAAAAACCTTTCCTGCTTTTGAGCTGAAAAATCCATCCTGTCTGGCCTATGCTTCAACTGGTGGGTTCAGTCCCTCTGCCTTGTTCACATTTACGTCACTTGACAAGTGGAAAGGTTTTTAATATTAGAGTAGGACTGTCCCACAAAGGGTTGCCTTGACGTGGCGGGATGGCTTGTACATTCTTTTGATCAAAATTATGTTTACCAAATACCCTTATTATTATTATTACAACTTCATGCATGTTTTGCAATATATTTTTTATTTTGTTTTATTTTAGGATTTTTGTTTCTTGTTTTTTGTTTTCTCTGTTTAATGGTCATGTGTTTGATATGCATTTACATTTTGCATACACATCTACTTACTTTTTCAGTTCAGACCCAGTTTTTCATTTAGTTCTCAGTGCATCTTGTGCATATAAGGGTGTGACCGCCCTGCTTTTGACCAGTTATGGGGACCCTGGTTGGTTCCATATCCTTTATTGTAAGGTAGTAAGAAGTGGGGATACTTCCCTTCTAAAGAAGCTATTGTTTGCAAATAAAAGGATGAGTAATTTGTCCAAGAGAGATGTTTAGAAACAAAACAAACACCTGCCCTTCTGTTCTCTGTGTCCAAACCTTTGGCCATAATAGAGAGTTTTGGAACATTTCTTGCCCTCATCATGATCCCCAAATGCTCTTTTTTTTCTAACAAAGTCCTCCTTTATTAATTGATTTTACTTCATTACTATTGCATTTGATTTAGGCGGATTAATGGATACACAGATTGGTTAGCATGCGTGATTTAAAGTTTTTCTGAATGAAGAATTAAGGATTTACCAGTCTCACAACTATGGAGTATTACAATGTCATTATAAGTATGAATTGATTCACGGTTAAGGGATTTGAAAGTTTGGATGGGAAATATGCGAATCATTAATATGCATAGAATACGATGTTATCGGCAGCATATCTTCTGTTTACATATGATGATGTGTTTAGAAGGGCCAATAATTGGAAGCAAGCATTGCTATGAGCGTTCATTTCCCGTTTATTCGGCCCATCTATATAGAAACCAATAAAAGTACAATGATGACAGAGATCAGTAACAGACCTGACTTATGGTCTGTTTTTCACTGTAAGGGCTCGTGCTCAGGCCCTTATTCTCGTTCCAAGTGCAATCCGACAAAATATCAGATCACACTCAGACCAATGTTATTTTATGGGCCTGTGCATATGTCTGATTTTGATTGGTTATTCAGAGTCTGTGGAAATCATCGGACTGCACTCATATAAAATGGAGAAGATTTTTTCTCCATTGTGTCCTTGTTTGTAACTTTTTACTGTTATGATTTTGTTTTTTTTGCTTCCATTATTTTTTGTATTTGTTTATTTGCGGGAAGTGCCCTATTAAGTATTAGGACATTTATAGGATCACCACTGGCAAAATGTAGCGATCATAGCAGTGATCTCCTATCCTAAAAGGAACTCTAGGCAAGATAATTCTGTTGCAAAAATAGTCGAGAGTAGAAGAAAAACAAGTCCACACAGACTTTTGTAAAATATCCAGCCCTGCAATACTCAAAAGTGCAGTTACAGTACAATTCTCATCACATCAAATGCAGAATTCCCAGTCTTTACTAATTTAGAGATGGCAGACCTGTCTAGTTAGGCAAAGATCTGGTTAGCGTATAATTATAAAATGGACTAGAGTTCACGTTTAGAAATCCAAGAAATATAGAGATTTTGGACTTTTTTTTATACATCACCATCAACTTCCAATCACAATATTAATTTAACACATTATTACAATTACAACTGCCAGTGAGGAACTGTAAAGAGGTACAGGAAACTGACAAATGCTTCCAACATACTGTAGATAGGAGTTCTGACTATTAGTTTTTAATCTCTAAAGAATATGAAGTAGACACAAGAGGTCAAAGAAATGGGTAAGAACTTCTAGACATCTTTATTGGAGGCAGTGTTGGATTGTCAATAATTAGTTTTAGGGACTTTATGTTCCAGTATGTGTGCTTGTTCGTATTGGTAAATTTTCGGTATATGCTTGAAAATTTCAAAGTCTACAGAATATCGGTCATAATAAAGACGTTAATTCCAGCAGAGAATTGATATCTTAGGCAAGTAGGAGGTTTATGTGTACATGGTATATATGTGTTCTGACAATGATGAAAAATGCAATCAATATTAGTAGGTGGATGGAAAAAAATGGTCATTTATGGCCAGTAGTTAGTAAATAGTGCTAATCCAAAGATTTGATTTTAGAGAGGGTGTTTGAGTTGCACTATTTAAAGGGATCGTCCAGGCATATAACCATATCCTTGGAATAGGTCCTATTATCAGATAAGATAGGGGTCAACTTCGACACTGCAGATCTAAACATAACCCAACAGGACAGCAATGTTCAATGTGCAACGGCTGATGAGATCTGCAGATCAGCTCCTATTCTCTTAAATAGGAACATATCTGCAGTGCCCGGCAGCAACTACTACACATTGAATGGAGCTGTGTAGCAACTGATCAGTAGGGGAGCCAGGTGATTACCTAAAATATGATATGAACTTAAGCTATGTAATTATTTGTTTGCTTACTGTACACCGCAGAAAAGATGTGGATTCCAGTCCGCGCTGCCCAAAAAATAGATTTCCAAGATGTAGTAGCAGTTAAGAAGTGGATTAATTAAACCACTTCTTAACTGCTACTATGTCTTGAAAATCTATTATTTGGGCAACGCGGACTGGAATCCACATCTTTTCTGCAGTGTATTGTATTGTTGGGTCGTTGACCGACCTGTGGATCTGCGGCAGCCTCTCCTACATGTGCTTTAACCACCTAATACCAGGTGAGCAGCTTCCTACTTAAAAAGTGCCAACTTACTATCGGATAAGGCCCTATTGCGCTTTGTGTCTCCCTTGCTTTATCTATTTGTTTGCTTACTGGTAATTATATCCTTAGTTTAAGTGTTTTTTTATTATTATCTTGAGCTTACCACTTAATTATTTTTGAATATGACTTAAAGGTTATTCTAAGATTTTTAAGTCAAATATACACATTGGTAATAAAATATTATGTAATATAAAGGCAGGTTTTAACATTTACCTTAGAGAAAATATTATGTTTTCACAAAACAGCAGCTGAAATGACCTTATTGTCACCAGTGGCTTTTGTGTAACAGAATTTGATTATATTACTAGAGAAGTAATAGGAAATGTTCTCAGTGCTATCATGCTAATGGAATATTTTATGCAGTCTTTTAAGTGCCTCAGTCACCTCTACACTACATGATTTTGTCCTATGTGACAGTGAGAATTATTTATTTATAATGCATTTTAGCATGAACTCGGCATCAGTAGGGATTCTTTTTAGCATCATTGCCGTACTGATTAAAGAATTTTAAGCCATTTCTAATCATTAATATGCATGATGTGTTATTTTTTATATCTTGACTGTTCCTTGACACTTGACATCAATTCTCAAACAGTAAAAATATGTTTTAAAGGAATCTTGACTTAAGGGCAGAGTTCTAGATTTTCACGGCTATATCAAAGCTATTGATTTACTGTAAATTGAAAATGAATGGAACAAAATCAGCAGAGAATATATTCACTTATTGCCAGGGCTTTTATATATTGGTTTCCATAAATGATACAATGATATGGAATGATATATAATTCTGGGATAATCATTTTTCTAGCTATTAAGGTTATAGTTTCCATTGTAAACAACTTAAACTCTCAGTATTGAGTCCTTAATCGCATATGTTCAACCCAAGAGAAATAAAACATTTACACAAAAATTGTAAAAGAGCAACTGGTTACAAGTAAGCTGAGCAGCAGTACTCAATGTCAAGCAGCAGCTGCAAAAGTAAACAAGATTTTAGGGTGTATAAAAAGAGAGAGAAAATCCCGTGACCCCAATGTATTATTACTAGTGTTGAGAGAACCTGCTCGGATAAGGTGTTATCTGAACATTCTCTCGTGCTAACCGAGTGTCTTTGACATGCTCGAAAAATGTTTGAGTCCCCTCGCCTGCATGTCTCACAGCTGTTCGACAGTCGCAACACAAGCAGGGATTGCCTAACAAATCGGCATTCCATTCATGTGTTGCAGCTGTCGAAAAGACACGAGACTTGCAGCTGCGGGGACTCGAAAATATTTTTCGAGACACACATTGTTAGGGTTCGAGTTCCCGCTGCTGCACAAGGGGAGTCTTGAACCAGTCCTGCTGCGGTCCCCCATTCATCTCCGGCCGCAGTGGAGCCTGCTCAGCAGAGACGTCGGTCCCAGCGTCTTGCCCATTCCAGTACTGTGCAGATACTTGCTGCTGCCTCTCCTGGATCTGCTATTATAGCCAGTGCTGGAGCAGACGTCTTTGGGACGAAGTCCTGCGTTTCCCCTTCTGAGCATGCCCAGGGTAAGATCTCTCATTGGAGATCAGGGGTCACATGTTCAGGTACTGCAGCAGCTCCTATTGGTCTGCCAGGAAGGTCCTGTGTTTGGAACAGTTTCTCATTGGTCCTTGTTTCTGGCAGGTCCTGTAGCTGTTGCTATAAAAGGGTGGCATGGCTGGGCCGCCATGCACTAATATCAATCGTTATATGCTTAGCGCCAGTGTGGTCATGTGTGTGTGTGTGGTTAGGGCCCGGCTGAAATAAGCCCCTAGAATACCGACTTAATCGGTGAGGAGTTTGGTATGCTAGCTGGTCAGGGTCGGTGTCCTAGATGCCTTAGATTGCCGGCATAACCGGTGGGGAGTTTGATTACCGTATTCAGGGCCTGGCGTTCAGACGCCATAGATTGCGGTGACTCCCGCAAGGACATTAGCGCATGATCACGTTCTATGTTCGCTTAGCACTTAACTGTGTACCTGGGTGCCTGACAGGACACAGAAGTTTGTCTCAGCGGCTCTGTGACGTAACAGGGTTCGCTTTCAATGCTAGACAGCGCCCTAGCGTGTTTATTTTGCGACTCAGTTGTGTTAAGTGAGTTCGCACACATCGCCATATAGCGCTGCGGCACTCCTTCTAGCGGCTCTGTGGATTAAGAGAGTTCGCACATATTGCCACAGCGCGTTACGGCGTTTATTTTGGCGACTCTGCGGGATAACAGAGTTTGCTTCTTGCGCCATTTTACTAGCAGCAGTCTCCGCCTGCACGGTGGACCCCGGGCTGCGAACGCACCTCTCCACATCTTATATTTGGTGCGTTCCGCAGACCCTAACACTCATTTTTGAGACACACAAGCATGCTCGGATAACACCTTATCCGAGCACGTTCGCTCATCACTAATTATTACCCCTCTATAAATCACTTGTAAGGCCACATCTAGAATATGGGATCCAGTTTTTCTTAGTTAAAGTAAAAGCAACAACTTCATTTTCTCATTGGCTTTTGGTTTTATAAATCTCTTCGCTGCGTGGCGCTTATGAAGAGATTCTGCATATGTAGTAACTCATATTAAAGAGGTACAAAAGACTATATTAATCTGAAAGTAATGTGTTCATTTATTCTGTGCAAGACTTTGTGTTTTCCACTTTTTTATATGTTCCCTACATTTCAATATATAGATTAGTATAGTTCTCAGGATAACAAGCAATGAAGTTTTATTCAAAGAAATGGTCTAACGCATACAAATTGGACAGTAGAAAGATGAAAAGGAATGAAAATAATGTGGAAATGAGGCATAATGAAATATCATGTTACAGCTTGTAAGAGGTAGCACAGTAATGGAAAACAAGCTAAACATTATAGAGATTGAATTGTTCTGAATATTGTATAAAGATTCAGAGTTTGTCTTTTGAGTTTACAGAAATACCTTGCACAAATCTAGAGCAATGCTATGCATTATTGTTTGGTTGGTTCATGGTGGGAAAGAGAAAAGAAAGCATGTGTAGGAAATACATATTTTTTTTAAACATTATTATAGTTTATTTTTATCATTGCTATTCTTTAGTCATGACCTGAACATATTCCATTGTATGCTTTTATCAAGACTGATCAGATTTCTGCACAGTTTTCATTGCAGTATTAGCTATGGCAACTATTCTCTTATTTGAACATTAAAGAGGATTTCCAGTTTTGAGAAAATGAAATGCATGCACTTGTACAATTCTCTATTATATTTTGGTTATCAATTTATAACTACTTTTAGGATGTCCACTAACTATCACTTATTGTGAGTCACCATATTTTATTTCCAAAATATAAAGATCAGTAAAAGGTTAAAATATGTTTTTAATAATGAAAATATGCATTTTGTAAATGATAGACATGGAGAGAGAATGAGGTGGATTGCTTCCTCTGTACTTATCTGAGTACATGTCAGAGCATCCGTCAAAATAGATAGGTTGGAATGAATCCTGATATATACCTCTTCCTTTATATGTGAAATATTCACCCCTTTCTTGACACAGACTAGTATTAACCTCACAAATCCAAACACCCTTAAAAACTGTAGTCCTTGATGGTGGTAGAAGGACCAACGGGTCCCATGGAAGCAGAAAAAGTGAGCTTTCTTGACTTCTCTTACAGCTGCCTTAATCCATCAGTCATAACCCACTGCACTAAACAACACAGAGAAAGATTTGTCATATGAGCTGAGGCTCCTCCACTGATGAGATTGTCCATATAGAAGCAGTTAGGTATTTCTAGAACAAAGCAAAAGACATAGAGCAGTGGAAGCCATTGTAGTATGTATCTGTCTATGGGAATTGCTTGGTCAACAGAGCATTAGTGAAATGTTTCCAAAGTAGCTTCTGGAGATTTTTGTATATGCCAAATATCCATTAGCCTCCACCTTGTAGGAAGGAAGCGAGTTTCCTATGGGTGATCACACCCCCTCTAAGTTGGCAAATATCTCAGCAGTCCAAAGTCAAGAGGCTAACCCCCACCCATCTACTGTAGACATTAAAGCTTTCTGCTGCAGGCCACTTTAATTAACTCTATGGAAGTGAACTGTTCATATGAGGACATAGCTTTCACTGGGCATGATTTTTCTGTATTTTCGTGACTATGAAAATTGTAGAATCACACTGAAGGCATCAAAACTATGAATTAACACATTTGGAATTATACATTACACTTTACAAAAAAGTGTGAAACAACTGAAAATATGTCTTATATTCTAGGTTCTTCAAAGTAGCCACCTTTTGCTTTGATTACTGCTTTGCACGCAGAAAAGGTGAACGGATGGACTCTACATGCCTAGTTCCCACCATGAAGCATGGAGGAGGTGGTGTGATGATGTGGGGGTGCTTTGCTGGTGACACTGTTGAGGATTTATTCAAAATTGAAGGCATACTGAACCAGCATGGCTACCACAGCATCTTGCAGCAGCATGCTATTCCATCCGGTTTGCGTTTAGTTGGACCATCATTTATTTTTCAACAGGACAATGACCCCAAGCACACCTCCAGGCTGTGTAAGGGCTATTTGACCAATAAGGAGAGTGTTGGGGTGCTACGCAAGATGACCTGGCCTCCACAGTCACCAGACCTGAACCCAATCAAGATGGTTTGGGGTGAGCTGGACCGCTCACCGCTTCAATTTTGAATAAATCCCCAACAGTGTCACCAGTAAAGCACCCCCACACCATCACACCTCCTCATCCATGCTTCACGGTGGGAACCAGGCATGTAGAGTCCATCTGTTCACCTTTTCTGCGTGCAAAGCAGTAATCAAAGCAAAAGGTGGCTACTTTGAAGAACCTAGAATATAAGACATATTTTCAGTTGTTTCACACTTTTTTATAAAGTGTAATGTATAATTCCACATGTGTTAATTCATAGTTTTGATGCCTTCAGTGTGATTCTACAATTTTCATAGTCATGAAATTACAGAAAAATCTTTGAATGAGAAGGTGTGTCCAAACTTTTGGTCTGTACTATACTTTGGGAGCTTTTACAGCATATATTCCAAACATAGACCAAAAAATGATGTGCTTAAAGATATGAGAAGAAGTGAAAATCATGATACAGCCATTTTTTTTCAGATATATATGAGACTCAGGAGTTATGGTTTGGTTTTTGAGATCAGTGCTTTGAGATTTAAATTTTTAGTCTTTTTTTTACAGATTCTTTACATCTAGTGAAATGTATTTTCAAATATCATGTTTGATTTACCTATGTGTAAACACTCAAGGGAAATGTTCATAGCACTGTATGGGGGCTCCTTACAATAAAGAGAAGAAAATATGACTACCTAATATTATCACACAGGGCCCTGTAGGTTTGGATTTCTTGTTCCCTGAATAATAAAGACCTTCATTTAAAACCTGAATTCTGTGTTTACTTGTGTTGTCTTTGTCTAATATTTAAATTTGCTTGGTGATCTGAAACATTTAAGTGTGACAATCATGCAAAATAATAAGAAATCAGGAAGGGGCAAACTCTTTTTCACACCACTGTATAGGCTCCTCAAGGTCTACTTTCCCAGTGGGTCTTGGCACCCTCAAGCCATAACAGTAAAATCTGCACTAAATTATGGCACTCCTTCCATT
Organism: Oophaga sylvatica; assembly: GCA_033576555.1. Classification (NCBI taxonomy): domain Eukaryota; kingdom Metazoa; phylum Chordata; class Amphibia; order Anura; family Dendrobatidae; genus Oophaga; species Oophaga sylvatica. Next base: position 475,596,492 of record JARQOD010000005.1, read on the forward strand.
CTGAGTTTTGCACTGTGCCTCAAAAGTAGTTCCCGATTACATGTAGGACATTGGCGTACTCTGGAGAAATTGCACAACAAACTGACAGGTCATTTTTTTCCCATTAGCCCTCATAAAAATTAAAAATTTTGGTGCTAAATCCACATTTTAGCCATCAAAATGTAATTATTCTTTCTTCACCGCCCAATGGTATAAATTTCTGTGAGGTACATGTGGTGTAAACATGTTCACTGCACCCCTAGATGAATTCATTGAAAGGTGTAGTTTTTAAAATGATGTCACTTATGGGGGGTTTCTGCTGTTATGACATCTCATTGGCTCTGCCAATGTGACATAGCACCATCAAATCATTCCAGCAAAATCTGAACTCCAATATGGCGCTTCTTCCCCTCTAAGCTTTGCACTGTGCATCAAAAGTAGCTTTCAACCACATATGGGGTATCGGTATACTCAGGAGAAATTGCTCCCCAAATTGTATGTTTCATTTTGCTTTGTTACCCTTGGAAAAATTAAAAAATTGTTTCAAAACCAACATTTTGAAGGATTTTTTTTTTCATTTTCACAGTTCAACGTTATAAACTTATGTGAAGCATCTTTAGGTTCAAGGTGCTTACCACACATCTATATACATGCCTTGAGAGATCTAGTTTCCAAATTGGGGTCATTTGTGGAGAATTTCCAGTGTTTAGGCACATCAGGTGCTCTCCAAATGTGACTTGGCGTCTGCTCTCAATTGCAGCCATTTTTACATTCAGAAAGTCAAACGGTGTTAGTTTTCTGAGTAAGAAAAGAATCTTATATACAGATATAGATAGATGATAGTTGTCATTGAGATATATAATCAGTGCAGTGTGTGTGTAGCTTACTGTACATGTATTTGGCTAATAAATAAATAAAATAAAAGGCGTGCGGTCTCCCATATTTTTCTTAACAAGTAACAACAGCATGCTAATAGTCTGCAAAGGGGGTAATAAACATGGAGCTTCCTAGGCTATTAATATCAGCTCACAACTGTATACTTAGCCTTTACTGGCTATTAACAAGGGATGACACCCTCAAAAAAATGACAAGAGTTCCCCCTTAGTTTTAATAACCAGCAAAGGCTAGGCAGACAGCTGCTGACTGATATTAATAGCCTAGGAAGTGGCCTTGGATATTGGCATCCTCCTAGACTAAGAACAACATCCCTCAGCTGTCCCAGAAATGCGCCAATTCTATCACTTAGCCTTGGATCTACCCACTTGCCCTGGTGCGGTAGCAAGTGGGGTAATAGTATCGGGGTTGATGTCAGCTGGCATCAAGCCCAGGGGTTAGTAATGGAGAGGTGTCTATAAGACATCCCCATTACTAATATTATACAACAAACCCATACAAGCTAATTAAAGCAAAAATGGGGACAAAAACGAGTATCTTTTGCCAAAATTAATTTTTTATTTATTTCACAATCAATATTAAAATATTGGTACAGAATAGTACTGCAATAGCAGGAAAAAGGGGAATTCCAATATAAACTTACTGACCAGAAAAAAACAGTACTAAAATTATGGTAGTCCTTTATAATGTATTTAAGTAAATAGTCAGAGTTTATATACTCAAAAAGTTATATTAGCCAACAAAAATGCTGTTATTCATATCTAAGAGCATTAAATAGTGGCAGTACCATATAATCAAAGATATATAAAAAAAATACAGGACACTATTGCTAGACCGCCAGATGCTATAGTTATTATAGTAACACCTATGTGTCACAATCTAAATTGCTAATGTTAAAGTGCTAAATAGTGCAGTTGCCATGATTAACATAGGTGTGCCCAATATAGAAGTAATGCTCAGGCTGTTACTTGTAGTGTATAATGAGAGGGACGCCGACCTGCCGCCCCTACACGCGTTTAAAAGCGTCTTCTTCAGGAGGCGTGGTTAGTCTTGGAAATGACGTGAGTATTTATAATAATGTGCGCCTATCATGAGTGACCCGGTGATGACGAAAAGATCCATAGCGGTGCGTGCTCAAGTCAGAGAACTCCCATATTGGCGCTTCCTGTCGCACTCCGGTGCGCAAGCAATCCACCGCTGCTAAGCAGTTGGGATGCCAGCGGACCACGTGAGCACTTCGGGAAGGTCCGAGTGACTCTGTGCCCACACATGCGCACTGGATCAAGAAAGAACTGGAATACTTAGTGTGTGTATGCTCATATAAAATTTGGACCATTTCTCAATGGGGGAAAATTGAGATGTAAAAACCTAAAATGTGAAGAATGAAGTGAACTGATAGTACCATGAAGGAATATATATAAATATATATGTAAGTGAAGTTATGATGAATTTATATGCCTTATATGAACCACAATATATGTGAATTATGAAAAATATAATATATAATTATACAATACATGAATTATAGTAAGTGAATAATTAAATTATAAATATGATAATGATGGTGTTAAATGTATGGGTTATACCCAGTCTATGAAAATATTTATAAATCTAACCCACTCATTAATACATAATGGTGGTAAACCAATACCTTGTGACATAAAATAAAAAATGAAGATTGAAAATAAAAAATAAATAAAACTGAAAGCAAAACATATAATTGAAATAATATACATAAAGAATTGACATGTTAAACAATATTATTATAATAAAACTAAAAAGAGAAATGTCCAAGTATTATTTTGATCTTCAGATGGAAAATCCCAGAGATGTGACCCATGGCGCCTTCCACAAATTCAAAAACATCCAGTCACACCAAACGGAATAGATGTCACCATAGAGAGTCATCAACACAATAGGAACCATGAAGAAAATATTCTAAACAGAAAAAATATTTTAAATTAAAACTTGAATTAAAAACTTGGCATGTATGCATTAAAAGAAATCATGTATGGTAACCAAGACAATATAAAACAAAACAAAGACCCATAAATTCATAAAGAATAAATTCATAGAAAAGAACTGAAACCATGGCTCTCATTAAGCCCACCTGGAACCATGGTATTAAGCCTGTATATTCATCGGCTTTGAATCTGTGATACCGTATATACTCGTGTATAAGCCGAGATTTTCAGCATCTTTTTTTGTGCTGAAAATGCCCCCTCGGCTTATACACGAGTCATAGGGCAGAAACCAGCGGGGGAGGGGGTGCCGCGGCAGGAGCCGGTGGCTGGGACATCATACTCACCCTCCCCGTGCCATCGCTGAACGTCCCTGCAATCCTGCGTTCTCCCCGGCTTCCTGCAGCTCTCCAGCGCTGAGCGGTGACGTAATACCCGCTCATTAAGGTCATGTAATATGGACGCGACGCCACTCCCATGGGCGTGGCCTCCATATTCCTGGCCTTAATGAGCGGTATTACGTCACCGCTCAGCGCTGGAGAGCTGCAGGAAGCCGGGGAGAATGCAGGATTGCCGGCTGGGACGTTCAGCGATGGCACGGGGAGGGTGAGTATGATGGAGGAGGATGGGGGGGAGCATGGAGGTGGACAAGGAGCACGGAGCAGGACGGGGGGAGGACGGAGAGCACGGAGCAGAACGGGGGGAGGACGGAGAGCACGGAGCAGAACGGGGGGAGGACGGAGAGCATGGAGCAGAACGGGGGAAGGACGGAGAGCACGGAGCAGGACAGGGGTGGGCACAGAGGAGAATGGGGGAGTGCAGAGCTGGATGGGGAGCACGGAGCAGGACGGGGGAGGATGGAAAGCACGGAGCAGGACAGGATAATGGAACAGGAGGAGGGGAGCATAGAGGAGAATGGGGGCGCACAGAGCTGGATGGGGGAGCACAGAGCAGGATGGCAACTTATACACCCGGCTTATACGCGAGTCAATAAGTTTTCCAAGTTTTTTGTGGCAAAATTAGGGGGGTCGGCTTATACACGGGTCGGCTTATACATGAGTATATACGGTAATTGTTTAAATAAATTGCCTCCCCTTATGCCCAGAGATACCTGATCAATTGCCATGCTATGTAGACCTTTTGCTTCAGAGTTATGGAATGTTCTGAAGTGTCGTGGCAGGGTTTTAGTTGATCACCTTCTTGAGCATCCTTCAATTTATCAATATCTCTGACATGTTCCCTTATCCGTATCCGCAAATCTCTTGTGGTCATGTCAATGTAAAATTTATTGCAAGGACAGCGTGATTGATATATCACACCCTTAGATGAACAAGTAAGGCACTTTCTAATAGAGAATGTGCGGGTGTGATCAGAGTTAAAAAACTCCTTCCCCTTGATTGTGTTAGCACAAGCCTTGCATTGTCTGCATGGAAAAAACCTTTGAGGCTCACTCAGAGAATTGCTCTGCATACTTTTGGGATGTGTAAAATGGGGGCATACTAAAAAATCAGACAAGTTCTTGGAACATTTAGCAGTAACAAAAGGTCTTTTAGAAAGCGTTTTACCCAAAACAGCATCTGTAAGTAGAATTTTCCAATGTTTATAGATTGTTTGTTAATTTTTTCCATTGATAGTTAAAGGGGCTAATAAATCTCACTATGCTCTCATCATTTGTTTTTCCTTTTTCTTCCTTGTTTTTATGTAGGAGCTGGTTTCTCTTAACATTTTGTGTTTTTTATAGGCATAACGAATTTGCCTATGACCATAACCCCTCTCCCGAAACCTGGAATATAAATCATTAGCCTGTTCTTGATATGCCTGTTCAGTATCCGCTTTGCTCTTGGATATTATTGTCCCACTGGAATAGAACGTATAGTCGATTGTGGGTGGAATGATTGAGCATGCAATATCAAGTTAGTTGCTGCGGGTGTTAGGGTCTGCGGAACGCACCAAATATATGAGGTAGAAAGGTGCGTTCGCAGCCCGGGGTCCACCGTGTAGGCGGAGCCTGCTGCTAGTAAAATGGCGCAAGAAGCGAACTCTGTTATCCCGCAGAGTCGCCAAAATAAACGCCGTAACGCGCTGTGGCAATATGTGCGAACTCTGTTATTCCACAGAGCCGCTAGGAGTGCCACAGTTCTATATGGCGATGTGTGCGAACTCACTTAACACCACTGAGTCGCAAAATAAAGATGCTAAGGCGCTGTCTAGCGTTGAAAGCGAACCCTGTTACGTCACAGAGCCGCTGAGACAAACTTCTGTGTCCTGTCAGGCACCCAGGTACACAGTTGACTGCTAAGCGAACATAGGACGTGATCATGCGCTAATGTCCTCGCGGGAGACACCCGCAATCTATGGCGTCTGAACGCCAGGCCCTGAATACGGCAATCAAACTCCTCACCGGTTATGCCGGTAATCTAGGGCATCTAGGACACTGACCCTGATCAGCTAGCATACCAAACTCCTCACCGATTAAGTCGGTATTCTAGGGGCTTATTTCAGCCTGGCCCCCACACTGGCGCAAAGCAAATGACGATTGATATTAGCGCATGGCGGCCCAGCCATGCCACTCTTTTATAGTAACTGCTACAGGACCTGCCAGAAACAAGAACCAATGAAACTTGTTCCAGAACACCAGCAGTCACAGGACCTTCCTGGCAGACCAATAGGAGCTGCTGCAGTACCTGAGCATGTGACCCCTGATCTCCAATGAGAGATCTCACTCTGGGCATGCTCAGAAGGGGAAAGCAAGGACTTTGTCCTAAAGACGTCTGCTCGCCGCTAGCCAGTACTGGCCACAATAGCAGAGCCTGGAGGAGCAGCAGTAATCCTCTGCACACTGTTAGACTGGGTGAGACGCTGGGACCGACATCTAAGCTGAGCAGGCTCCACTGCGGATGGAGATGAATGGGGGACTGGTTCGAGACTCCCCTTGGCAATCAGCGGGAACTCGAACCCTAACAGCGGGCTTCCTAAATATTTTAGTAAAAATAGAGCCGTCATTGTTAACCGAGATATCAATATCCAAAAAATTAACCCTACGTCCATAATCATACGTGAGTTTAATATTTAAATCATTCTTATTAAGCACTGCCATCAGGTCATGTAGCTCATCAACAGAGCCCTCCCATACAAAAAATAATATTGTCGATATATCCGATCCAGTTCTGGATCATGTCAATACCGGCAATAGTGGAGCTTTGGAATATTTCCCTTTCCCAAAAACCCAAAAAATGTTAGTATATGAGGGCGCACAAGCAGCCCCTATAGCTGTACCCTATGTTTGAAGAAATATTTCATCATTAAATGTAAAACAGTTATGGGTTAAAATGAATTCCAGTAAAGTTAAGATGAGAGTAACAAGGGAGGGATCCAAGTTACTGTTCTGTAGGAACCATGAAATCCAATCACTGAGTGTGGCGTATAGAGGTGTCTAGTGCCTCTACATCGGCTGTTCCAATAATCATATGATCTTCAAGATGTAATTGATCCAATCTCCATAAATCTAATAGTGTCAAAGTTATGGAAGGGTAAAGTGGTAACCAGTGGTTTAAGATAATAATCAATAATCTGGCAAATCAACTCACTTAATCCCCGATTCCCTGACATGATAGGTCAACCAGGTGGATCAGCTGGATTTTTATGGATCTTTGGGATCAAGTAAAATGTAGGTAACTTAGGTTTTAATGATTCAATTACATTCAATAGTTTTTTAGGAATCACTCCACCTTCAAATGCATCAATAAGAATCTGTATTAATTCCCTTTGGTATTCTACAAGGGGGATGTGTGTCACCTTTTTATAACACTCAGATTAAGGAGTAACCTGTAGGTTTACTTTTCATATAGTTCATATGGCCAAATAACTAGGTCACCTCCTTTATCCACCATTTTAAAAACTACATCCTTCCACCCTTGAATTTCTAAAATAGCCTCTTTTTGTTTACAGGCTTTGGAGTTAGGATAATGATTATTTTTAATCTCTTCTATATCTTTAGTTACCATTTTAACGAAAACATGGACAGCTGGACAAGTATTATTATTTGGGAATTTTTTGGATTTATTGAATAAAAAGGTTGGAAAACCACTCACCGATTCATTAAGGTCATTTTCCTCTGCTAAAGACTCAAGAATTGCGAGGGCTTCCTTTTCCTCCTCAGAATTAAGTGCTAGCCCCATGTTAGACTTTTCATGGAATCTTTTTAGGATTAATTTCCTCACAAAAAGATAGACATCCTTTATTGCCATAAAGGCTTCTAAAGATTGGGGGGGAGAAAATGTTAGACCTCTTTCCAATATATTAATTTGTGCAATGGTTAGCACGTGCGAGGACAAATTAATTACCTTGGGATGGTCATTTCTTTTGTTCCTCTGGTTGGGTCCATATCTCCCATGGTGTTTACCTCTGCCCCCAAACCTAGTTATTATATGTCTAGAATTAGACTGTTCTTGTTCTGACATTGAAGGGGCATTACTTGAGAATGTTGAAGCAGATGTGACAGATGGACTTCTGGAAGCCATTTTTGTACCATTATCGTCTGTTCTATTTTGCCATCTAAAAATTCTCTTTTGAGTGTAATCTTGTATGACCCTTTGGTATTTTTTTATTTTTGATGCGCTGATTTGTTGTTCCCATTTCTCAAGTTCCCGATCCATTTCTTGATAGAATTTCTCCAATTGCTCACAAGGCATTTTTTGTGCCAAATCTTTCTGTAATTGTGTTAATTCAATATCAATTTCCTCACAAATTAGAGTATTTTTAGTATTAATAATTTCCATAAAAGATAGGGAACATGTGGATGCAGTAGACATCCATTTGGAAATGAGCTCAGCATCATCCAACCCAAAAGTAGGGTATAGTTGTACCCTCAAGCCACGAGGGACAATTTTCTGTTGAATATAATTATCAAGGGACATCTTTGTCCACCAAGTACGTGTCTTTTTATTCAAAATATTTTGATATCTCTAGATTAATTCCTTATTGTCATTATGGGCAGTTTTAAAATCAGCAGAAGTATTCTGTTTAAAAAGGTTCAAAGCTTTATCCAGCCAAACTTTTTCCTTGGCTTTTAAGTCCGTAATAGGGAATTGAAACTGTTTTAAAACAGAATGTATACGTTAAATACCACAAAAAAAAACTGTACTTATGGAAAAGAGTATAAGCACAAACTTAATGAACAATATTATACACCAAACCCATACAAGCTAATTAAAACAAAAAAAATGGGGATAGCAACGAGTATCTTACACCAAAATGAATGTTTTATTTATTTCACATTGAATATTAAAATACTGGTACAGAATAGTACTGCCATAGCAGGAAAAATGGGAATTCCAATATAAACTTAATGACCAGAAAAAAAGTAGTACTAAATTTACAGTACAGGAAAGATGTGTATCTTTGTACCGTGTTAGCCAGTAGATAGAAAAATATTTAGAATTGAGAGTCCTCAGTGGTTGATACTTTTAATGGCTAACTGAAAAGATGGTAACAAATTGCAAGCTTTCGAGACGACTCAGGTCTCTTCATCAGGCATAGATTAATACAAAATCTGAAGAATCACATATTTATACACAACACAGCACAGAAACAATGCAATAGGTAAGACAAGTGACGTGAAGCAGAACTGTCATTATGGGAGATAGAGATGAACATAAATATTGGAACAGTTCATAGATAAGGAGTTTGAAAGTTTTATTGTCCTCTGATTGGGGTCTGGTTCTGTGTTGTGTGATGCCCCAGAAGGTCTGAAGAGCAAATTCCTTAATTGATGTTAAAAGACATAAATCCGTGCAACACATTCATTCCTGCACTGAGTGTGTCAAAGGTCGTCATGACTTTATGTTCTCAAACCTTTCTGTTTCTCTCAGACTTAAAGTTAGCTTTTAATACAAGTAATTTCATGTCCATCATGCTATGACCGGGGATACAAAAGTGTTTGGCCACTGGTAGATCCATTCTTTTTTCTCTTATTTTGTGGCGATGAGAATTCATCCTTGTTCTCAGTTTTTGCCCGGTCCCCCCACATACAGACCCCCAGTTGGACATTTAGTGCAAATAATTAGATACACCACATTAGATGTGATGCAGCTGAAAGTACCTGGGATCTTGTAGTCCTGATGGGAGTTGGGGATCTTTATCTTGTCCGTGGTCATTATAAATGGACAGGTTTTACATTTTTTCTGGTTGCAAGGAAAGGTTCCTGCAGCTGTTGGGGAGGACAGGGAGCTTCTGATAATGATGCTTCTTAGATTTGGGGGCTGCCTAAAACACAGTAGTGAGGGGTCTGGAAATATGGATTGTAATCAGGCATCTTTTTGTAGGAAAGGTTGTAGTTTCAGTGCAGATCCTCTTATCACTTCCTGATTTGGATTGTAGGTGACCACTAGAGGCACCCGGTTATTTTCTTCTTTAGCTTTGTAATGTAGCAGGTGATTCCTTGATATTCTGGTGGCTCTTGTAATTTGGTTTTCAACTTAACACTCAACTACTCCAGCACTGAAATTAACTTTTTAGACACAATCATTAAGCTACAGAACAATGAAATAGAGACATCCCTGTATCAGAAGCCAATCGACCTTAAATGGGACAGTTTCCATCCAAAACACATAAAAAAAACTCTATTGTCTACAGCCAAGCCATCAGATACAATCGTATATGTTCCAACCCCATGGATAGAGATGATGTTATGGATTGCGGAACGCACCAAATAAGTATAAATAGAAAGTGCGTTCGCAGCCCGGGGACCACCGTGCAGGCAGAACCTGCTGCTAGTAAGATGGCGCAGTAGACGGTATGAGCGAACTCTGTTATCCTGCAGAGTCGCAGATATGGTTTCCGTAGTACTATATGGCGAAGTGGGCAAACTCTGTTACTCCACAGAGCCGCTAATAAAAAGAATGTGGCGCTATATGGCATTATAAGAGAACTCTGTTGCACCACAGAGTCGCAACCTAAGCCTAGTCAGCAATGCACACAGCAAACTCCTCTCCGGAGGGGCTTATTTCAGCCAGAGCCCTGAACCCATACACACATCTCCTCACCGGAGGTGCCGGTATTCTAGTGGCTTATTTCAGCCGGGTCCCTAAACACATGCATAACCACACTGGCGCAAGCATGTAACAAATCTGATACTAGCACACGGCCGTGCGGTTATGCCACCTTTTTATAGTAGCCACGAGCACGAGACCTTCCAGAAAGGACCAATAGGAAGCTGCTTCAGAACATCAACAACTTCAGGACCTTCCTGGAGGACCAATAGGAGTCGCAGCTGTATCCGAGCATGTGACCCTTGATCTCCAATGGAAGATCTTGTCCTGGGCATGTTCAGATGGAGAAGCAGAGGACTTAGTCCCAAATCTGCCTGCTCCGACACTGGTTACAACAGAGGATCCAGGAGCGGCAGCAGCAAGTCTCACAGTGCACAGTACTATACCAGGCGAGACGCTGGGACCGACGTCTCTGCTGAGCAGGTTCCACTGCAGCCGGAGATGGATGGGGACTGCAGTGGGACTGGTTCGAGATTCCCCTTGTGCAGCAGCGGGAACTTGATCCCTAACAGATGAACACCTTGGTCGCCTCAGAAAGACCTTTTTGAATCTGTCATGGGTGTATCGCCACAAGGATCGTCGCGATTACACACTCTGACTTCTCACAGCTGAGTTGCTGTTTCTTTGTGTTTGGTAATGAGGGAGTTAATTTTACCTAGCTCTTTGCTAAGACTAGGTCCAGCCTCGCCCGGCTGCTTTTGATTATGTTCTAATTAGATTCCTTCATATACCTGCCAGTCTGCTTGTTAGATGCCGGTGAAAGCCTTTATGTAGTCTAGCAGACTGGATCGGTTCTGAGAATACTTAAGCTAAGAGCTCCTTAGTTGTTTTTACTCTTATAGCTTATAGTTTATCTCTGAGACCTTAGGTGTTCCTACTGTGTGTGAGTGTTGTATGTAAGACTTTATTTACTTTATTTCTTGTCTTTCTTGTATGTCTTTCTGTTCATTAACCGTTACCTGTTCATTCCCTTTGGTGGTAATTAGGGTCCTTCTTAGGACTAGATTACAGTTGGCAGGGATTGATAGGAGACAGGGTTTACGCTGGTGGCCTGGACCTCTGTACCTTTAACAGTACCTCCAGGTAGAGGGATTAGTTAGGACCCCAGTTTAGGGTCAGCATAGACCCCGGTCACCCTCTAGCCGGAGACAGCGTATAACGGATTCCGTATTGACCCACTGGACTTTCTGTCAGGTAATTCTATGTTATCATATATCTATGCGCATGTTATATTGTATGTTGCCCTTTTGATATAGATTACTGTCATCACATATATATATATCTGCTATACAGCGTGACATTTTCACCGGCCCTACTAAAGATTCTCTCCAGCTGTCATGGATCCAGTAGCCCAGCTGGCCCGGCAGTTGCAGGGGTTGTCCATGGAGTTTGCAGACATTAAGTCCAAGGTTTTGTTCCCCCCGGAGCAAACCAGATCTGAACCTAAGGTTGCTCTCCCGGACAGGTTCACTGGTGGGCGGGACAAATTTTTTACTTTCCGGGAGGCATGTAAATTGTACTTTCGGCTGCGGCCTCGGTCATCTGGGAGTGAAGAGCAGAGGGTGGGAATTGTTATCTCGCTCTTACAAGGGGACCCTCAATCTTGGGCGTTCTCTATTCCTCCAGGCTCCCCAGATCTCCAGTCAGTGGATCGATTTTTTACTGCCCTGGGTCTGGTATATGATGATCCGGATCGAGTTTCCCTTGCTGAAACAAAGTTACGTAAAATACGGCAAGGAAATCGTCCAGCGGAGGAATATTCTTCTGAGTTCCGTAGATGGGCAACAGATACTCAGTGGAATGACCCAGCTCTTAGGAGCCAGTTTTGTCAAGGGTTGTCTGACAAATTAAAAGATGTGTTGGCTCAGTATGATTCTCCTCCATCACTGGAGGCTGCTATGGCCCTCGCTATTCGCATGGATAGACGAATTCGGGGAAGACGCGAGGTAACTCCGCCTCCCGTGATGACTCCACCTACTACTAAAGTCCCTTATACTGAGGTTCCCCTGGTCTGTTCTGAGGAACCCATGCAGTTGGGAGGGACATCTTTTTGTAGGAGGGAATTGGCGGTGCACCGCAAGACTAGAAGGTGTTTCTTTTGCGGGAGAGAGGGACATTTTGTTGGGGGGTGTCCATCCCGGGCCTCTTTGAGCAAAGGAGTTAACCTGGGAGTGTGTATTTCGTCCCCAAATCCCTCTCAGTTTCTCGTGCCTGCGGAGGTGGTGATTGGTACTAGAACTGAGAGGATTTCTGTTTTTCTTGATAGTGGGTCCGGGGCTAATCTGGTGGACGCTCGGTTTGCCCAGGTGCATGGTATGCAACTGAGTGTATTGGCCAAACCGGTTCCTATAGTCTCTTTTGATTCTAGACGTCTCGGTCAAGGTAGCTTGGTACAAGCTGTTCATAACATAGATCTTCGAGTAGGGGCAAGACATAAGAGCAATTGTCTTGTTATGTGTTGGAGGTTTCTACTACTCCTATTGTGTTGGGACTTCCTTGGTTGGCTAAACATAACCCAGTGATTGATTGGCAATCCGGAAAGATAAGCAGTGGGGTGAATTTTGCAGGAATAACTGCATGAGCACGGTCATCGGTGCGGTTGTGCTAGGACTTTGTCTCCTTTTCTGGAGGACTTTGGGGAGATGTTCTCAGAGGGGGGTGTAAAGAGTTACCTCCTCATCGCGCATATGACTGCTCAATAAAGTTGCTTCCTGATGCCTTATCTCGTACTTTCCAGGGCCGGGAAGAGGATGACCCGGTTCCTATTCCTCAGGAGGGAGTTGTAGTGTCAGCTGTATGCTCTGAGCTTGAGGGGGAGGTATTGGGGGCTCAGGGGGACGCCCCGGTGGGACTTCCAGGGAGACTGATTAGTTCCAGATCGGTTAAGACTGAAGGTTACGGGGAAACCGTTACAAACGGATGGCTGATAGGGGGAGAGTTTCTGGTCTAGATCTGAAGGTGAACGATCTAGTTTGGTTGTCTTACCAGGATATAAAACTTAAAGTTTCCTCTGGAGGTTGGGTCCCAGATTCATCGGGCCGTACAGGATCAGTTCCATAATTAATCCTGTGGCATTCGTCTGGACTCCCTCCTACGTTTAAAATTCATAATGTGTTTCACAAGTCATTACTTAAAAAGTATGTGGCACCAGTCATACCGTCACCTCTACCTCCGCTTCAGTGGTGGTCAATGATAACGTGGAATTTCATGGGTCGAAAATCATTGACTCACGTCTCAGTCGCCGATCCCTTCAGTCTTGGTTCATTGGAGGGGTATGGTCCTGTGGAGAGGACGTGGGTCCCTGCGTCTGATGTTAACGCAGATCGATTGGTTCGGACTTTCACACAACTCACCCGGGCAGACCTGGCCCTGAGGTCGGAGTCCCTGTAGAGGGGGGGGGTACTGTCATGGTGTATCGCCACAAGGATCGTCGCGATTTACACACTCTGACTTCTCACAGCTGAGTTGCTGTTTCTTTGTGTTTGGTAATGAGGGAGTTAATTTTACCTAGCTCTTTGCTAAGACTAGGTCCAGCCTCGCCCGGCTGCTTTTGATTATGTTCTAATTAGATTCCTTCATATACCTGCCAGTCTGCTTGTTAGATGCCGGTGAAAGCCTTTATGTAGTCTAGCAGACTGGATCGGTTTGAGAATACTTAAGCTAAGAGCTCTTAGTTTGTTTTTACTCTTATAGCTTATAGTTTATCTCTGAGACCTTAGGTGTTCCTACTGTGTGTGAGTGTTGTATGTAAGACTTTATTTACTTTATTTCTTGTCTTTCTTGTATGTCTTTCTGTTCATTAACCGTTTACCTGTTCATTCCCTTTGGTGGTAATTAGGTTCCTTCTTAGGACTAGATTACAGTTGGCAGGGATTGATAGGAGACAGGGTTTACGCTGGTGGCCTGGACCTCTGTACCTTTAACAGTACCTCCAGGTAGAGGGATTAGTTAGGACCCAGTTTAGGGTCAGCATGACCCGGTCACCCTCTAGCGGAGACAGCGTATAACGGATTCCGTATTGACCCACTGGACTTTCTGTCAGGTAATTCTATGTTATCATATTATCTATGCGCATGTTATATTGTATGTTGCCCTTTTGATATAGATTACTGTCATCACATATATATATATCTGCTATACAGCGTGACAGAACGGGCTACCATCCAAGAACAATTGAAAACCAAATTACAAGAGCCACCAGAATATCAAGGAATCACTGTACATTACAAAGCTAAAGAAGAAAATAACGGGGCCTCTAGTGGTCAACTACAATCCAAATCTGGAAGTGCTAAGAGGAGCTGCACGGAAACTACAACCTTTACTACAAAAAGATGCCGATTATTAACAAGGGGTGACCCACAAAAATGACGTGGGATCTCCCTATTTTTAATAAACAGCAAAGGCTAGTCAGACATCTGCAGGCTGATATTAATATCCTAGGAAGGTGCCATAGATATTGGAACCTTCCCAGACTAAGAACATCAGCGCTTAGCTGCCCAAGAAATGTGGCATCCATTAGATGAGCCAATTCTGGTGCTTAGTCTTGGCTCTTCCCACTTACTCTGGTGCAGTGGCAAGTGGAGTAATAGTATTGGGGTTGATGTCAGACTTGTAATGTCAGCTGACATCAAGTCCAGGCGTTAGTAATGGAGAGGGTCTATAAGACACAGCCATTACTAACGTGGTCCGTTCATGTTAAAAACCAAAGTCCTTTATTTGAGTAAAAAACTCCCGACCCTCCTATAAATAGAAAAACAAAGAAATCCTTACCTGTCCACTGATAATCCATATGTAATGCTAAGAGCCCAACTCAGCTACATCTGGATGCATTGCTGAGTGGTGACATAAATGCGATCACTCAGCCAGGCATCCAGGAGACACTGAGCTGACGTCAGATAGGTGACTGGAGTTCATAGCGATGAACTCTCGTCATCGCTTTATGTCACTGCTCAGTAATTCATCTAGATGTAGCTGGATTAGGCTTGCTGCTGGACATATGGATTACTGGAGGACAGGTTAGGATTTTGTTTTTTTCATTTTTCTTTTGATATTAATAAACGGGTATAAGAGGTAAGGGAGTTTTTTGTTCAGATAAAAACTTTCCTCTGTGTCTGTTTTTTAACTTGAACTGATAAGAGTTAGTAATGGGGATAAATACCACAAAAAACCCTGCATTTATAGAAAAGAGTATAAGCACAAACTCAATGAACAATAATTATTCACGTATTGTATAATTATATATTATATATTTTCATAATTCACATATATATTGTTCATATAAGGCATATAAATTCGTCATAACTTCACTTATATATTTACATATATTACAAAAAGATGCCCTTGTTAATAGCCAATAGGAAGCTCTATGTTTATCACCTCCCCCAGACTATAAACATCAGCCCCAAGCTGTCGGCTTTCTCTCAGCTGGTTAAGAAAAATATGGGGTTCCCACTCCATTTTTTCTTTTATTCTATCTATATATTCTATTCTATTCTATTCTATTCTGACGATTCAAGTTGTGCATTTACTATACTTGGCTGATGAAATGTCGGGTTTCATATGAGATGGATGCATTCAATTTTTTTAATGCACCCATTGACTTTCATTAGTGAGTCTCTGCCGTTTTATGTGGCCATACACAACATGCAGCAAATTTTTCCTCACTCCAATTCAGGGTGAGGAAAAACTTGCAGATGAGCACTGCCTAATTGACTAACATTGTAGCAAGTGTTATGCAAGGTTTTCTCACATTGCATTCGCCGAGTTTGAGCACATATGTGAACAAGCCCTTAGAAGGTAAATGGGTACAAGTGGATAGACAATATAGAAACTGCATATATGAGAACACTTGATATATTCAAATTAATCTCATACATCTGTCAGGACTGGGTTGTTAGTTAATGAGAATCGCTATGCAAGGAGTGTGCAATACAATAACTTCATAGGCGAATCTATGAAGAGTATTATTATTATTATTATTTATTTATATTTATATAAATATATATATTTTTATAAGAGTAGATAGGAATTCTTAAATTTTACAAAGCATAAAATTACACTACACGTGTGGATCTGTGAGAGGTCACAAAAGGATATTCCGAGATGTCACAATGTGGCATATACTAACCAACCACATTTGTTACACATCCATACATTTTGATTACTCAGATAAACTACAAACTCTGATAACTCCTGATAAGTTGCAGTAGAAATTCATTACAAAGCACATTGGGCAAAGCACACTGCGCATGCGCGGAGCCGAATTTGAAATGGAGGACATAGAAAACGACACCCTCCTGACCTGACCGCCCTGATTGACAGCGCCAAATGCGAAATTTACTAAGGTATTTTGATATGAAAACGGGGTATCATGATATAAGGTAAATACCGATAGCTTTGTTATGGGACGCACTATTCAGCCATATCTTTAGTTGATATGGCAAAATTGGGGTGACAGATTCCCTTTAATGGATGAACGCTCTGTAGGAAGATCAATCTTGTGCAAACCTAGATAGATCCATAAGGGTAGTCTCCACCGTGATCTTGATTGTATAAAGCCATCAGGTTGCTGTTCTTCCTTTTCACCTTGTTCCTTCTATTCTTCCGACCATGATGTCATTCTCCAGTGAATCCGCTCTTCGAATGATGTGTACAAAATAGGCAAGTCTTGGCTTGGTGATCCTTGCTTTGAGTGACATGTCTGGCTTGATTGACCCTAAAAATATAAACTGCCAAAAATTGGATGTATTACTAGTAGAAATTAATAAGAAACAAAAAAAATTATAAAAAGTAAATACATTGATATTCTAATTCAAGCTAAATATAAAAATACCCCTTGTACTTCTTCATATCTGCAATCATCAGCAATTATGGGGGCTAACGCCAACACACATTAGTTAGGATACAGCTTACCATAAGAATATGCATACAATGGAAAATAACATGGAAAAAAGATTTTTATAAAGATAGTCATTAACAAGGTAACAAGGACATACATTTTTCACAAGTGCGGTACTCACTTTGACTAGTTACACACATAGTTACTTCATATAACATTACATGCTGTATCCTTTTGAACTGCTTTCTTTGTTGTCTGCCAGGAATATGCCTGTTACTCGACTTAGTAACATTCCATGTTTGTTTGCAATCTCATCACGCATTTTATTTTCAACTGTAACTCCTAGGTTTTTATATAAAATCAATTGAGCTGCTCGCTGAAGTTACACAACACAACTAGACTTATTCTGGTATGAATAATATAAAGAGGTCCTTTTTGTCAGAGATTTACTAAAAGCAGAAAAGTAGACGTACAGAATAACCATATACTAAATCGTCTGCAGCTAGAAATTCTTACAAATATATTACAAATCATATTGAACAAGTCTTTTCATACAATAAAATAGAAACAATTAATTTGACCAATCCCATTGAATTTGAACTGAATTAAAGGGGCTGTCCCATGAACAAAGTACATTTTAATTAATAGATCTTGGAATCAAAATAAGTTCCACAATTGGATGTGTTAAAAAATATGTTCCTTTGCTGAGATAATCTTATAAATGTGCCCCTGCTGTGTACTGTCTAATGGCTGTGTCTGACCTTACAAGAACATGGTCTGCTCATACCACAGCTCCTGGGCAGGGGAGGAAGCAAAAGAGAGTATACAGACAGGACAGCAGGGGATCACAGCTGATTCTTTCTGTTAGGTAAAACATTCTTCTAAACAGACAGGGTAATGTTTTATCTCACTGAAAGCAGCATCTATCGAAGTCTGTATAACCTAAATGATACGGCAGCAATGGAAAGTATTGGGCACTGGCCATCACTTGACGATAATCCTACTGGATAGTAGTAAATTAAAGGTCTGCACTCTGCACATGATTCTATGGGACTATGGCTTCCACTTGTCTGTCCACAGAAAATCATCTGGTCAACATTTGGTTTGTTTTGTGTAGTGCATGATGTTTTGCTATAGTACATAGTAGTATAACAGTGATGTCAAAAGTGCCTGATAGCTTATAGTGGGTGCAAGTAACTGCCTGTGTGAAGAATCTTATCTCTAGTCCATCAAAGAGGTTCCATCAAAGAGGCTATGCCATGAAAATGGAAATCACTTAGAAAGTTGCAAAATATTGCATCTTTTTGCATTTGATGCAAGTCAAAATGGACTAAACTGGTTAGGGATGGGGGTCATAATGCCACAGCATTTCTAAATCTTGCTGTGCAGTGGAGTTCCTTACATCAAAAAACTTACTCCAGTCTAAGACTAGAGCAAGATTTGTGGCAAGGTACACGGAGGTGCATGCTACTTGTCAGAAGTGCCGGATTTATTAGGAGGTATGCATCTCTTAATGAATCAGGAGTTCCTGACTCCAACACGCCCTTCAACAAGATCGTCGTTGTCCTAGCCGTTGTTAATGAGTCATGGCTTTGGTTTTCTCGCACAGTGTACAGCAATTGTAGCCTTTATATCCATGTAATAATCGACTCATTCGTATTTTTTTCTTTTTCAAATTTCAGACAAACAAAGCTGTGGCTAAAGGTGACTTTCATCAAGCAAGTTCCAGTTCCCGGAGGGCACTCTTCTTAGCAGTATTGTCCATTACCATAGGAACAGGAATATACGTTGGCGTGGCTGTAGCGCTTATAGCGTACCTTTCCAAAAACAACCATTTATGAACCATGGAAAGCTTATAGCTGGTGAAACAGGACTTACTAAGAAAAAAGGCACAAGACTGACACTGATGTTATTAACTATACAGAGAAGAGGAGAGGAATCATGCTCTAACTGGAATGTCGCTATTGGAATCTTTTCATTAATTCTTGGATGTAAATTCTTTTTTGTTATTGGTTACTTTTTTGGATTCAAATGTCTTGCCGTCATTTTAAGCAGCCAGTCAAGACTGCTAGGAAAGTTTAACTTTTTTCTAAAACACATGACTGGTGTCAATCAAGAAATCACTTTTTTGCAGGTGTTTTGCTTAATGTGACATCGCAACAGGTTAAAATGGCTCATGTATTCCATTATAATAAAAGCGTCTCTGGCTTGTAAATCCCAATTTATAACAATATATTAATATGATCATGATTCATTCTCATGGGCTGATGGAATCAATTAATGTCTATACCCAAGATCTTTAGTAACGAAACAGCCTTCCTTTCAGTAAATCAGCATGAGTTTCCCTGCCCCTTTTAACTTAGTAGAAGCTGTCTTAGCTTCTTTGATATTGCCTTTGTTGATCGGGTTGAAGTGAAACAACATTGATTGAGCATGTTCGGAAACCCATCATTTTAATGCGATATGTTATTTTGAAATGATAAGGAAATATTTTTTTAATAATGTCTTTAATATTTATCATACGGGGAAAGATTAACAACCTAGTATCATTATTTCTAATATTTTACTTGTATTATTCATTCAGGATGAATGTCTTGCTAGCAACTATTTAATCTATAAATTCCTTTTTTTTAAAGGGTCACATTATTTATGTTATTCTCTCTGCAGGTTATAGATCAGTACTGAGTAGATTGATTTGTGAAAGAAAAAAGTTTAAGCTTGATTTATGGTTTACTCATTTAAATCTGTGCTAATTTTGGGTTTGAGTTATGTGGGCAAAATTAATCAGTGATTGACAGAATTGTCTGTATTAGTATGAATATAGAAATCATGCAGTAAGACTGCCCACTGGACTAGAAAGAGCAGTGAAGAATAGAGATGAGTGAATCTGTTTGGATTCGGTTCTGAATATGATCGGAGTCAAATATTGTTTTTTCAATATTTGTCGAACACAGCCGAACATCATTAGAGTCAATGGGAGAAAAAATTACCGAATATGTTCGGAGCTGATCATAAGACATACATTCAACATGAATAGTGTTCGAATATGGCTCGAATATGTCAAAATCAGATTCGGGGACAAAATCCGAACAAATTCGCTCATCTCTAGTGAAGAACTTAATACATGTCATGTTCTACTTAAAGCATAGCTGTCATTTCAACCAAAGTAAGAATACAAGAATGGCTAAAATGGCTTTTGGTAAACATACAAGTCTTATGTGCCCAAGTCTAATTTTTCTATAACTTGCCATCCACCCTTTTTAGTTGAGTGGCTCCTCTTCACCATCATTCTGCCAGCATAATAGGAGCTGAAGATTTATTTTCTTCACTTTCCAGTATGAATTGCTCACGTCATTGCTCAGTGGCATGCCTGCCCTGAGCTGAAAGTCCATTTCTCTGTTAAGCCTAGATGCAGTTTGACAGACAGGAGAAGAATGAGAAGAAAAAAAATGTTTTCCGTCACTTCCTGTAAATTATCTCAGCATCTTTGCTGCTTGAGATGGATTACTCTTGACAACAGGCAGAAAGCAAGTTAGACAGAAGGGAGACAAGCAGTGGTTGACACTGGGATAAAAAGGCCATTTTGGATAAATAACTTTTTCAATGCTCTTTTGTTAAGTCATTGAATTACTCTCAGATGAACCTAAATTTATTGAAACAACAGTGACCATTTAGTATTTTTCCTACTAACTGCTCCACAATTCCTAACTGCTTTACTCCATGCTGCAAATGAAACTTTCAATTTTTCTATATGGAAAATTATATATTAGATACATTTGCTATTTTATATTTTTGGAAACCCTCCATAGAGTGCACTCTCTTTGCCAGTTTGGTATGGAAATGTAGGTTATTTAGGTTAAAGAGAATCTGTCAGCAGGTTTTTGCTATGTGATATGAGAGCACAATAATGTAGGAGCAGAGTCCATGATTCCAGTGATGTGTCACTTACTGAGCTGTGTTTTGCTGTATTAATACAATCAGTGTTTTATCAGCAGAAGGTTATCACTAGAGGACAACTAACCTTGTGAATCCTAGTCCATCATTCCCCCAGCACGGATGAGCAGCTCTCTGTCACTATACAGTGTACACAGAAAGCTGTGGAGTGGGTTGCAGTATATACAGATCAACAACTGAGCTCTACTATATCTGCAGTAGAGAAAACTCTGATTTTATCACAACTGCTGCACCAACTAAATAAGTGATACATCACTGGAAGAAGGGTATCTATCCCTACCTCATGTAGCTGTCAGATTACAAAATAAAAACCTGCTGACAGATTCCCTTTGAAGGCAGTCGTCATGGATTTCCAAATAACATGCCCTCTAAAATGATACAATGCTCCTACAGAACATGGATAATGGTAGAATATTTTTTTTTCATTAATTTGGTATCTTTATATCCCACATACTTATGGGAATGATCTGATGACCCCAATCATGTGAGCGTTAACATTTCACAGCTTGCAGATGTGTTTTTGTAAGTACATGAAATTATAAGACATAATTATACAATAGAATCACTATCTAGGCAAAAGATCATATCACCTGCATGGAGAGGCTTTTCTGGAATTATCAAGAAGCCTTGACATCGGAAGAACATTTCCAAAGCTAGAGAAATGCATACATGTAAAGATTGTACTAGTCTGCATAAGAACTATTACAAAGCAATGTCAAGAGGTGAATATATTTGGTAATTTTATATTGCCAAAATTAAAAATAATTGAGTGCCATTCTTTTAAGGGTTAACATATAATTTAGTCAATAAAATGTGTTCTATATAAAAATTTGCTTAAAATCAGTCAATATACTATTTTTGAGCCCTGAAAAATGTGCACTCATTTCAGTTTTGAATGTTTTGTTTCAGTGCGTTGTACATGAGCATATGTGTCTTTTCATTTTCTTTATTTACTATTCATAAATTAAAATGTTGTGCCAAAAACTTGTTTTTTTTTTCAAACTTTTTATGCTTTGGTGCTTGAAGGAGCATTCCCATCTCAAACATTTAAAGCACGTCTCATCTTAAAGATACAGTTACCACTATCTATTTCGGAATCGGGTTGACGTCCTGCACTGCCAGGAATGAAGAGTTGGATGCTTGTGCAAAACTCTCTTCATTTACTTGTATGGGATTTCCAAAGATTGCAGAACAAGCATGCCATAAATGTGTGAGATGGGAAACCTCTTTAAAACTATTTAATACATTCTAAATCTTATATCACTAATTATTGTGCTAAGCAATGTATTCCCAAGCTGTCCTAAGTGCTCCGTCCTTTATCCTCAATTTCTTTTATGTGCTAAACCACAATCTTAGGTTTACTTATGTGCCCCCCCAACTCATTGCCAAAGTTTTTTATGTGACCTCTACTAACTCTCCTACTATGTATCAAACCACCTCTCTTCAAATTCTTTGAAATGCCAGAGCTCATTTTCCCTCTGTTTTTGAGTGTCACCTATCTGCGGTCACAAGTACAGGGTTGGTCTCCATAATACTGCGTCCTACTTTTCAATGACAAAAATGTACTGTCTGCAAATTTTGTTAATTGTGCGCTAAAATGATGGCTAGTTAAAAATTCACTTCTGGGCATATTAGACAAAAATTTGTATTGAAACTTGATCCTATATACAGTACAGACCAAAAGTTTGGACACACCTTCTCATTCAAAGATTTTTCTGTATTTTCATGACTATGAAAATCGTAGAATCATACTGAAGGCATCAAAACTATGAATTAACACATGTGGAATTATACATTACACTTTACAAAAAAGTGTGAAACAACTGAAAATATGTCTTATATTCTAGGTTCTTCAAAGTAGCCACCTTTTGCTTTGATTACTGCTTTGCATGCAGAAAAGGTGAACGGTTGGACTCTACATGCCTGGTTCCCACCGTGAAGCATGGAGGAGGTGGTGTGATGGTGTGGGGGTGCTTTGCTGGTGACACTGTTGGGGGTTATTCAAAATTGATGCGATGAGCGGTCCAGCTCACCCCAAACCATCTCGATTGGGTTCAGGCTGGTAACTGTGGAGGCCAGATCATCTGGCGTAGCACCCCAACACTCTCCTTCTTGGTCAAATAGCCCTTACACAGCCTGGAGGTGTGTTTGGGGTCATTGTCCTGTTGAAAAATAAATGATGGTCCAACTAAAACGCAAACCGGATGGAATAGCATGCTGTGCAAGATGCTGTGGTAGCCATTCTGGTTCACTATGCCTTCAATTTTGAATAATCCCCAACAGTGTCACCAGCAAAGCACCCCACACATCACACCTCCTCCTCCATGCTTCACGGTGGGAACCAGGCATGTAGAATCCATCCGTTCACCTTTTCTGCATGCAAAGCAGTAATCAAAGCAAAAGGTGGCTACTTTGGAGAACCTAGAATATAAGACATATTTTCAGTTGTTTCACACTTTTTTGTAAAGTGTAATGTATAATTCCACATGTGTTAATTCATAGTTTTGATGCCTTCAGTGTGATTCTACAATTTTCATAGCCATGAAAATACAGAAAAATCTTTGAATGAGAAGGTGTGTCCAAACTTTTGGTCTGTACTGTACATCTGCTGAACACAATAATGATGAGTTTATATTAACAACCCAAATATTGTGTTCATGCTTGTTCATGAATAGTGTTGAGCGATACGATACTGCAAATATCGGATATCGGCCGATATTAGCTGTATCGGCCTTTCGATTCCGAATACCGATATTTTCGTCATATCGAATACCGGAATCGGGATTGTCACTGTCATTGTCAGTGTCCGTCGGTCGGGTCTGTCACTGTCAGTGTCCGTCGGTCGGGTCTGTCAGGAGTCAGCGGCATTTACCTGGCAGAAGATCTCCGGCGGTCACGGCCTGGACTGCTTCATGGCCGCCATCCTCTTCTCCCCGGCGGTCACATGCAGTTTCTCGCGATAACTGCAGTGACTGCTGGGTAATCCCGGCTGTAAAGCAGTCAGTCCGATGACGTCACCGCCGGGGAAGCAGGTAATCAGCTGTGCTGCGCCAGAATGACAGGCTCTGCCTGTCATTCTGATGTAGCAGAGCTGGATCGTCGTGGGACACTCGTTACTATGGACTGCGTTCGGACAGGTGGTATACTGCTGTTTTTTTTTTTCATTTTTTTACAGGAGATCGATGGCGTCGCAAGATGAGACTGTAATAAAAGTAATGAAAACTGTGTTGTGTTTTTTATTAAATTAAAAAATTTTTTTATGAACATTCACCCGTCCGGGTACATCAACAATTTAACTATTTACATATTTAACTATTTACATACAGGGACCCTGTCCGGGTTATTTATAATTCTTTGGCAGGGGTGTTCCAGGTACCACCTGGTACTCTTCTGATGCTTGCCAAACATCCGAGACACCAAGGACCACCAGGACCTGATGACGTCGTGTGGCCTGTACAGTCAAGTCGTGACCCGCTATCTGGGTCTGTGTGGCCACCTCTTTCATCTCCCTCCGGGTCTGGACCCCTATGTCCCGGACTGAACGAACCCCAGGGGGCCTAACAGGCGCCGGGTACGGGCCAGCTATACTTATCATGTCCATAGCTGGGGCTGCTGAGGAGACCACTGAGGGAGGCTGGGGAGATTTACGGCGTGGGGTGGGCACTTTTGCAGAGGCCTGGATGTGGGAGGCTGAAGGCTCCGAGGGTCTCACAGGTTCCTGACACTCTGGGGAGTAGGGGTCGCACCTGGTAACATTTAGGGCGTACCATCCATTGTAACCCCAGTGTCGGGTGTAAGTCACCAAGTCTCCTGGCAACAGGTCCCCCCCCGGGTGTCCTTCTGGGTGGTGAGCCTCCACGTCCCGCCGGTTCACAAAAACTTCTAAATAAAGTCCAGGCTCCTGGATGAAGCCCCAACCACCTTTCAATTTAAAGCTCCGTACTGCACCCTTACGCCGCGGCTCCCACAGGGTTCCTTTATCTTTTCTCATCCGGTCCTTATCTGCCCGGTCCTTCTCCAGCTGACGTTGGCGAAGCTTTTGGGTTTCTCGCTGCTCCCTTTGTCGCTCTGCTTCCCGCTCCCAACGTCTCCACTCTTCCTCCTGACGCCGGTTGAAATTCTCCTCCACCAGCAGCTCCATGTCTCCACCATCAAACTGCAGCTTACAGTGTCCGGTTTGCGGCAGCTCTCCTGGCGCCCCCCAGTCCTGGCGGCGCTCACCTGCGGAGGAAGCAGCCGGCTCTGGAACAGATGACAGTCGGGGCTCCGGTACAGACTGGTAGACCTCTGGTGCCTGCGCGGCCTCCTCCATGAGGACGGGTGTCGCTTCTTCTGTCTCAGCGATGGGGGCAGACAGCAGGATCTGGGGTGCTGCCGGTGCAGAGGTTTTTGCAGGAACGGGTGCCTCCACTGCGACAACGTCAACCGGATCACATTGCAAGGGCTGGGATGCCCGCACGGACTCCTCTACTAGAACGGGTGCCTCACCTTCCGGTACAGACACTTCAGGTAAGAGGGATTGGCGCCTCTCCAAGTTTAGTTTTAGGGCACGCCAGCTGGCTTCCATCCTGGCGACCTCCTCCCGGTGCCGGGCCAGGCCTCTTAGGGTATCCTCCGCTTCTTCCAGCGTAGGAGGGTTTCCAGGCCGGGTGCCCAACGGTGGTTCCGTGGCGATCAGGTCGCTTCCGTGGGGGAGAGCTCTGACTGCTCCATCCCTTCACACTTCTGCTCGTGTCCATTAGCCATCTCTGCCAAGTCACATGTGTCATTAGCATCTGGAGAGGGCCCCTCTTTTGTAGTGAGGCGGGACCTTCGTGTTAGTTTCCGCACACTAAGGAGGATGAGGAGGCGGAACTCAAGAGCTGTGGGGCACGATCTTACATTGCAGTACCATTTAGAGTGGTCGGCCACTGAGTGAGTGTACACCCACGAAGAGCACGCCCTTCTTCTTCACCAGTGCCTCGTCGTGACGCAGATATGGCGGAAAAATGGCAAATACATTCTCTGATGATTTTAGCAATTCTCAAGCACAAAACCAGTTCAATTCAGGCACACAGGACTCGCTTATAGCGAGCTACAGAATCCTGTTCGTGACGCCCAAGTTGAGTCGCACAGAGCAAGAGGTTTTGGGGGTACTCGGCACCGAGCCCGTCGACTTCTATGGGGTATGTCACGGCTTTACCCGGCAATTGAATCAGAGTCTATTTCACTATGTAGAAGTGTATAAACTATTAATATATGTATATATATATATGTCACAATGACATGTATATATATATATATATATATGTATTCTATGTGTGTATATTTTGTGTTTACAACGAAAGAAAGGTTTTTTTTGGTTGCGATTTTTTATTCCCATAGACTTACATTGGACTTCCGGTATCGGAATCGGACATCGACGATATTTAGTGATATCGGCGATACCATTTCGATACGATATTTTTAGATATCGAGCAGTATCGCTCAACACTATTCATGAAGCTTAGGTAGATATCTGGCCATGTAAGGTCTAAATGCACCAAGCAGGCCATATCCATGTACAATTTGTCACTATAGGAAACATTGACCTTGAGAAAAGTACTAAGGCAAATATCCCATTTAGCACATGCACACACACACAGACACATGCACACATATATATATATATATATATATATATTACTGTGTACAATTATATATGCATTAAGGGCTGACAGCTTTAAGTTGAGAGCATTCACATCCAGATTGAAGAAAAGGTCTAGGAATTACAGAGCTTTAATATGTAGCTGCCTCTTTTTCAAGGGACCAAAAGGAATTGGACTATTATCAATTATCTCTAAAGCTCTATAATGGTTGTATGGGCTATTCCCTTATTAATACATCATCAATTAAGGAGGTAAAATGTCTGGAGCTGATTTCAGGTGTGCCATTTGCATTTGGAAGTGGTTGCTGTGAACCCACAACATGTCGTCAACGGAGCCCTTAATGGAAAAGAAACAGACAATCAATAGGATGAAAGCAAAGAAGAAATCCATTAGAGAGATAGCAGAAATGTTAGGAGTGGTCAAATCAACAGTTTGGTATATTCCGCAAAAAAAGTGCACACTGGTGAGATTCAGAACTCAAAAAGATCTGGATGTCCATGAGAGATAACAGTGGTGGTTGATCGCAGAATCATTTCCAAAGTGAAGAAACACTCCTTCAAAATATCTACCCAAGTGAAGTAGGAAGTAGGTGTTTCAGTATCTAAGTCTACCATAAAGAGAAGACTTGATACAGAGGGTTTACCATAAGGTGAAAACCATTAAACAACCTTAAAAAAAGAAAGGTCAGATTAGACTTTGCAAAAAACATCTAAAGAAGCCTGCCGAGTTCTGGAAAAGAATTGTTTGGACAGATGAAACTAAGATCAACCTGTACAAGAATGATGGGAAGAAGGAAGTCTGGAAAAGGTTTGAAACGGCTCATGATTCTAAGCACAGCACATCCTCTGCAAATTATGGTGGAGGCAGTGTGATGGCATGGGCATGTATGGCTTCCAATGGCACTGGGTCAGTAGTGTTTATTGATGATGTGACTGAACACAGAAGCAGCCATATGAATTTGGAAGTGTACAGGGAGATACTTTCCGCTCACATTCAACCAATGCAGCAAGGTTGTGTCAAGGACACCGCACTGCACTTGCTCACTGAGCCAGTGCGTGTGTCCTTAGTGAACAAACTATGCCCAAAGATACCTGTAGCAGAGCCGCAGCAGAGATGACGTGTGTTTCTCAGTAACAGGACCTTCCACATGTGACTGCTAGTGGGCGGAGCCGGCCACACGTCTCTTAGAGTCAGCAGTAGCAGATAGAGAATGCTTCAGAACAAAGGACCTGCAGGCACGTGACTGCTAGTGGGCGTGGCCTAAGCTCCAGAGAGCTATGAGGTGAAGGAAAACTCCTAGAAGGGTAACTACGGGACACAGTTACCAAGGTTCATATACCGAACGGATAATCAGAACGTAGCCAAGGGGTCATACACATAGAGGGCGACGAAGTACAAGAGGAGCAGCAGAGCGAAGTCAGAACGTAGCCAAGGGTCATACACGTAGAGAGCGACGAAGTACAAGAGGAGCAGGCAGAGCGGAGTCAGAACGTAGCCAAGGGTCATACACGTAGAGGGCAGCAGAGTACAAAAGGGACAGGCAAAACTCAAAACAGGGACACAGCCCAATCAGAACCAGACAAACAGAACATAGCACAGGCACAAAGCACTGGCACAAGCACAACAGGGTCACACACACTCGGCCAAGGGTCAGAGTATAAGCGACAGAGGATGGTCCCACAATGAGGCTATAAAAAGCCTTCCAGAATCCCAGAGTGAGGCCATCCCATCTGATGTTTTTACCAGTTACACTTTATATGCAGTAAAATTTACATTTCTCTCGTGATCATCGTTGTACGTATGTAACATTGTAATTGTTTATAAAATTCCGTAGAAAAGCTTTAACCCGACTTTATTTTCTTTGTTTTTGAAATATTTGCAGTTTTCCAAAATTTTTGTTAGAACTTTATAAAATTCTCTGCATTCAATTTCACAGTACATTTTATGAATGAATACATTAATTCAATGTATTCATCAAAACGCATATAATCTGCAGTGTTTTTTGTTCTTAAAATACATTGGGTAACATTTGAAAAGTACCTACACCTTAGGGGTTGTCAAATTTTTCAATAAAAGTCTGCAGTCACTCCTCACTCTATGTCAGTGTTTCTTGTCTCAATACAAATGAATTGTCAGAAGCCAGGCCCACCTAATCGGCACATGACCACATTTATGCACTTTTTATACTTGTCACAAGACTATATGCTTTCACCAGCAATACCGGTGAATCCTGACAGCATGCACACTAAGCATTGTCAGGATTCAGAAGTCTGCAGTCACAGAGTGATTGCTGGCTTTTATCAGAAGACTGGACAACCCATTTAAGATGTTTTCCAATATGTGATAGGTGCTAAAACACCCTGCAGATTGATGGGGGTCTGAGTCTTGAGACCAACACAGATCGATTGAAAGACCCTTGAGCGACAAGGGCATAAACAAGCCAGTCGGCCTTGGTTACAGTCATTTTTTTGGTCTTCTTTGCTCTGGGCGAATGAAAATCTGGTCGTAATTCTGAATTTCACATTTAGAAGCAATTTTTGTCTCTATTGTTTCTTTGTTTTATTTTTTAGCTTCTGGAATCCTGGTAAAAAAATGTATTATTGAAGCTGTTATGAAGTTTATTCTTGATAATTACACATTGGCTCAAATCTTTTTGCATTACAAAAAAGGCCAACTGTAACCTAAATATACAGATATCTTTTCTTCTAGGTCTCTTTTCTCATAGTTTGCAGTGATGGATTGTGATTCCTTGGATCCACCAGAGTAAATGATTGCAAGGACCCACTCTTTATTATACGGTGATTGCATCATGGCACACACAGATCACGTAAATAACATAAAATAAGATATTTGTGAATCATCCCATAAGAAATAGTCTTTTGATTGACTCCAGAGTCAAAATAAACAGGCATGTCTTCTGCACGGCCTTTAGGGCTTGTTATTGTATCAGTATATGGTTACCCTGGGGTATCTCCAGGTCTTATGATGGGCCAGAATGACTCTATTTGTCAAAACAAAATCGTGACAAGATATATGTGTAACAAAATGTATTAAGTTACATGTACCGTGGTGCTTAAAAGTTTATGAACTCTTAAAAAATTTTCATACTTCTTCATAAATTTTATCTAAAACTCATATTTTTACCCAAGTCCTAATTGTAGATAAAGAGAACCAAATCAAACAAACGCCTAAAAAATTAAACTAGTAATTTTTTATAAGAAAAATGATCCTGCTGTAACCCCATTGTGCAGTTATAACTGCATCTAAATATTTCCAGTAATTGTTGATTAGTCCTGCATATTGTCTTGTAGGAATTTTAGCCCAGTCCTCACTACAAAACAGCTTCAACTCTATTATGTTAGTGTTTTTTCTCCCATGAACTGCTCGGTTCTGGTCCATCCACACTATTTCTATAGGATTAAGGACAGGACTTTGAATTGACCATTCCAAAACTTCAACATTTTTCTTTTTTAACCAAAAATATTTAGAGTTGAGAGTCCTCAGTGGTTGATACCTTTTAACCATCTTTTTAAACCATTCTTTTGTAGAACAACTTGTGTGCTTTGTGTCATTATCTTGCTGCATGACTCACAGACTCTTAAGATTCAGCTCGCGTCTTATCATTTTCCTTGGGAATGTGCTGGTATAATTCAATAAATTAAGAATTCATTGTTCCATCAATGATGGGAAGCTGTCCTGGCCCAGGTGCGGCAAAACAGGCTCAAACCATAATACTACTACCACCGTGTTTCACAGATGGTATTTATGTTGTAATGCAGTGTATTTTTTTTTTCTTCAAACATAAGGCTTGTCGACTTGCAAAATCCCACACAAGCTACAGATACAAATGATGCTGTTTCATGAAAAATGCAAATCTTTTAATCTAATATACCCCATTAAAAACGTTAAATGAGGTAAGGATCCTTCCAAACAGAAGCCCAAATCTCAGCATCCTGGAGCGTGTGAGTGTGACTTGGATGGCAGATTGAGGTTACTTGTCATTAAACATGAATATTTAGATTTTGCTATATTTCCTTCCGATAACACACCATTTCTCCATTCATATGCTGCGCTGTAACTGCCCATTCCTTCCCATATTATGCTACCATCTGTGCAGACTTTCCAAGAAGACATATTTGACTGAGATTGACAGTCCTGTTGATAATATGACATGACTAAAATAAATTGTGCACTGGCAATATACAGGACTGCTAAGTGGCAGCCATATTTTTCCCTGGTGTATTTTATGACATCTAAGTTTGACATTTACATTTTGTGACAAAAATCACATTAAGAATGTATATTAAAGAAATAATTTATTATCACATGGAAGTTACATTGATGTTTTTTCCAGTATTGAGAGAAGGTACCGTATGACATCTGCTAGATATGAAAATAGTGAGAGATCCAGCCCAAATCTGCATATATTTTAATAATAATAATCTTTATATAGCGTTAACATATTCCGCAGCGCTTTACAGTTTCCACACATTATCGTCGCTGTCCACGATGGGGCTCACAATCTTGATTCCCTATCAGTATGGTTTTGGAGGTGTGGGAGGAAACCCACACAAACACGGGGAGAACATACAAACAACTGCAGATGTTGTGGGATTTGAACCCAGGACTTAAGCGCTGCAGTGCTATCCACTAAGCGACCGTGATGCCCATTAACAGATGGTGTAACCATGAATCTTGTTACATGCAGTATCCTTTACAGCTTTCTTATATAACATTTACCTGTAAGGGCAAAATATTGTGTAATTCTAATACATGTCAATGCAGTAAGCTGCTCTTATAAGTATAGAAATGAAAAGCAGAGCTGAGAAAATACACATTACAAAAATTACAGTGGAATTAAATTCTACTCGAGTATTAAAAAAAAAACGCATTCACCAAAATGCGGATTTTTTGCAATATGGTTTTGTAATATGCCATTGGCACAATTTTTCTCAGCCATGAAGGTCCATTAAAAGGTCAAGAATAGAGTTGAGCGATACTTTCCGATATCCTAAAGTATCGGAATCGGAATGGTATCGCCGATATCACTAAAATATCGGCGATACCCGATACCGATACCGGAAGTCCATGTAAGTCTATGGGAACAAAATATCGCAACTAAAAAAACCCCATTCTTTCCTTGTAAACACTAAATATACACACATAGAATACATATATATATATATATATATATACATGTCATTGTGACATATATATATATACATATATGTATAGTTTATACACTTCTACATAGTAAAATATCCTCTGATTCAATTGCCGGGTAAAGCCGGCTTCAGTGAAAAGACAGAAGCACCCGACATGAAATGACACTTGGTGTACATAGGGTTAACCATGTCTTTTCATGTCGTTTGCTATCTGATTTGCACAAACAATTAAATCAGACTATGTGTGCAAAATTTCACACCTGTAGGGGTTAATTAAAGGTGTAAATTCGTTGTAAAAAAAACGGACTTTTTTGCTACGAATTTACACCTTTAATTAACCCCTACAGGTGTGAAATTTTGCACACATAGACTGATTTAATTGTTTGTGCAAATTAGATAGCAAAGGACATGAAAAGACATGGTTAACCCTATGTACACCAAGTGTCATTTCATGTCGGGTTCTGCATTTTCACAAAAGCCGGCAATTGAATTAGCGGCTATTATACTATGTAGAAGTGTATGAACTACAAATATAAATATATATATATATGTGTCACAAATTCAATGACATGTATATATATATATGAGGTGTAAAATTGCTGGAAAAAAATGTGTGGGCTCCCGCCCTATTTTCGCAACCAGACAGACAAAGCCAGTGAGTGGGGGCAGATAATAATAGCCCAGAGAGGGACCATTATTTTTGCCCCCCCGGCTACTAACATCTGCCCCCAGACACCCCAGGAAAGACAAATCTATAATTAGATTCGCCCTTTCTGGCACTTTGCCCGTCTATTCCCATTGCCCTGTAGCGGTGGCGAATGGGTTAATATGGGGTTAAAGCCACCTTGCTATTGAAAGGTGACCTTAAGCCAGGTTAATAATTGAGAGCTGTCAATTAGACAACTATCAATTATTAATCCTATTGCATGAAATAAAAATAAAACACACACACTTTAATTAAAAATCATTTTAATGAAATAAAGACACATGTTTTTGACCATCTTTTATTTTACTGCAAAAACCATTTCCTGTAATAAAAATAAAATAAAAAAGCAAAATTATTCTTACCTATCCCATGCACAGTCAGGTCCCACGGTGTAATCCTTCAGAAAGGGTTAATGTTTACTGCAGGGACCGCAGCTAATGCTGCAGCCTCACAGTAAACCCCAAATGAATGAGTTCCTCTCCTGCCTGACAGGAGAGTAAAGGCTGGGTGTCACATAACGATACACCAGCGATCCCGACAACGATATGCACTTGTCAGGATCGCTGGTGTATCGCTACATGATCGCTGCTGAGCTGCCAAACAGGCAGCTCAGGCAGCGATCTGGGACAGCGACACTGCGGGTAACATCGCTTAAGGGCCCGTCTCACATAGCGATATCGCTACCGAGATCGCTGCTGAGTCACTAGTTTTGTGACGCAGCAGCGACCTCACCAGCGATATCGCTGTGTGTGACATTCAGCGACGATCAGCCCCCCTGCCGGGTATCGCTGATCGTCGCAGAAATGTCAGGACTTTTTGACCAGCGATCCGCTGGTAACCAAGGTACACAGCGGGTTTCCAGGCACCGCGCAGCGCTTGGAAACCCGCTGTGTACCTTGGATACCAGCTCCCTGCATCAGGGCGCTGGTATCCAAGGTACACAGCGGGTTTCTAGGCACAGCCCCGCGCCTGGAAACCCGCTGTGTACCTTGGTTACCAGCGGATCGCTGGTCTCCCGCCTGTCACACGCAGCGATGTGTGCCTGTCAGCGGGAAACCAGCGATCAAAAAAAGGTCCTGACATTTCAGCGACAATCAGCGATACCCGGCAGGGGGGCTGATCGTCGCTGAATGTCACACACAGCGATATCGCTGGTGAGCTCGCTGCTGCGTCACAAAACTAGTGACTCAGCAGCGATCTCGGTAGCGATATCGCTATGTGAGACGGGCCCTTAAGTGGAAAGCTTAATTGATTGCTTTCCACTTTCACTTCAGGTCAGCCAGGGACACAATCAGTGACGTCAGAGGGAACTGATTAACAAAAATAGGGGTTCCCTTCGAAAAAAAAATGGCGTGGGGTCCCCCCTATTTTTGTTAACCAGCCAGATGAAGCAGACCGCTGAGGCCTGGATTTTCAGGCTGTTAAGGAGCCAAGATCCATGGACCTTGCCAGCCTGATAATACTAGGCCACAGCAGTCTGCATATCTTGGCTGATTAACAAAAATAGGGGATCCCTCGAAAAAAATTGGCGTGGGGTCCCCCCTATTTTTGTTAACCAGCCAGATGAAGCAGACCGCTGAGGCCTGGATTTTCAGGCTGTTAAGGAGCCAAGATCCATGGACCTTGCCAGCCTGATAATACCAGGCCACAGCAGTCTGCATATCTTGGCTGATTAACAAAAATAGGGGATCCCCTCGAAAAAAATTGGCGTGGGGTCCCCCCTATTTTGTTAACCAGCCAGATGAAGCAGACCGCTGAGGCCTGGTTTTTCAGGCTGGTAAGGATCCAATATCCATGGACCTTGCCAGCCTGATAATACCAGGCCACAGCAGTCTGCTTAGCTTGGCTGGTTAACAAAAATAGGGGATCCCCTCGAAAAAAAAACGGCGTGGGGATCCCCCCTATTTTTGTTAACCAGCCAAGTAAAATGCAGACTGCTGCGGCCTGGTATTAAAAGACTGTCAAGGCCCATGGATTTTGGCCCTCAACAGCCTGATAATACCAGGCTACAGCAGCCCCACATTTGGCGCATCAAAAGATGTGCCAATTGTGGCACTTTACCCGGCTCTTCCCACTTGCCCTGTAGCGGTGGCAAGCGGGGTAATAAGGGGTTAATGTCACCGTTGATTGCACGGTGACAATAAGCCCGGTTAATAATGGAGAGGTGTCAATAAGACACCGATCCATTATTAATCCCAAAGTTATTAAATGTATAAAAAAAAGACAAAGCAAGAAAAAAGTATTTTAATGAAATAAAAGAGACAACACAGTTTTCATTAATTTTATTACTCTCTCATTCCTGCGACGCCATCGATCTCCTGTAAAAAAAGAAAAAAAAAAAAACAACAGTATACCACCTGTCCGACGCAGTCCATAACGACAGTCCCACGACGATCCAACTCTGCTACATCGCAATGACAGGCAGAGCCTGTCATCGCGACGCAGCACAGCTGATTACCTGCTTCCCCGGCGGTGACGTCATCGGACTGACTGCTTTACGGCCGGGATTACCCAGCAGTCACTGCAGTTATCGCGAGAAACTGCATGTGACCGCCGGGGAAAGAAGATTGCGGCCATGAAGCAGTCCAGGACGTGACCGCCGGAGATCTTCTGCCAGGTAAGTGCCGCTGACTCCTGACAGACCCGACCGACGGACACTGACAGTGACAGTGACAATCCCGATTCCGGTATCCGATAAGACAAAAATATCGGTACTCGGAATCGGAATTCCGATACAGCCAATATCGGCCGATACCCGATATTTGCAGTATCGGAATGCTCAACCCTAGTCAAGAAATAAGAAAATACTTATACTCACCTTAAGTTCACCTCTCTGGTACTTCTACTCTGTGCCATCATTCATCCTTCACTTGTTGCATTTCCTGATCACTGCCGGCAGAGCTGAAATTCCCGGGACTCTTCATGACGGTCTCGGACTACCAGCTCTGATTAGGCCAGGCAGGATTCTATGCATCTACACACAAGGTCACGGTGCACTTGCGTTGTAAAATTATGTGCACTTGTGTGGAACCCTTCCGGGCCTCATCAGAGCCCAGAGGTCCCAACCTAGGGTAAGAAGGTCTGGGAATTCAGCTCTTGTGGCAGAGATAAGATGCTATATTGAAGACCGCATGCGTGATGTGAGGATTGGTGAGTAGTGGAAGGCCCAAAGGAGGAGAGCAGTCAGGTGATTATAAGTATTTATTTTTATTTTTACATCTTATGTTTAGTATAAAGAACCATAAATTCATATAGAATAATTTCCCTATGAATTGAATTTCCCAGAAAAATCTGCTCAAACATGAATTTTGAATTTTTCCTGATCTGCACATCTCTAATAAAAAGTCATGCAGAACAACTTTCACCAGCTTACCAGGCAGGAATAGTACCAAATGCAGGTCAGGTTTGCCTTGTTTTGCATCTGGCAAGTGTATTAGTGGAGAGAAAGTGGAGGGTGTAAAGTAACAGAAAGCAAATAATTTTAGCAGTCACAGGAGGATGCTGTTATATCTTACAGCAACAGTCAGTTGCGTCAGTGTTCTATACAGTCAATATTGTGACTGAACCAAAAAACTTAATCATTTACATAGCAGACTTTCAATTCTGTCAATGATAACTTCTATCAATTCTGTCATACTCTCCTACCCAACATTACCCCAAATTTCTTATTAAGATATTTCTCTAGAACAACTTCTGTTGATTTATTTGAAGAGATGGACAGTCAGCATTTGTACTCAAATAACATGTCGCTGGAGGCGATGGAGGAAATGAATCAAATGTCTATCTGTGATGCTGGCTCTGCAAGCCATGGTGATAGGGACCCTCACTGGTAGTGGTAGTTGCACTCTGAACCAAGGCAAATCTAAAAGTGTGAATTGGGGTGCAGGGGGACAAAGAGTTCAGGACATTTCTCAAACTGAAATTACTGCTTGTCAAGTCATGGATAATATTTCTGAAGATTAGGAACAAGATTGTGGACGAAGAAGGTGATATCATCAGTGAAAGAGGGTCGTTGCATTGGCATAAAAAAGCAGAGACAATGTCCTGCCATCAGATCTTCTGGGGGGAAATCTGCTTCTTCTGCAATCAGCTTAGTCTTACCTTTTTCTGCAATCAGCTTACATAATGTGACTGATTTTAGTCTAGCAGGTTCAACAGTGCCTGAAAGCTATGTTGGAGGTCATGGTGGTGGCAAGTCCTACGTCGGAGCATCTCAGGAGTGGGAATTTTTTTCCACGTTGCCGGAGAACCTAAATATTGCAATGTTCAGGCTCTGCTGTTGAAAAATAAGTTGTGTACATCCTGGCATGCATATACTAGGAACTTTGTCTTTCATTAGTACATGAAACAGCATCACCTGCTCATATGGGAAAAGTAATCTTACCAGCAAGATGAGCAAGGCTTAATTAAACACAGCTGGACTTCAATTAAGGAGTAGAACCATCTCAAGGAGGATCACAAGGAAATGGACAGCATGTGACTTAAATATGAGTGTCTGAGCAAAGGGTCTGAATACTTAAGACCATGTGATATTTCAGTTTTTCTTTTTTAACAAATTTGCAAAAATTTCTACATTTCTGTTTTTTTCAGTCAAAATAGGGTGCAGAGTGTACATTAAT
The DNA here is from genome assembly GCA_033576555.1 of Oophaga sylvatica. Classification (NCBI taxonomy): domain Eukaryota; kingdom Metazoa; phylum Chordata; class Amphibia; order Anura; family Dendrobatidae; genus Oophaga; species Oophaga sylvatica. Next base: position 475,633,284 of record JARQOD010000005.1, read on the forward strand.
GAGAAAAAAAATGAACTTTTTTGAATTTTCCAAATGTCTGCAATGCAGCAAAGAGTGAAAAATTTAAAGTGGTCTGAATACTTTCCATACCCACTGTAAATAAACTCTCTTTTAGGCCTTTTAAACTTCAAATTAAGAAGATTTGTTTTACGAGCGCTCAGGAAATCAAAACACAGCCTTGTACGGTGTACCCAGGATTTCTGGTTTATTAGCACATGTAGGCACTTTAAATACTGTCACAGACAAAGGAAAAGACTATGAGCCAATATGAACTTTAGGGGCATGAATAGACATGTGAAACTTGCCTGCCCATCAGTGTTACATGATCACCATTACACTGAAGTTACAAGACAAAATCTACAAAAAAATGGATTGTGTTCTGTCACATTTCCCCATTTTGTGACCAATTGATGGTATGCCGACAGCACCGCTCCTAGGCCTACCTCCGAGGCATCTGTTTGTATGATGAAGGTTTTCTTAAAGTCGGGTCTGATGAGGACTGGCTGTCCACACAACACTGACTTCAGGGACTGGAAAGCTTCCTCCGCTTGAGGATTCCATGGTACTATCACCGACTTTTTACCTATTAACAGGTCCGTTAGGGGTACCGACTTTCCAGCAAAATTGGGTATAAACCGGCGGTAGTACCCAATGACACCAAGGAACGCTCTCACCTGTTTGGTACCTAGCGGCTTGGGTCAATTCTGAATGGTCTCGATCTTGTTTACTTGGGGTTTGATAACCCCGCAGCAGATCATGTACCCTAAGTACCGGGCTTCCTTGAGTCCTATCGTGCATTTCTTTGGATTTGCAGTTAACCCCACAATTCTAAGGGACTCCAGCACTGCTTGAACCTGGGACAGGTGGGTATTCCAATCCGCACTGAAGATGACTATATCATCTAAGTATGTTGACTCGTATTTCCGATGTGGCTCTAACACTATGTCCATCAGCCTTTGGAACATGGCCGGAGCCCCATGTAATCCGAAAGGCAGGATGACATAGTGATAGAGACCCTCTGGTGTTATAAATGCGGTCTTTTATTTCACCGTCTCTGTTAATGGGACTTGCCAGTAACCCTTGTTGAGATCAAGCGTGGTGAATTACTGGGCCACCCCCAGTCTCTCAATTAGCTCGTCCACCCGGGGCATGGGATAGAGGTCAAATTTTGACTCCTCATTTAATTTTCTGAAATCGTTACAAAAACATAATGACCCATCTGGCTTTGGAATCAGTACTATGGGGCTAGCCCACTCACTCCGTGACTCCTCAATGACTTCTAACTGGAACATTTGCTTCACTTCGGCCACGATGGCTTGCCTCCGGACTTCTGGTACTCGGTACGGTTTCATCGTACCCTTACCGGGGCTCCGTGACAATGTCATGCTGTATCACCGAAGTCCGCCCAGTAACTCTGAGAATATGTCCGTATTTCGCTGCACCAGAGCCTGAGACTCCCAACGCTGCTGTTTTGTGAAAGGGTCATTTACTTTAACCTCACCCCCGGCCGTGTCTTTGACCGGTGACAGAGGATTCCCCATTGGTACGACCGGAGTCGCCTCCGTGACCAAACATTCCCGGTCCTTCCAGGCTTTTAGTAGGTTGACATGGTACAGTTGTTCTGGTTTCCTCTTTCCGGGTTGGTACACCCTATAATTTACTTCTCCCACCTTCACCCCTATCTCATATGGCCCTTGCCACTTGGCCATGAGCTTACTCTCTGTGGTGGGCACTAGTACCAACACCCGGTCCCCTTCTTTAAAGGTCCTGACCGTGGCTCCTTTATTATACACGCGGCTCTGTGAAGCCTGGGCATCCATCAGATGCTTCTTTACTATGGGCCATACTACTCAATCTGGTCCTGCATGCTTGCCACATGCTCGATGACTCTTATGCGGAGTGGGCTCCTGTTCCCATGTCTCCTTGGCTATGTCCAGCAGTCCCCTCGGGTGCCTGCCATACAATATCTCAAATGGGGAGAGCCCCGTGGACACCTGCGGTACCTCGCGGATAGCAAATATTAGATAGGGCAGTAACAGGTCCCAATCCCTCCTATCCTTGGCGACCACCTTTTTGAGCATGGATTTGAGGATCTTGTTAAATCTCTCCACCAACTCGTCAGTTTGTGGGTGGCACACCGACATACATAGCTGTTTAATTCAGAGCAGCTTACATTGCTCCCTGGTCACAAAACATGGCAAATAGCTTGAGGGCTATTAGGTTGGCTGAGGTGTGACGGAGAGGTATCGCCTCTGGGTACCATGTGGCATAGTCCACTATGGCCAAAATATGCTGATGGCAACGGGCGGATTTCACTATGGGGCCTACTAGATACATTGCTATTCGCTCAAATGGTACCTCTGTGATGGGCAGAGGTGCTAATGGACTCCGGTATTTCGCAGTGGGTGAGGATAGTTGGCACTCCGGACATGTGTCACAGTACCTCTGGACTTCCGCATAGACTCCAGGCCAAAAATAAGCTGCAGAATGCACTCCTGTGTATTTTTGGCCCCCAAGTGCCCTCCTAGCATTTGGGTGTGAACCATGTCGAGCACCACCTGATGGTAGGATTGGGGCACCACCAGCTGTTCCACTACCTCATCCCGGACTTTATCCACCCAGTACAACTCCTGGTGGATAGCCATGCGTGGAAAAACTGTCTCAGCACCTGGTTGCTGAGCTACTCCATTAATTTCAATCACCTTTTCTCATGCCCGGGCCAGGGTGGGATCCTGGAGCTGAGCTGTCCTGAACTTACCAGGGGACTCTTCCAGCTCAGGGATCAGTGGAGTCTCCTTGACCTCTCCTGCCAATACCTCAAGGGGGAACCTATCAGGGTTAAGGGTTACACTCTGTCCCTATGTTGGCGACCCCTACAGCAGGTATCCCGAACTCGGGATCTTCAGGTTCCGCACCTGGAATATCATTTACCTTGGGAGGTTTAACCCTGGTCTTTTACAGGGACCAAAATAGGGGAAAGTCTCTTTCCAACACAGTTCCATATGGAAGAGTCTTCACCACCCCCACCACATGTTTGATTTCTCCACACGATGTGGGAAAGTAACCTCCGCGGTAGAGTACTCTCGGAGTTCACCATGGTTGTGGTTTTCCCCAGCAACAAGTGACCCATGAACCAGAGTCACTAAGCTCCCCGAGTCCAAGAGAGCCTCCGTTTGGTACCCATTGACGAGTACCTGGCGCAGTTGTGGTTTATTGCCGTCAGTGCCTATAGTGGCGATGCAGACTGGCTGTGCATACATAGACAAATGACAAGTATACTCACAGTCCATGGGTTCATCTGTCAGGGGCAGTTGGCAGCCATATGTCTAGGGCCCTGGCACCGCCAACACTTGATAGCTGTGGAGCGACTGGACCTTGGGGCCAACTTAGGGGAGACGGGTCTGCTGTCACTCTCCCTTCGGGGTACTCCCTCGGTATGGGCTCGGTCCTGATTGGTCACAGTAGAGGGTCGTGGACTTTTCCCAGGCTCCTGGGTTGGTGGGGCCCGACGTGACAGCTGTAGTGGAGCCGTGTCCCGTGTAAAGTCCTAAGTGGCCACGTACCGCTCAAACAATCCCACCACCTGGTCCAGAGTGCCTTGGTCCCCTTGCCCACCCAGTGCTGAATGGTTGATGGCAGAGCTCTCATCAGCGGTGGACCACGACCCTCTCCACGATCTGGGCCAGAGTCAAAGTCTCAGGTTGGAGCCAGCTTTTCACAAGCTGCAGTAAGTCATACACCTGAGACCAAGCGGACTGGGCCTCCACAAAAGTCCATGAAAACAAATGTTGGGCTCTCACATAGGTATTAACTCCCAGTGAGCAAGGATCTCACCTTTTAGCTTGGCATAGTCCTGGGTGTCTTCCCGACTGAGGTCAAAGTAGACCTTTAGCGTATCACCCCTCAGGAATGGAGCGACCACTTCGGCCCATTGGAAGTTGGCAGGTTCTTGTGCTCTGCCGTGCACTCATATATGGTGAGGAAAGCTTCCACGTCGTCTTCCGGACTCAGTTTCCTGAAAGCAAAGTGGACCTTGTATTGGGGCTCTCAAAGTTCTGGGGTTGGCGCTGGAGGTGCCTCACGCAGGGCTGCAATTTGCTGCAGCAACAGGTTATTGGTCTGTTGCTGTTGTTGCTGCATGAGGACCAGCTGCCTCAGGTTTCCTCCATTTTGTCCGCAGGCCTGGGTTGGAGTGTGGCAGGCCTAATGACAAACATACAGCTGGCATTGGGGTATGCCTCAATTCACACTGCCCACATTCTCCAACCAAATGTAGTGCATCGGTGTCCTCACTGTGCAGTGATGAGGCAGTGACCCAGGAAAGTTCAAAGTAAACATAGTTTTAATGTCCAAAACGTACAAACAAAACAAACGGTATCCTTCGGATCGCAGACGGGAAACAAGACAGTCCATAAATGCGTCCGGTTGCCGAGGGCGACTGCACCACCGTATTACGCTGCGGGGTGCCAGGAGTATGTTCCGCTGGGCTCTGCGTTCCCTCACACAGGCTGAGATTTTGGAGAGCCGTCTGTTCTGCACCTTGCAAACTCCACACTGACAAACCCAACCTCCTGCTGCAGGGGTGTTTACACCATGTGGAAAACCCGTCCGGGGAGGAAACGGATTGCCCCACTGCCTTCCTAGAGTCCGTTTAAAAAAAAAAAGCCCATGGCAGGTCTTCCTAAATCTGCTTTGGACAAATAGCTTTCCAGGAGCAACACTCATTTTTATACCTGCATTGCAATCACAGCTATGGCTGTGACTCCAATGCACTCCCGCGGCCTCAATATGCTTCTTTGCGCATCCTGGGGGACACATAGCAACCTTCACATATGACCCCAGTAACAGCCTCACAATATATATATATATATAGAATCATAGAATCATAGAATGGTAGAGTTGGAAGGGACCTCCTGGGCCTTCTGGTCCAACCCCCTGCTCAAAGCAGGATTCTCTAAATCATCCCAGACAGATGTCTATCCAGCCTCTGTTTGAAGACTTCCATTGAAGGAGAACTCACCACCTCTTGTGGCAGCCTGTTCCTGATCACCCTAACTGTCAAAAAGTTTTTTCTAATATCTAATCTGTGTCTCCTCCCATTCAGTTTCATCCCATTGCTTCTAGTCTTTCCTTGTGCAAATGAGAATAAAGATGATCCTTCTACAATGTGACAGCCCTTGAGATATTTGTAGACAGCTATTAAGTCTCCTCTCAGTCTTCTTTTTGCAAGCTAAACATTCCCAAATCCTGCAAACCGTTCCTCATAGGACATGGTTTGCAGACCAGTCACCATTCTGGTGACTCTTCTCTGAACTTGCTCCAGTTTGTTGATGTCTTTTTTAAAATGTGGTGCCCAAAACTGGACACAGTATTCCAGATGAGGTCTGACCAAAGAGGAGTAGAGGGCAATAATGACCTCACGTGATCTAGACTGTATGCTTCTGTTGATACATCCTAGAATTGCATTTGCCTTTTTTGCTGCTGCATCACACTGTTGACTCATGTTAAGTCTGTGATCAATTAGTATACCCAAGTCTTTTTCACATGTGCTGTTACTTAGCCCTATTCCTCCCATTTTGTATATGCTTTTTTCATTTTTATTGCCCAGATGTAGTACTTTGCATTTTTCCCTGTTAAAATCCATTCTGTAGTTGCTACCCACTGCTCCAGTTTATGTATATCTTTTTGAATCCTCTCTCTCTCTTCTCTAGTATTAGCTACCCCTCCTAGCTTTGTGTCATCAGCAAATTTGATCAGTTTACCCTCAATTCCTTCATCTAAATCATTGATAAAGATGTTGAACAATACAGGGCCCAAAACAGAGCCTTGTGGTACCCCACTTGAGACATTCTTCCAACTGGATGTGCAGCCATTTACAACCACTCTTTGGGTCCGATCACTAAGCCAGTTATGAATCCACCTAACAGTTGCCTTGTCCATTCCATACTTAGTCATTTTTTCAATAAGGATTGTGTGAGATACTTTGTCAAATGCTTTGCTGAAGTCAAGATATACTATATCTACAGCATTTCCCTGATCCACCCAGTCAGTGATTCTGTCATAGAAGGAAATTAAGTTAGTCTGACATGACTTATTAGTTACAAACCCATGCTGACTCTGTTTAATCACTTCATTCTTATCCAGGTACTTGCATACATGTTCTTTAATAATTTGTTCAAAGATCTTTCCTGGTATAGAAGTCAGACTCACCGGCCTGTAGTTCCCTGGGTCCACCTTCTTCCCCTTTTTGAAGATAGGAACAACATTTGCTCTTCTCCAGTCTTCTGGGACTTCTCCTGTTCTCCAAGAATTTTCAAAGATTATGGACAGTGGTTCAAAAATTTCTTCTGCTATCTCCTTCAGTACCCTGGGGTGTAATTCATCTGGACCTGGAGACTTGAATTATTTATGTTAGCTAAGTGTTTCCTCACTGTCTTTCTGTTTATAGATATCCTGGATTCTTCTATTCTTCTATATATATATATATATACATATTGGTTAAGGATACACTGCCACCACTGTTACCAATTGGTCACAAATGACACCGGACAGGTCACCAGACCTTACCTCTGCCACCAGTTTGTCTCCAATCATCAGGACAATTAAACAATTGGCTGAAGAGTGATGGATGAGACCATGACTGCTTCCACTACTAGGTTGGAGAACTTACAGTGAGGGTATTTTATATACAACTCTGATTCCAACGCATAGAAGATATATATATATACCCCATGTATGGTCACTGCCAGCTCAGCAATAACAAAAGAACTACTAGCTTCCACCACCAATCGTTTATGCAGGCCAATTGGACACCAGTTACAAGTAACATAAGGCTTCAGGAGTGCGTTTACAGAGCAAGAGGAACAGAGCTTTTAAACTTACATATTTCATCCAGATAGGTAAGCAGTGTTTATAAAAATATACAAAATAATACAAAATGGGAACAAACAATACAATATATACATGAAACAGAAATTACCAGTCCCAAACTATAGCAGTACCCACAGATATACTGACTCCATTCAATGAAAAGGAAAAGTATATACAGTTGCATGAAATAAAAAATGAATAACGAAACAAAACTACTGAGCGTTGTGGAAATGGCTCAGAGCTTAATAGGTGAAGCACTCCAATTAAAAAAATGGATCACTCACACAGTGAACTATGTTTTTGCAGAATGAACAATGACCAAAACCCAGATTCTGACCTGGATAGCCTCATCAGTTGGACGGTTATTGCAGTCAATTGGAGGAGTTCTAGTGGACTTACAGAGATGTGTGTGGATGCCTTCTGTTTGCCCATCGTTGCAGCACTGAAAAGCTATATCCTATAAATATTGGATCAATACAAACTCCAATATTCATAGAATCATAGAATGGTAGAGTTGGAAGGGACTCCTGGGTCATGTGGTCCAACCCCCTGCTCAAAGCAGGATTCACTAAATCATCCCAGACAGGTGTCTGCCCAGCCTCTGTTTGAAGACTTCCATTGAAGGAGAACTCACCACCTCTAGTGGCAGCCTGTTCCACTCATTGATCACCCTCACTGTCAAAAAGTTTTTTCTAATATTTAATCTGTGTCTTCTCCCATTCAGTTTCATCCCATTGCTTCTAGTCTTTCCTTGTGCAAATGAGAATAAAGATGATCCTTCTACAATGTGACAGCCCTTGAGATATTTGTAGACAGATATTTGTAGACAGCTATTAAGTCTCCTCTCAGTCTTCTTTTTAGCAAGCTAAACATTCACAAACCCTGTAACCGTTCCTCATAGCACATGGTTTGTAGACCGGTCACCATTCTGGTCGCACTTCTCTGAACTTGCTCCAGTTTGCTGATGTCTTTTTTAAAATGTGGTGCCCAAAACTGGACACAGTATTCCAGATGAGGTCTGACCAAAGAGGAGTAGAGGGCAATAAAGACTACATGTGATCTAGACTGTATGCTTCTGTTAATACATCCCAGAATTGTATTTGCCTTTTTTGCTGCTGCATCACACTGTTGACTCATGTTCAGTATGTGATCTATTAGTATACCCAAGTCTTTTTCACATGTGCTGTTGCTTAGCCCTATTCCTCCTATTCTGAATATGCCATTTTCATTTTTATTGCCCAGATGTAGTACTTTGCATTTTTCCCTGTTAAAGACCATTCTGTTAGCTGCTGCCCACTGCTCCAGTTTATTTATATCTTTTTGAATCCTCTTTCTCTCTTCTCTAGTATTAGCTATCCCTCCTAGCTTTGTGTCATCAGTATAGTTAATCAGTTTACCCTCAATTCATTCATCTAAATCATTGATAAAGATGTTGAACAATACAGGGCCCAAATAGAGCCCTGTGGTACCCCACTTGAGACATTGTTCCAACTGGATGTGCAGCCATTTATGACCACTCTTTGGGTCCGATCACTAAGCCAGTTATGAATCCACCTAACAGTTGCTTTGTCCATTCCATACTTAGTCATTTTTTCTATAAGGATTGTGTGAGATACTTTGTCAAATGCTTTGCTGAAGTCATGATATACTATATCTACAGCATTTCCCTAATCCACCCAGTCAGTGATTCTGTCATAGAAGGAAATTAAGTTAGTCTGACATGACTTATTAGTTACAAACCATGCTGACTCTGGTTAATCACTTCATTCTTATCCAGGTACTTACATACATGTTGTTTAAAAATTTGTTCAAAGATCTTTCCTGGTAAAGAAGTCAGACTCACCCGCCTATAGTTCCCTGGGTCCACGTTTTCCCCTTTTTGATGATAGGAAACAACATTTGCTCTTCTCCAGTCTTCTGGGACTTCTCTTGTTCTCCAAGAATTATTCAAAGATTATGGAGAGTGGTTCAAAAATTTCTTCTGCTATCTCCTTCAGTACTCTGGGTTGTAACTCAACTGGACCTGGAGACTTGAATTCATCTTTGTTAGCTAAGTGTTTCCTCACCATCTCTGTGTTTATGGATAGTGTGGACTCTCCTATTTCTTTAATAGGACAGTGAAGATCAGTTGATGTTACATTTCCTTTCTGAGAGAAAACAGATGCAAAGTAGGAATTTAAAAGTTTGGCCTTCTCAACGTCCTTTCTTACCATTTCATCATTTTCATCCTATAAAAATCCTGTAGCATCTTTGACTTTTCTTTTTACTTTTGACATATCCCCAAAATCCTTTTTTATTGCTTTTGACATCTCTTGCAAGCCTTAATTCATTGTCAGCTTTAGATAATCTGATTTGTGCCCTGCAGGTTCTGCAGACATAATTATATTCTTCTTTAGATATGCCTCCCTCCTTCCTCTTTCCATTTGATAAACATTTCTTTCTTCCTTTTTAGCATGTGTTTAAGTTCTGTGTTCATCCATCCTAGTTTCCTTAAATGCTTCCTATTCTTCCCTCTTTTAGGAATTGTTAATGATTGTGCTTTGAGAATCTCATTTTTCAAAATTTCCCATTCTTCCTGGACATTATTCATATCTGACCACTGGCGCAGAACTGTCTAGCTGCAGATTCTTTCATGAGAGAAAGCTACCTCCTTGGGACAAAGGCGGCTTCTGCACGTCTTTGGCTGTGAAAAACCAAATCTCAATTTGGCTGTGTTTTTCACAAGCAAATATCCTATGCTAATCACCTGTCCATGGCAGGTGGTCTCTGCTTCAAAGGAGATGACATGTCAAATCTTCTCCTTTATTTCCCTCATTTCCCTTGTTCTAATTAGTTTTCAATCTTCCCTTGCTACAATTAATCTTAGATGTTCAATGTGATGGGAGTGAAATGTCTACTCTCTGGAGACGTCTGTTGGGATTTTTATTTTATTTAGATACAGTGGGGGTAATAAATATTTGATCCCTTGCTGATTTTGTAAATTTGCCCACTGACAAAGACATGAACAGTCTAAAATATTGAGGGTAGGTTAATTTTAACATTGAAAGACAGAATATCAAAAATAAAATCCAGAAAATCACATTGTATAAATTATATAAAAGTATTTGCATTTTGCAGTGAGAAATAAGTATTTGATCCCTCTGACAAACAAGACTTAATACTTGGTGGCAAAACTCTTGTTGTCAAGCACGGCAGTCAGACGTTTTTTGTAGTTGATGATGAGGTTTGCGCACATGTCAGGAGGAATTTTGGCCCACTCTTCTTTGCAGATCACCTCAAAATCATTAAGGTTTTGAGGTTGTCGCTTGGCAACTCAGAGTTTCAACTCCCTCCATAAGTTTTTTATGGTATTAAGGTCTGGAGACTGGCTAGGCCACTCCATGACCTTAATGTGCTTCTTTTTGAACCACTCCTTTGTTTTCATGGCTGTATGTTTTGGGTCATTGCCTTGCTGGAAGACCCAGCCACGACCCATTTTTAATGTCCTGGCGGAGGGAAGGAGGTTGTCACTCAGGATTTTACGGTACATCCATTCTCCCATTGATGTGGTGAAGTAGTCCTGTGCCCTTAGCAGAGAAACACCCCAAAACATAATATTTCCACCTTCTTGCTTGACAGTGGGGATGGTGTTCTTCGGGTCATAGGCAGCATTTCTCTATCTCCAAACACGGCGAGTTGAGTTAATGCCAAAGACCTCAATTTTTGTCTCATATGACCACAGCACCTTCTCCCAATCACTCACAGAATCATCCAGGTGTTCATTAGCAAACTTCAGACATGCCTTCTTGAGCAGGGGGACCTTACGGTCACTGCAGGATTTTAAACTTTACAGCATAATGTGCTACCAATTGTTTTCTTGGTGACTGTGGTTATAGCTATCTTGAGATTATTAACAAATAATAATGAGAAATATAGTTATAGCACCCCCAGCATCAGAAATTCTCCGGGGTCTCGGCTACCGGGGATAGCTGAGACCCCAGAGAATATGATTCGTGTTGATTTTTACTGACTCAGTTGTGTGACCACTGTTATTCACAGAATAACGGCGGCCACAAAAAAAACAAAGTCCGATTTCCAATTTAATTTTTCTCTCCTCTGATATGGTCTAGCACATCAGAGGAGAGAGAAATAGGGTCCCCCGAGCCCTCCCAGTACCTCCGGTGTCCCTGGACCCTCCTGCATTCACCAGTCCTGTCTCCCAGCAGTCGGCGTCTTCTTCTGGGAAGAAAATGGCGGGTGCATGCGCAGTGAGCCCGCTGAGATCTGCGGCCGGCACATGGCAAAAATAGGAAATTTTTCCTATTGGTTAATTTTGATCACTCTGATAGACGGTATCAAAATAAGAACAAAATAAAAAAAAATGTAAATCAAACCCCCTTTATCACCCCCTTAGTTAGGTAAAAATAATAAAATAAAAAAAGTATTATTTCCATTTTTCCATTAGGGTTAGGGTTGGGCTAGGGCTAGTGTTAGTGTTAGAGTTGGGGATAGGGTTAGAGTTGGGGCTAGAGCTAAGGCTAGGGTTGGGCTAGGATTAGGGTTGGGCAAATCCGTGCATATTTTTCCTCAATATGTGCACACCAATTCTCAATTTCACATAGACTAACATTGGCTGTGCACTACACTGTGGATTTGATGCAATTCTGCGCTTCCAAAATCGCTGTGGATTAGCATCTAAATCTGCAACGTGTGCACATAGCCTTAGGGTTAGGGTTGTGGTTAGGGTTATGGTTAGGGTTTGAATTAGGGTTAGGGGTGTGTTGGGATTAGGATTGAAGTTAAAATTGCGGGGTTTCCACTGTTTAGGTACATCAGGGGGTCTCCAAATGTGACATGACGCCCACCATTGATTTCAGCCAATTTTGCGTTCAAAAAGTCAAATGGTACACCCTCCCTTCTGAGCCCTACCATGCGCCAAAACAGTGGCTTTTCCCAACATATGGGGTACTGGCTTACTCAGGAGAAATTGCACAACAAATTGTGTGGTCCATTTTCTCCTGATACCTATGGGAAAAGAAAAAAATTTGGCTACAAAATAATTTTTTTGTGAAAAAAAGTAAAATGTTAATTTTTTTCCTCCACATTGCTTTAGTTCTCGTGAAGCACCTGAATTGTTAATAAACTTCTTGAATGTGGTTTTGAGCACCTTGAGGGGTGCAGTTTTTAGAATGGTGTCACTTTTGGGTGTTTTCTGTTATGTTGACCCCTCAAACTCACTTCAAATGTGAGGTGGCCCCTAAAGAAATTGGTTTTGTAAATTTTGCTGGAAAAATGAGAAATCACTGACCAACTTTTAACACTTATAACGTCCTAACAAAAAAAATTATGTTTCCAAAATTGAGCTGATGTAAAGCTGACATATGCTAAATGTTATTTATTAACTATTTGGTGTGACACCACTCTCTGATTTAAGGGTACAAAAATTAAAAGTTTGAAAATTGCAAAATTTTCTAAATTTTTGCCAAATTTCCATTTATTTTTATAAATAAGTTATATCAAAGAAGTTTTACCACTAACATGAATATCTACAATATCTACAAAAAACAATCTCTGAATTAGTTGAAGCATTACAGAGCTATAACTTCATAAAGTCACAATGGTCAGCATTGTAAAAATGGGCTTGGTCATTAAGTACCAAATTGGCTCTGTCACTAAGGGGGTTAAAATGATAGGCTGTTCATGTCTTTGCCAGTGGGCAAACTTACAAAATCAGCAAGGGATCAAATACTTATTTCCTCCACTGTATTCATATATATATATATATATATATATATATATATATATATATATATATATACTGTATATATAAATATTTTTATTATTATTATTATTTTTAGCAGAAGAGAAGCTTAAGATAGGAAATGCCTGGTCACCAATGACTAACATGACAAGAAAGAAATTGCAACACCAAATGTACCAAAGTGTGTTTAAAGTGTATGGAATCCTGAAGGCTATGTTATACATGGTAACATTTAATGCTTTGCAATTAGAACTTGTAGAAGACGGAAAGCAAAATTCTCATCACTAAATGTACAGTGATATATTGATCAATATGTCTGTGCTCACCTCTATCTCTAGGCTGTAGCCATTGTTTCGACATAGATTTATTATTTCATTAGCTTCTGGTTGTTAGTGTGTATTTCTACTGTTGATAAAACAAGCGTTGAAACGTTTAATAGTGCGGAAGTCTCTCACAATGCACCTAAACCTTTTTATATAAAAAAGGTATTACCTAATAACCTCTGCCTCAATGCTCAATATTGCTTCAAAAGTAAAGTTGTATCTTTATCTTGTTACAGTTGTAATAGAAAGAAAAGAAGCTTTATCACAAACTGAAAAGTTATCTCCTTGTTGTACTAGAGCCTGGAAAGATAAATTAGAGTTTGCTCACTCTCACATAAGAGAAGTACATTTTAGCACCTGTTTTATGGCCACAATGCCAATACCTTCTGTAGTTCTCCTGAATTAGACTTGGATCAGCATAGGCCTATGGTGATCAAGGTGTTAATTAGAACAGCTATGGGTGCGGACATTAGAGATGAGTGACTGGCTTTTTTAGGGTGAAGTCAGGTTTCATGAAACCTGACTTTCTCAAAAGTCGAGTCGAATAAAATTGGCCGACTATAGCGAAAAGTCGGAGGTCCGACTGAAACACGAAACCCAATGCAAGTCAATGGGGAAGCAAAGTCGGCAGGGAGTGGAGGACAGTAAACACACCTACAGTGCCCATTTCAATGCCAACTACATCAATTCTTATTACTTAAGCTTGTCAACCTTAATTTACTTTATAATAATAGTTATGCATTGAAAGCAGGGGGTTATTTGGCTAAAGTTGTGGAGGGGGCAGGGCTGGCTCCAGATTTTCGTGTGCCCCGGGCGAAAGAGCGAAAGAGTGTCAGTGGGCCCTTTTAACACATACCACCATTAATGATGCTCCGATACGGCACAGAAATATATGTATAGTACAATGAAAAATACTTCACTTCTTACATTACATGAGTGATATCTATGTTAAAATCTACAATAGCTCAAAAACCGGACAGTATATTCCTCCATACAGTATTATGGCTACCACATAGTGCGCCATACAGAATAATGAGCCCCATATATTGCTCTATACTGAATAATTGGTCCCATATAATGTTCCATACAGTATATGATGAGCTCCACATAATGCTCCAGTATATGATGGTCCCCATATAATGTACCATACAGTATAGGACGGTCCCCATAGAGAAGAATGAGCCCCATATATTGCTCCATACAGTATAATGAGTCGCATATAAAGCTCCATACAGTGTATGATGGGCCCCATATATTGCTCCATACAGGATGGGCTCCATATAATGCTCCATACAGAATAGGCCCCATATGTGCTCCATATGATGCTCCATACCCTATATGATGCCCCATAAATAATGAATCCCATATGATGCTCCAGTATTTGATGGGCCCTATGGATGATGCTCCAGTGTATGATGGGCCAATATAATGCTCCACATGTAATGGGCCCCATTTATAATGCTCCAGTGTATAATGGGCCCCGTAGATGCTGCTCCAGTGTCTGATGTCCCCCATTTAGAATGCTCCAGTAAATGATGGGCCCCATGGATGATGCTCCAGTGTATGATGGGCCAATATAATGCTCCATATGTAATGGGCCCCATTTACAATGCTCCAGTGTATAATGGGCCCCGTAAATGCTGCTCCAGTGTCTGATCTACCCCATTTAGAATGCTCCAGTATATGATGGGCCCCATGGATGATGCTCCAGTGTATGATGGGCCAATATAATGCTCCATATGTAATGGGCCCCATTTACAATGCTCCAGTGTATAATGGGCCCCGTAAATGCTGCTCCAGTGTCTGATGTACCCCATTTAGAATGCTCCAGTATTTGATGGGCCCCATTTATAATGCTCCAGTGTATAATGAGCCTCGTAGATGAAGCACCAGTGTCTGATGTCTCTCATTTACAATGCTCCAGTATATGATGGGCCCATGGATGATGCTCCTCCAGTGTATGATGGGCCAATATAATGCTCCATATATAATGAATCCCAATTTATAATGCTCCAGTGTATAATGGGCCCTGTAAATGCTGCTCCAGTGTCTGATGTCCCCCATTTAGAATGCTCCAGTATATGATGGGCCCCATGGGTGATGCTCCAGTGTATGATGGGCCAATATAATGCTCCATATATAATGGGCCCCATTTATAATGCTCCAGTGTTTAATGGGCCCCTTAAATGCTGCTCCAGTGTCTTATGTCCCCCTTTTAGAATGCTCCAGTATATGATGGGCCCAGTAGATGCTGCTCCAGTGTATGATGTGTCCCATTTAGAATGCTCCAGTATATGATGGGCCCCGTAGATGCTACTTCAGTGTCTGATGTACCCCATTTACAATGCTCCAGTATATGATGGGCCCCATGGATGATGCTCCAGTGTGTGATGCGCCCCATGGATGATGCTCAAGTGTATGATAGTCCCCATATATCATTCTCCAGTGTATAATGCTCCCCATCTATTGCTCCAAACATTGAAAAAAATGAAATACCTCTCCTCACTGGGCACTGCTCTACTCTGGACTCCTCAGCGTCGCCATCTTCCAGCTCTCTGCACTTGGACTGTTTAGGCAGAGGGCGTACAGATGTGACGTCATCGCGCTCTCTGACCTGAAAGTCACTGTCAGGAAACGCGGAAGACACCACAACGGTGCAGCAGGGAGAGGTAAATATTGCAAGTTCTGTGGCCCTGAGCAAGCAGGGGGGCCCACTCGTGGGCGACGGCACTGGCACAATGATGCACTGACAGTGGTGGGTGGAGGAGCACTTTCTGCCAAATCCACATCCCTCCAGTCATGCACAAACCTTGTACCTGACCTAGGCAAGCCAACATTTTCTCTTGCCCCCTGAGAAGCATCCTCCTCCGCAAAATAATCATCCCCCTTCTCCTCCTCCTCTTCCTCTTCTTCCTCCACCTCGTCCAGGACAGTTCCCTGAGCAGACAATGGCTGTCTGTCATCCGCTGCAGACGCCTGATCCTTAATGTGCATCAAAGTTTGCATGAGCAGATGCATAAATGGGATGCTCATGCTTATGATGGCGTCGTCTGCGCTTACCAGCCATGTGCATTCCTCAAAACACTGAAGGACTTTACAGAGGTCTTTCAGCTTTGACCACTGCACACCCGACAACTCGATGTCTGCCCTCAAACTGCCTGCCCGTGTATCCTCCCACAAATGCATTACAGCCTGCCTCTGTTCGCACAGCCTCTCAACCATGTGCATGGTGGAGTTACACCTTGTTGCAACGTCTATGATTAGGCGGTGCTTGGGGAGGTGGAGCGATCGCTGCAGCCTCTGCATACGACTGGAGTCTACGGGCGAGCGACGGATGTGAGAGCACAGTCTTCGTACCTTATGGAGCAGGGCTGTTAACTCCGGATAATTATTTAGGAAGCACTGCACCACCAGGTTCAAGGTGTGAGCCAGACAAGGTATGTGTCTGAGTTTTGCCAGGGCTATGGCCGCCACAAAATTACGGCCGTTATCACTGACTACCTTGCCTGGCTCAAGATGTAGAGTGCCCAGCCATGACTCAGTTTCTCGCTGCAAGTAGTTGGCCAGTACCTCCACAGTGTGTCTGTTGTCGCCCAAAGACATCATCCTTAAAACAGCCTGCTGACGCTTACCACTAGCTGTTCGATAGTGGGACACCTCGTGAGCAGCAGTGGCAGCTGCGGATGGAGTGCTCGTGCCACTGAGCTCTTTTGATGCGCTTTCGCTTCTGGAGGAGGAGAAGGAAGAGGTCGAACGCCTACAGCCAACTGTTGCATATACCGTGGGCTAGGCAGCACTGTCCCACCGCCGCTGTCCCCTGTGGAGTCTGCATTCACCACATTAACCCAGTGCGCAGTGATGGACACGTAACAGCCCTGGCCATGCCTACTGGCCCATGCATCTGTTGTGAGGTGCACCTTTCCACTCACTGATTGTTTGAGTGCATGGACAATGAGGTCTTTCACATGCAGGTAGAGGGCAGGGATGGCTTTTTTAGAAAAGAAGTGCCGACTGGGTAGGTCATAGCATGGAACAGCTTAGGCCATGAGCTCTCGGAACGCTGCGCTTTCAACCAAACGAAAGGACATAATCTCTAATGAGATCAGTTTGGCAATGTAGTCGTTCAAAGCCAGTGTACGCGGATGAGAGGATGAGTACTTTCTTGCCCTACTCAGAGTGTCTGCTAGGGTGAGCTGTACTTGAGAGCTGCATATGGGGAACTAGCGGTGGATATGACGGACTGAGAGGGGGTTGGTGATGGGGATGGTGGTGATGGCCTAGATTCAGTCTTTTGTTGCAAAAACATTGTGATTCCCTGACTGCTTTGGCCCTGCGACGACACCGCAACATTTCTTTCTGGTGGTGTGCTAACCGGCGGCAAGTGCATGGTGTTTAAATGTCTAAGCATGCAACTGGTATTTAAATTTCTGAGATTTTTCCCTCTGCTAAAGGTCCTTCCACACTACTTACAGATAACCTTTGCCTCATCAATAGGATTTTGGTCAAAAAAGTGCCACACTGCACTCTTCCTACTATGGTACAACTTGTCAGGGCTTGCACGCTGTGCTAATTTGACCGTCTGACCAAGCTGTCCTGCAACTCTTTTTGTTGTTTTAACACGTTTTTGGACTGCTATGGGCTTGCCAGATAACTGCAGCTGCGATGACGATGCCTGCTGCGGATCCTCCTTCTGTTCTGAGCTTCCCCCAATGGATGCCAATCCGGGTCAACAACTGGGTCATCCATCACATCCTCCTCAATTTCATGTGCACCTTCCTCTGTGTCACCGTGTAAGGTTGTAGAGTATGTGGGAAGGGGCACCTGAGTTTCATCAGGGTCAGATTCTGGCTCAGTAGACTGCAAGGGCAATGTAGTGCTCTGGGTGAATGTACTAGCAGAATCATATAGCAGTGGCTGTGCATCAGTGCACTCCATGTCAGATTCATCTTGGACTGGGGAATTCAGGATTTGACTTGATAACCCAGGAATGGTATGTGAAAAGAGCTCCATGGAGTAATCAGAAGTGTGGCCTGCCTTCACTTTTGGTGGGGGTGAAGGACACAAGGAAAGGTGTTGTTCATGACCAGGAGCCTGCACTGACGACTCAGTGCTTGCATTTTTTGAAACTTCAGAAGAGGAGGCGATATAGCTGGAGGCTGTTTCGGCAATGTAAGCCAAAACCTGTTCCTGATGCTCCGGCTTTAAAATTGGTTTACCTACTCCCAGAAAAGGGAGCCTTCCAGGCCTTCTTGAGCCAGACGATGACGCCGGCTCAACACCTCCTGCCTTAGGTGCTATTGTGCTTTGGCATTTCCAGCAGATGCACCACCACAACCATCAGTACCAGCTGGCCCCCCACGCCCACGTCCGTGGCCTCTTCCACCATACTTCCTTATTTTTGGGAAAATGTACTCAAAATACCAGCAGATATATGGTACTGTATCAGAAGCGTACAGCTGTATACAGTCTATGGATAATTGTAAATCTCTGTATATATTCCAGGAGTCAGACACAGACGCTCTCAGGCTCAGTATGGATTAGACAAGTATATAAAAAGCTGAAAAAGGGTAATGTATCAGAAGCGTACAGCTGTATACAGTGTTGAGTAATTGTAAATCTCCGTATACATTTTCGTAGTAACATACAGACCGTCACAGGCTCAGTATGGATCACACAAGAATATAAAAAGTAGAAAAAGGGTAATGTATTAGAAGCGTATAGTTGTATACAGTGTTGGGGTAATTTTAAATCTCCGTATATATTTCCGGAGTAACACACAGACGCTCACAGACTCAGTATGGATTAGACCAGAGTATGAAAAGCAGAAAAAGTGTACTGTATCAGAAGCGTACAGCTGTATACAGTGTTGGGGTAATTTTAAATCTCCGTATATATTTCCGGAGTAACACACAGACGCTCACAGGCTCAGTATAGAGTAGACCAGAATATGAAAAGCAAAAAAGGCTAATGTATCCGAAGATACTAGGCGTATACAGTGTAGGGGTAATTGTAAATCTCCGTATATATTTCAGGAGTCACACCGACGCTCACAGGCTCAGTATGGATTAGACCAGAATATAAAAAGTAGAAAAAGGGTAATGTATTAGAAGCGTACAGCTGTATACAGTGTTGGGGTAATTGTAAATCTCTGTATATATTTCTGGAGTAACAGACAGACGCTCACAGGCTCAGTATGGATTAGACTAAAATATATACAAAGCAGATCCGCAAGACATAATCACACATGTGGGCCAATGTTCCAGGTGTCAATGATGCACTTACAGTGGTGGGTGGAGGAGGACTTTCTGCCAAAAAGGGTACTGTATCACAAGCGTACAGCTGTATACAGTCTAGGGGTAATTGTAAATCTCCTTATATATTTCAGGAGTCATACACAGACGCTCACAGGCTCAGTATGGATCACACCAGAATATAAAAAGTAGAAAAAGGGTAATGTATTTGAAGCGTACAGCCGTATACAGGGTTGGGGTAATTTTAAATCTCTGTATATATTTCCAGAGTAAGACACAGACTCTCACAGGCTCAGTATGGATTAGACAAGAATATGAAAAGCAGAAAAAGTGTACTGTATCAGAAGCGTACAGTTATATACAGTGTTGGGGTAATCTTAAATCTCTGTATGTATTTCCGGAGTGACACACAGACGCTCACAGACTCAGTATGGAATAGACCAGAATATGAAAAGCAAAAATGGCTAATGTATCCGAAGATACCAGGCCTATACAGGGTAGGGGTAATTGTAAATCTCCGTATATATTTCCGGAGTAACACACAGACGCTTTCTCAGTATGGATTTGACCGTAATACAGAAGGTGGAAAAACAGTACTGTATCAGAGATACCAGCTGTATACGGTTTTGGGGAAAATTTAAATCTCCGTTTATATTTCTGGAGTAATACACAGATGCTCACAGGCTCAGTATGGATTAGACCAGAATATGAAAAGCAGAAAAAGTGTACTGTATCAGAAGTGTACAGCTGTATACAGTGTAGGGGTAATTTTAAATCTCCGTATATATTTCCGGAGTAACACACAACGCTCACAGGCTCAGTATCGAGTAGACCAGAATACGAAAAGCAAAAAAGGCTAATGTATCCGAAGATACCAGGCGTATACAGTGTAGGGGTAATTGTATATCTCCGTATATATTTTCGGAGTAACACCCAGATGCTCTCTCAGTATTAATTTGACCGTAATACAGAAGGCAGAAAAGCGGTACTGTATCAGAAGATACCAGCTGTATACTGTTTTGGGGAAAATTGAAATCTCCGTATATATTTCCGGAGTCGCACACAGATAGTCAGCATGTATTTGTCCGTGATACCAGCCGCTACACGGTAGTGTGTGAGGAGCGTACAGCTCTATACGGTGTGTGAAAAAATGAACGCTCAGTAACTGTGCAGAAAAAAAGAATAAAAGTATTTGTGCTGTGTAAAAAGCAGTCTGCACAGCAGTGTACACACAGCAATACAGCTATCAGGCAGCCTAATTACCAGCACTGCTGCACACAACAAAATCCTCCCCTGTCACTGCACACTAACTGTACAGCACAATCGCTATCAGCACAAGCACAGAATAACTTTTTTTTTCCTGCCTAACTCTCTCCCTACTGAGTAACAGCGGCAGCAACCTCTCCCTACGCTAAGATCGGCAGAAGTAAAATGGCGGTCGGCGCTCAGGGATTTTATAGCCACTGTGACACCACACAAAGCAAGCCAATCACTGCAATGCCCTTCTCTAAGATGGTGGTGGCCGCTGCCCATGTCATCGCGTTGCCCACAGTGTGCGTCCTTGCTCATTGGCTGAGAAAAGGCGCCTGCAAGCATTCTGGGAAAACCGACTTTGGCGCTCTGGTCGACGACCGCATGGCCAACCTCACACTATGGTCGGGTTTCGCTCGGCGAAACCCGACTTTGGCGAAAGTCAGTGATTTTTTATCTGACCGACCTGTTTCGCTCAACTTTAGTGGACATTGCTGTCACAATACAGACTCTACAACGTGCTCATATATGACTTCATGAATACATCCATGCACAAGTGTCCGGAGTGCTGGGTGTGGTGGGAGTACAAATTAAAGGGTAGAACACTGATGATTGGCCCATTGCGCTACAAATTCATGGGCACCCTTCAGCATAAAATTATTTGAGATATTACATCGTTGAGAAACTAATGTCTAGCTCAATCTCTGCACATAGTAATCATTAATTTTTAGTTACTGAACACTGTTTTAACAAAGCCCTGTATAACTTAAATAACAACAATAGTGATTTTATAGAAAGACCCCACAATGTAGTTCAGGTTTATACTCTGTTCCATATTTTTGTAGCTGATTGTTTTCTAATCAGCTTATACACAGCACAAGGCAGTTGGTCAGCGTACACTCTGTGGTGTGGGTAGGCTCTCATGAAAATCTAGCTAAGCTATTTCTCCCTGAAAGTTCTGTAAAAAGTACAGATATGTGCAGATAACAAAAACTACTATTTACTAATTTATTATTTCTGTACACTTTACTTTGCAAGCAGATGACTTCATATGCTTATAAGGGTCAATCACAGTTTACTGTTGGAAATTTGTGATGTAATATAAGATATGGCCAGTAGAGGGCAGCAGCGAAAAGTCAGAGTTGCAGCAGAAGGGTTTGGCGGTTGGTGATAGTTGCTAGGGGGAGTTCAAGATGGAAATGAAGCTGCGGATCCTTGGAGAATGTCTGGTTAGAGCGGTGAGACTCCCCATCTGTTGATGACTCCGAGACATGTTTGCCTTGGCATGAGCTAAGTTTGTGAGGACAACCAAGTGCACAGCAATTTGGGCTAAGCTATGTGAGGCCTCATGTCTAAGGACTTAAGGAAATCCTGCGTTGGAGAGATCGGAAATCCCTAAGAGCTTCAAGATGGTATTTCTGTTTATTCGGGGCTCAACTCAGCAAGGACCCTTCTAGTTCCATCTCAGGACATACCAGTACCATCTTAACATCTGAATATGTATGCGCATATATAAATAACCTTATATAGGTCCAGTTAGGAGAAAAGGCCTCTTCTGTAAGAGACACTTCAAAAACTGATCCTAGTACCGGCACAACACTGTCATTTTATTGACTTATGTATAGCAAGAGTTCATCGCCTTGCATTTTGCTCGCATATAACTTTTAATTCTGTTTAAGTGTACCTGCATCGGTGCTATTGAGATTAACAGCTGTCAATGTATATGTTACTTATTCAGTGTTTATCTACCATCCTTCCCTTTGTTTTATAAACTGGTTAGTAAATGTTCATATTATATTATCTAATCTTTCTGTGTGTCTGCTGATTGTTTCTGCACCCCTCGTCCTGTGGCCGTCCCTCATCCACATTTTATGATGGTTTATCCCTTTACACGTATAGATTACTCTCCCTTGGTGGTAGGGGATGCTTTCACTGTTCAGAGATGACAGAAGCAAATGCAGGTACACTAGGGAGACAGTTCAAGAATGGCTTTATTGATAAAGAAGCAAAAATCTTGGTGAATCAATTTCTGAATAGGCCACATGCCTAGTGTTTACATCAAATTCATGAAAAGCAATGGACTATCTTGAACAAAAAAGGAGAATAGTTGGTATTTTTAACAACAGTGTGCTTATTCTTGCGACATTTCACCCAGCCTTCATGAGCAAAAGGTTACAAAAAACTCCAAACATACTACCTAACCACTCACCTGTCCCAATACCCCAGCTAACTCCAGTGCCTGAAGCCTGCCCATCCAGTATTGAGGGCCTTTTCTTTCCACAGTAACATGCCAGTGTCTTCACTCTAGAACAGGACTTTTGGCCACCAGGCAACAGAGGTAACTGCGCACCATGATGTCAAAATGTTAAGATGCCTCATGCCCTCTGTAATTTGGTTTATGGCTAAAAGACATGTTCTAGAGTGAACACACCAGGCTTCAGAGGCACATCGTAATGGTGTGATGTCATGGCATTAGAGGTTTAGTTATGTCAAAAACCTCTGTTCTAAAGTGAACACTTTGGTGTACTTATTGGGAAAAAAGGCCCTGATTACCAGACTGGTGAGTAGCGTGCACCCAAGAAAACAAAGGACAGGTGAGCAGTGAGGTGAGTATAAGGTTTATTAATTTTTATACAGCTCTGGCAAAAATTAAGAGACCACTTTCAAATGTTACGTTTGTCTGATTTTCCTCTTTATAGGTATATTTTTGAGTAAAATGTAAATTGTTCTTTTAGTCTATAAACTTCTGACAACATGTCTCCGAATTTCCAAGCAATAAATTTTGTATTTTTTCTCTGACAAAGAAAAATGGTCAAAATTTAAAAAAAAACAACAGTGCTTTCAGACCTCAAATAATGCAAAGAAAACAAGATCATAATCATTTAGAAACAACAATACTAATGCTTTAACTCAGGAAGAGTTCAGAAATCAATATTTTGTGGAATAACCATGATTTTTAAAAGCAGATTTCTTACATCTTGGCATGCTTGCCACCAGTCTTTCACATGCTTCTGGCGCAAAAATTTAAGCAGTTCTTCTTTGTTTGATGGTTTGTGACTATCCATCATCCTCTTGATTACATTCCAGAGGTTTTCAATGGGGTTCAGGTCTGGAGAATGGGCTGCCCATGACAGGGTTTTGATGTGGTGGTCTCTTAATTTTTTGCCAGAGCTGTATATTACATTTATTATACTTATGAGGATCATAGGGAACATTCAAGATGCAGAAAATAAATTCCTTCTGAATCAAATTTCCTGAGAAAAGTTGTGGGTATATAATACCATAAAAAGAAGATTATGGGTGGTCCACCCCACCCTTTAAAATAAACAATTTGTCACGTTGTTGTATCATATGTGAGCTGTTCCCTGCAGCTGAGGATTGAGTTCTGTTCCCAGAAGTTTTACAAGTTTATCAGATAAATTATCTTCTATTTCTTTATAATGCAGTAATTGTTGTCTGGTGTGTTATTTCTCTGCCAATTCAGTATCCTTTTATGTTGATTCTCTATTATTTTATAATAAAGCATGGCATGCATTTACTAATGAAACCTGCTTAATTATTTAAATTCTGAATTCTGTAGAAACTCTTGGGAGAAAACAATGGCTACTATAAGAAGAAATTGGCACTTCAAAGTACTGTAATAATTGCAATTAATTAGCTGGGCGCCTAATCCATAAAGAAAAGCACATTTACTGAAAACAAATTCCATTTGTAATTTTGTGGACAACGCTAAACAGTATTGAGAACAAGCAAAGCTAAATGACAATTCTAAACAATATTCATCATCAGAAAGCCCCATATGTGAGATTGTGTTTGAAAACATGATAATCTGATACAAAGCTAAAAATGTATTGTTTGCCTTTGATGTTTTGGGCAGCGTCAGATAAGGCCTTCAATTATTATGTGGTAAAGATAAATGTATCAACTAACAAGCAAGTATTAATAATGTACTAAAAAAGAATGAATTACATATTTTCGCAATTTAGACTTGTGGACCATGTGAAGATGGGCCGATGGTCCACATGGTAAATCGCTGATGGATACACTTTCACATTAACTAATGTTTTTGTGTGATCTGTTGAGCACCCCCCCGCATATACCGACCAAGATGCAGCCATCTAACAATGATGCAGCTGTACAACAATGAGAGAGTATCATTTATTATAATTTTTCCTTCTCTTACAGGGCCCGTGAATTGGGAGACCCAGTGCTTCTTGGCATTGGGCCCCCTCTCCTCACCTCTAAATTAAAATTTCAGCGGTACCCACATTCTCAGAACATGGAAACCGTTGAATACAATGAAGGATGAGGAAGCTGAAGGCTCCACCATTCATCCTGCACTGATGAAGTACTGAAGCCGTGATTACGTCATTACATTGCACCGGCTGTGCTGAAGCCTCAGATCTCACACTGTGACTGCACAGACCGGAGCAGACTGTGTGTGTGTGTGTGGGTGGGAGCATCACACTCTATAATGGACATAAAAAGGGTATCGCTGGAGAGAACACTAAGGGATTTCAACAGTGACATATTTACTGACTTTAATATCCTTTTCCTTGTTATAAAAATTGGGAGTATATGACCTGGTCAGATTATCTATATGCGACAACCCCTTCATGAAATACTTCTGCTCAATGACAAACAGCTGTACTCCCGCAGTAGTGATGTGGCGAGCGAGCAGGCTCGGATAAGGTGTTATCGGCGCATGCTCGTGTCTTAATCGAGTATTTTCGACGTGCTCACAAAATATACTCAAGTCGCCACGGCTGCGTGTCTCACAGCTGTTCAACAGCTGCAACACATGCAGGGAAGGCTTATTTGCTAGGCAATACCTACCTGTCAAACAGCCATGAGACATGCAGATACGGCAACTTGAGCATATTTTTCAGACACGTCGATTATCACTAGAGCATGCTCGGATAACACCTTATCAGAGCACATTCGCTCATCATTATCCAGCAGCTTTGTTACATCTCCATACTTGCAACAGTCCACATTTTGCTGGGTAGTCTAACGGTTGGCAGCGGATTATTCAGGATACTCTCCAAACGTGTGACAACAGAGCTTCTTTATTCAGGAACAAACAGGAACAATATATGATAAGCATAATAAATCAGGAATAAATCATTTGTACATCTCTATCTGTGCAGCATCTACAGCAGGCTGCTTCTCTCATACACAGACACAGGAAAACAGGAAATACAGTCACATGCTCTCCCTGTGTGAGCTGCTGGGAGGTTTTTTTTGTTATACCTTTATAAACAGCATATAAATCTAGCAACTGAACACTCATAGACAGAAATGGAGTTGTTGCACCAAACATATTCCAACACTAATCAGCAAAAGGAATGAAGTTGCACAGAAGTGATTGATTTGGAGCTATTCCATATTGGGGGATTTCTTAGGCAATGAGGGGGACTGGAATGAGGTTTACAATTTGTGAATTTTGCTGTTTAAAAGTTGATAAGTATACATCTCTGTATTCGATAGTTGAATAATATCTTTTATTTTTTAACTGAATCCAGATAAAATGACAATGGCTAATTTATCCAGCAAAGGTAAGAAATTACTGAATTCTTTATCATAACAAATTTGAATATTAAACCTAACATTTACAATACAAATAACCATATAGTAGTCCATTTTTGTTAACAATGTAGTAAATTAGTAAATTACAGGATAAGATTTTTAATGGAGTTGAAGACTGTAATGGCCTAAATAACTGACTGTAAATTCAGATGATAATCTGTCTATAAGAATAAAAGGGCTTCAATGGACGGCAAAGTATAATGATAGCTACTAGGATGTTCACAAAAGTCATTCTTACATGGCCAGGAACCAAGAAATAAAAAATCAAAACGCCAGAATTACGTTTTTTGGCATCCGCAATATTGCAATAAAATGCAATAAGAGGTGATCAAAACATTTTATCTACCCCAAAATGGTATCAATAAAAACGTAGTATCAGGGCACAAAAAATAAGCCACCACCAAGCCCCAGATCCCGAAAAATGAAATCGATATGAGTATTGGAAAATGTCGACAAATACTTTTCTTCATTCAAAGTTCTGATTTTTTTCACTTCTTTAGTAAAAAATATATACATGTTTGGTATCTGCATACTCGTACTGACCTGGGGAATTATATTGCAGGGTCATTTTTCATATTAACTGAACATGGTAAATAAAAAAAAAAAAAAACAATTGTGGAATTGCACTTTTTTTTCAATTTTACCACAATTGGAATTTTTTTCCCATTTTCCAGTACACTATATGGTTAAATCAATGGTGCTATTCAAAAGTTCAACCTGTCACTCAACAAACAAGCCCTCATACGGGTATATTGATGGAAATATAAAAAAGTTATGCCTCTTGGAAGAAGGGGAGGAAATAACTAAAACTAAAAAATGGAAAATAGCCATGGCTTGAAGGGGTTAAAAAGCAGAAACCTTAAAATACATTTTCTGTCTTTCTTCTTGGGAGTCTGGCTGTCTCTGATACTCATGTGTCTGAGCCACAGCTTCCACAGCTCCTGTGTAGCCATTAATCTGTGGCACCATAAAAACAGAGTGCTCTAGATTAAGGCCCATTGGAAAAATGGATTTTTTTTTTAAAGCTACAGTCGGAATATGCAGCTATCTAGTCATCTATGCATTAAATAAATGGCTTATATGTGTGAATGTTGAGCAACTCGAGTGCTCAGCCTTGTTTCATTGTTGGTTTAATGAATTTAAACATAAGGTTGAATACCTTAGTTCAAAACATTTTTACAGCATTTTTATTTAGTGGAAATTTTTATAGTCTTCACAGGGGGCGTGGCAAAGAGAATTCTCTGGGGGCGTGTTTTTAAACTGCTCTGCATAATTACCCAACGAGCCACACCCACTTGTAAAAGCCATAAAAACCATAACCCTTAACACTAAATAAAAGGACCCATATCTCTGCAACCAAATGGCAGATTGTAAAGAAAACACCCCAGAAAACTCCGGAGCAGTGGGAGTAAAATAAGAGCAGAAACTAGCCAATTTTAAACAGGTGAGAGGTCCTCTTAAATCCTCTGTGTATATGGGTGTAACTGTATGTCCGTGCTAGGGGGGTCAACTATGGAGGCAACTGAGCCTGGGCTTTCTCCACGTATGGTTGATTCCCCCATCATGGTATATGATCCACCATCCTGGTACATGTTCTACCATCCTGGTATATGTTCCTCCATACTGGTATATGCTCCCTCATCTTTGTATCTGTCCCCATCCTTGTATATGGCCCTCCATCCTGGTATGTTCTCCACCATCCTGGTATATGCTCCACTATCCTGTTATATGTTCCCTCATCCTGGTATATGTCCCTGCATCCTGGTATATGTCAATCCATCCTGGTATATGCTATCTATCCTGGTATATGCTTCCTCAACCTGGTATATTCTCCCCCATCCTAGTATATGCTCCCCCAATCCTGGTATATGCTCCCCCCCATCCTGGTATATGCTCCCACCATCCTGGTATATGCTTTTTATCCTGGTATATGCCTCTCATCCGGGTATTTGCGCCACTTTTATGGTATATGCTGCACCATCCTTGTTTATGTCCCTCCATCCAGATATATTTCCCTCCATCCTTGTATATTCCCGAAATCTTGGTGTATTATCCCTCATCTTTGAACATGTACCCATCCTTGTATATGCCCCCCATCCTGGTATATTCTCCACCATCCTGGTTTATGCTCCTCCATCCTGAAATATGTCCTTCCATCTTGGCATATGCCCCTCATCCTGGTGTATGGTCTCTCATCTTTGTATCTGTCCCCATCCTTGTATATGCCCCCCATCCTGGTATATTCTCCACCATCCTGGTATATGCTCCACCGTCCTGATATATGTCCCTCCATCCAGGTATATGTCCCTCCATCCTGGTCTATGCCCCCCATCCTGGTATATTCTCCCTCATCTTTGTATTTGTCCCCATCCTTGTATATGCCCCCATCCTAGTATATTCTCCACCATCCTGGTATATGCTCCACCATCCTTATATATGCTCCACCATCCTGATATATGCTCCACCATCCTGGTATATGTCCTTCCATCCTGATATATGTCCCTCCATCCTGATATATGTTCCCCCCATCCTGGTATATACTCCCACATCCAGCCTGTGCTGCTGCTGTTCAATAGAAAGAAAAAAAAAATAATAAACACAGTTACTCACCTTTTTCCCCACTCCCCTGCAGTGAGTCATCATCTTCTGAAGCCAGCAGCTGGCTTCCACCGTCGAACCTATGGGGGCACATGACATCACTGCCATGCACCAAGTCATGTGCACACCATTGTCAGCTTCTGGCCTCTGATTGGCTGGCAGCATGTATTGCGGTACACGGACCCAGCAAGTTTGTATGCTGCAATACACTTCAGCTGCATGTGCATCCGAGGATGCACATCCAGCTGAAGTATGGGCTGGCATCAGCAGAGTCCGCAGTACGGCGACATTTTATTGAAGACACTCTTTAATAAAATATAAAATGATGCCGTAGTGCAGTATGCACATGCGCTGACTCCGGCGCCACACTGCGCAGGCGTTAAGGCTTCGGACAGAACAACACATCTCCGAATGTGCTATATATAGACGTCATCTGTGTCTTACAGCTGAGTAGCCCTCCAGAGCAATGGGAACTCGGATCTGAGCCTATAGACTACTATGGGGGATGTCACGGCGACACAGCTCAGTCCGTGGCTCTGGTGCTCATTCTTTGATGTGGGATATTTACAGGTGAATTGAATATTGGTATGGGGATTCGTGACTCCACTTGTGGTACCTGGTCAGGGTGACCAGCGCTGCTATGCAGATCCACTGAAGGGTTAATATTGTGCAGCTAGATGTTAAGCCTTCCACAGGTAAGGCTGAGTCCTTCAGGGCAGATAGATGTACAGGGGTGCAGGACGGACGGGGACCCGGCAGTGAGGGTAGTAAGGTAGACACACACACAAGTCACTTTGGTACCTTTACTGAAGATGTTGCAGGCACTCCCCGGAGCACTGTAGGGTGAAGGGTGCACATCCAGATTCCTCCACTGAGTAGGTGTGTGGCCTCCTGTTCCTTGCCTTTATGTGATAAAGTCCTGACCTGCTTGTAGCTAGGCCTAACTTGGTCTCCGTCTTGCACCTGGCTGACCTTGTGGTTGGACCCCTTCTTGAAGTACACTGTCTCTATTTGCCATGCACGGCTGGACTCCGTCCTCCTGGCCCAGTTACGTATCAGCTCTGAGGTACTCCTGGGACTTGTAGTCCTCCAGGAACTCCGGTGTTCTCCTAATGGGTCGTGGAGATCCCTATAGGCTCGGACCCCGGTGTCCGGTCAATACTTGCTGAGGTAAGCTGTAAAGGCTTTTCTACCTCCGTTACTGCTCTTTCCACTCGCGTTCGGCCTACCCGGGCCCTCACACGATCACACACTGGCAGTTGGTGGGCTGCCTCTTCGCCGCTCTTTAAGCGTCGGCACGCTTCTCCACTGAGCTGCACTCAGTTGGCTCAGTTCTGACCAGGCTGGAGTGGCTTCGGTTCCACTTGTACTGGCCTCCACTCTCTCTTGAACTGAATGGCTCTGCAGCCTCTCTCTCTCCTCAGAACGCTCAGTGAGCTATTCTGCACAAACCGAGCTCAGTGCTCTCACCTTCTACACTCTCTGAGGTGACTGGCTTGATGTTTCCTGTGTTCACCCTCTTTTACATGTCTAAAACAGCTCCCTCTGGTGGTCTTTGGGATAGGTGAACGTGTGTGAATGTGTATAATGACCTCTAGTGGTGTATTCTTTCAGTGCACCCTTCTGGAAGATATGGATCCAGTCGCAGCTGGGCTCCACATTCCCCCTAGTAAAACTCAGCACTCCGGGGCTGAAATACAAAAACAGAGAACAATAAACATTGTATAAATTAACTTACGGGAGGTGAGGATCTTAAACTGTTGCATAACAGATGAATGAATAACTATATACACTAGCACAATGAGGAAATGAGCAACCATTAAAAGTCCCAGTCTCTTTTGGAAAAAGGATGCTCAAAAGGGTAGAGGGAACAAGTAAAAATAATGTCCATTCCACTTGTTTCCATATTAAAGAGGAAAAACAGGTAAATAAATAACAGTATATTATAAGGCATATTATAAGCAACTATATATACATTTATGTACAATGACTCTAGACAATTATTTACATTTGTTAAGTCCTACTCTCTGTACCTAATAGGTAATTGCCCCCTTGTTATGCGTACTGACCTACGTGGTGTAGTGGTATGTGAGGTGTCAGTTAACCTGTTTGTCCTGCGTGCAGGTAGGTTGTAGTACTGCCTTAACCTCTCTAGGAATCTGGCAAGTATACTTCCAGCTGGGTGAACTGGCTCTGTTTCGACAGGGGATTCTTCTTCCTGAGATTCGGCGTGTGCCTTTCCTTCTTGAGAAACGCCGAAACGCGCGTCGGGGTGGACGTACAGGGTGCTCTCTGCTCATTCATACCAGGTAATTAATATCCAGGCACTCTCCATGTATTTACATTGGTATCGGTCAAATTTCTTTGCATCATTTTGCATATAGCAATAGTCTCAAATGAGTCTTTATCAATCCATCCTCACATGCATACTATGGCGAAGGCAGTTTTTTGTCCATTGTGATACCATCAAATCCTGGTATTATCATTGCAGTGATGTAATCATTTAAGATCAATATATTACCATTCATATTTTATCCCATGTGCGTCCTGTTTTCCCACATGTGTTAATTTGGCTGGGGTGTCACCCCCGTTTTTTGCTCACCTGTTTTGTAATTAAATAAAAACTCTTTTTTACATGCAATTACTTCGGACTTTTTGGTCGTTTCTTTTTTCTTTGGTTCATTACATTGTTTAGCGATTGTCCCATAGATCTCCATAGTGCCCATACTCATATAGATGATGTGATCTCGTTTCTTGGTACAATATTCACTTTATATTTACTATTGTTATGGGCACATGTTCTTTGAAGTGTGTTTGTTACCCCCCTAGTTAAGCGTGGCCTACCTTCTCCTGTAGGCCGCAGCTTCCTCTGATCACAGTTGTGAGAAGGACCTGCGTCGCCGGCGCTCTGATGTCAGAGCGTTCACTGAAGCTCTCCACAGGACCTGCCGCCGCTTCAGCGTTGGGGGCGTGTCCAGGACTCAGCGCGCTTTTGCCGGTACGTCCACTAGTTTTCGCGCCGTGGCACTGTAAATGGCGGGCAATGGCGGGAAATCTTCACCACTATATGCGACAGTCTTTTAGTGAGGCACACAGTACCCGTTGGCAACGGGCAGGAGTCACTCCGTTGCTGCAGGGCACAAAATCCTGTTCGTGACGCCAGGAAGAGATGAGTCGCCCTCCAGAGCAATGGGAACTCGGATCTGAGCCTATAGACTACTATGGGGGATGTCACGGCGACACAGCTCAGTCCGTGGCTCTGGTGCTCATTCTTTAATGTGGGATATTTACAGGTGAATTGAATATTGGTATGGGGATTCGTGACGCCACTTGTGGTACCTGGTCAGGGTGACCAGCGCTGCTATGCAGATCTACTGAAGGGTTAATATTGTGCAGCTAGATGTTAAACCTTCCACAGGTAAGGCTGAGTCCTTCAGGGCAGATAGATGTACAGGGGTGCAGGATGGACGGAGACCCGGCAGTGAGGGGTAATAAGGTAGACACACACACAAGTCACTTTGGTACCTTTACTGAAGATGTTGCAGGTACTCACCGGAGCACTGTAGGGTGAAGGGTGCACATCCAGATTCCTCCACTGAGTAGGTGTGTGGCCTCCTGTTCCTTGCCTTTATGTGATAAAGTCCTGACCTGCTTGTAGCTAGGCCTAACTTGGTCTCCGTCTTGCACCTGGCTGACCTTGTGGTTGGACCCCTTCTTGAAGTACACTGTCTCTATTTGCCGTGCACGGCTGGACTCCGTCCTCCTGGCCCAGTTACGTATCAGCTCTGAGGTACTCCTGGGACTTGTAGTCCTCCAGGAACTCCGGTGTTCTCCTAATGGGTCGTGGAGATCCCTATAGGCTCGGACCCCGGTGTCCGGTCAATACTTGCTGAGGTAAGCTGTAAAGGCTTTTCTACCTCCGTTACTGCTCTTTCCACTCGCGTTCGGCCTACCCGGGCCCTCACACGATCACACACTGGCAGTTGGTGGGCTGCCTCTTCGCCGTTCTTTAAGCGTCGGCACGCTTCTCTCACTGAGCTGCACTCAGTTTGCTCAGTTCTGACCAGGCTGGAGTGGCTTCGGTTCCACTTGTACTGGCCTCCACTCTCTCTTGAACTGAATGGCTCTGCAGCCTCTCTCTCTCCTCAGAACGCTTAGTGAGCTAGTCTGCACAAACCGAGCTCAGTGCTCTCACCTTCTACACTCTCTGAGGTGACTGGCTTGATGTTTCCTGTGTTCATCGTTTTTTATGTCTAAAACAGCTCCCTCTGGTGGTCTTGGGATAGGTGAACGTGTGTGAATGTGTATAATAACCTCTAGTGGTATATTCTTTCAGTGCACCCTTCTGGAAGATATGGATCCAGTCGCAGCTGGGCTCCACACAGCCACAGCAAGAGCTGAGTTCCAGTCCCATCGATGCCCTGTGACTCTCCTACTCTGAAGCTCAGCAATATGATGAGCTCCAGTGAAGACAGAGAGCTACACTACTGTATATACTGCAATACTACAGTCATGGCCAAAAGTTTTGAGAATGACACAATATAATTTTTACAAAGTCTACTGCTTCACTTTTTCTAATGGCAATTTGCATATACTCCAGAATGTTATAAAGAGTGATCAGCTTAACAGCAATTACTTGCAAAGTCAATATTTGGCTAGAAAATGAACTTTATCCCCCAAAACACATTTCAACATCATTGCAGCCCTGCCTTAAAAGGACCAGCTAACCTCTTTTCAGTGATTGCTTCATTAACACAGGTGTGGGTGTTGATGAGGACATGGCTGGAGATCAATCTGTCATGATTAAGTAAGAATGACACCACTGGACACTTTAAAAGGAGGCTGGTGCTTGGCATCATTGTTTCTCTTCTGTTAACCATGGTTATCTCCAAAGAAACACGTGCAGTCATCATTGCAATGCACAAAAATGGCCTAACAGGGAAGAGTATCGCAGCTAGAAAGATTGCACCTCAGTCAACAATCTATCGCATCATCAAGAACTTCAAGGAGAGAGGTTCCATTGTTGCCAAAAAGGCTCCAGGGCGCCCAAGAAAGACCAGCAAGCGCCAGGACCGTCTCTTAAAAGTGTTTCAGCTGCGGGATCGGGCTACCAGCAGTGCAGAGCTTGCTCAGGAATGGAAGCAGGGAGGTGTGAGTGCATCTGCACGCACTGTGAGGCGGAGACTCTTGGAGCAAGGCCTGGTCTCAAGGAGGGCAGCAATGAAGCCACTTCTCTCCAGAAAAAACATTATGGACAGACTGATATTCTGCAAAAGGTACAGGCAGTGGACTGCTGAGGACTGGGGTAAAGTTATTTTCTCTGATGAATCCCCTTTTCGATTGTTTGGGACATCAGGAAAACGCCTCATTCGGAGAAGACAAGGTGAGCGCTACCACCAGTCTTGTCTCATGCCAACTGTTAAGCATCCTGAAACCATTCATGTGTGGGTTGCTTCTCAGCCAAGGGAATCGGCTCTCTCACAGTCTTGCCTAAAAACACAGCCATGAATAAAGAATGGTACCAGAATGTCCTCCAAGAGCAACTTCTCCCAACCCTCCAAGAGCAGTTTGGCGATCAACAATGCCTTTTCCAGCATGATGGAGCACCTTGCCATAAAGCAAAGGTGATAACTAAATGGCTCAGGGAACAAAACATAGAGATTTTGGGTCTATGGCCTGGAAACTCCCCAGATCTTAATCCCATTGAGAACTTGTGGTCAATCATTGAGAGACGGGTGGACAAACAAAAACCTAAAAATTCTGACAAAATGAAAGCATTGATTGTGCAAGAATGGACTGCTATCAGTCAGGATTTGGTCCAGAAGTTGATTTAGAGCATGCCAGGGAGAATTGCAGAGGTCCTGAAGAAGAAGGGTCAACACTGCAAATATTGACTTGCTGCATTAACTCATTCTAACTGTCAATATAAGCTTTGTTACTCATATGTTTGCAATTATATTTCTGTCTGTGATAAAAACATCTGCCAAACACACACATAAAAACCAGAGGGCAGCAGATCATGTGAAAATATAATATTTGTGTCATTCTCAAAACTTTTGGCCATGACTGTAATGTATTGCAATATATAGTAGAAGAGATTGGATGATCAAAGGTTCAAGTGCCCTAATTTGACTAATGTAAAAAATAACAAAGAAAAATGTTTGAACCACTCCCCTTTTTTCCTATTATAAATAAAGAAATAAAAAATAAAGCAAACACCACAATG
Source organism: Oophaga sylvatica (assembly GCA_033576555.1). Classification (NCBI taxonomy): domain Eukaryota; kingdom Metazoa; phylum Chordata; class Amphibia; order Anura; family Dendrobatidae; genus Oophaga; species Oophaga sylvatica. The sequence goes on from JARQOD010000005.1 coordinate 475,668,132, forward strand.
AAAGAAAAATGAAACATCAAATTTGCAGTTTTTCAGTCACCACACCTCTCTAGAGAAATATAAGGTATCAATGAAAACATCAGTTCCATGACAAAGAAAAACCCTAATACAGAAGGAATTGGTGACACAAAACTATTTTTTTTTACAATCTTCTGAATTTTTTTTCATTACTTAAATAAAAATAAAGTATAGAAGTTTGGTATTGTTATAATTGTATTGATGTGGAGAATCAGGTTTCTAGGTCAATTTTACTGCACAATAAACTGCATAAAAATAAAACACAAGAAACAATATCGGAATTGCACGTTTTTCATAATTTCAGCACACTTAGAAATTTTTCCCGTTATTCAGTACATGATACAGTAAAATAAATGGTGTCATTAAAATAAAAAATATATGACTTTCGGAGAAAAATGGAGGAAAAAATGAAAAATTGCCAGTCCTGGAGGATTTAAATACTGTAACTGAGCCTAAACTGAATATTCACAATAGCCAATAAGTCTTTCATTGTTTTTTTATTTTCATGCCTAGCTATACATTTATTACAAATTTCAAGATATAAAAATGTTCACAATCTGGACATTTTGGTTTTTAGTTTTGAAAGTGTTCATTTGGCCCTATGAAGGTTAGAGAAATTGGTCTAAAATTGATTTGGCAGCTGACTTATTTGGCTTGAGCTGTCTTATCTTGTCAGAGGCAAAGATGCATTTTGCATGAAATGACTGGCAGGCTTCATCTGAGACATATAATGAAACTCTAAGGCATTGCATCATATTGAACCTTGCATCTCACCGGGAGCATTAGCTGTTTGTTCACCCTGTTCTTCAACTACGGCTAATCAACTAGACCGTGAAATTAATCCAACAGACACTATGATCTGTCAGCCTAACAGCAAGAATTAAGATATGGTGTTAATTTGTCACACATTCACTATACTACTTTACATTAATTAATAACAAAATATTTGATATATGTAACCAAGTTAGTAACAAAGCAAAAATAGCAAATTCCCTCTACATGTGAAGAAAAATAAGAAATGAAAGTGAAGTACGCCTATGAACTATTGAAACAAAAAACACAGCTGGAATATTCAAAAACCACTAAAGGAATATAAAATAATTTTTATTGAAATATATTAAAATTATGCATTACCTGTATATCTTGGTCTCGTAAGGAAGAAAAAACATGAAGGAGGGCTATCAATAGATACTGACACCCATTGGGGAGGCATACAGTACATTACATTGAACTCAGGTGCAAGGACAATCAATGATATATACAAAGGATTCATGGAAATAGTGTAAAGCCAAATAATTACAATACATCATAGAGTACCCATTACCATTATTATTATTATTAGACTTAGATGTGCATTATCATTAGTTTCATCATATAACACGAACACAAGCTTCTAACCAGGTTTTTAGTCAGCTGCACTGCTCCCAAAAACCTCATTGGAGCAGACATTTTAACAGCATTGAAAGCCTCCCTTCATTTTAGACCAGATGGGTCATTAGCGATAAAAGTGTTCCAAGATCCAGAACCTAGTTGTGTGGTACAAGCCATGATTGCTTTTCCTGGCAAATATTCCATACCGCATAATGAAGAGGAACTGATAGAAGTACCAGATAGCCTATGGGATAAGGGAGAATCAAACATTGGCAAGCTTCCAGTGGCCCCCGCTAGAGTTGAACTGAAGGAAGGAGTCAGGTCTCCCTCAGTATCCTCTCTCCCCAGCACAGGAGGATGCCATAAGGGTCTATATCACCCAGTTACTTCAGGCTAGAGCTTTGATCACTGTGACGTCTCCCTGTAACACGCCCCTTTATTCAGTCAAGAGCAAGACTTCCACTTATAGGATGGTCAATGATTTCAGAGAAATGAACAAAGCTACAAAATAAATCACTCCTATCGTACCAACCCCCAACACCCTTTTGGCGCAAATCCCAGCAGACACTTAAGTATATCGAAACTAGAGACTAAACGGAGTAGCAACAAACCACCAAAAGATCAGTATACATATAATATTTATAATGAAAAAATCACCTTAAAATCAGACTAAACATCATACATATAAGCATAATAGACGTAATAGAAAAACACAAATGAAGGAGACATGAAGGTAGGCAAGGGATAGGCTAGCTGTCAGTAAAGAACCTGGGGAAGCTGGTGTAAACAAGTATTACAAATGCATATAGGTACCAAAAAAGTACAGGACACTGTGGATACTAATAGGGTGTACCCATATGTCAATAGCATGAAAAGCCACAAACGTAGGCAACTGCTTACCCATGGTAGGTCCAGACCACTACAGCCTTCCTTGCAGCACTCGAGTATAGACTGTCATTGACCTTGCTAACATCTTTTTCACTATACCATTGCATCCAGATAGTCAATACCTCTTTGCCTTTTCCTTTTAGGGAAATCAATATACTTGGGGACAGTGTTACAACAAGGTGCACAGAATTCACAGACACAATACTAAACAGCACTGCAGGCACTCCTTCAGAACTGGATCCCCACACAGTCCTCAGTTGTGCTGTTACAGTATATGGATGATTTGTTGATTTCTGCACAGATGCTGAGAGCTGTAGCACTACTTCCATAATTCCCCTGCAGTTTCTAGCACAAAATGGATATAAGGCCTCCAAGGACAAACTTTAAATTTTGTAAGCCAAAGGTTGTTTTTTGGGTCATTGCATGCATGGACCTAACAGTAGGGATGAGCAAGTAGTGAAATACTCGGACTCGCTGTACTTGTTACGAGTAGCTCCTAATACTCGGGTATTCGTAACAAGTAGCGAGTCCAATGTAAGTCTATGAGAAATGCGAGTAATGGCAGAGAATGTGTGCGGGGGGTCTGTGGGGCTGTGTTTGTGCGTGGGGCTGTGCCAGGCTCTGCTGGCTTGGGCTCTGCTGGGCCTGTGCCAGGGCTGTGCCGGCCTCTGCCAGGGCTGTGCGGGGCTCTGCCGGGATCGGGCTCTGCTGGCTGTGCGGGCATCGTCCGATGGGACTACTTGTCCCATCCAGCCAGGGCAGGCGTCAGCACCCGGCACACCCGGGCAAGTGCCGGGGCCCTGAGCAGGCGGGGGGGCCCACTCGCCGTCTGGCACCCCCGCGCCCGTTAGCAGAGGAGAGCGGTGTCAGCGCCGCCACTGGGCCCCCCCGCTTGCTCAGGGCCCCGGCATCAGCTGGCACAATACTTACCTCTCCCGTGCCTCCGCAGCCGCAGCTCCGGGCTCCAGGGGGCGCCAGCGCTTCCTCTCACAGCAGCGCCGCTGAATGACGTCATCATTCAGCGGCCGGCTGTGGCAGAGAGCGCGGACGCTGGACGGGTGAGACGTGTGTGTGTGTGTCTCTGTGTGTGTGTGTCTGTGTGTATGTAGTGCGGTGCTTTGTGTGTGTGTGTGTGTGTGTATGTGTGTGTGTGTGTATGTATGTATGTGAGAGAGTGCTTGTGTGCTGTCTGTGTGTGATGATGGGCAGGCATTGCTGATAATGGGGAGGCATTGATGATGATGGGGAGAAGATGATGATAATGGGCAGGCATTGATGATAATGGGCAGGCATTGATAATGGGGAGAAGATGATGATGGGCAGGCATTGATGATAATGGGGAGGCCAATGATGATGATGATGGGGAGGCCATGATGATAATGGGCAGGCATTGATGATGGGGAGGAGATGATGATGATGGGCAGGCATTGATGATGATGGGGAGGAGATGATGATGATGGGCAGGCATTGATGATAATGGGGAGGCCATGATGATGATGGGGAGACAATGATGATGATAAGGAGGCAATGATGATGATGAGGAGGAAATCATGATGATAATGGGGAGTCTTTCCACAGCGCCCTTTCCTGAGCCGTAACAGTGCAGAACGCAGTACAGCGCAGAGGAGAGCTCCATATTTTGTATGGAGCATTATATGGGGACCAGTATCCTGTATGGAGCATTATATGGGGACCAGTATCCTGTATGGAGCATTATATTGGGTCCAGTATTCTGTATGGAGCATTATTTTGGGTCCAGTATTTTGTATGGAGCATTATATGGGGGGGTGACATTCTGCATGGGATATTATATGGGTGATGAGGGGGAGACTGTGGTGCCCATAATATTGTATGGAGGACTGTACTGTCCAGTCTGTTCTGTGCGCTGTGAGGATTTGGCGGTTTTTGAGCTATTGTACAATTTACAATAGGCATCAGTCATGTAATGGAAGAAGTGAAGTGTTTGGCATTGTACTATACCCATATTTCTCTGTGCATCATGAATCGTGGTCTGTGTTAAAGGGGCCCACTGAGGCTCTTTCGCCCGGGGCCCATAAAAACCTGGAGCCGGCCCTGCATCCAGCTATGCCTGCTACAGTGACAGCATTAGCGGATGATGGGAAAGTAGTATTCCCACCATCCGGCTAATGTGGTGAATGTTAAAAAAAATATAAAAAACAAGACATACAGAACATACAACATAATACAGTACAGTCATGGCCAAAAGTTTTGAGAATGGCACAAATATTATATTTTCAAATGATCTGCTGCCCTCTGGTTTTTATGTGTGTTTGACAGATGTTTTTTTTTATCACAGACAGAAATATAATAATTGCAAACATATGAGTAACAAAAGCTTATATTGACAGTTAGAATGAGTTAATGCAGCAAGTCAATATTTGCAGTGTTGACCCTTCTTCTTCAGGACCTCTGCAATTCTCCCTGGCATGCTCTCAATCAACTTCTGGACCAAATCTTGACTGATAGCAGTCCATTCTTGCACAATCAATGCTTTCATTTTGTCAGAATTTTTAGGTTTTTGTTTGTCCACCCATCTCTTTATGATTGACCACAAGTTCTCAATGGGATTAAGATCTGGGGAGTTTCCTGGCAATGGACCCAAAATCTCCATGTTTTGTTCCCTGAGTCATTGAGTTATCACCTTTGCTTTATGGCAAGGTGCTGCATCATGCTGGAAAAGGCATTGTTGATCGCCAAACTGCTCTTGGAGGGTTGGGAGAAGTTGCTCTTGGAGGACATTCTGGTACCATTCTTTATTCATGGCTGTGTTTTTAGGCAAGACTGTGAGAGAGCCGATTCCCTTGGCTGAGAAGCAACCCCACACATGAATGGATTCAGGATGCTTAACAGTTGGCATGAGACAAGACTGGTGGTAGCGCTCACCTTGTCTTCTCCGAATGAGGCATTTTCCTGATGTCCCAAACAATCGAAAAAGGGATTCATCAGAGAAAATAACTTTACCCCAGTCCTCAGCAGTCCACTGCCTGTACCTTTTGCAGAATATCAGTCTGTCCATGATGTTTTTTCTGGAGAGAAGTGGCTTCTTTGCTGCCCTCCTTGAGACCAGGCCTTGCTCTAAGAGTCTCCGCCTCACAGTGCGTGCAGATGCACTCACACCTGCCTGCTGCCATTCCTGAGCAAGCTCTGCACTGCTGGTAGCCCGATCCCGCAGCTGAAACACTTTTAAGAGACGGTCCTGGCGCTTGCTGGTCTTTCTTGGGCGCCCTGGAGCCTTTTTGGCAACAATGGAACCTCTCTCCCTGAAGTTCTTGATGATGCGATAGATTGTTGACTGAGGTGCAATCTTTCTAGCTGCGATACTCTTCCCTGTTAGGCCATTTTTGTGCATTGCAATGATGACTGCACATGTTTCTTTAGAGATAACCATGGTTAACAGAAGAGAAACAATGATGCCAAGCACCAGCCTCCTTTTAAAGTGTCCAGTGGTGTCATTCTTACTTAATCATGACAGATTGATCTCCAGCCATGTACTCATCAACACCCACACCTGTGTTAATGGAGCAATCACTGAAAAGAGGTTAGCTGGTCCTTTTAAGGCAAGGCTGCAATGATGTTGAAATGTGTTTTGGGGGATAAAGTTCATTTTCTAGCCAAATATTGACTTTGCAAGTAATTGCTGTTAAGCTGATCACTCTTTATAACATTCTGGAGTATATGCAAATTGCCATTAGAAAAAGTCAAGCAGTAGACTTTGTAAAAATTAATATTTGTGTCATTCTCAAAACTTTTGGCCATGACTGTACATACACATAACATACAACACATAACATAGAGTACATACCGCACACACCTAATTCCTCAAAGCCCTCATCTCCTGCAAATAACATTAAAATAATAAACCAAACTACGGTATGCTCACCTTTCCGATGCAGTCCCTCTTTAAAAACGAGTGTCCCACGACGGACACAGCAGAGCCCGGCACAGCCCCACACACACACACACGCACACCTTCACAGACCCCCGCACACATTCTCCTCACACACATAGTCATAGCCTATGACTCATAGGCTATGACTATGACGCTGCGCAGCCAGCCAATCACAGTAATGCCACAACAAAGAAGGCCACGGCTTTACTGTGATTGGCTAACACATACCATGCAGGAGATCGGAATACTGCGAGACGAGTAGTGAAATTTACTCTCTAGGATTCGAGTACCGCGAGTACCGCATTACTCGCCGAGTACCGAATTCTAACGAGTATACTCGCTCATCCCTACCTACCAGGCACTCCACTCCAATTCACATTCAGGCCATACAATCCATTTCTGTCCTCTCATCTGTCAATCAGCTCTGTACCTTTCTGGGCCTAGTCTCCTATTATAAAGAATGGATCCCCAATGTTTCTTTACACATGCAGCCTCTCTACAATTCAATTACCGTATATACCCATGTATAAGCCGAGATTTTCAGCCCATTTTTTAGGGCTGAAAGTCCCCCTCTCAGCTTATACGCGGGTCATATACGGGGGTCGGCGGGGAGGGGGAGCGTGGGTGTCGGATCATACTCACCCCTCCGCCGGCGCGGTCTCTGCAGCCCCCCTGCTTCTCCCACGATCTCCGGCTCCTTCCTGCAGCGGTCACATGGCACCGCTCATTAAAGTCATGAATATGCACATATTCATGACTTTAATGAGCGGTAGCACGTGACCGCTGCAGGACTGTAGCACTGCGGAGAGCGCCGGGAGAAGAGGAGAGGCTGCAGGGACGCGCGGCGGAGGGGTTAGTATAGCTATATTTACCTGTCCCCGTGCCACCGTTGCGTGCTGCTCCCTTGGTCCTGGCTGTGAATGTTCAGGCAGAGGGCGCGATGACGTTAGTGCGCGCCCCGCCCCCTGCCAGATCATTCACAGCCAGAGGAGTCAGACCGAGGGAGCAGAGCATCGGTGCAGAGAGAACAGGTAAATATCTCAGGTGCCGGGGTCCTGAGCGAGCGGTGACACCGGCACCTGTCCCCCATAGCGCGCCGCTGTCACCGCCTGCTCAGGACACCGGCACCTGGCCCCCAGCGACGAGAGGTGAGTATGTCATTTTTTTTTGCAGCAGCAGCATATGAGGCTTATACTATGGGGCATAATTGTGCAGCATATGGGGCATAATATGGAGCATATGGGGGCATAATATGGAGCATATGGGGGCATAAGCTGTGGAACATATGGGACATAATCTGGAGCATATGGGGGCATAATCTGGAGCATATGGGGCATAAGCTGTGGAACATATGGGGGCATAATCTGGAGCATATGGGGGCATAAGCTGTGGAACATATGGGGCATAATCTGGAGCATATGGGGGCTTAAGCTGTGGAACATATGGGGGCATAATATGGAGCATATGGGGGCATAATCTGTGGAACATATGGGGCATAATCTGGAGCATATGGGGGCATAATCTGTGGAACATATGGGGCATAATCTGGAGCATATGGGGGCATAATCTGTGGAACATATGGGGGCATAATCTGGAGCATATTCGGCATAATCTGTGCAGCATATGGGGGCATAATCTGTGGAGCATCATATGGGGGCATAATCATTTTTCACCCTAGGCTTATACGCGAGTCAATAAGTTTTCCCAATTTTTTGTGGCAAAATTAGGGGGGTTGGCTTATACACGGGTTGGCTTATACATGAGTATATACGGTAGGTTACACTTTCATCTGTCCAAAGACGCTCTTGATAGCTTTTATGCCCTTAAACTAAACATGCCATCATGTCTGCACCAGCACTTGGTTTCCCTAATTATGAGATTTCTTTTAACCTTTATTATGCCGAGTTCCAAGGCTTTGCACCAGCAGTTTTCCCCCCAAACTCATGGCTTCCATCAACGCCCTATTGCGTATTATTTGGAACAAGTGGACAAAGTAGCAAGCGGTGCTCCTTTATACGTCTATTGCTGCTGTTAACAATAGTCCACAAGGCATCTTACATTGTTCTTTACTTTTCAACTGTCATAGACACACTACATGACATGTACCAAGTCCAGCCCAAGAAACTATCCATGGCCACACATGTCAGACTTTAGTGTGCATTGTTTCTTCCCCTTCACTTTCTTTCAAAAAGTGTACTACTGTCAATCCAGCAACTCTTCTTCCAAAGGAGGGTGATGAGGGAATGGAGGCGGAGAAGGAAGTGTAACATGATTGTCTCTGGTTAATGGAACAAGAGACAAATGGATTGACAAATGTGACCGAAATCCCTTTGCAAAATCCGGACTTTGAATTTTTTGTGGACGGTTACAGACATGCAATAGATGGGACCTTCCATACAGGTTAAGCAATTACTACAGAACATGCAGTCATACAAGCAAGGCCACTCCCAGCACAAATGTTAGTACAGGAAACAGAGTTGGAGGACCTTGCTGATGCTTGCACACTAGCTACTGTTCACACTGTTAACATTCATTCAAATGTTTGACTTGGTTTTTATACCAGGAAATGGTCCACTGCAGAAACACGTTGGTATTAATAATCCCAAGGCTCTTCATTCCTGCAGCACAGCCCGCCTAAATGTGCCAGCTTCCATTTTTACCACCATTCATACAGAATGCAGATATGGATTCGTCATCGCACATAACCATGGACCAAAATGGACCCATATGGAAAGCTAGATCTTTCCTCATAGCAATGGGAAAACCCATCAAAACATATAGACAGTTATGGAACTGATGGAAGCACTGACGAAACCTAGCAAGGTGGCCATAATCAAAGTGAAGACCCATATGACTGCCGAAACATCACAGTCCAAAGGTAGTGCATAAGCAGATCAAGCAGCTAAAGAGGCAGCTGTGAAGGAATTCTCAGATTTTGAGGTCCTAACAGCCCAGGTCACCCAACCAGCTCAGCTCAGCTCAACTTCAGCCACAAACTGAGGAGGAGCAGAGGAAAAAGTGGTTAGACTTGGGAGCAGAGGGCAGAGAACATGGTTATGCTAGTGCATGGCCCAATGCACTTTTCCAAAATGGCTATCTGTGATCTGGTAAAGACAACCAGGGTAACCCCTGGATTTGATACCTTGGTAGTAAAAGATGTCCAGTCATGCCTTTGTATGCTCAGAACAATCTCAGCCAATGTAGTAAAAACACCCAAGAAGAGCACACCAAAAAGTCAGTACCCTTACCAGGAGCTACAAATAGGCTACATGCAGCTACATAAATTAGATACTTATGAATATGTGTTGGTTTGCATTGACCTGTTTTCAGGATTGGCAGAGGCATATCTGGCAACAAAAGTTAAAGAAAAAATTAATACTAAGAAACTCCTAGCTGAGGTTGTCTGCATGTATGGGATTCCTGAAGTGATAGAGAGTGATAGGGGTACCTACTTCACTGCAGATGTCTTATCAGAGACACTGACCTCCTTTGGGGTAAAGCATACCTTCCACAACCGTAACCACCCACAGAGCAGTGGTGTGAAGAATGATACCAGAAAGATCATGCAGAATCGCTCCGCTGCCACCACATATGACGAAACCACACTTTACCACCCCGCCTGATGTCAGCGAGATCAAGTGGTATGGTCTCCTCACTTGCACCAATGTGACATTCCGCACCCCCTCTGGGCACGTAGGGTAAGCTTAGAGCAGTTTTACACATACACACACACACACCCTGCTCACATGGGTCTAGGGAGGCAATGGGAGTGAGAATATGTAGCCCACGCAGTCAATGACGTGGCACCACACTCGTTTACAATCCTGATAGGCTGAGAGGCCGCTTTCACTAGCACCAGTGAAACAGTGCCTGGTTAGCCCGGTAGGACTGCCACCAGTTTCTAGTTCAATATAAGACTAGTCCATTAACAGGGTTATATCGGGCCAGAAACCAGCCCTTGTAGCATGAAAAAAATCGAGAAACGGATGTATCGATTCTTGGATTGAGATAAAAAAGCAGCTCAAGGTTAAATTATATATTTACTAAAAAACACACAACAAACATTACTAAGATGATACCTGGTAGGAGTAAATAATGAATTGCAATTTAAAATAATGGCTAAGGAATCAATAGTAGTTAGTAGACCTTAGTAATCGCACTTGGCCAGTTCTAGACCTGTAAAGGAAAAGGTATTGAGTAAACAAGTGGCTGAAGTACAGACAAAAATGGGCAGTAAGTCCCAGTATAATAGATCCAATAGTGTCCTTAGTCCATGGTTAGATGCAGGATAAAAAACTTGCATTCATGAGAATAGTTCAAAGTCACTGGCCATAAGGAGTGCTGTCCCGGCCGGTAACAGCTACTCCAATAAGTATCCAAACTAGCCCTCCCAAAAAAAAAAAATTGAGGGTTTGTCTGGTAAGTACACACTAAAAAGTGCATGTGTTTTCCACCATATATGGCTGTAGCTACTCACGGAGCCTCCAGTTGTCTGCAATGGATCCAATGGCTGCGTCCTCGCTAGTGCAATAGGAAGAGACCTAGGAGATGCAGTGGTGTGTGATACTGTAGCTTTAAACCAACACTCCTGCACTCCAGCGGTCAGCGGGGATCCTGTCACTCTGGTCGGTAACAGTATCCCGGCGGGTGTGCGATGGGAGCAGGACCTGTGTGATGCTGGATCACGTGGTGCCGTGTGACTGAGGCTGGATGAAGATACTGATAGCAGAGAGGACCAAAACAGGGAAAAAAGGAGGGTAATTTGAATTTTTAGCTTTTTTTATTTATTTTATATTTTTAAATTTTTTGTACTTTTTACTGTTATTGTTGGGCCCTTTGAGAACTTAAAGATGCAATCGTCTGATCATCTGTACTATATGAATATAGCAGAAATCACAGTTTCCTTTTGAAGCCTGGCCACAGGTGGATGTCGTGAAGGGGTTAAAAAGCTATTACCATTACCACCTCTGTGAAATAGAAAAAAAGGTTTGTAAAAATGTAAATACGCATTTTGTAAGATTATTCTTTTTTTCAGATTTTATTTTCTTTATTTTCTACGGGCATGGGTTTTTCTTCTCTGCATACATCTATTTTATTTCAGATATTTACTATAGTTTATTTAGACATTGCCCTGTACATTGTGATACACAGAACTGCATGTTAAAGGCCAATATAAAATAAGCATATTGGTGTGTCATAAAGTTGCTCTATTTTAAACTAAATTGACTATTGATCCATTTGTAATGGGTTTCAAAGTTGATACTTTCCATCTATATGAGTACAAAAATGTCAGGTGTATAGATTTACATACTGTGAGCAATTGCAAGACGCAAATTACCTAGTAAATCACTATGAGCTTGAAAAGCCAATTTTTCTTTTTAAATATATGTGTGGCCATTAATAACATGACGAATAATGAAGGCAAAGCGAAGTAATCCACATTTACTAGAAATGGAAGAGCACATTTCGGAAACAGCATTATTATGACAGAACAACTCTCTGTAGCTTCCTAAATGTAATATATTTTCCAATGAATTGTATGATATGATAAAGGTTAGGAGAAATGGAAGCTGATAAGTATAACAAGGTGAAAAGGTGAACTGTCTTCTCTTCATGTCTCATCTCTTTATCTCTTTGGTTATTAGATGTTTTGTATTTCAATGTACAGTTATGGCCAAAAGTTTTGAGAATGACACAAATATTAATTTTTACAAAGTCTACTGCTTCACTTTTTCTAATGGCAATTTGCATATACTCCAGAATGTTATAAAGAGTGATCAGCTTAACAGCAATTACTTGCAAAGTCAATATTTGGCTAGAAAATGAACTTTATCTCCCAAAACACATTTCAACATCATTGCAGCCCTGCCTTAAAAGGACCAGCTAACCTCTTTTCAGTGATTGCTCCATTAACACAGGTGTGGGTGTTGATGAGGACATGGCTGTAGATCAAACTGTCATGATTAAGTAAGAATGACACCACTGGACACTTTAAAAGGAGGCTGGTGCTTGGGATCATTGTTTCTCTTCTGTTAACCATGGTTATCTCTAAAGAAACACGTGCAGTCATCATTGCAATGCACAAAAATGGCCTAACAGGGAAGAGTATTGCAGCTAGAAAGATTGCACCTCAGTCAACAATCTATCGCATCATCAAGAACTTCAAGGAAAGAGGTTCCATTGTTGCCAAAAAGGCTACAGGGCGCCCAAGAAAGACCAGCAAGCGCCAGGACCTTCTCTTAAAAGTGTTTCAGCTGTGGGATCGGGCTACCAGCAGTGCAGAGCTTTCTCAGGAATGGCAGCAGGCAGGTGTGAGTGCATCTGAACGCACTGTGAGGCGGAGACTCTTGGAGCAAGGCCTGGTCTCAAGGAGGGCAGCAAAGAAGCCACTTCTCTCCAGAAAAAACATCATGGGCAGACTGATATTCTGCAAAAGGTACAGGCAGTGGACTGCTGAGGACTGGGATAAAGTTATTTTCTCTGATGAATCCCCTTTTCGATTGTTTGGGACGTCAGGAAAACGCTTCATTCGGAGAAGACAAGGTGAGCGCTACCACCAGTCTTGTCTCATGCCAACTGTTAAGCATCCTGAAACCATTCATGTGTGGGGTTGCTTCTCAGCCAAGGGAATCGGCTCTCTCACAGTCTTGCCTAAAAACACAGCCATGAATAAAGAATGGTACGAGAATGTCCTCCAAGAGCAACTGCTCCCAACCCTCCAAGAGCAGTTTGGCGATCAACAATGCCTTTTCCAGCATGATGGAGCACCTTGCCATAAAGCAAAGGTGATAACTAAATGGCTCAGGGAACAAAACATAGAGATTTTGGGTCCATGGCCTGGAAACTCCCCAGATCTTAATCCCATTGGGAACTTGTGGTCAATCATCAAGAGACGGGTGGACAAACAAAAACCTAAAAATTCTGACAAAATGAAAGCATTGATTGTGCAAGAATGGACTGCTATCAGTCAGGATTTGGTCCAGAAGTTGATTGAGAGCATGCCAGGGAGAATTGCAGAGGTCCTGAAGAAGAAGGGTCAACACTGCAAATATTGACTTGCTGCATTAACTCATTCTAACTGTCAATATAAGCTTTTGTTACTCATATGTTTGCAATTATTATATTTCTGTCTGTGATAAAAACATCTGTCAAACACACATAAAAACCAGAGGGCAGCAGATCATGTGAAAATATAATATTTGTGTCATTCTCAAAACTTTTGGCCATGACTGTATAACATTATATACAATATCATTGACTATTTTATGTTTTTAAGAGAATTCAGGGCCCTGATTCATTAAGACTGGCATTCTAAAATGCGAGCCCCAGCCATCAAGATATGCGACGTTATTGTGATCGCAATGTGACTACTCATGCTATGCAAAAAGCCATTGACTTGCAAAGGGATTAGCGAGCCCCAGCCAAAAGATATGCAACGTCATTATGATCGCAATGTGACTACTCACACACTGCAGCTACACAGATATGCAAACAGATATGCAAAAAGCCATTTGTGATTTGCAAGGTGAAGATTGTCACGAGCCCCAGCCATAAAGACATGACATGCCATTGTGATCGCCTACCTTGGAACAGTGGTATTGCGATTGCAACAGATCTCCTATCTGTGCTTGGCTGCCGCATGGCTGCTGCGGTCACTTTTCAATCGCAAAATCGTTTTGCGTCGCGGTGCGGCCGCATGTAACGTGCGCACGCTGTGACGTCATGGGCTGGCGTCGCCCAATACGCTGTTGTTTGTAATGGCGGCAATGGCGGCGACGAGACAGCGCGGGCCTAAATGGTCCGATGAGGAGGTCCGCTATTTAATAAAAAAGACAGACCGATGGGATTACCACTGCAGGCTACCTGTGGCGCATCCAATGCGCCACAAAAGGGTATGCCTGCAGAGGATCCAGCGGGGCCTGCAGAGGAGGTTCAATGTGCTGCGCACAAAAGCGCAAATTAGGAAGAAGCTGGCGGACCTGTGATACCGCTCACGCGATAGGGTCGCCAGCATCCGGGCCCAGCTCCGCAGGCCTCTGAGTGAGTATTCATGAGGGTATCTGGAGAGCACAGCGCACGACAAACGCACATGAACGCGTGCAAGCGCGCCCGCTGTGGGAGTACCGCCAGTGATGTTGCATGTTGCAGGCAGCGATGGGAGTACCGCCAGTGATAATGGGGATTCTGAATTGTATATTTCATTTACAGCACCACCTTCACCAGCACCAGCTGCTCCACCGTCCCCAGCTACCCCTCCACCTCCATCTTCTCCTTCCCCGGCTACCCCTCCACCACCAGCATCACCTCATCTCTCCACCCCTTCACCGCCAGCAACCCCCCCTCATGACTCTGTGTGTTCCAGCCCTTCCCCCGACGTTGCCTTCTCTCCAGCATCATCCTGTCACACGGATGCAGGCTCCCCATCAGGTAATTAACGCACATTATATAAGCTTCAGACATGTTTGAGAACTTTGTAAGGTCTTATGTATAATGACTGTTGTGATATAATTTTTTTTTTCTGTGTTTCCCTAGCCGGCGGAGCATCAGGTTCTGGGTGGGCGGTCAGTGGTTCCTCTGAGGAAAGCCGTAAGTGTTAATTAACATAACATGTACATGTTGATGTTGCAACAGAATTCACTATTAACTGTTACCTTTACCTCCACAGAAATCCCGACTGCCCAGGACCTGTTGGTGTCCCACCGCCGGGTGATGGCGAAAATGTGCAGCGCTGTGGCAGCGATGCAGACAGCGGTGGCAGAGCTGCAAAGTGCAATGGGAGCTCTGCATCAACACGGGATGATGCTGGAGAGGGCAGCGGCTGGACACCTGGGCCCTCATTAAGTTATTTTCTTTGTTAATTATTTTGTAGTTTGTTATTTTTTTATATTTTGTTATGTTACTGCTTTTTGTTTTTATTTAAATTTTTTATTTTTATTTAAAAAAAAAAAATATATATATATGACATCAATATTTATTTTATATTTTACGTTAATCTACGCAGGTGTGGTGTATTATTTTTAGTATAAGGTTTTAGCGTAGTGTGACCAGGGGCCTTAAAAAAATGTTAATTTTTGATATTTTTTTCATTAAAATTTTTCCCTATGATGTAACACCTATGATAGCTGGTACTCCCATGACCCCATGTGTGACAAGTAGATGTAATAAAAATACAACATTTTAATAGTTGACATCACATAAGAAAAGACCACAATTCATTAGATAAATAAGTTTTTTATTAAAAAAAGGTATCAATGTAAAAATATAAAAACAACCAAAAAAAACTTTAGTAAAACATTTTAAAAACTACAACTGCTGGTAAGATGGATCATTGCCATTACCACGCTGCCTCTGCGGTGAATAAAAATAAGGGGGAGCACCAGCGTTTGGGTTTATCCCAACTGGGTTTGGCACAGGATTGTGCGGCCATGAGTAGTCCAGGTACTGCGGTCTTGGCATGACGACATATCTGTTGTCCAGGTTTCTAAAAGACGCTTGATTCAGTACCTCTAACATCAGTCTCTCAGCATGAAGCCGCTGAACAGGATCCAGTGTAGGCAGCCTCTCATTCGCAAAATATGCAAAGCCAGTTATTTTAGTTTCTTTTTCTGCCGTAAGAAGTTTTTTTGCAATTTCCACCAATTCAGGAGTAGCCGAGGTGGGAGCCTTCCTTTTCGTTCCTAAAAGTGAAAGCCGCCTCCGCACAGATGATGGTGGCTCGACTACTTCGTCTATCAACGGCATGCTGTCTTCTTCAGTTGGAGGTGTGGAGACCGCCTCTTCTGTGTCCTGCATGAACAAAAAACAAATGGTAAATCACAAAGACAAAGAAATTTATCTTCACACTATAACACCCATATACAGCAAAATTGTGAAAACGACACTTTTTAATGGAAAGGCCTCAACCGTTGAGCTACATAAATTATCAGTACATGAAGGGATATATTCTGCCATTTTATCTACATTTCACAATAATATTTTTTAAATTTAAGTCCACTTTGGCATGTACATTAAAATGTGTTGTAATACAAAGGTACTTACATGTATGACAGGGGTGTCCGGCTGGATCACTGGGTCTAGATCCAAATGGATGTCCCTTGTCTGGGTACTTCTTGGTCCCTTGTAAAAGCGAACAGATCAAAGTACCACAGTTGGGGGACATAAACTTCTTCGGCCCCCGCTCCAGATTTGGTTGAATTGATAACTTTATTGAGCTCCTTTTTGTAAACCGTGCGGAGGGCCTGAATCCGTTTTTTAACCGTTGACTCATCCGCCGGTTCATCAGGGTAACGGCTCCTGCAGAGCTCCACCAGTTTTTGGTAGGCGTCCTTCTTTTTCAACCGGTTACAGTAATCTGCAGACTTAATTTTCCAGAGGCACGGCATTGTGCGGTACAGCTCGATAAAATCACGCAAAAACTCCTGCTTATCAGCCATCTGTAATAAAAAAATGATTATGTGAGAACAGCAGAATGGTTAAATAAAATGCTTACATAGTCTACAACATAGAACACAGCAGGGATCACAAAATGGTGGTTGTGGGCGA